>CAWUFW010003278.1:0-600000 GCA_963921515.1 Calotriton arnoldi
AGTTTGTGTGGGGGGGTGGGAGGGGAGGTGCTTGTGACTATGGTCAGTGCTGCAAGTCCCCCTTCCCACCCAGCTAGCCGGATATCCCACCATGGAACGTGCTTGCATTGCAGGGAGTGTAAGTTGTCTCTCAGGATGTCAGTCAGTGGTGTCCTGCTGTTTGTTGGTGCACAGTTGCCAGCAGGGCCTTGTGCTCCCCACAGCAGTAGCCAGTGTCAGCCATCTTGTGAGTCCTTCTCCACTCCCTGTGATGTGAGCATGGTTCAGGAGTGGTGTTGATGGGCCAGTTGTGAGGCTGAGCAATGTCTGTGACTACGACTCCCATCATGCTATTGCCTCCACCCCCTTCCCAGCATGCCCATGCTTCCTTCCTTTTGACTCTGCTTCCCTGTGGGGTGGGCTGGCTGTGCTGACAGGATGGCTGGGAGTGTTGTCCTGGCAGTTGTTTGGCTAAGAGTCCCAAGAGTGTCCCTGTGCTTCACACAACATAACCCAGGGTGGTGGTGCTTTGTGGGATCTTGTGTTAGGATGGAGGGCATTGCATTCTACCAGGTGGGTACTGTGGAGTTTGTGTTGGGGGGTGTGAGGGGAGGTGCTGGTGACTATGGTCAGTGCTGCAAGTCCCCCTTCCCACCCAGCCAGCCAGATATCCCACCATGGAACGTGCTTGCATTGCAGGGAGTGGAAGTTGTCTCTCAGGATGTCAGTCAGTGGTGTCCTGCTGTTTGTTGGTGCACAGTTGCCAGCAGGGCCTTGTGCTCCTCACAGCAGTAGCCAGTGTCAGCCATCTTGTGAGTCCTTCTCCACTCCCTGTGATGTGCGCATGGTTCATGGTGGTGTTGATGGGACAGTTGTGGGGGGCAATATGTGTGACTGTGACTCCCATGATGCTATTGGCTACACTGACTTGGCCAGCATACACAGAATTCCTTCCTTTGAGTGGTCTTCACTGTGTGTTGGTGTTGTTGTGGTGGCTACATGTGTGGATGTGTGTGTTAGTTCTATTTGTGCCACTGCCTAGCTGTAGTTGTGGTTGTGTTTGTACATGTGTTGGCACAGTTGGATGTGACTTTTTTGATGGCATGTGTTGTGTTTATCTGACTGACATACACATTTTGGGATGATTCTGTTCTAGTTGCTGTGTAATTGCTATGAGTGCATGGTTTGACTCTCCCTTGACAGTGATGTGTGTGTTTTGTGGCAGTTTATTGTGTACATTTGTTGTGTACTCACCAGGCTCTGGGATGTTCTCTAGTCCATATCGCTCACTGGCGGAAGGATGGCCCGCACCTTCTCCTCCCAGGGCCTGAGGTATATTGGCTTGGCAGGAGGGCCACTGCCGGTGTGTTGGCTGTTGATGTAGTCTATCTTCAGCAGGTCCCGTACCCTCCTGCGCACGTCCATACCACCTGTTCTGGATGTCCGTCTTTGTGCGCCGACATGGTGATTGGGCGTTCACCCTGTTGATGATCCTCTCCCACATCTTGGTTTTCTGCGACATGGGGGTCTGTTGGACCAGAGTGCCAAACAGCTGTGGCTCCACCCTGAGGATCTCGTCTACCATGACTTCCAATTCACTATCTAGGAACTTGGGATTCTTCTTGGGGGGCATGGTGATGGGTGGTGATGGTGGGTGATGTGTGTGTTGGTGTGCAGGTGAGGGTGTGTGGGTGTGTGTTGTGCTGGGTGTATGTGAGGTAGGTATTTGTTGGTGTGCTGCTGGTGTGTGGCTTGTGTGAGGGATGAGCTGTGGGTGTGTGGTTGCTTTCTCTTGGGTGCTGGCAGTGGAATGGCATTTGCAAAGGCTCATGGTAGTGATTTGTGTCCTTTATATAGGTGGAGTTGTGGGTGTGTCTTTGTTCTCTGTCCCCACCCCCCCAGTATTTATTGGCTTGGTAATTGCTTGTTTGGCCTTTTTTGGTTGATTTTTCCTTTGTGCTGTTTGTGTATGTTGGAAACGTTCTTGTGACCGAGTCGGACCCTGCATTGGTCTCGTACGGTGTTTTCCGTTTCGTTCACGCTGTGTTTGTGCAGTTTTGTATGCTGCGTACGCGTCGGTCGCGGTGTATTGTGTTGCTTCGGCTCGGTTTTGTGATGCGTGTCGGTCGTGACGGCTTGTCCTCCGATCCGACTTCGGTCGTGTTTTTCGCGCCTTGCATCATACTTTGCGGGTTGGAGTTGGCGGGTACGATTCGGTCGGATTTGTTCCGGGTGCGTGTCGGTCGGTTGGATTCGCGTGTTTTTCCGGCCGGATTGCTATTTTCCGAGCGGCTCGGTCGGTCGGCTTGGTTTCCTGACGTGTCGGTCGGATTTATCGCGGCTTGCATCGTACTTGGCGTGTCGGGCGCCACTGGTACGTGTCGGTCGGTAATTTTCCGGCTCCGAGTCGGTCGGTGCTTTTTCCGGCCCGAATCGGAATCGACCCCTATGTGTCTTCTTTGATATTACAGATTTTACCTCTACATTGCATTATTTTCAAGCAACCGGACAAGGTAACTAACCATATAGACAATAGTTGGTTAAACTTAACCCGTAAAGTTTTTTAGGTAGTAATAAAACATATTTGTGTTTACCCATTCAGTTCGGTAATCGTCAATTAGTGAAAACGACGCTTACCAAGAACTACAGCCAAAGTCACGGCGCACCGGTTTAGCCTTGTAATGACCGTTATTTATATGGTAAGCCTCTAGCTAATGAACATTATTATAGAGACCAACAAGGGCTACGACCTCAGGGTATCTTATCTAATTTTGCATTATTCTCTTAAGGTCATGATTTTAAATGAATTTTAAATAACATGCACCGGTGGCTCCAACGAACGCAAATTTAAAAGTTACGGTATTGATCCTAAGGTATGCTACAAGAGTATTTACTCACTGACGATTAGTCAGCTTTCTAGTGAGTAAGATAACCCTTTCCTAAATAAATCTTGTTGTATTTTAGATCCCTTTTATACAACGATATTACGGATGAGAATTGCCCTTCCATTTTTTCCGTTTTATACTGAGTGACTTAAAAAGCCTCCTTACAGAAATATTTTAATTAGGTATGTAAAAAGGAATATTTCTTTTCTCTTTTTCTTTTCTTGGGATCATGTGTTGTGCAACTTTATACTATTATTGGGTTATTTTAATCTGCTTAGTGCAATGCATAATAGTTGCTAAAGATGTTTTGATCTATTAAACTATTAATAAAATTGTTAAAATAGCTGATAGATAAAGTTTTTAATAAACAAATATGCATTCTGAATTTCTGTTAATTAAATGTTTTTGTTATTTAGACAATATTTTTAGAAAACTCTGTCCTGAAGAAGGTGAAAATCACATCTCACCGAAACGCTGCGTCGACTGTTTTGATAGTTTTCTTGTGAAGTACACTGATATGATAGGACTTTGTATATGAGATGTTTTTTAATTATATATGTTACTGTGTCGCCATGTATACCAACATTCTCTTATCACTAATATGAGAAGTTTTTAAATTTATATAAAAGTGGTTTGTCTAAACCGAATAAAATTGTCTAAATTGAATACATTTGTTTATTTATATATCAGCTCTATATTGTTTTTATGTTTTATTATTGGTCTGTTGTATCTAACTGACATTCATTGCATTTCGTAGGCATTGCAAATATTTCGGCTTTGTGTATCGCACAGCTTTTTTGGCCAACACATGATCCATTCTTTTATGTTTGTTTCTTGCTCAGGGACTTTCTCCCTCTTGTTTTTAGCTTTAAAAGCCTACCAGACCATAAAAACTGAAGCAGTATTTAAGTTTGAAAGAATTCTTTAATTAAAACTTTTGTCTCTTTCAGTCAGGTGGCATCCTCCAGTAACGACTTATCAAACTGCCATCTTGGTTTCTTTTAAGAGTGAGCTGAAGAGGAAATGTGAAAACAACTACCGAATGATCCTAAAAAGAGTTAGCCAGTATCTTTGTCTTACCATTAGCCAGACATTTATCTACCAGGAAAAAATCCAAACGCGATGCTGTTCTATATCTGGAGGAATGGCAACCGAACTGGGAGAAGCCCAGATACCCCATCCTCCATGGATTTGTTAGTGAAAAGTCGGTTTTTATCGCACTTATTAACCTCACCGTTTTAGGTTTCAATTGACATTTAGTTTTATTAGAAGTATCAAGTCTCAGATTTTGTTTAAAATTCAAATCGCCCCCAATAATCAAGGTACCTTCTGATTGTATCGCCATATCATAAATTTGTTCTAGCGCTGCGGTATCATCATCAGCAGGGTCTTAATAATTCACCAAATTTGCCCTATTTCCTCAATTTTAACCTTAATCCATAACCATATCTCCCTCTTATCCCAAATTACTTCTTTAACCTGCCAACCAATCGAATTTGATAATTGAATCCCAACTCCTCGAACCGCTGCAGTGGCTGATGAGAAGTATGCATATGCATTTTGCTTTGGCAGGCTAATCTTAGGAAAATTAGTACTAAAATGAGTTTCTTGTAAACAAAATATTTGTGGGGCAAATGATACTAACCATTTCAAAAGAGCTCCGCCTTTACGTGGATTCAGCAGCCCGTTCACATTACAAGAAATTATTTTAATATGTTGTGACATCCCTTTTTGTTCTCTGTAGCATAGACCTGCACCAACTTTGTCTGCAGTATTGCGTCCTCCCTCTCACCATCTTTACCTATTCCACCGGGCATGCATTGTAACACATTAGCTCTTGCCCTGTTCACTTTTCGTCTGCCAATCCCCTACACCCCTTCGTGCCTCCCAGACCCCCCCTCCCTCTTCCCAGCGCTGGGGGCCTCCCACCAACAAGCCATGAACCCTCCCTTCACCTGTTGTGCCATGGTGCCGAACCTATCCCCAAAAACGCTACCCTCCCACCACAATTTATTTTTTAATACGATAAGCTCCTGCGTCAGCAATCAGAGGTTATATGACCCCCCTACAGTTAAGATTTATCTTGAGATAAGCTTGATAGACATTTGCATGCTCTACTGAGAAAATAACATGAAATTGACCCTTTATCAACACTTTTAGTTTAGCTTGTTGTACCATGGAGGCTTGCCCTCCCAGGCGTTTGAATTCTTGAATCAGACCCTGGAATGCCTTGGGGCATCTGGCAGTTACAGCAGCAAGATCAGGGAACACCCTCATGTGAACATTCCCAGAGATAAGAAATGATTTTTCATGGATTGCAGTAGCCAAACCTATTCTCTAATACAAAAATCTTCAAAATTAACTAATATTGTCCGTGGGTACTTGGTGTCGGCAGGATACTGGTTGGGGACCCTATGTGCTCTCATAATGAATAAGTCATTCGGGGCATTTGGCAATATGAATTTCTTAATATGAGAGTTTGTAAGCTGGGGGACGTTCTGAAGTTTTTATAAATATTTCTCTATGTATGTCCAGTACAATATTTTCATTGTGTATGTTGGTTTTTATTTGGCTCTTCTGGGGAGGTTAAATGTTTTAGGAAATGTCAGCGGTATTTTATACTGATATCAATAACCGTGGCAAGATCACTTATTTTAGAGAATTGGAGAACAACAAATCAACCAACGATTGGTCACTGGATTAGTAAAATGTGTAGGACATACAGATTTGAGGATGCTTATGCGATGAGGGTTAGTGCCACTCAAAGATTTAGGGCAAGATGGACAAGTTTCTCCTACCTTTTCATAAATGTATAAATCAATCAACTTCATTGTAATGGGGTGAGCACAGCTTTTCCTTATTGCACGTTCTGCATTTTATCTCAAATTGTCTTAGGCATGCATATAATTCTGCTGCTGTTTGTGCTGATCAATTAAAGATATGCATGCTTTTGTGCAAGATGAGTCAGCAATCAGTAGGTGGTTATGTATTTATGTGGTGAGTTAAGCATTGTTTTGCCGCAATTGCAATTTTGCACTGTAGCACTTTACATTTGTAATGTTACATATGTTGATTAGTTCAAGATTTCTGTAAGAACGTTTAGTAATCAGATTGGTGTTATGCACTCCTGCACTTTATTCGGATTTCTCCTCCTTTCTATGATATATGTTTATGCTGACGAGTTGTAACATGTATATGCTAGTCCTCTATTTTTGTGATGCAGCTCTTGATCTGCCCTAATAAAAACAATTAAAAAAATTTAAAAAAAAGAACGAGCACTATGGCGCCAATTTTACATACCCAGGACACTTCAGGCGGACATCTTTGAACATCCCATCGTTTTGCTGCTGATGCAAATGTCTAGCATTCCTAGCTAGCCAGACAGTTTTCATGTGGGCTTCTCTTGGTATATCCATCACCCTAGGTGGCCTTCTTGTTTGTTGCACTCATATTTCCAAACGCAACATATGTATCACATCCTTTCGTTGGTCAGAACATTTTTTGGATGTGAACTTTGGACATTGCATTCTACGGTATTTTGCATCCAGTGTGGAGTTCCCAGTGGAATAAGAATGTTTTCACTGGACGACTGTATCCTTTCGCATTTTACCCCAACTAGCGAGTTTGCAGCTCTAACAATCCAACAATGAGAAATTGTGCATGTTTGTGGTGGATAACTCAAGTTCACCACATACATCATTTGTGTTGTTTATCATAACACAGTGGTTAAAGGACACTATCAACTGTGTTTAAAAAATATCTTCATTACCATGCACAAGATTCTGGTGTCAATAGGCTACTGCAATATTTGTTTAAAACAGAAAAGTTAAACAATAACAGTACTTGTTTTCCTTCAGAACAGTCAAAATGTGAGGAACACATTGACCTATTCACAAAGCCTAATATTATGTGCTTCCTGGAAGTTCTTCTACGACTACACGAAATATTAAGACTTTCTAGTAGTCACAAATTTGCAAGATTCCGTGTATGTGGGTGTATGCTTACCTCCCAATATTTGTGTCTACAAATGAGGGGTTGTGTGTGAGCCTAGGTGAAAACTCAATCATATCGGCTCACTATGCATCATTTCGGGAATTTCACATTACGCTTGATATGCAAAAATCAAGGAATTATGCCCTTACTCCATGTCCTGTAATTATGCCACATTCAAGACAAAAAGCATGGGAGCAACGCAAATGATCAGAACACAAGTGGCTGTTGTTCGCTCCATTTGTGTTTTTTGTGCTATTTTTTACGCAAAATGCATCCTTGCATGCAATATAGAAGCGAGGTACTAAATGATGGGTTTTCATTTTGTGTAATTTTGTGTTATTGTCCGCAAATTTTGCTTAATTATGTGAAAGCAAATTACACACAGAGGCGGCCCATGCAGGTACGCATGGTGGGGCTGGGCAGGGGCGGGGCAGGGTTGGTGGGGTGAAATTGACAAACGATCTGATGGGGATTGCAAAATAAATAAAAAAATAAAACCATTTACCTTGCACTCGCCACATTGCAGAGTCAGAGATATGGTGAGCGCAAGGTTGGTGTTTTATTTCTTTATTTATTACACATTCCCTATCCCATCGCTTGTCACTTTCACCCCCCACCCCTGCCCCACCCCGCCCTACCCCTTGTTGTTTGACGTATGCTTGAAAGTGCAAATGTAGCGCTCCATGCACTTGACTTAGACAGAATATTAAGCAGTAAAACATATGATACATATATTTATGAATATAGGAATAGAAAAATAGACACTCCTGACCACATTCCAACATCAGGCAGCAATTCCAACATGATGCACATAAATAGATGCAGCGTCCAGAGCCCGGCCCTCTTCCCTTTGTGCTTCACGTACATTTGGTTCCACAGTACCTGATTTCCTGTGAAGATGCCTGCCATCCTACTCAAAAGGAAAAGGAACTTTAATGGGGATGACAGACATATGATGTTGGACCTGGCCCTTTTTTTAGGGTCTACCCTAGATTTTTGTCTTCTGTTGCTGAGCCCATTTTTATTGGCACTAGGACTCTGTGCACTTTTTCCATGCTAACCAGGGGGAAAGTGCTTTTGCTCTATTCCTAAAACATGGTAAAATTGTCCTACACCTACTTGCCACATTTAATTGTACTTGTCAGTCCCTAGTAAATGGTACTACACATACCAAGGGCCTGTAAATTAAATGCTACTAGTGGTCCTGCAGCATCATTGTGCCACCCACAAAAGTAGCTGTTTAAAATATGCAGCCTGTAGTGCAGTTTTAAACTGCAATTTTGGGCTGGCAAAATAAACCTTTTGCCAGGCCTAAACCTTCCTTTTTAAGACTTGTAAGTCATCCCCAAGGTATGCACTAAAGGCTCATAGGGCAGTGTGTGTTGTATTGAACAAAGTTTGACATGTGGATTTAAGTTTTACATGTCCTGGTAGTGGAAAACTCCAAAAGTAATTTTTCACTACTGTAAGGCCTATCTCTCCCATTGACTTACAAGGAGTTACCTTTTTACATTTAATGAGTGATACCTTTTGATTGGGAGCAGATAGAAATATGGTATTTGCACTCAACTGAATTGCAATTTAAAATCCTATCCAATGGGAAAGTTGGTTTTAAGTCACAATTCTGAAAACACCAAGTTTAGAAAGTTGGCATTTTCTTGTCCTAACCACTTGTACCTTCTGACAGTGTCCTGGGTCACATGACTGAAAATGACTGTGCTCTTGGGGTTTATGTATTCTTCCCAGACAGTAAGACAAAACAAGACTCGGTGTGGACAGGATGGGCCATCCTGCCAGGATGCTTGGCGGCGAAGCAGTTCCCTCCCCGACTTATACTTCAAATGACTTACCTGCAGCACACACAAAGGAACCTAACACTACTCTTTTGTCACCCCAGACTTGTTGGAGCTTCTCAGGAAAAGGAAGGAACTTTCCAGAACCAGATGTGGGGGAAGCATAGGGAATCCCCCCACTTGAAACGCTGGCACCAGATATAAATGTTGGACCCTCAGAATAACTCTTCAGTATACTTGTGGATCTGTGGACATTACAGAAGAATGCTGCCTTGTTCCCCAGAGGACTGCCCTGCTACTACCAGAGGACTGCCCTGCTGCTTGAAGCCTACCTTGTTCTTCAGAGGACATCTCTGCTGCTTGAGGCCTGCCCTCCTCTCTGAGAAGGAAAACAAACTGGACCTGCTCCCTTCATCCCAGGCTACCTGAGTGATTCCAAGGGTCAGTTCACTCACCTCCTGCCCTGAGCTACAGGGACACAACATGCCTCAGAGGCCTCCCTGCAACTGTCAAGCTGCCCTGCTGCCAATGGACCTGCAACTGGACCTGCCTGAACTCTGCTGGTCTCTGCTAGGTTGAGTCCCTGGTCCACAATAGGTGCCTCCCCAGGTCCTGGGCCCTTGGCTGTCATCAGAGAGCACGCCTCCACAAGAAAAGGTGAAATCCTGAAGTTTTGGGATGTTCATGACCACAAACAGGCCCATTCTTGCTGAAACTATGCCCCTCATGAGGGCCGCCATAATGCTCCAGTGAACCCGACTTGTCACACTAGAAGAATCGCCTGCTTTATTACTGTTTGTGTGCTGCATACTTTTCACTTTGCATCTAAGTTAAGCCTGATCTCCTTTTGAACCAAGATACCAGAAGGTTAAGCACAGGTTAATTTAGTGACTTTTGTGGTTCACCCTGACAAGGATTGTGGTTGTTGTCTGAGTGAGGCTTCCACCCCCCTCGACCAACAACCAGATTTTTTACATATGGTGATTGACTTTGTGGTAGAGCACTATGGAGAACTCCATGACCTGAAACAGGCTACGTAACAGAAAGTACTGTTGGAGTGGAGATGCATACCGCAGGGAATTCAAAAAGAGCGTACAGGATAAGAGTAGGCTAATGAAGGATACCATTTCAAGGATAGAGGATGCAGCTGTACTCACTGATGGTGGGGCCAGAGAATTCCTCAGACTCTCCCATGTGGTGCAGTGCATTCACAACAGCATGCACCACCACCAGTTGCTTTGCCTGAAAATAGCCAAGGCTGTAATTCTCATAGTAAATAAGGTCTAGTCTTTAGTAGCAACATATATCTGCCATTCTGAATGACCCAATCTCAAACACAAGCTTGAATGCTAGTAAGACAGACAAGGGCACAGTTACACATACAACATAGACTCACTAAAGAAATCAGCTCATGCAGATGGGTACCAGTAGATAATGTCATTTATGTAATTTATTCCTCTTCACAGATCCACTGCATGCATTGTACAAAGACCAAACAGCAGCTCACGTCCTCCGTGTGGAAAGGGCTGAAGCAGCAATGACCTCACAGCCTAACACCATAACGGCAAAAAAGGCATACAAATAATGCCACTCCTAACCATACACTATTATGGGTCATACGTTTATTCAGTGATTGACATGCACGTTCACATGCCGTCTGAATCTACTGTGGCATCCACCACCAATGTATGTTAGTATAGATCATACACTGTCTCAAAATTTCAAACCCTACTCAAATGAAGCTTCTGATTCACAAAGGAAAAGGTACACTTTTGTGTACGTTTATGTTTTTAGTACTCACATACTATGAGTTAATAGTAAGTTTCCAACTGCAGAGACTCCTCAGTCAGGGCGGAGAACTCTGCATATAAAAAGATAAACCAGGCAATCTACAATTGTGACCCCAATGAAAACAGACACAATGCAAATTTAGAGGTGTGCTCTTCCTCCACCAAAATCTAAATGGCCTCTTTTAGTTTAACACCACATTCCCTTTCCAGTATGGAAAGATTCACAACTCATTCTTCAAAAAGTAAAAAATAGAAGAGACAGACTGTGGGTGATATTAAAAAAACTGATCACTGCAAATGCTAATTTTAGACTTGGGGCCAGATGTACGACCCTTACAATTTGCGAGTCGCAAATTCCGTCGCTTTGCGACTCGCAAACTATAATTTACAACAGTGTCTCAGACACTGTTAGCGATTCCTAATGGGGTCGTAAATTGCCTGCCTCATTAATATTCATGAGGCAGGTGCAATTTGCGTCCCCATTAGGAATGGCTAGCACTCCCAGGCATGGTGGCCTGCTAGGGTCAGCAGACCACCATGTCTGTGACTGATTTTTTAATAAAGTAGTTTAAAAAACAATTCAGCCTGTTTTCCTCAAAGGAAAACGGGATGCATTTAAATAAGAAAAATGAAACTTTTCTGTTTCATTTTTTAAGAGTAGGCAGTGGTCTGTGGGACCAATTCCTGCTCTTAAAATTTTTTGTTGCACACACTCACAAAGGGGAAGGAGTCCCCTGGGGACCCCTTCCCATTTGCGAGTGGCTTACCACCAACTTGAAGTAGGTGGTAAACTGTGAGTGTTTTGTGACCGCAATTGCAGTTCCAAAACAATCATACATTTAAGTGAGACTCGCTATTAGGAAGGATATCCTTGGCACGCCCCTTCCTAATAGCGAGTTGCAAACCCTATTTTGCGAGTCAGTAGTAGGTTACCGATGCACAAAATAGGGTTTGTACATGGGGCAGACCAATTTTGCGGTCACAAGTGGGACGATTTCCTATTTGTGACCGCAAAATATGGTCGTACATCTGCCCCTAAATCTCTGCCACAGTTTTTGGCAGACTAGTGTCTGGAATATTTTTCCTGCTTTCGACTTAGGTAAATAGTTGTTTGTTACTGGAACATTAAAGCCATTTGATCATTTTGGTGGCTAAAGTAAACAAAAGAACAAAGTGAAATAATTTATGCAAAGCAACATAACAACACATTTATAGCATAATTGTACAACACAACAGAACAGTCAGAACAGAACACAATACAACAATCATGTTACAGCACAAAAATTCACATTGCAAAAATGAAGCACAAACTCAGGAGTACAGATAACAACAGAATACATCACCACCACCAAAAAAAGCCTTAAAAAATATGTACAAATATTCTTGTCACAAATACCCCTCCAGAAACCTGCTTTCGTAGTGCAGTGCTAAAAGTTGCTTGCACTAAGTACATCCTTGAACTCACCACCAAGGAAATGAAATACTGTTTTGTGAATCTGTACGGGTGTCTTGTGCCTATATCTTCCTAGCAGATGTTTCTCTCGACAGAAAAAAAATAACAGAATGTTACTTTCTTATACCTTTTTAACAACTCCAGTTACATAGTGAAATGCAGTCTCTCTTTTAAATTTTCTAATTTGATATCTATGCTGTCTTATTATACACTGCCAGTTGGAAAGACTATCATTTTTCTTGGCGATACAAGCTTATATGTTATAGTTTTATGTGCATATTTTTGCAAATTGGAATATCAGTCATTGCAAGGCAGTTTATTACATTGCTGTACTTTACAATGTGTTTTTGTTTTACCACAGATGCCTCTACAACATTTTGTAATGAGCCTCTCTGTATTTTTCTGTTACAACGCAAGGTTTAACAGTGAATTATTTTTTTAAATCGCATAATAACTAACACAGATTTTAACTTCAAATAACCAGTTTTATAAATATATTTTGTTTTAAACAAATAAAATACTTATAACACAGACACATTTAAATATGAACAAAAAATCTCTAACAAATATGATGAATACAAAAAGGCCCAAAAGAGGGGCATATCAAATACTATAGACAGGTTCTACAATCTACAGTGCAAAATAGCAAATTCTATCATGAAAAACAATAAAAAATATAAAAACTTATTAAAGCAACTTTCACCATTTTGTTGTCACTTATGTGGAGCTCAAGTGAGAGAGTGCCATCAATCTTAAATCTAAGGTAAGAAAAATCTTGTTAATTATGAATAGAGAAAAGTAACCATAACAATGAAACACTAAATAAATTACATGTTTAATATTTTTTCTATGTTAAGTTTTCCTCATCACGAAGCACTACTATGAGGAAAATAACCATCTGATGAACCATTAGAAAAGAAAAATTACTGCACAATTTTCAGAAACAGAAGAACCTGAATCTATATAATAAGGAATTATTTAAATGTAAAAAAATAAAACTGGAGGTGCAAGAAACAAATAACAAACTTATTGGTAACTATTTTCTTATTATTTAGAGTTTAAATTTAATTAAACCCTCTTTAGTACCTAAACAAAAGTTGAAAACATACTGCTATTACCAAAACTATTTTCTTTTCAGAAAAAGGAGCATTAAAAAGGATAAATAGAATGACCTAATTTACATTGCATTTTTTTAATCAATACAGATATCACCTCAGATTAACAAAATCCACAAGAAAGCAATAAAGTCTCTGAGGTCTAATATTTTTTTACTTCATTTTTAAAAGCAAGGCAAGGAGAATAAAGTTTACAGTATAATCACATGAAAAAAGGAAACACTGATAATATTTACAAGTTCTAAAACATGTTTTACTTTCTGTATCTTTGTATTTATGTTACTAGGAGGAGTAACGGAAAACAGGGCACCAGCTACATATGGACAGTAAAAAAGAGGAACCCAACTACTGACACATCAAGGTTGAGAGGTGTCTGTACTTTTTCTCACCTCGCTTGTGGCAGAGTGGACACTTTGGAGGATTTTATTGAAAGAACATAACCACTCTGCCTCTGCAATTGAAGTAGGAGTTAAAGATAGTGCTCATCAAATATAAGCACTTGGAAGCACTTCCAAAGAGCCCTCTGGAGCAGTGTTAAGGGAGGCCTCTAGAATCCTCCATGTACATGTTGCTGAACATATGCATGCTGTTCCAAATTTTAAGAGGACTAGAAGCAGAAAAAGACAGGAGAGTAAGGTCCTTCCTCCCCAATCTAACACTTTTTGTGTTATACAAATACCTACGGAACTTCGAACAACTTTCAATCATGAACCGTTTTTACTATATAAAAACAACAACCCTCAAAAAAGAATACTGGCTTTGGACCTCATTATATTGTAACCCTAGAAAATAATAGAATTTGCATGACAGATGGTACATTCAAAACAACACTCCATCCATTCACATGCAAAATCTGCACCTACCTACAGTTTTGACATAGTTAGGCCTTGATACTCAGTTGAAATACCAATATTATAGTCAATCAGGGTACTGAATGCAGATCTGATATTAACTGGCTCTTCATGATTTCTAATTTTTCTCTGACTCAGCTCACAATTAGGTTCAGACTTTTGAATCACTCTGCGGGGCCGAATTGATTACTCTTCTGGCCAGCTGGAGGATCAAAGGCTACCCTACAGTAGGGCCATTAGCTAGTAATTACGCATGCTTCTGGGAGGGGAGAGCGTGGAGATGGAATTGCACCTGCTAATTACTTCACATCAAAGGTGGCCTGGGAAGTCTCAATTCAACTGAAACAAATTAGGGTGGACAGACCTCTGGAACCAGTCACAGAAGAGGCTGCCTTTTGAGGTTTTGGAGGGAAGGGACCAGGCAGCTGTGGCCGCTAGGGTCGGGGCTTAGGCTCTCAGAGAAGGACTTAAAACAGACCATTTGGCTGAACCAGCTTGGAAAGTCCCAAAATTTTGCGCAGAAAGATTGGGGCAGTGGAATAGTGATAATGTATCAATGTTAGAAATGGGGTCTCTAGTTGGCAGACGTATGCACCCTGTCCAAGTAGGGACCCACACTGTAGACAGGGTAAGTGTAGAACACACTCAAAGTTTATCTGTGCTCACCCTCTGGTAGCTTGACACAGAGCAGTCAGGCTGAACTAAAGAGGCAATGTGTAAGTATTTCATAATAATAATCCATAGTCCAGATTTGTAAAGCACACACATATCACCCCTTATGGTTTCAAGGCACTGGGGGCCATCGGGGAGATTTAGTGAGCTATTGCCCAGAGTCACATGATGCTGAGCTGAGCTGCCGCTAAAGCCAGAGATCGAAACGTGAGCCCTGCGTTCCGAAGTCAGCTGCTCTGCCCACTGCACCGCACCACTATTTGTGCAAGCACACAGTAGCACAGTCAAAATACCACAAAGGTACTCCACACCAGTTTAGAAAAACAGCCAGGGGCTTATTTACAAGCCACTTGCGCCACTGGTGTGTCACTTTTAATATGGGAAAAAGTGACATATCAGCGGCGCAAGGGGCTTGTAAATAAGCCCCCCAATATTTATCTGAGTAAAACAAGACCAGAACAACAAAAATCCAACATACACAAGTCAAGATATGAATTTTGCAAGATTAAATCAAAATGCAGTGCATAGAAGTCAATAGCTCCAACTGGGGCTATCTGGTCGTGCTTGACCGGGGCAAATCCAGAAGTTCAGTCTGACCACGATGGACTGCGGGCTGGATATAGGAGTCACGCAGACCAGCTGAAAGTACCTTGGATGCGTAGATGGTCGGAGATGAAGTGGTGCGCAATGGAGAGGATGCATTGTGGATGCAGGTGATGCGTCGGTTCCTGAGGCGGTGCAAATTCGTTGAGGTGTTGGCACTCAGGGACCATGTGGTGCACAAAGGGGGTGATGCGCTGGTTGCGGGTGTGAGGCTTTGGTTCCCGAAGACAGTATAGTGTCAGTGATGAGTTGATGTCAAGAGCGCAGTGCGTCAATTCCTAAGCTTTGATATCGAACCGCTGGGCTGAATGTGATGTGTTGGTCAGAAGCCATCCAGGGCCGGGAATGCCTTGGAGTTGGTACGGTGCACCACGGATGTTGGTGATGCAGTTTCCAAGACTCATGCAGCAGCGGTTCTTCGGAGGCGCTGCAGAAAAGTCGGGCTACTTTTTAAGTCGAGGTCAATGCGTCACGCACTCAGCGAGCCGAGCCCTTGGCTTCAGTGCAGGCAGCGGTGATGTGTCGATTTCGAAGGGATGGGCCAATTCCGAAGTGACGCTTTGGAGTTGATGCATCGGTTTCTTGGTTGCAGCACAAAGCTCACTTCCAAGGGCCTAGGACTGGATTTGGTACCACTTGGCAGAGAAGGAATCACAGCAGAGGAGCCCAGGTGCTAGCAGCAGGATGCAGGTGAAGTCTTTGATATCCCTGAGACTTCCAACAGGAGGCAAGCCCAACAAGCCCTTGGAGAACGATTAGAATGCATGATGAAGACGGCAAAGTCCAGTCCTCTCACTCTCAGGAAAGAAGCAGCAGGCAGAAAGTCAACACAGCAAAGCAAGCAGCTAAGTGGAAGTCCTTCCTGGCAGAATGTCCTTAGCAGCTGCGGCTCCTGCAGGGAGTGCCCTCGGGCAGTGACGTGGGGCGGGGAAGGGGCAGGTTGGGGGGTAGTAAAATAAAACAAATTTCCTTGCACGCGCTACATCGCCAAATACGATGCAGCGTGCGCAACGAAATTCGTTTTATTTATTTAAATGTGTACTTACCTCCGTTGGGCCGTATTCCGGATTTTACTACCCCCGCCCCGCATCACCGCCCGGCGGCACTCCCTGCAGGAGCCGCTACTGGTCCTTAGTCCATAAGTGTTCTGAGTATGTAGTGTCAGAGGTCCAGTACTTATACCCATTTTAGCCTTTGTAGGGAGGTTTCAAAGAAAGGTCTTTGTAGTGCAGAAGACCCTGCCCTCCTTTGCCCCAAACACTACAGGGGGTACGCAGCTCTTTCTTTGGGGACATGCACAGCCCTATTTAGGTGCAAGTGTCAGCTCCTCCGACTCACTGTAGCTCAGGAAGACCCATCAACCTGATGATGGGCCATCAGGATATGCAGAGCACACTTCAACTCCCTTTGTGTGTCACTGTCTAGAGGGAACTCACAATGGCAAGCTGTCATCCAACCCAGACGTATATTCTAGGGACAGGCAGAGGCACAGAATGGTTAGAGTAAAAAAATGCCACCTTTCTAAAAGTGGCATTTTCAGACCTGCAATTTAAAAACCAACTTCACTAAAAGATGCGTTTTAAATTGTGAGTTCAAAGACACCAAACTCCAATTTTCTATCCGCTCTCAATTGGAAGTTACACTTGTAAAGTGTTACAAGGTAGCTCCAATGCTAACCTTTGGGAGAGATAAGCTTTGCTGTAGTGAAAAACTAATTTAGCAGTCTTTCACTACCATGTAAAACTCAAAAGGACATGTCCTACCTTTTAACTACACTGCACCCTGCCCATGGTTGACCAGACGTCCCAGATTTCCCTGGGCAGTCCCGGTTTTCAAAGGTCTGTCCCAGTGTCCTGAGGCTTTCCTTAATTTTACATACATGTCCCGATTTTTGCAACAAAGGTCGATTTATCCTGAAAGGAGAATTGAAAGGTATGCTCTCTCTAAGTACATTGTTTCTTTCTTCCAGGCAGCGCAGGAGTTCAGCTGCATGCATGGTACGGCAGATAGAGAGAGAGAGGGGATGGAGAGCATGGGGGCTCAGGGTAGAGGTCCTGCCATAGCTAATGTTATTTATGCGTAGCTTGCAAATGTGTGCTAGACATTTAGGGGCTTATTTACAAGCCCCTTGCGCCACTGGTGCATCACTTTTAATATGGGAAAAAGTGACGTACGGGCGGCGCAAGAGTCTTGTAAATAAGCCCCTTACTATTTATCTGTGTGTGTGCGCACATGTGTGTATTTTTTTTACAAAGCTGCACAAAATCAGGACAGGCCAGACATAAAGGTAAGGCTAAAGGATTTAGTCTTATTTTAATGTCTGGTCTGTCCCGGTTTTTTCTTCTCTAAATCTGGTCACCCTACCCATGGTGCTTCCTAGGGTCTACCTTAGGGGTACCTTAAATGTAATAAAAGGGAAGGTGTTGACCTGGCAAGTAGGTGCACTTGTCAGGTCGAGATGGCAGTTTAAAACTGATCAAACAGGCTCCGCAGTGGCAGGCCTGAGACAGTTTTGAAGGGCTATTTATGTGGGTGGCACAATCAGTGCTGCAGGCCCACTAGTAGCGGTTGTTTACAGGCCTTGGGCACATCTAGTACAGTGTACTATGGATTTATTACTAAATCAAATATGCCAATCATAGAGAAACCAATCATACAATGTTTTAGAGGAGAGAGCGCATGCTCTTTAGCACTGATTAGCAGTGGTAAAGTGCCCAGGGTTCTACAGCCAACAAAAAGGTCAGGACAATAGGCAGAGGAATGCAAGATGTTTGGGTGTAACCCTGCCAAAAGGGCCAGGTCCAACAGTCACCCTTCTGGAACTTTCCACCATCACTTATAACCACTGCGTAAGGGAGCGACGTTTGAGAACAGTCTAGACCTGGGGAAGCAATGCCGGTGGAATGTTCAGCTGGAGGAGGCAAGACACCTGATCCCACTGCAAAAATGGGCTCTGGGACCTCTGATTTCAGTTGGCATCAAGGGACTAGGACTTATTTCTCCAGGGACAGTGGCGCAGGCCTCCCTAAACTCTCCATATGATGGTAGAGGGATGGACCTGCTGGCTGGGATCCTGAATGGTTCCCCTGGATTTTCTCTGGACTGGTCCTGCAGGAGTGTGACCTTTAGAAGGAGGGGACCCTTGATCGTCACTGACCCAGGTACTCCTGCATGGGTCAAAGGATGCCTTAGGACTAGTACGGTGCAGGCAGGGAGGGCTCTTAGACTTGGGATCCTGAAGGTGCTGCTGAGGAAGGCCTGGGCCCAAGATAAATGTCAGGCTTCTAGGCAATAGACAGGTCCTATCTGCAAGAATTGCAAAATTTAGAAGGCACAAGTCTTGAAGAAACCACTTCTTGTGGCTGGAGTTTACCATCAGTAGCAGAATGCAACTTTGTTGGTGACATCCTTAGGGACTTGATGTTGCACTTGTTTATTAAGACACAGTTCTCCTCTTATGAATGGTATGATCCCTGACAAAACCAGTAGGGCTGCTTTTTTGATAACTACAACCATTATTTTGTGTCTAATATATGGGGTGGGTATTGTGGTTTTTGGATAAAGAGCTTGCTAAGGATGTGACTTGTTAGCAGGGTGTCACCATAGCTATTTCCACCTGCCATCATATGTACATTTGTAAATTTATACGTAGTATTGAGTAGTGTATGAGTAATACTTTTCCTTTTAATGAATAAAAGCACTGACTGAACAATGATTTATTGGGTGTTTGTTGTGCACCTGCGGACTGGGGTACTAGCCCACACCACTCCCCGGGACTGAGCTTCCTTGCTTTCCTGAGAGACGCAAGTTCTATAACAGGTTTCTTGGTTCCAGTAGAAGGAAGGTTGCAGACCTATTATTTGTGAAGGACCCACATCCTTCACAATGAATTACCCCCTTTTATACACAGACAGTCGGTAATGTATACCGAATTGTTAACAATTATAAAAAAATCAGAAACAAAAGACCAAGGAAAATAATAATTGATCACAAATTGACTGTGATCACAGTTATTAAAAAGATTAAGCCTGAAACATAAATTAAGGGATGGTATTTCCACTTTATCCAGGCAGTCAAGAGAAAGGTACAAAAACAATCCCTAAGTGGAGATTAAATATCTGACATTAAGCTACAATTTGATGTAAACATAACTATCTGTGCTAGCTTTGGTTCCTCTTTAGCAGGTAGATAACTTCTACACTACATTTATTCAATCACAATAGTAGTCTCATAATGAAGAAAAACTGGCTCCAATGCTAAATTATTTTGAAGAAACCTGAATTGTTCATCTAAGCAAGTCAGGTCGCAGGAGAGTTCCATGTTTTGACATTGAGTGGCACTGATACTCAACCTGTTTAGAAGGAGGAAAAAGCTGTCAATGCCACAGAGAGATGGCATAACTCTTTCTCTTCTTGTATTGGTAAAGCACACCCTATCTTCTATCATTTTCAGGGGATTTTGAAAAAGAAACAAAGTTTCCAGGAAATGCATCAGGCACAATCTTTTACAGGTGCTCTGTAACCCAGAGTAAGCAAAAATATGAAAGAAATGAAGACTCCTTTCAAACGTTCAAAACTTGTCATATTTGGGGAACAGGCTACCTGAAAAATATTCCATACATATGGCACTACTAATCGCTGAAAGAACATTACTATCCTATGTAACATCTTACTACTTTCCGTTACTCTCAAAAATTTAAATTGGCAAAACATAATTTTAAAACTTAAACCCCTTTCATTACTAATCTGACATGTGAAATAGAAATTCAACATTTTTTTTTTTTAAACTTCTTTCATGTTAAAAAACAAAAAACTATCCCACCTGGAGATATCTTCTTTTTTCTAGTAGTGGAGACATTTTAGAAATGCTTCCTCCAACACTTCCATGTAATCCAACTATACACTTCCCGATGTCAAAACCATACAAAACCCAGCAAAAAAGATAATCATTATGACCATAAAAAATACTCCAGGAACATCTGAATAACATGTTGAAATGATTAAACATAAACAAAAAAAACATTTAACCCGTTGCGTGCGTCCGTCGGTCAACGGCCGTCGCGAGCACTACCTCTGTAGTGCTGCGAATGTCCGTTGGCCGACGCGGCCCCGCCCACTCCGCTAAACAGCCGCACCGCGGCGGAATTGCCGCCGCGGTTAAGCGGTTAATCCTTTGAAATCCAGTCCGTTAGCTAGCCTTGAAAACTCCAGAAAAGAGGTAAAAAAAGTTTTGAACTACTTTAAAAACGCACAATTGAAAATGTGTCAAAGATAGTAGAGAGGCTATTTAAGGCAAGCTTAACACTCACCACCCCTTACACTTGAATCCAAAGTGTAATAAGACAACCCAAAATCTTGGAATTAAACTGTATTATCCACACTAAAATACACACACTAAAATGTGAAAACGTTTAAGAGTAGAGGGGAAACCTGTGAAAAAATAATTATAGACTCCACTACTACCATTTATTTTTTGTTTAAAAAATGCTTCCAATAAATGTGTCCTAGCAGGCAGTGTCACCCTTTATAGGGAAAAAGTTTTTTTTTTTAAAAGATTATAGAGAAAACATTTTTTTAAAAAGATGCAAAACAGGCAAGCAAAAACATTCCATAATAAAACTAACCTCCCTTTCTCTCCTGTTACAATAAAGGTATGCTGCCTAAGTGTTACTGCCTAAAAAGTAACATTCCTATCACATTGTCGCAGCAGCATTCCTTCTTCTTCGACTGTGACGCTGCACCACATGAATAAACAAATGCCAAAACCATGACTACGGAAAACGAAACGGTATCGGCAAACATTTTTAAAAAGCACTCTACCGTCCAAAGAAAACAATGGAAATCTGTGGGATGAAACAGGAAGTAATGTTAATGAATGTTTTTTACTATATTAAAAAAATATAATAAAGGCACTTGTCTCTTTTGAAATTAATAAAATACTTTAAACATAATAAAAATATTTGCATTTAATGATTATTTTAGAAAGTCTTTACAGATGCATTTTGGGATAATTCCTATTAGCAAATTGCATTTTTTTTTTTTTTAAATAGTGCACTTTATTTATTACATATATTTTTTCATTAATTCATTAAAAGTATCTGGAACCCTGGGCCCCTAAAACTCTTACATCCCTCCTAGGAGAGCCATATAAGTATTATCATTGAGCAGTTCTTCTACACCACAGTTTGTTTGAGTGGGCCACCAACATAAAACCCTGGCTATTAAGTAATCTGTCAGAATCCATGTAACAAAGTTCCTGCCTACAGGCTTAAGCACAGTGTAATAACAATTACCCTTAAAAGCTTATTGACTTTAAAACATTTTTCTCACAAATAATAAGTTAGGCACAGTGGCTTTGTTATGACTTTTCGTGATATATAGAATTATATATGGGTAAAAGTGAATTAAAGAGATGTTTTTTACTGAGGGGTTCTGAGTGACATGAAATAGACAACAAGAGTTCGAGGCGAAAACTATCCCTGTAATTCATTTTTTACCCTTCAATAATTTTATGCTATGTATGCCCCCCTGTAAATCATCCTCTCCCAGCTTTCTACTGCTACTCAGGGGCAGAGGAGTAATAGGGTATCCATGCAAAACAGGGGCTCTCTTCCCTACTTTAAAGTGAAAAACAAAGACCTGACCTCCTGTCACCCACCGCCCTCACTCTTTACCTTTCCTTCCTCCTCCTCCAGAAGCTGTGCTCCCTGTGTTCTAGAGCTGCCGTGACAGGCTCTCACAGAGCCCAGCCAGAGCAGCCTGGAATTCATTTATGACATAGCAGGAAATGAGTTATGAGATCTGCAACCGACTAGTGCTAGGTCACAGCAGTGAATTATCACATTTAGAATGTGACATTCATGCTAAGGGATCTCAGTGACAGCCATATTTAACATATAGAATTATAGATGGGTAACAGTGAATAATGGGGATGTTTTTCACCGATGGGTTCTAGACAGGAGTGACATCATGAAGCTCGAGTTGTCTGTGATGTCACTCAGAACTCCAGAGATGAAACCTTTACGCTTAATTCACTTTTTACCGATCTATCGTTGTATGCTATGTATGGCCCCCAAAATCATCCGCTCCTGCTTTCATCTGCTACGCAGTGGCAGAGGAGAAATGGGGGAGCCATACATAACATGCATACATATATGAATGAAATTTGTACTTGTAAAGCGCACCCATACCCCCAAAGGGGTGTCCAGGCGCTGTACGCATACCGCTGTGGAACCCTTCCTGGCTTTTCCCTGTGAAATGTCCACTCCTGGGCACCCCCAGGGTGAAGCCAGGCATCCCAGCGCTGTTGGGGCCGTTGTGGAGATTAAGCAAGCTATTGCCCAGAGTTGCAGAGTGGGACCCATGATTAGAATAGGCACCGAGGCGAGAATTATCAGGTCCGAGGAAATTGAGCCCAAGACCCGCCGAGGCGGGAATTGAACCCTGGTCCCGGGCCAGATCTCTGCATCAGGGTCTGCCGCTCTAACCATTGAGCCACACTTCTCATGGCTTTTGTACGTATCCCTGTCACAAAGGTAAAAAAACAAAAAAGTCCTTACCTGCCATCCTTAACCTGCCCCCACCACCTTCCCTGCCTTCCTTCCTCCTCCTGCAGCTGTCCCTTCTGCGTTCTGCCTAAACAGACAAGTGGTGAGGCCTTCAGCCTGACCTGGAAGGCCTTTATGACATCACAACCGTGGATAGCCAGTTTTGTTATCAACTGGTGCTATGTCATAGCATTGAGTTATGAGATTTAGAAACTGAAATTAACGATAGAGGATCGCTATGAGAGCCATACATGACAAACAGGTAACACCTATGGAAACTGACATAACATTTACCAATGAACCAATAATTCCTATAGTCTTTAAAAGTGACAGAAGACTAAAACCAAAGCAGGTCTACTACAGCATGCCTAAACTAGTAGCCATCATGCATATAGTTCTAGAACTGCAAATATATCCACAATTAAAGTTGGCAGAACTGTACAAAACTCTCTCAAACTGGCCTAACAAGAATTATCACAGTGAAATTCTTTCAGCCCAGTCCATTATTTCAATGTTCGGTCACTTCCTAAACTTTTGGAAATAGACAATCCAAACATCCCCCTGTGATTTGTATGTTATGTCTGAACAAAATTAGTATCTCCACATTACATATAATATTGGCTGAAATCACTTGAAAACTAAAGTGCCTGATTTACAGTTTGGAACAATGGTTACTCTATTACAAACGTGACATATATCATATCCATCGTATTACAAGTTCCATAGCTTAACATGGACTTGTAATACAGCGGGTGGGACATCGCCCATGTTTGTGGTAAAGTATCCAGTACGCCAAACTCTAATGAAGGCCCTGAGTGCATTGGAACAGGCTTTCCTTCAGAACGGCTCATTGTGAAAAAAAAGATTGCATGTGTTGGGTCACATTGTTCTCGGTGGAAGGTAAATAGCATGAAGTGGAGTGTGATTTTTGGACCTTAGTTTTCATGAAAATGTAATACTGGGCTGTGAGGATAGCGGTTTATTATATGGTGTGGTTGTGCAACCTCACCATGTAACAAACTCACTAACCTGTCTTGGGTCCAGTCAGGCTCGTTAGTGAAACCATAGCTCTACCCTGAGTAGCTGAGGCTTTGAGCAGTCAGGCTTTAATAAAGGAACACATGCAGGCAATTTAGAAGTATCAAAACAATGAATAAGAAAGAAACATGCCAGACAGGAAATCCAACAACAATTTGTAAAAATAGATCTTATTTTTATAAATTTTTAGACAAAAAAATGAACAAAATTGTCTTGGGTCCAGTCAGGCTCGTTAGTGAAACCATAGCTCTACCCTGAGTAGCTGAGGCTTTGAGCAGTCAGGCTTTAATAAAGGAACACATGCAGGCAATTTAGAAGTATCAAAACAATGAATAAGAAAGAAACATGCCAGACAGGAAATCCAACAAAAATTTGTAAAAATAGATCTTATTTTTATAAATTTTTAGACAAAAAAATGAACAAAATCCATTGGAGTGTTCTGGAGATATGAATTATTAAACAAATCGTACATCACTGTTTTTCACTTAAATCACAAACAAGCATTAACAACTACCACAGTTAGCAGCTTCTTTGAAAACTTTTGAAAACTTTTTGAAAAGTTGCGTTCAGTTACTTTGGCCAGCTTTGGGCAACAAATCCCAGTAGAGAGAAAGTCACAGGGCCAGGAAGTCTTAGAAGAACAGTGTCCTTGGAGTCAAAGCAGTCTCCAGTCCAGTTCCAGGCTACATGGGCAAACCGCCATAGATATCAATGGAGTGGTCCTGATGCAAGTGATACAGGATGCTGAAGATGCTGGAGGATGCTGTGGATGCTGATCCAATAAACAGTGGTCTTCATAGGGCCACCTCTTGGTTCACGAACACAGTGGGTCACTATGACCACAGGGGTCACTGCCCTTGAAGTCCAGCCAAAAACCAGTTACCACTGGCCTACCGGTCTCTGATAACAGCAAAACCAGTTGTTCCCTTTAACTGTGGCTAGCAGTCTGTCTTGGGCCACTAAAATGCACTTCGATGACTCTCCTGGGCCCAGGAGACTCAGGTGCAACTTGTGAGAATCAGGACTCGGTCTCCAAGGCTGTGCTTCAGTGGTCAGTGGCAATCAAGGGATTATGGATATCAACTCACCGAGACTGGCTTCTTCAGCTTTTGCGGCCCTGGAGCTGTAGGAGGAAGTCAGCCAACTAAGTCTTGGAGTTCACCTCTTAAGTCTGGGGCTCGGGGAGGATTTTGCTTGAACCATGCACCACAGGACTGTTCTCTCTCTAGTCTGCAGTCCAGTCTTCGGAGCAGCCTCTCTTGGCAGGGAGATGGAACATCAAGACAGTTCTTCCTCAGTCCTCTCTGCAGTGTAGATGTGATCTGAGGTCTCAGTGTCAGGGTTGCCACTTTTATGCCCACAACTTTCCCTCAGGAGATGTGGTGACTACTAGCCAATGGGGCCATAAGGTTCTCCCTCTTCTGATGACGATTTTCAGAAAAATGTGGCATCTAGCTATCCCAGAGTGCAATATTCTTCCCACGCCCTAGATGCCAGAACAATTCTCTTGATGTATGGAGCTTGGTAGCCCACCCTGGAGGCGTTGCTTCCTGAGGGCTACACGCTTACAAGAAAACTGGTTTCGTAATTGTTTGCCCCTCTTCGTCCCCGCTGACGAGCTGTCTACCAGAACAAAAGTGAGGCCCCTCTCGTGTGTGCCCACCATTTGCCCTCCAAAGGCGGCTTCCACTTTGAAGTTCGCCTTTTGGGCTCCTACCCTGTTTGGCTTCCTACCAGGGAAAGGTAATACCTCTTTCAACAGAAGGCCTCTATTGTGTCATTTCTTGGGAGGCATTCACACATCTCTGAAGATGGTCTAACGGACTCACATGCCATGAAGACCGAAACGTCGACAAGCTCATCTATTTTCTTCAGTGTTTTACTCTGTAAGGAATTGTTTTCTGGATGTTCAGATTCTTTTTCTGTGTTTATTAGTTTGAAATAGATGCCCACACTAATGATTTGAAGGTTATAATTTTTGTATATGATTTACCTGCCTCTGTCATTTTGTTTTCGCTATCACATTTTGTACCCCTTTCTGTTTACCCACATTAAATGAGCAAAATATTCAGAAATATACACCCATGTTTAAAATTGTTTACTACATATTAACTATGATGTAAATGAATGAATTGATGTTTCGACTTTTCCAAAGGTTAGTCACCTAAGTGGAACTTAACCAGAGAGTAATTTTTTGAAGTAGTATAACTGAGTACTCTAAATGAAATCCCTTGTAGGCACAGTTACCTATTATTACTAGCAATCATAAATGGCAACTAGAAAACTTTCTAAAGTTACTTTTTACTCAAAAGTTACATTAAATTCGGCGTGGGCATCAAGTCGGGTTCAATGCAGCATTCTTTTGATACCTTCCAGTACCAACTTTAGTAGTCCTACTCCGAAGTTAGCCTTTTTGAGTTGTCAGCGTGTAACTCTGTACTTGCTAATGGGGCTACTAACTGTTCTACAGCAAAAATGACAATGTGGGGCTTTTACTGCAGGGATACTTACAAAACACCTGTCCTACTTAATCTACAGCACCCTGTCTTAGGGCTCGAGAGGCCTACCTTAGGGGTGACATATATAAATATATTAAAAAGGAAGGTTTGGGGTTTGCCCTTTCTTTAAATGGCAAAGTCGAGTTAGCAGTTTAAAACTGCTCCACCAGTCTGCAGTGGCCTGCTGAGGGACATGCTTTTACTTTGTCACGCTAGTGATGGCACAATATGTGCTGCAGGCCATGAGCGACACTTTGGGCCCTGGAGGTAAGCATACTCTGTTGCAATGGCAACAGAATATGCTTACCGCCAAGATAATGGTCTGCCCGCCTGACTTAGAAGCAGGCTGACCATAGGCCTGACAGAGTAAGGGCAGTTAGAGAAATGGCTATATGTTAGCTCACCAATTAGGTTGGGTGGACATATAGCCATTTTTTACACTCCATCGCTGTCAGGCAAACCCTGGTGGTAAGGGACACTAAAAAGGAATAATGCCCCCTCTCACCATGAGAGATGACTCATTTTGGGATTTTCTTTTTGAAAATAAAAAGGAAAACTTTTTGAAGCAAGGATCTGCCATGTAACTGGAAACCTGCACCAAACAGCGAAAAGCATTGACAAGGGTTATAAAAGACTGAGATTGGCGGTCAATTATAAATTCAGCAGGTAGTCCCTCCTCCTGGAGAAGGGAGTACTCTACTCCATCTCCCTGGCGGAACAACGGGCTATCCAGTGGCGGACAGCGGCAAACAAAACTGGTGAGGGGATATTTAAACCACTGATTGGCACTGGAAGAAAAACACAGCAGTTCCCTTAGCCTCAGCACCAAAGCTCTCAATCATGATCCGTTTCAAACAGTGTTTATAACGGACCACGATTGAGAGCTCTGGAGTTGAGGGTGAAGGCACTGCGAGTTTCTGATAGTGACTGTCAGTGAGGTAATTTAAATTAAAAACAGAAATAAAGATTTACTTACCAGTCTCGGCACTCAGTGGCTCCTCCAGCACAGGCAGCAAGCTCCAAAAGCCTTGTCCAAGTCCCCTCTACCAACCCTGGCGCTGATCTCATGCTCTCAAGCAGCATGAGAACAGTGCCAGGGTTGGCTGGAGCACTCTGGTCCAATGCTCCTTCAGGCCCTGGAGGCCTGTTCTTGCGCTAAACCCAGCTGTCTAAGACAGCTCGGGTTGGAGTGTTTAAAGTGTGCATGTCAGGCTGGCCATCGCAAGACAGCCGGCCAAAGTGATATGCGCACTTTAAACTGAAGTGCACTGTGCTCACTGTTCCTCCGTGGTGTGGGCCACCCCATCTTATACTCGGCTGCTTGCCAGAATGCAAAATAAAATGGTAATAAATTTGTTTTATTACCATTTTATTTTTCATGTTTCCCTTCACTTTCAGCAGTGGGGTGATGCTCCTTTGCACTCATGAAAGCACCGCTGCTGCTGATTGATCATTTCAACCCCCAGTAAAGGGACCATGATGGAAAAATCCATAGCAATAATCACACAGGTGATGAGCATTGCTGTACTAGGGATTGGTAAAGCAGACATGGGCCCCAAATACCTGTCTCTGCCCTGCTTCTGCATGGTGATGGTTAAGGCTTGGATGGAAGGGCAGCATATGTAAGTGCAGCCTTCATGAATCAGGAATGTGCATACATATGAGCTGAGGAAATGCCTTATTTTATTATTGGTCTTCATCCTACTATCCTATGTAGTCTAAAAAAGCAGTGTTGGGTAATTATAATGTTTGACTCTCATGTCTGAGTTCAACCATTATGACTGCCATTCCTATGTTATTTGGGAAGTTAAAAATTAAGACAAAGGAAACAAGCACAGGAATGACCGTGATTAACCTCATAAGATGATTGTTCTTGTTAAAGGGATACACCTCTTATTCTCATATTGCTCCATATGCCTAATGTCACTGATTGACTGTCCTATAGGTCCGATAAACAAAATGCTCATATTTAATTACCTTGAGAAGAATAGAAGTGTTAATATTGATTCAAAATATATTGTTTTCCAATATTTGCAGGACTAACATAACCTCACCAGGGAATCCTGGTGGTTGCATAAGAAAGTTGCATGCCGTATATGGGAACGCTGCTCATTATTGTTATTAATTATTTTTCTGTTAATTAGTATTATGTTTTTTGTTCTCAAATCAAGTACAGGGAATTATGCTTTGTTGTACTATGAAAAAAGGAAGCAGTAGTCTGCATCTTGTCTTGACAAATGTTCTTTCCTTTATGTAAAAAAAACAATAAAAACATTTAAATAAAAGTAAACAAGCTCAGTTGGATGTACCATTAATTTTCATGTGAGCTACTCACTCAGCTCTAACCCCTTACCTCAAACAATGAATTGACTGAAAGCAACTCTTTGAGCTATCCTTAGCTGCCTTCCTTAGCCTAGGTTATTTAAAGACATCCTCAGTACCATTCACTGTACAACCCTACCTGAAATTGTCCTTAGCACCAGACATCCATTGCCTTAAAAACTGGCTACACCTCATGCAGATGTGGATGTCCAGCACCTACCTGAAGGTCAATCTCAACAAACCAGAATCTGCCAAGATCAACAAGCAACAATTAATCAAAACCTGGCTCAACAACATGAACCTGGATGGCTTCCAATCCCAAATTTCACTTAAATCCAAATCTCATAGATTGAACCTCAACATCAACTTCAACCTCAAGGAGCACATTGCCAAGAAGATGGCCTGGTACCAGCTCTCTCTAGTCATGAAAGTGAAATAGTTACTCTCAGAAAGGGACTTCATAACTTACGTTCAAGCACTGTACTTTTGCATCTGGTTGGGGGCAACACCCAGCTCTATGGCCTCCTAGATTTCATACTGGCCCCCTGAAGGGTGGCCTACACATTGCAGTAAGGCTAACCAAGGGCCTGAAGAAATATGACTACATCATCTCCATCCTGAGCAAACTCACCTGGCTACCCTTGCTGATCTACACCATCATCAAAACAAGCTACATCTTTCACAGAAACATCATAAATAGTGCCCTGCCAAGTTAAATGACAAACCCAGTATCTCAAGTGACTTCTAGTACTTCAGCAGCCAGGGCACCATCAGACTGGAGGCAAAGAAATCCCAAAAGCTTAAAAAACAAGGTAACAGATATTCGCCCTCCATGCACCCAGGATATGGAACATGTCTGTGCCCATCAGGGCCACACCAACCTTGCTCCAGTTTAGAAAGGAACTGAAGATACACTTTGTTAAAAAAAAACACTACATCAAGATGTACTAACAGTCTACTGCCACTCTCAGACCCCAGCTACTCCTCCAATCACTTGTTGTCAATATCTTTGCCTTCGACTGAGCACAGTGCTCCACTGACTTATGTCTAGGTGTACGCTATACAAATACACATAGATGCATACAAACATACATGCATACATTTTTCAGTCGGCCCACTATAGTTATCCCTGGTATGAAATTTGAGTCTCTATTTGTTCACTTACCATATTTACTTGCAGCCATCTTCAGTATCATTTATTTGAGGGTGCTCTTTATTGTCACCCAAAGGATAATATTTCTAGAGTTCTGATTTGATCTGTTGGAGAGACATTCTTTCTCGGGACAATAAATAATTCCTCTTCTTCAACAATTAGATTCCAGGTGAATTCATACTATCCAGTCTCTCGCTGTCAACAGCTGCCTACTGCAGGTATTGCTACATTGTTTTTATTGGATATTTGTGAGTTGTCAGATCTCTGACATGGTCGTCATTATGGTCCACATACTAATATTGAGTTCTCCCATAATCACATCTATAAGTGGAGAAACAATTTAACCCAGCAATAAGACAGCTATCACATGTATCATCCCACCTCTGCTACTCTGCGTTTCTGATATGTCATATTTTTTATATTTTGAAAATGTATTGATCTAGCAAGATCCATAAAATAAATGCCATCACGTGTAAAAATACAAATTGTGGTACTGAGTTATAATATTGTACATCCACTTTCCTGGTCCATTTTTTTTCCTAGACACTTCTAGCACTTTGGTCTTCCAGACCTGACATACATTATTGTTAGACTTGGCTTTTTCAGCGGGTTTACCCCCAGACTTTTTGCTTTTTAGCCTCCAGTTTTTTACCTATTTTTCGTTGGGTTTAGGACTCTGGGCACTTTACCACTGCTAATCAGTGCTAAAAGGCATATGGTCTCCCTGTAAATTGTGTTTATGGATTGGTGTTTCCATAATTGGCTTATTTGATTTACTACTGAGTCCAAAGTACCATGCACTGTGTGTACCCAGGGCCTGTAAATCGAATTCTACTAGTGGGCCTGCAGCACTGATTGTGCCACCCACATAAGCAGCCTTTCAAAGGGTTCTCAGACCTGCCACTGCAATGTCTGCGTGCAGTTTTTACTGCCATGTCGACCTGGCAAGTGCGCCCACTTGCCAGGCCCTAACTTTCTCTTTCCTTACATGTGAGACACCCCTAAGGAAGGCCAAAGGTACCCCTGTGGGTAGGGTGCAGTGTATGTGAAAGGTAGGACATGCACTGGTGTGTGTTACATGTCCTGATAGTGAAATACTGCCAATTTTGTTTTTCTGTCCCATAGGCTAACATGGGATTTGCTTTGTAACATCTTACAAGCATAACTTTACATTGGGACAAGATAGAGAAATGGAGTTTAGGCTTCCTGAACTCAGAATTTATAAATACATCTTTCAGTGAAGATGATTTTTATATTGTGTGTTTGAAAATACCACTTTTAGAAAGTGGGCATTTTCTTGCTTAACCATCCTGTGTGCCTTTGCCATTTGTGTATTCCTCATCTGGGTTCAGAGCGACAGGTTCAGGGGATGTGCAATCACACTAGACAAACACAAGGGGGGTGTTGAGGTGTGTCCTGCCTTTCCTGGGTGAATAGACCTGGCTGCATTTAGAGTAGTGGGAGGAGTTGTTATTTGCACCTGAATGGACTGTGGCTGCCGCTCAGAAAGTTGTCTCCACCTCCTGTGGTGAACTTGGCATGAGCCAGGCTGCACTGGTTTATGTGTGCCAGAGGAACTTTGTATTCACTTCAAAGGAACATGTGGTATAAATATTGGGGCCCTGGCCCCAGAACTTTAGATTACTGCTGGACTAAGGAACCTGCCAGGAAGAAGTTCTGCAAGAGCTGAGAGGAGAGACTACCACTTTGCTGTGTGCTTTGCTGGGTTGGCCTGCAGTTGCTGCTTTTGTCTTGGGCAGAGAAAGGACTGGACTGTTCTTTCTGCATTCTAAGTATCTCCAAGGGCTTGATGTAGAGCTTGCCTCCTGTTGGAAGTCTCAGGGAAATCAAAAACGTCAACATCTTCTGGGTACTAGGTTCTGACACTGGATGTTTCAGCTGCCAGAGAGAAAAAGGGTAACCCGACGCTGTCAACGAGGCCGCTACCAGCTCCATGACCTGAAGGCAGCACAGTGGGCACTGCCATACTTCGTACCGCAACCCTGGTCTCACTGACAATGCCATCCGACGACTCTACCGAGCCGCTGCTTGTACCGTGACCTGTGGGCACCGCACTTCGCACCGCCTTGCTTCACACCCCCGCCTTGGAATCCCCGATGACGCCCCGACACCATCACCGATGCCACTGCCTGCACCGTGACCTGTGGAAACCACTCATGGAGAACACAGAGCACAATCCCGCTTCGCACTGCAGCTCTGGTCTCACCGACAATGCCGCACCAAGCTGACATCGACGCCGCTGCCTGCACCGTGGTTTGGGGCATCATTCGTAGGTTACTCGATGCACCTCCCCGTCCCACACCGCAGCCTTGGCCCACCGACACCAGCACAATCGACTCCAGATTGTCAACCAATGCCACTGCCTGCATCATGACCTGTGGGTCCCGCACACTGCATTGCCCCATCTCGCAACGGAGCCTTCGGTCTACCGATGACAGCACTTTAGCAACAACAACGACGCTGCTTGCACCGTGACCTGTCAGCACCACAATGAGCATCGCCCCACTTTGCACCACAGCTCTGGTCTCACCGACTCCCCTCGATGACCGTCAACGAGCTGCTGCCTGCACCATGACCTGAGGGCACCACACGGTGCACTGCTCCGCTTCACACTGCAGCCCCAATGCCTGCCGACGCCAGCGCTCCTGACTTCAAACCTGAGTTTGACCTGCAACACATGTGACTTCAAGGCCCTGATGACTCCTGCACCGACTCCAGGAACTCACGCCTGCTGACACCGCACCTCCGGAACTCACCGCAAGGTCCAATGCCCTGCATCTCCAAAAGTACTGTTTTACGGGTCTCCCCGACACGGTAGCTGGCCCGCGATGCCACGGTTGGCCAGAACTGTTAGATTTGTTTGCTCACGATGCTGTGATAGCCCCGGACGGAGCTATCGACTTCAAGGAACTTTTTTTTAAAGTCTATTTTTGCTTTATTGGTATTTGAATCACTATATGTTGGATTTTTATCGTTTTGGTCTTGTTTTACACAGATAAATATTGGGTATTTTTATAAAACTGGTGTGGTGTTCTTTTGTGGTGTTATCACTGAATTACTGTTGCTTACATGCAAATGCTTTACACATTGCTTCTGAGATAAGTCTGACCTTGTACCAAGCTACCAAGGGGGTGAGCAGAGGTTATTTTAGACATGTAATCCCTTATCCTGACTAGAGTGGTGGATTCTGTCTGGCTTAGGTGCATACCCTAGCCAACCAGAAGACCCATTTCTATCATTGGTTGTCAGTGGTGAGGATAGGACTTACATTTGCACTTGACCTACAGTGATTGATGTGCACTACTACCATATCGCAGACCATTACGTACCACATACTATTTTCCCATCTTTGCCTTCTGGATGTATTGTTGAGAACTGGAACTCTGGTTAGATGTTGTACCTGTGAGGCCTTGACAAAATGGAAATCAACTTTTGGCACTTGTACATCTACACAATGAAGGAGCTATAAGTATTTTGCAAGGAGAGGGGGCTGCCTGCGAAGAGGAGATCCAGAAGGCAGAATCTTGAGGCAGCCCTGGTTTGTTATGAGGAAACATGTTGGATAGCAGCACAACCAGATGACTCTGAGGAGAAGTCTGAGGGGGAGGATCCCCAGCTAGAGTACCAGGAGGGCAGTGGCCCTGAGAAGGAAACATGGGGGGAGTAGATGGGCTTTTGAAGAGAAGAGTAGGATCCGAGCTCGTGATTGGAGACTGAGAGAGTTCGACTGGGAACTCAAGAGGGCTGAGGTTAAGAGAACCTTAGCCCAGGAAAGAGAAATGTGTGTAGCTCCTGAAGTGAGCTTGGCTGGGCTGGAGGTGGAAACCCAGAGGGCAGAATCCAGCTCAGATGGTGGCAGCAAAAAGGTGAAGTCTAGTGCTGAGGGAGAAGTACACACACCCAGAGATGTGGCACCTGACTTTAAGGAGGTGGTTGACATGCACCAGGGGGTTCAGGATTATGAGGTAGCACCAGTGGTGCACAGGGTCCCTGAAGTGGATTGGGAAACTGGAACAGGGGGTCCTATTCCTAGTAGTGGGAGGGACACTCTACGGACTATAGAAGGGTACAGGGAGAGGGGTTCCCCCAGGGTAGAAGCCCTGCTAAGTGAGTATTTAGACCACCCAGAGGAATGTGGATTGAGTGACAGAAACAGTCAGACACTGTCTTACCAGTCTTGCGAGGGTGATGTGAAGTGCTTTTCTGAGGCACTGGATGGTTGGGTGAAGAGTAGTTTCCTTAACACATGTGGGGGCTGTATAATTTGGATCCAGGAGAGCATATGTTCAGTCCCTGTTTTCCAGAGCTATGCCAACACCCGCTGGAGTGTGAGTTCTCAGACCCCAGGGAGCCTGCACTGTAGGCAGACCTTTTAGTGTAGTCCAGAGGGTATGAAGAAGCATCTAGGGGTGATCCTACAGGGAGTGGCTCAGGTTTTCCCCAACCCAGGGAGGTGGGGGAGGTTCGAAGTAGCCTAGAAAGGTCCCGGGGGAGGGGAGAGAGTCCAAGTCCCTTCTCAGAAGAGGAGAGGTAGAGGCGAACAGAGGCCTGGGTTGCCCAAAACTAAGTCCCAGAACCTGGATGGTTCCCAGGGGGAGCACCAGGAGGGGGGCTTAGACTGTACAGGGGGGATCCACTGAGGGGGATCCCCTAGTGTCAGGACAGCTGGGGGCGGCTATCACCAGTGTCCTCCCAGTTCTGATATCTGGCAGCCCCACACCAGAGAGGAGGTTGCATAAGTTCAGAGAAAGGGGTGAGGGGGGAAACAGTCCCCAGTGGGAGGACCAGTGGGTCAGGGTTTGCCAGCTCTGAGGGCAGAGCACCCCAGGACTGACCCTGGTGAGGCCACTTCTGGCCTGGGGCGGTCTTCATGCAATGTCAGATGGACAGAGGGCCGGAGACCTGCGCCAGGCAGACTATTACAGAGCACTTCCAGGAAGTGTTTCCTTTGGCGGGAGTGGTTGTTCTCCCCAGAAGGATCCTAGCTGGGAAGCTCCTGACTTCAAACTATCGGAGTTTGACCTGCAGCGAATGTGACTTCAAGGGCACAATGACTCCTGTACCGACTCCCGGAACCAACGCCAGCCGACGCCGCTCCTCCGGAGCTCACAGCAAGGTCCGACGCCCTGCATCTCCAAAGGTACTGTTTTACGGGTCTCCCTGACACCGTAGCTGGCCCGTGCCCCAGTTGGCCAGGAATGTTGGATTTGTTTGCTCACAACGCTGTGATAGCCCCGGACAAAGCTCTCGACTTCAAGGAACTGTTTTTAAAGACTATTTTTGCTTTATTGGTATTTGAATCACTGTATGTTGGATTTTCATCGTTTTGGTCTTGTTTTACACAGATAAATATTGGGTATTTTTCTAAACCTGGAGTGGTGTCCTTTTGTGGTGTTTTCACTGGATTACTGTTGCTAATATGCAAATGCTTTACACATTGCCTCTGAGATAAGCTTGACTGCTCGTGCCAAGCTACCAAGGGGGTGAGCAGGGGTTATTTTAGACATGTAATCTCTTATCCTGACTAGAGTGGTGGATTCTGCCTGGCTTAGGTGCACACCCTAGCCAACCAGAAAACCTATTTCTAACAATTATCATCTTCATCTTCCACAAAGTTGTTGTTAGGTAAGTTGTAATTCCAAGCCCTTGCAATTTTACCAAACTCTTCATCATATGGGTCACTTCAATTAAATCATTTTTATATTTTTTTCTTCAAGTTTTCCTGTAAAGGTAATGGAACAGAAAATGAAAGACAATGCCTCACTCTTTAGTACATCTGACGTTACATGCTCTCCTGTATAATCCAGTTTGACTCAGTCTAACAACCTACATTTAATAGATTTTAATTTCCCTTATTCCTTTAATCTGTCTCTTGGAAATGATCTGTAAATGGCTCTAATAAATGAGAATAGATGAGTGTCACTAATATTTGGGAATTTTTACACACCTTCATATACTACAAATAACTCTCCATTCAAACATGGTGTGAGAGGCTGGCCTGGTATATGCTGTCCACTAATGTAAGTGGGCACCTTGCACCAGTCCAGACAACCCTTATGGTGATTTAAGAGGTCTTAGACAACCCTAGAAAGCTATCCAAGTAGTAGCTATGGAGAGCAGCCTTCAGACTTAGTTTTGAAGGAGTGTAAAGCAGCTTGTTTTCCCAGAATGCAATCTTGTAGTATAGATTAAATGAAGGAGAACGACACAAGGGATTTATAAAAATATGTATTTTTTATATAAAACTCTCTAGTACGTTCCAGTATCTCCTACACGGAGATATACACAAAGCACACAATACTTAAGCAAAGAAATGACAGTAAATAGCACTAATACACAGTGGGCCCTGGTGGGGGACCAAACCATATACTAAAAAAGTGGTATAAGAACCAGGACTCGGGTCAGGACATTGTAGAGAAGATGTAGAATTGCTGGGACCCCAAGGAACCACCCAAGGTGAGTAGATAGGGACCCCACAGAGAGCGTGTGCAGTGTGGGAACACGACCGCGTGCTCCGTACAAGTCTATGTGCAAGTCGTGGTTGGAATTTTAAAGATTAGGGACCCTTCCCAGTGGACTATGAAGAAACCCTGTGGAAAACAGAAGATTGGAGAGCCGCCCCACCTGTGGATACCAAAGTACCCAAGTTACCTAACCCAGGGAAGCCAGGTGCATAGGTGTGAAGTGGCGTCGGAAACTGGCGTTGAACCCTGTGGAGGACTTTGAAGAAGAGCCGCTGCTGGAAGGGGAGAAAGTGTCCGTTGGAATCCATATGTGGATTCTTGTCAAGGAGTACCTGAAAGCAGAGGGGACAGAGTCTGGGTCACTTGAGAGTGACCAGGGGCTCGATAGATGAATGCCCACCGATGTCAGGTGCTTCAGGATAGTTGACGGTGACCTTGACTCTGCAGCTGCGGGGACCAGGCGATGTTGAGGATGACCAGGAGCCGTATGCAAACTCTCCCACAAAGGATGTCGACTGCTGAAGGGTCGGTGTCTGGCGGGAGCACCAACAATATGAAAATTAAAGTTGTGCTGTTCCTGAATGAGCTAGAATTTAGCAGTATACAAGGGACAGTAGGCTACAGTGTCAAAAGAGATGGGAATCCATTTCTTTGGAATGTAATGCCCTCACACACCCAGTTGGGTGTCATGCTTCATCATCGGGCTGCTCCTCGTCTGGCCGGCGCTGCAATGCCTGACGGGCTCCCGATGAGGGGCACTTTGGCGGAGATCTTTTTCCAAATAGCCGTTTGGTGCCGTGGGTGTGAGAGATTTAGTGAGTGTAGATGAATAAGTGGTGTGTGATGTTTATGTGAGTTAAAACAGGGTTGGGAGTACCAGCAAAAATAACTTTAATTGTGGGGTCTCCTACCCTGATTAAAATAAAGAGGAAAGGCGCAATGCTAAGTTAATGTCTTAGGTGTGGCGCTCTTCCGTGTGGTTGGTCAACATGTTTCTTCGCAATTCCACAAGTCTAGAGGCGATTCGTCAGGACCTAAAGTTTAAAAACTATCTACACTAAGGTGGACCGGAAAACAAAAATAAATTAATGTTTGGGATTTAAGCCACCATGACTTACTCTGTCTAATGGCTGGTAGTTCTGGTTCTACCTATTATGGAGAGAAAATCACATATTAATGTATGATGTCAAACCAATATCACAAGTATCAAACACTACTGTCCTATTCCCTGTGTGTCTAAATCACAGCACACAGTGGTGAGGTGTTACAGGCATCTAAACACCATGTGCCAAATATTGAAGTGGTCACATTATTGCTCATGTGTGTAGTGACTACATCCGTGTATTAAAAACCAAAAACTGCAAAAAGAGCACAAGACTCACCCTAATTGGGATATACTACTGCTTCATCAACCCCGGCAGGTCAAGATATGAGGAACTTCCCCATTTAGTACAGGGGTATGCAGATAAAAAGGAACAGTTAAAAGCTGCCAGCTTGCGAAGTTAATAGCGTTTTTATTGAATAAACTAAAGGATTGGATATGTGGGCCTCCTTAGTACATATAGTGACATACTCCTACATCACGCTATCTGCACAACATTCAGGGGTAGTTCATTAACATTGCCCACGTCATTAAAAAGTAATCCCAGCTATGGTGGAACAATACAGGCTTTATATTTGTTACTGAAGTTGGGATAAAGAAACAAAAAAAAGGTAAAGGAGGTTGGGAAAGTGCATCTACATAGTTGAACGTTTTAAACTGGCTGGGAAACCCTTTAACAGGGGTTGGGAGTGCGGAACATTTAGCAGACCATAAAGGTTAACATAGTACTCACGTTTGCGTAGTACGCAATGTGTCCAAGGACCTACCCACTGCTGCTGGGACCGGGAGGTGTGGTGTAGTGAAAAGGCCCGGTTTAAATATCCACTGCTCCTCCTCGTTAACTCCTGATTGCTACCAGCTGTTGCTGGACCGCTCGCGTGAGTGAGGACAGTCATTGTGCTGTTCTCTATACTGCGGGCACCATCTTGGAGTGGATACCCTGACTTGAGCTGCCAGTCAGTTTCTACATTTGAAGGCTATGGAAACAACCCCGATCAGGTACTGGGTTTTGGAGGTTGTGGGATTAATAAAGCACTCGACCGCCCGGGCCTGCATCTTATTTAAAATAGAAGGTATATACATGGTGAGCGGACGTTAGGCTACTAAAGATATATATTGCTCTGCCCCGCACTGTGTGAAATGCAGATAGGAGAGTAACCTAATAAGTTATGTGTCGAGTTTAAGAGTAATCTTGGTTGGCAACCATTGTGAGATTCGCACGTCCTCCATTCATGGTAAAGAGAAGCAAAGGAGGATGGGGGCTATTTTGTAATCTTTGGGAAGCTTGGGGGCCATTTTGGAATGGAGTAGAAGTCACCATAAGGCTTCATTATCATATCTAGCAAAGTATCCCCAATATGTAATATCACATCAATGTGAATCTTAGTGTACTGGGTCTAATGAAGGGCAATAGGTGTCAGTGATGCAGTGATAAGATGCTATTCCAAGGGAGTTTTTAAGTGCGTAAAGCGCTCCAAGGAATGTCCTCATTCAGTCCTTGTCTGTCAGAAGACAGACGATGCACCCATCTTTGTTCTTTGTAAAACAAAGCTTCTTTGCTGATTTTAGTAAATGTTTCAAGAATCACCCAATGAAAAGAGTCAGGTGAATGTTGGGTGTTAAAAAGTGTGTGCACATTTTGGTATTCACTTTATGACACCGGAAATTACTACAATGTTCCGTGATTCTCACTTTGACCGGACGTGTAGTCATCCCTATGTATCTGAGATTGCAGGGACACGTAATCATATAAATGCAATTTGTCGTATTACAATTTGTGTGTTTACGCAATTCCCATATGAAGGTTGCATTGAAGATGATATTCTTAGTCACAGATGTGAGGGCGCAGACTGTGCAAGTGCTGCACGGGTAGTGACCCTGAACAGGCGGAAGGTCCCACAACTGTCTTTGTGTGTTAACCGTTCTTGTCTGAGGCCTGGTATGGATCAGTATGTCTTTCAGATTCTTTGATCGTCTGAAGGCAAACCGTGGTTGTTCAAGGGTCATGCTCCCAGTATTTAATATGCCCCAATGTTTCCTGATGGTATTTTTTATCCTATTGGAGGCTGGAGTATATGTTGTTACACATGTCAACATCTCTGTTTCTGCTTTTTGTCTGGGTTCTAATAGAGCCTCCCTGTTATTGTTGCTTGCGCGTTTTTTTGAAAGGGCAATACTGCGTGCGGGATATTCACGTTGTGCAAGACTTTTTGCCAATGTTTCTGTTTCTGTTTTATAGTCCTCCAGTTGGCTACAATTTCTGTGGAGTCTCAGAAACTGTCCCACAGGGAGATTCTCTTTAAGGGCACGCGGATGGCAACTACTAAACAGTAGAAGGCTGTTGCGATCCGTTGGCTTCCTATATATTGTTGTGCTCAAGGTACCATTATCTAGCCTTATCAAGAGATCAAGGAACGGAATTTGGTTGTCTGACATGGAGCTTGTGAATTTGAGGTATGGATTCAAGGTATTAATCCACACACAGAAATCATTACATGTATCCACATTGCCTTGCCAGAAGATGATTATATCATCTATAAACCTCTTCCAGAGGCATAGATTTTCCTGGTATGGGTTGGAGTCGTTTAAAATGAATTCCTCTTCAAAAGAGGCCATGTACAAACAAGCTGCACTAGGGGCCATGGTGCTCCCCATGGAAGTTCCCTGGGTCTGATGGTATAATTGACCTTTGAATTCAAAAAACATTTCGGTCAAAACCAGTGTTGCTAGTTCCAAAACAAAACTGCTGGGTGTGGACGAGTCCCAATGGTTAGAGCGGCAGAGTGGAGAAGTGTGGCTCAATGGTTAGAGCGGCAGACCCTGATGCAGAGATCTGGCCTGGGACCAGGGTTCAATTCCCGCCTCGGCGGGTCTTGGGCTCAACTTCCTCGGACCTGATAATTCTCGCCTCAGTGCCTATTCTAATCATGGGTCCCACTCTGCAACTCTGGGCAATAGCTTGCTTAATCTCCACAACGGCCCCACCAGCGCTGGGATGCTTGGCTTCACCTTGGGGGTGCCCAGGAGTGGACATTTCACAGGGAAAAGCTAGGAAGGGTTCCACAGCGGTATGCGTTCAGCGCCAGGAAGCCTCAGGGTAGCAGTGCGCTTTACAAGTACAAATTCATTCAGGCTGTTTTGTTGAAGGCTTCCTCAATCACGCCTAGAGTGGCCCTCTGCGGGATGTTAGTGTAGAGGGCTTCTACATCTAGGGTGACTAATAGACTGATGTTACTGGCGCTGGGGAAGTTCGCTAGTAAACGTAGCATGTCTGCGGTGTCCTGTAGATATGTGGGTGTCTGTTTTACCAATGGCTGTAAGAAGTGATCACAAAACTTGGACAGGGGTTCAAGTATCGAGTCTATCCCGGATACTATGGGACGACCCGGGACTGGATGAACGCCCTTATGGATTTTTGGCAGTGTATAGAAATATGGAGCCTTAGGATCCTTTTTAACCAAAAATTCTGCCTCCTTTTTGCTTAGCCACCGTTGGCTTTCTGCCGAGAAGACCATTGATGTTATGGTTTGGTGTAATCATGTCTCGGGATTACTAGCGATTGGCGTGTAGTACTGTCGATTCTCTAATTGCCGTTGGCATTCAATGTCATAGTCACAGGTAGCCATTATCACAGTGGCTCCCCCTTTATCTGCCTGTTTGATGGTTATGGAGGTGTCATTGGACAGAGAGTTAACAGCCGTCAACTCGTCATTAGAGATGTTTTTGAAGTGTTTTTTGGTTACCCCGCTTCCAAGCTCTTTAAGCACGGCTTGTTCGAAGGTTAAGACTTCGTTCGGTACCATCCGATTGTTGGGAGTGAATGTCGAGGCATTATGTAAGCCCGAATCAGTCTGTTGTGGTGTCGGTGTCTCATTAAAGAAGGCTTTAAGGCGTACCTTCAGAAAGAATTTTTGTAGTTCACACTGTTCCTGAAACCTGTCTGGCCTGGGAGTTGGAACGTACCCAAGACCCTTTTCTAGGACTCTTGTCTCAATATCTGTCAGAGTCCTTTGAGAGAGATTGACAATCAGGGTCTCCTTTTGGTGTGGCTCCGGGTTTCCACCACATTCTGGTTGGATTCCTGCCATTGGACTCTCTTCTGTTGTTGTTGCTGATTCCCTCTTCTTCTTCCGCGCCGCCTGCCCCAACCTCTTTCTAAAAAAGGCTGGTTGTTGACAGTAGGGTAAAACTGTGGGGGTCCTTGAGGGTACATGGGGTATGGCCAGAATCCAGGGCCCTGAAATTGGGGTACTTGGAATCCTGCAAAGCCTTGTCGGCCTCCCCTTCTACGCTGGTTAACGCCCCACTCTTCTGTACTTGAGTCGCTGTTAGTAGATGAGCCTCTTCTAGTCGAGCTGGAGCTCACATCAGAGGTGTTGTTAGAATCTGGGGGGACATAATCGGTTTTTAGATAAGGATAAACCTTCTCCTTATCGAACTTACGAATATCTTTTTGTAGCTTAGTTACTTTCTGCTTCATTAGATATTCTTTGTGTTCTGCTATTTCATTGTTTAGCTCAGTTAGTTTGAGCTTGAAGGCAGCGGTAGTATACTTGGTGCTCTTAATGGCCGCTTCTGCTGCCTGAATTCTCGCCAATAGCGCATCCGCTATACTTTTTGCTGTGTTGATTATCAAGATCAAAAGATCCCTAGTACACTTCCACGATACCAGGGACCATTCTTTCTTGAATGTCACATCTCCCAGGAATAGACGGGGAAAATTATGTACAATTAGGCCATTAGGTGCTATATTGGCCCTCAGATATTCCGTCATCAATGCGCCATGTAAGGTTATTTTTACCCATTCGCGTTTCAAAGAGGACAGGGATTGCCAGTCCTCAGACTGGCTCCCCGTGGCAGCGCTACTCTCTGTTCCTCAAATAGAGGGAGCTCGTAAAATTTCTGCAGCTTGATCATCTCCGAAGCTAAGTCCTTGTTCCTCCATGATGCTGAGGATATAGGTGTGCTTCAAGAGGTAGGAAAGATAATGAGAGTGGCAAACATCCAACAGGACGTGTTTTGCCAACAGAAAGTGTAGGGGGACAAAATATAATATTTACCCACCAAAACACCAAATTGAGTCCCATGGGAGAACCGTGCTCATCAATATTCACAAATAGAGGGACAACGGGCTTTTATACATAAGGTCCAGCACAGTTGCCCAAATGCAATATGAAAGTCAAAGTTGTGCTGTTCCTGAATGATCTAGAATTTAGCAGTATACAAGGGACAGTAGGCTACAGTGTCAAAAGAGATGGAATCCATTTCTTTGGAATGTAATGCCCTCACACACCCAGTTGGGTGTCATGCTTCATCATAGGGCTGCTCCTCGTCTGGCTGGCGCTGCAATGCCTGACGGGCTCCCGATGAGGGGCACTTTGGCGGAGATCTTTTTCCAAATAGCCGTTTGGTGCCGTGGGTGTGAGAGATTTAGTGAGTGTAGATGAATAAGTGGTGTGTGATGTTTATGTGAGTTAAAACAGGGTTGGGAGTACCAGCCAAAATAACTTTAATTGTGGGGTCTCCTACCCTGATTAAAATAAAGAGGAAAGGCGCAATGCTAAGTTAATGTCTTAGGTGTGGCGCTCTTCCGTGTGGTTGGTCAACATGTTTCTTCGCAATTCTACAAGTCTAAAGGCGATTCGTCAGGACCTAAAGTTTAAAAACTATCTACACTAAGGTGGACCGGAAAACAAAAATAAATTAATGTTTGGGATTTAAGCCACCATGACTTACTCTGTCTAATGGCTGGTAGTTCTGGTTCTACCTATTATGGAGAGAAAATCACATATTAATGGATGATGTCAAACCAATATCACAAGTATCAAACACTACTGTCCTATTCCCTGTGTGTCTAAATCACAGCACACAGTGGTGAGGTGTTACAGGCATCTAAACACCAGGTGCCAAATATTGAAGTGGTCACATTATTGCTCATGTGTGTAGTGACCAAATCCGTGTATTAAAAACCAAAAACTGCAAAAAGAGCACAAGACTCACCCTAATTGGGATATACTACTGCTTCATCAACCCCGGCAGGTCAAGATATGAGGAACTTCCCCATTTACTACAGGGGTATGCAGATAAAAAGGAACAGTTAAAAACTGCCAGCTTGCGAAGTTAATAGCGTTTTTATTGAATAAACTAAAGGATTGGATATGTGGGCCTCCTTAGTACATATAGTGACATACTCCTACATCACGCTATCTGCACAACATTCAGGGGTAGTTCATTAACATTGCCCACATCATTAAAAAGTAATCCCAGATATGGTGGAACAATACAGGCTTTATATTTGTTAGTGAAGTTGGGATAAAGAAACAAAAAAAAAAGGTAAAGGAGGTTGGGAAAGTGCATCTACATTGTTGAACGTTTTAAACTGGCTGGGAAACCCTTTAACAGGGGTTGGGAGTGCGGAACATTTAGCAGACCATAAAGGTTAACATAGTACTCACGTTTGCGTAGTACGCAATGTGTCCAAGGACCTACCCACTGCTGCCGGGACCGGGAGGTGTGGTGTAGTGAAAAGGCCCGGTTTAAATATCCACTGCTCCTCCTCGTTAACTCCTGATTGCTACCAGCTGTTGCTGGACCGCTCGCGTGACGGAGGACAGTCATTGTGCTGTTCTCTATACTGCGGGCGCCATCTTGGAGTGGATACCCTGACTTGAGCTGCCAGTCAGTTTCTACATTTGAAGGCTATGGAAACAACCCCGATCAGGTACTGGGTTTTGGAGGTTGTGGGATTAATAAAGCACTCGACCGCCCGGGCATCCATCTTATTTAAAATAGAAGGTATATACATGGTGAGCGGACGTTAGGCTACTAAAGATATATATTGCTCTGCCCCGCACTGTGTGAAATGCAGATAGGAGAGTAACCTAATAAGTTATGTGTCGAGTTTTAGAGTAATGTTGGTTGGCAACCATTGTGAGATTTGCGCGTCCTCCATTCATGGTAAAGAGAAGCAGAGGAGGATGGGGGCCATTTTGTAATCTTTGGGCAGCTTGGGGGCCATTTTGGAATGGAGTAAAAGTCACCATAAGGCTTCATTATCATCTCTAGCAAAGTATCCCCAATATGTAATATCACATCAATGTGAATCTTAGTGTACTGGGTCTAATGAAGGGCAATAGATGTCAGTGATGCAGTGATAAGATGCTATTCCAAGGGAGTTTTTAAGTGCGTAAAGCGCTCCAAGGAATGTCCTCATTCAGTCCTTGTCTGTCAGAAGACAGACGATGCATCCATCTTTGTTCTTTGTAAAACAAAGCTTCTTTGCTGATTTTAGTAAATGTTTCAAGAATCACCCAACGAAAAGAGTCAGGTGAATGTTGGGTGTTAAAAAGTGTGTGCACATTTTGGTATTCACTTTATGACACCGGAAATTACTACAATGTTCCGTGATTCTCACTTTCACCGGACGTGTAGTCATCCCTATGTATCTGAGATTGCAGGGACACGTAATCATATAAATGCAATTTGTCGTGTTACAATTCGTGTGTTGACGCAATTCCCATATGAAGGTTGCATTGAAGATGATATTCTTAGTCACAGATGTGAGGGCGCAGACTGTGCAAGTGCTGCACGGGTAGTGACCCTGAGCAGGCGGAAGGTCCCACAGCTGTTTTTGTGTGTTAACCGTTCGTGTCTGAGGCCTGGTATGGATCAGTATGTCTTTCAGATTCTTTGATCGTCTGAAGGCAAACCGTGGTTGTTCAAGGGTCATGCTCCCAGTATTTAATATGCCCCAATGTTTCCTGATGACATTTTTTATCCTATTGGAGGCTGGAGTATATGTTGTTACACATGTCAACATCTCTGTTTCTGCTTTTTGTGTGGGTTCTAATAGAGCCTCCCTGTTATTGTTTCTTGCGCGTTTTTTTGAAAGGGCAATACTGCGTGCGGGATATTCACGTTGTGCAAGACTTTTTGCCAATGTTTCTGCTTCTGTTTTATAGTCCTCCAGTTGGCTACAATTTCTGCGGAGTCTCAGAAACTGTCCCACAGGGAGATTCTCTTTAAGGGCACGCGGATGGCAACTACTAAACAGTAGAAGGCTGTTGCGATCCGTTGGCTTCCTATACTGTTGTGCTCAAGGTACCATTATCTAGCCTTATCAAGAGATCAAGGAATGGAATTTGGTTGTCTGACATGGAGCTTGTGAATTTGAGGTATGGATTCAAGGTATTAATCCACACGCAGAAATCATTACATGTATCCACATTGCCTTGCCAGAAGATGATTATATCATCTATAAACCTCTTCCAGAGGCATAGATTTTCCTGGTATGGGTTGGAGTCGTTTAAAATGAATTCCTCTTCAAAAGAGGCCATGTACAAACAAGCTGCACTAGGGGCCATGGTGCTCCCCATGGAAGTTCCCTGGGTCTGATGGTATAATTGACCTTTGAATTCAAAAAGAATTTCGGTCAAAACCAGTGTTGCTAGTTTCAAAACAAACTGCTGGGTGTGGACGAGTCCCAGGCTGTTTTGTTGAAGGCTTCCTCAATCACGCCTAGAGTGGCCCTCTGCGGGATGTTAGTGTAGAGGGCTTCTACATCTAGGGTGACTAATAGACTGATGTTACTGGCGCTGGGGAAGTTTGCTAGTAAACGTAGCACGTCTGCGGTGTCCTGTAGATATGTGGGTGTCTGTTTTACCAATGGCTGTAAGAAGAGATCACAAAACTTGGACAGGGGTTTAAGTATCGAGTCTATCCCGGATACTATGGGACGACCCGGGACTGGATGAACGCCCTTATGGATTTTTGGCAGTGTATAGCAATATGGAGTCTTAGGATCCTTTTTAACCAAAAATTCTGCCTCCTTTTTGCTTAGCCACCCTTGGCTTTCTGCCGAGAAGACCATTGATGTTATGGTTTGGTGTAATCGTGTCTCGGGATTACTAGCGATTGGCGTGTAGTACTGTCGATTCTCTAATTGCCGTTGGCATTCAATGTCATAGTCACAGGTAGCCATTATCACAGTGGCTCCCCCTTTATCTGCCTGTTTGATGGTTATGGAGGTGTCATTGGCCAGAGAGTTAACAGCCGTCAACTCGTCATTAATATGTGATTTTCTCTCCATAATAGGTAGAACCAGAACTACCAGCCATTAGACAGAGTAAGTCATGGTGGCTTAAATCCCAAACATTAATTTATTTTTGTTTTCTGGTCCACCTTAGTGTAGATAGTTTTTAAACTTTAGGTCCTGATGAATCGCCTCTAGACTTGTAGAATTGCGACGAAACATGTTGACCAACCACATGGAAGAGCGCCACACCTAAGACATTAACTTAGCATTGCGCCTTTCCTCTTTATTTTAATCAGGGTAGGAGACTCCACATTTAAAGTTATTTTTGCTGGTACTCCCAACCCTGTTTTAACTCACATAAACATCACACACCACTTATTCATCTACACTCACTAAATCTCTCACACCCACGGCACCAAACGGCTATTTGGAAAAAGATCTCCGCCAAAGTGCCCCTCATTAAGAGCCCGTCAGGCATTGCAGCGCCGGCCAGACGAGGAGCAGCCCGATGATGAAGCATGACACCCAACTGGGTGTGTGAGGGCATTACATTCCAAAGAAATAGATTCCCATCTCTTTTGACACTGTAGCCTTCTGTCGCTTGTATACTGCTAAATTCTAGATCATTCAGGAACAGCACAACTTTAATTTTCATATTGCATTTGGGCAACTGTGCTGGACCTTATGTATAAAAGCCCGTTGTCCCTCTATTTGTGAATATTGGGGAGCACCAACAAGCCTTGGCAACAGCAACCCACGCAGGAAGTCAAGGAAGTGTACGGTTCGGCCCAGCAAGGTCCAGGAGACACACCAGAAGCAGGGGAGTCAGGGCAGGCCCGAGCAATCAGGGGAGCCCAAGGAAATTAAAGATGACCCTCAATTGAACCCACAGGCCGGAGGCACCGGATTCGCAAGAGGACCTCAGGCAGTTTCACAAAACAACAGGAGACAGAGCACACGGTGCAAGGTGGGTGAAGATCTTTGTAGGAAAAGGTGCCAGAGGTTGGGGATACTTGGAGCCCAATGCACTTGTCGCAGGGTTCCCAACAAGCACATGCACTTGCAAAAGTACACGGTGCACAGGGGTTCGGGTATTGCAGCCCCCACAAGGGATTCTGACCTCAAACTCGGTGAAAGGGAGGCTCGGACCTCGAGGGACGTAGAAACCCACCTCCTGTGTTGCTGAGCCTTTTGGGGTCCGTAGGAGCTCGGGATCAGCAGACCGGATATGCTGAGGAGTCACAGATTGTTCTATCCTTTTGTAAAATGTTCTCCCAACTTTGTTTCCTCCTTTCTCTTGACCATGATAGCCTTGGATGATCCTGCACCCTTCACCTTTTCTGCAACAAATCTGACAGTATGTTCTTTCCTATAACTGTCACTTCTGTCTCTAATTTCAGGCCCCCCCCATCATTTCTACCTTTTTATTTACTGCATACAATTTAGGTGTTAGCTTTGAGAACAAGTTTCTTTATCCATCCTCCTCCTCATAAATAATAATACTGGAAGATATCAAATTTTGAATGCTTGTAAAACGGGTCCTCTCCTTAGTGTCTAATTTATCAAAACTTTCAATCTCAATTCAACATGTTTTGTGCCAGATAAAAATAAGCATTTGCAATGCAAATTGGTCTTGCATTTGTGAGAGTTAGAGGTATTGGCGTTCTAAATGACAATGTCTTTTACCTACCAAAGGAATGAAAGAGGAAAGAATATGAAAACAGAAAGGATGTTAGAGAAAGGAGGAAAATGAAACGGAGATGAAACGAATCTGAGGAAAGGGGACAACTGGGGTGAAAAAAAAATAGAGGGGAAAATGGAAACGGCCCAATAACGATACAATGATGAAAAAGAGAAGTAAAGAAAGCAAAAATGTCCAAAGATTAACGAAGTAAAAAAAGCAGGAAATTGAGATGAACAAATAGAAATAGGGGAAGAAAATAACAAATGAAAGCAGAGCAAAACAGAAAAAAGCAAGGTGGATGAAATGGAGCAGAAAGGCGTGGATTGCCAATCCATGTTTCTAATTTCCATGAAATCTCCCCTCACAGATCAACAAAACATTTTATTTCTTAAGATTTTTCAAGCTGTGGGGAAAGCAACCAATGCATAAAATCAGCATAATAGAAAATTGCTTGAAACTTAAAGGCTTAAAATGCATCCAGATCCCCCTCCCTTTGGTTATTCACTGCAATAACCGAGTCAGGTGTGAAGCTACCAGCTGGTAGCACAAATAAACAAACTGCTATGCGCCTGAGGTGCCATCTGTTGAGTTCCATCCTGCACATTAAGCCATACAGGTAGGTGAGTCATGTCTTGGGCGACAGCGACCTAAAAAATAGCATATGCAACTCCTTTCAACATCTGCCAATGCGCAAAAGTGAGATGTTAACACAATAATAAGGGAAGTTGATTTGTCTTAGGCGATATTTTTTTTCTTTTTTTTTACATTCTAGGAAGAAAACAAAAAAAGTCTGTAAAATCGTTATTATGCACAAAAACCCTAGATGGCCTAAAGCAATGCTATTGAACAAGCAGAGGGATGTACATAAATATAATGTTTGGTATGGAAGGTTAAAAGGTAAAAAAAAAAAACGTAGCTGAACTTTCCTCATTGTGGTGTCCCTTGGAGATATTTTAATTGTCGAAAATTCATTCGATCAAGTCTTACATCAGACTGAAAAATTCTCAGTTCTGGGTATATCCGAGGAACCCGACTTGAGTGGAGTATGTCTCCCACATGGCAGAACTTTCTTTTTCGTTCTTGCTACAGCGCTGCAAAGGCTCCTGTGTGACAGATAGCTCTACATAACAGTTTGAAAAGAATACCAATAATTCTCAATCAAAAGCTGTGTGGAAGGGCCGTGGCACTTAGGCATGATAATAACTTAAGTGTGTGTGTCAGTTTGCCTCACCTCCTGTTTGCTGTTGTGCCCTGCTGTCTGGTGTTTGCAGGGTGGCTTCTAGAAGAAAGCAAGGGAGGGACACAACTGGCACTGGGAGAGTAACAGAGGGTGGGAGTAATGGCTGGCACCAACAGGCAGCCGCCACAGGTCCACTGGTGAGGAAAAGAGACGCTTTGGAGGAAAAAGGCAGCACGCACCTGCGAGCAGTAAGAGCTGATTATTGGAAAGAGGCAGCACACGTGAACAAGCCCACCAGCCGGAGGCAGCTTCGCAGTGTGCACACAACTCCAACAGAGACTAGGCTCCCACTGCGGAACCTTCAGGGAGCACAGACCCGCAGCTCGGGTCAAGAGACTAGGGGGGATATTCTCAAGAACATGTGTTAACTATTGCCAAATTCGCTTAACGCAACTTCTCACATCGCGGGAAAATAACACTGTGTTAAAGCACTATTCCCAACCCGGCGGCACCATGCGATAGTCTCACGATAACGCGACAAATGCCCGCGTTAAAATTAACGCAACGCTGAAAAACTGCGAGACACGAACGCGAAAAAAGTGGCGATGTCCCCAATGGCGATACAAAATTCAGCGAAAACCAGCGACAGGCCTGCGAATCCCACGCGTCATGCGTGAGAATGCACTATAAAAGCAGAGAAAAAAACCAACAAAAAAATGTAACTGGGTAGCACATGGACGCATCCGGACCGAGTGCAGAGGACAACGCGAACCCCACAAGCCCCACAGACGACCAGCCAGGAACCCCGGGGCCGGGGAAGGGCAAGGAGAAGAGGAAGACGGGGTTCAGTCCGCAGGAAAACCGGATCATCGTCACGGAGGTGACAGAACACTACCAACAACTGTTCGTCACCTCCACTGTGTCATCGGCAACACAAACGGAAATATGGCAGTCCATCGTGAACAACGTGAATGCAGTCGGAGTGTTGAGGAGGACAATGGAGGAGGTCAAGAGGAGCTGGCATGATGTGAAAAGCCAAACCAAGCAGAAACTCGATGCCAACCGGAAGGCAGCAACAGCGACTGGAGGTAGGAGTCCTGCACCACAGGAGGAGCTGGATGAGCTGGAGGAAATGGTGGCCACAGTCATCAGTGTGGAGATGGTGCAAGGAGTTGGGGGTCCGGACACTGCTCGATATGACCTGACCCAACAGCAACAGGGTGAGTAACGACCAGGGACTGGGGGGACGGGGGGAGACGGGCACAATGGCACACATGCACAATTATGTGTAGCACACTACACACCCACAATGACTGTGGAACATGTCCCCGATGGCCTTGGCACACTGCAGCACACATAGAAACACCAAGTAGGCCCCCGTCCACCATGTGCACAAATGCCACCCCCTCACCAATCTCACAACCTACCCATGCACATGTGCTGAACCCAGCAAAGCAGCGGCTCTGTGAGCCACACTGACAATGCAAGTGACACTGCATGACCAATAGCATGGCTGCAGTCAAAATACATGACATGGTGCACAACACAACACTGAGGTGGCCCTGTGTGGATAATATCCTCAAAGGAGCAGGTCACACCCTGACACATCCACGTGCACATACAACCCCTGACGTCAACAACACATCTGCAGACAAACAATGCACAAGAGTCCAAAATCCGTCCAAGAGCACAAATGACCCAAGTCGCCAACATCTCAGCACCGTAAAAGCACACAAGTCAAAGGCACACCGCCTCAAAGGGATAGGGGGCCGCTAAATCCGAGCTGCAGGGGCGACTCTCCCACAATGCAGCACACACACATAGCAATCACAGCACATCAACATTGACGACAATGTGGTACAAAGTGCCACACTTACACCACAGAACAGAGGACACAACTGGTGCCGCATGTGTGTAGAAACTGGCCAACCACATCAGGCATAGCAGGAAACTGACAGATGATAATGTACGAGTACAACCTCACATCCGTCATGTAGTCAAAATGTCCACTGTCTCTCATCAAATACCCAGCTCCTCCAAAACAGTCACAATGTACATTGCCATGCAGTCTGTATGTAAACATGTACAATGCTTGCACATACATGGAACACACCGTTAACCTGCATCTCCCCTTCACATTGCAGAGGGACAATCAACACCTCCTGCAGAGCAGACCAAACATCTCTTCAGTGATGAGGAGGAGGCCCCCCTGGCCATCTGCTCCGACACCCTCCAACGGCTCGTGGACAGCCTCCGCACCCCACCTCCAGGAACAGGGCAGCCCAGCTGCATCGAGGTGATCCCACCCCCTGCACAGACCACACAGCAGGAAGCACCCATCACCACGGCTGGCTCCCAGCACCTCACCGAAGAACACATGGCATTCCAACGCCGTGTGTCAGACTGCCAGAGGGGGCTGGCTGAACAGGTGCGGGTGGGTTTCGACCTCATGGCAGCCAAACCAGATGCCATACGTGGGTGTCTTAGTCCCATCAGGGACCACTTACAGTCCCTAACGGACACCCACAGTCCGCTCCATGCCCTACAACAATCCTTGGCTGACCTCGCTGGAGCCATTACCCAGATACAAGAACTGTCTAGTCAGAGAGGCTCCAGTGAACAGAGTTGGCACAGATGCGCAGGACAATGGAGAACATGGAGTGGATGCAGGCAGGAAGGATGGCTGCCACGGCTGATCACCAGAGAGATGTAGCTGGGATCTTCCATGCCCTGCAGATCCTCATCTTGCCATTGCTGCCACAGAGCCTGTCCCAGGTGACTGCCGCAGGAACTTCGACACACACATCTCCGCCCCCTGATGTGTCAGTGGCATACAGTGATGCAGCCATACCACCTCCGCCCCCTGATGTGTCAGTGGCACACAGTGATGCAGCCATAACACCACCACACACACCTGACACACCTGACACAAAAGACATATCAGAGGACGAAGATGTGGATGGTAATGACTCTGTATCAAAAAGGAGGTTGTAGCATTCATCCTCCGCCATATGGCCTTTTTCCGCTTGGTACAGCCCTCTGCATCATGCCCTGGTACAACACCTTCCACTGTCCCCCGGAACACTCTGCGACATTCACCTGGACCCCGACACGGACTGCCATATCTGCTCTGGTTACCAATGACACAGCAAACAGGCTGCGCACTCAACCCTTCCTCTGCCGATGAACTTGTCATTCCCTTAAGGACTCTGTTTGGACCTCCACTGGGCAACCATGTAATGTGGGGTGTGCATGGCCATGTACTGCTCCATTTCCGACACTCCACAGGATGTGAATAAAACATTCCTAATCACACAGATGTGTCATGTCTATGTTCAATCAAGTATAACAGTATGGATGACTGTAGGGACATTGATTGCACAAAAAGGTACACCCTGGGAAATGACATCAATGCGCATGTTTGACCGTGACACACAAGGCCAATTAGATGACTGTGAAGGTGTGAACTAGCTCTGGCCTCATTGATCATGAACAACAATCTCGCCACCCCCCAACGTAGCCCCACGTCCATGTACTAAATAGGGCTGTGTTTTGAAATATATCAAAGTCGGTAGGAGGCCTAAAGTATTGTCCCACATCACATGTGACAACAGAACATCTCTTCGCATACCTACACACACTCAACTGTGTGGACACAGCCTGGTTTGATGGAACACATTGATCCACATGGCAAGAAGTTGGACACCATACTCACATTGCTGGAGACACGTAAGCGCACAGGTCTACCAGCAACTCTCCCAACCACAATGTCTGGCTCACGGAGGTGGAGCTGGCAATAGGGACCCACCCCTAAGTGAAATGCATCAGTCAGTCCCTCCCTGTGTACGGACAATGCTCATTGAGGCACACAATTTGGCATGCTAATCAACACTCATCACAGTTGCACACTAGTGAAGTTGCGTACACTTTATTAGCATGTGCGTGTCAGTACGGGCAAGACAAGGGCCACAACATGCAGACCAATGCATCATACACTAACAGGCAGCAAAGGAACATGTAGAGGTGCAAGACATGGGGAGGCACAAATGAACACCAATCATTACGGATGCCAAGGGTCTCAGCCCACCTTGCCTTGCTGAACGAGTCATGTGGTGTTTGGCGAATGCTCATTGCACCATGTCAGGGTCACCACTCACAGCCCATGGGATCTGCATAGTCCTGTACCACCGGACTGCGCTGACTGTCTGCTCTGCTGACAGTGAGCAGGTGAAGGAGTCCAACAAGGTCACATGTAGTACTACATTGCCATGTGTGTACTCCCCCTCCAGCGGGGTGTCAGGTTGAGGAACGTTGCCAGGCGCCGCTGTCCACTCACCTTGCACAGGTGTGTGTCAACCCGCAGTCTTGCACGCACATGCATTCTGAGTCCAGGCGAATGCAGCCATGTCCACTGTTATGGTGGGATATGTGTCCATTTCTCCAAGATGCAAAAGGGTGTTGGGACCTGCCCTATGGGTTACAATCTCTTGTGGCTGCAGGAACGTAGTTACTCATCCATGAAAGCTAGCGCAGCTTCATGGGCAATCAGTTCCAAGAGTACGTCGTTGTCGACTTCAACAAACATAGGGGCGAACCAATCCATTAGCTGGTCCGGACAGATGTGCTCTGTCCACGCCGTTTCACCAATCCGCAACACAGCCCAATAGGGGAGCGCTTCGATGTGGTCACTGCACATGAGGAAGTGTGCAATCTCACATGCCCAACTGCCAGCACATACGCCAGTTATCAAGGCGTCCCATGAACGGGTATCACGGTTACACTCCTGGTTGTGGTCCAACAGGGGGCGCACACATGTCATAATCCAGTTCAGCTACTGTTGTGTTGGATAGGCAGACATCCATGGGCCACTTGAATATGCATGATCGACAGTGGAACCAGGGCTGGACGCAGGTGACGTACGCAAGACAGAAGCTCAGACGGTAACTGATGCGCAACACTGCCAATGGCAGTGCCCCCAACAAATGCCATGTCACTGCCTGAAGTGACATGGCTGCGTACGCCTGCCATATGACGAGACTCAATCAGAAAGGGTCCTTGACTTGCGTTGCACAGAGTCGGTGGCACCGGTTACACTGCAGCCGGCACGGGCCTACCGCCACGGGACGGTGACTTTCTGTGCACTGAGGTAGGGGCACCTAAAGTGCTGAGCGGGTTTGCAGCCTGCGATGATGCCGTGTGCACTGCTATGGTCTCTGCCATTGCAATATCAAGACCCAGAATCAAGTGTGCGACCTGGTGGACCGCAGTGTAGGCCTGAGCCAGCGGGCAGCGCGGGCCTACCACCACGTGGCATTGCCTCGCGGTTCACCGAGTTAGTGGTACCTGTAGAGCTGAGCGGGTGTGCAGCCTGCGATGATGACGTGTGCACTGATATGATCTCTGCCATTGCAAAATCAAGACCCAGAATCAAGTGTGCGACCTGGTGGAGCGCGGTGCGGGGATGCATGTTGTGGCTGCCAAGGTCGTGGGCCCCGGGCTTGGAGCTTGCACCGGCACGTGGTGGGCCCTCTTGGAGACACGCCAGTGGCGGAAGGTGAGCAGTGAGGCCTGGGTGCGCAGGTGCGGCAATCCCCGCTGGGCGGCGGGAGGGGCTGGGGTGCAGCAGCCTGTGTGCGCAGGGGCGGCCATGCGATGTTGCCGTGTGCAATGATATGTACTCTGCCATCATTAGCTGTGGACTCTGTTTCAGATGAGGGACCTGGTGGACTGCAGTGTATTCCGGCACGTGGTTGGAGACACACCGATGGCAGCAGGTGAGCTGTGAGGCCTGGGTGCGCAGGGGCGGCACTGTCTCTCCCTGTCCCTCTCTTCCTTTCACTGTCTCTCTCGCTCCCTATCTTTCTCTCTCTTTCTCTTTCTCTCTCTCACTCTCACTCTCTTTCTTTCACTGTCTCTCTCTCTCCCTCTCTTTCTCTATCTTTCTCTCTCTTTCTCTTTCTCTCTCTCACTCTCACTCTCTTTCTCTCACTGTCTCTCTCTCTCCCTCTCTTTCTCTCTCTTTCTCTTTCTCTCTCACTCTCCCTCTCTTTCTTTCACTGTCTCTCTCTCCCTCTGTTGCTCTCTCTCTCCTTCTCCCTCTCTCCCCGTTTCTCTTTCTCTCTCTCCCTCTCTTTCACTCTCTCTCTCCATTTCTTTCTCTCTCTCTTTCTCTCTCTCTCTCTGTCCTTTGTTGGGCGCATGACGCACCTTCTTATCTTCAATTTTGTCTTGCAGGCTTTGACTTGCAGATTGTCCAGAGAAGACCCGTCATGACTCTTCCAATTATTGGTGTTGAAATCAATTTGAATAAAATCATTGATTTTGTGATTCTAAGATGTATGAGTGTTTTTCCTTTTTCTGACCACCCATGAATGTTAATTGTTGTACTTGTGCGACATCAGGCGAATTGTTGTGTTCATGTATTTGTAAGGTAGATGTGTAATGTCTTTGTCCCGGGGGAAGGGTGGGGGGTGCCCGGGGTGGGGTACCGGGGGGGAGGGCCTGGGGTGGGGCCTGGGTGTGGTGGCGGTGGGTGTTGTGGCCCTCTTGGGGCTCCGAGCTGCATGATCAGTGGCTCCATGGCATCTGTTGTTTTTCAGGTGTGGCTCTGGGCTGGGCTCCCTTTCATGGTGCAGGTTGTCGTCCGACTTAACACCAGGTAGGAGCAGGTGTTAAATCCATGCTGCTAACGCGCCTTATCGCATGTTTTTTACTCTTATCGCTGATCTGGCTGGTCATTGGGAATGTTGCGGAGTGGTGTTTTTGCGGGTTTTTGCACGGGAACGCCTACTCTGCATCTCATTAGCGTTAGTTGCCGGCGTCATCCGTGGCGATGTTTTTTGCGGCTGTTATCGCGGGAAAACTGGTCATATCTGCTGTTAGCACCTGCTTGTGAATTGTGCGATTAATTTATCACCATTTTGGCTGCGATAAAGTGCCGCTAACTCGGCGATAAGTCCTTGAGAATATGCCCCTAGTTGGGTCTGTCGGAACAAGACCCGCAGCCTGAGAGAATTGTAGCACCTTGGGTAGGACACGGAGAGTCGAGGCACTTCTGTCAGGCAGTGAGAAGAGAACCCCTTCTGCGGTGCAGGCAGCGCCGAGCATACCTACAATGGGGTTGGAAGCTGAAAATCCCAACGGAGGGGCTCTGATGAATCCACAAGCAGGGGCTGCAGCCGCAGGTAGGAGGGGCTGTACTTGAATGGGGAGGGGCCATCACGCTATGAAGGAGTGTTGCGGCTGCCCAAAGAAAACCATTAGTGAAATCGCCACGGGGTGGAACAGACACAGAAAGGAGGGACCAACACTGACAAACACCACTAGCAAACCAGCATTTCTGATTGCCTCAGATAACCAATGGCAATAGGTGGGTGTGCGAAAAGCCCACAGAAGAGAATACAACAGGTCGTGGCTCGACCTAAAAACGGAGCGGCCACAGGGATGTTATGCAGCATTCAAATTAACTTGGGATGTGGAACAAATCATGCTACCTTCAGTGTGTTTTCCGTAGGCTTCAGAGCAATACCCTCAACAGACTTGGAGCAATGCTACTGGCAAGGGCTGTACTACTCATAGGAAGAGATACAAAAATTTTACATTGAAGGAGCCAGAATAAAAGTCAGGGGGACGCAAGAGGGCTTAACACAACATACTCCAAGTTTAAGAGCTTTTGGGGGCTATGGAATTGGATGATGTATAGAAGGTAGTGCAGGTGGGGGGTGGGGGGGCAAAAACTCCCTACTTCTCAGAGCCACACAACACTGTTTCTGTAGTATATCTTATATTCACATTGGTGAAACATTTGCCACAATTTAAATATATCACATTTTTATATCTCTCACAACTCTCCTTTGTGGATTGTGTTACGCTCAATGAAAGGGAGTACATATGACACATGGAAATTAAAGACAGGTGAAAAATGTAACGGGTAAAAATGTTTTTATTATAGCATGGGTTAATGGCTTTGTCTATTGGTATTTTAAACATTCTGGGTGTTTGTGCCAGAGGGATCAAAGTGGGCTTTCTCAAGAAGTGTTATGTGTATAAACACTGGGATTTGACTCGTATATTTTTCACTCTTGTATATTCTTATTTTCCTGGAGTGACTAGGCAGCCATTAAAATTGAAGGCGAACACTCAACGTACGAAACACTCAAGTCATTTCCTTTTTTCAGACACAAAGAGACACTTTCTTACCAGAAAGAAAACAAAGTTGTAGAATTGGTTTTTGCCCTGGTAGAGTTTTCCACCACTATTCCCCACTGACCTCTGTACTTGAGTCCCAGTATTACTCGAGGCTCTTAATGCAATATTAGCATATTGTCATCTGGTAATATCTCTTCAAAGAAGTATAAGAGCATTAACTGTAAGGGGCATTAAAGCAGAGTGGTTTCCAGGCAAAAAGTTTGAGTAAGAGATAATGAGCTCCTAGATGCTTTCTGTCTTGGGCAGAGATGGTGCCTGCACTCAGCTTACAATGGAAGCCTGAAGATCCATTTGAAAGTAGGTAGATTTCACATTAAAGAATTCCAAAGGAGTATTAATCACCAAAAAGTGATACTGATTCACTGATGATCAGTGTCAGATCGCCTCTCATGGACAGAATAGATGACACTGAGAGGCAATTATGATGTGTTTCTATTTATTTGATAGACTTAATGCCTTGAGCGCGGGCAGCTACCTCTGCATCCCCGTATCCCCTGATTAATTCTCGGCTCCTCCCCACTTCCGGTCCCCATATCCTGCTCTTTGCCTGCTTGCATTGCCACCAGGGTCCTAGCACCCTGGTGTTAAGGTACAGTTACGACATTACAATCAGAACCATATAATACTTTATGGTGCATGAATATATAAAGAGCGGGTACCATTTCTTAACTTCGCTTGTAACTCAGGCATAATTTAGAAATAAAACCCGAAGGTAACAGACACATGAATCATGCTGAGCTAAGAAACTGAGATTGGCTTACAAACCATGGGCATTCTATACATTTATATGTTGCCAGATAGAAATTTGCGAACAGTAGAGAGAACTGTTTTATGTTATACAAAAGGGCTCTCAGCACAATCGATAATGGAGATATCCACACCAACTTATGACAATCCCCATGATTTCCAAATTAATTCGGTTCTTTATTTCTCAGATATACAACAAAACAATCACTTAACTCAGTAATGTCATAAATTGAGGCTTGGGAAACACAGGAACTTGCTTTTCTATTTATTTTAGTTGCTCCAGCAACCAATAAGAAAACTTCACAGTAAAATCTAAAAATACATGCAACCATATCTTTACTCAATTTATCAAATAAGTAGCCCTAATAATTTACCTTCAAGATAAAAAATATTGTCAAGGTACCTAGATGTAGAGTTACGAAAAAGAAATGCATTTTTATCAATATACACTTAACTTTAAGATATAATGGTAGTCGATATACTGGACACAATATTTTGGCAGGACAATAATAAAAACTCAATAACTTGGTACAACACCTTCAGTATTCCACCAGTAACACCAGTACTACTAAGATACACAAATTGCACTACATGCATACATATATACATACATGAAAATCAACCAGTCCTGGCCCGTCTATTTCCACAACGGGACCTCCCAGGTACGGACCTCACCCTGCAAAAAGATATAGCTGACTCCAATAGTTATTTAGTTGCAGTGATTTATTTCATTTCATGAAATCTCCGGTGTAGCTCAGGCATAGTGCCTGCCATGACGCGTTTCGATCGCAAACTGCGATCTTGATCACATGACCCGCCACATGACACTGAACACAATTAATAGAATGTGTGCACTATCGGATGTAGAAAACTGCCAAACAAGCTTAGTGAATAAGAAAAACAGACTATGGACAACATTTCATAATAACAAAATAACATAATATCCCCTATATACTATATGTATAAATACAATAAATAGGATGGATAAAAACAGTCTTAAAAAGTAATAACTATGTTATCAGTACAAATACGCAATTGAACCATAGTGGTTCTATATCCCCTATATAATACATGTATAAATACAATAAATAGGATGGATAAAAACAGTATTGGAAGACAATAACTCTATTGCCAGTGCAAATGCGCAGTTGATACATAACTACAGTAACAACTCAGTTATATGCTGCCAACCAACATATTGAATGTCCTCTTGAAGATGTTCTATAATATATTTGGAATTAAAGTGCTAGTGCTAATACAATTTCAAACAACATTAGAACTGAAGAGGACATAGAAAAGATCATAAACCAATCCTGATCATCGCTCTGTGGCCTGTTTAGACAACAAAGTGAATGGTGCGCATACTCACAAAATTGCGATTCTGTCTTTCCGAAGATAACTCTATCTTGTGAACGAAAGCTGTCCATATTGTCTATAAAGTGCAAATAACAATAACCCTAGTGCAAAAAATATAAAAACCATCTAAATGATTTGCATAGCAGCCCAGAGGCAAAAACTGTTGGCCAGAAATATATACATACATATATACCTCCTTGAATTTCGGTGTTCATCGGTTTCACATCTTGCAGTGAGTCGTCAGCCAGTAATTAATAAAAGCAGGTATCAAGTTAATAATGTAGGAATTTTGTCCTGTTGAACTGAAGCCTTTATGGCAGATTTGTATCTTATTTGAGGTAAACTGTCTCTCTTTCCAATCAAAGGAATTAATGTTCTGATAGCCTTTCTTGATCTACATTTGCTAGTGCCAACATAGTAAAAGGTGTTGTGGTATTGCCATATATGAAATTTGCATCAAGTGCAATGAAAAGATCTACACTGTGGAAAATGTACCTGTATGATTTACAAATCAAATCAGCTTTTCTTAAGTGCCAGAAGTTCGATTGGGCATCAAAGCACTTTGTCCATATGATGGTATTCAACCAAATCTATAATGACTTCCTCAAAGGAAGAAGATCCTGAACTTTACACAACTCTTCTGGTAGAGTATTTCATAAGGAGCCTGCTGTAGACCTTTTTAATTTCGAGCTGTGGTAGAAGTCAAAAATATTTCCCTCCTGATCTCAGCGATCCCTGGGGCCATTTCATTGTAAAACACTGTTTTAGTTAGGCTACAACACGATCATAGATTGACTCTTGGGCCACAGTTAATATGTTAAATTGTGTACACTTGGTTAGCAGCAATCACTGTTCTTTTTGTAAACAAAGTTTGGTACGAGCAAATTTGAGAAGATTGCAGACAATCCTGGCTCTAGAATCCTGAACGACCTGTAATTTTCTAATATGAGCCGTTAGTACTCCCACCAATAGATCCTTTACGTAATTGATTTTGGCGTTGATAACAGCCTTAACAATATTGCTCAAACATCTTCAACTAGTAGCTGGAGCAGTTTACCTAGGAGCATCTGATGATAATTTGATGAATAAATAATAATGTGATAAAGTTAAGAACCCCTCCTTGGCTCTAGAGAGCCTGGCAGCAAGATGTCCACTGCCTAGCAAGGCTCTGCTGGTCAGTGAAAAATCTGGCATTTATCTGCGGTCACTGGGCCAGATCCTGAGCCTATCTGCCCAGTTAGCCTCAGTGAAGCGGAGGAGAAACTGTCGGGCCATCATTTGGGCCTTTGGATGGCCAAAAATGTCAAAAGCCCTCAGCTGGCATCGCTGACTCGCTGCAGGCTATGGCGCGGGCTGCCACGCGGTATCCCTGAAGGGCTCTCCCCACCAGGCTGCACAGTTGGGGACACAGAGGTGCACTAGATGGCTCCAACCAAGGACACTGGAGACTTGCCCTGACAGCAGCTGAATGTTCCCGGGAAGTTCAATGATGTGAGGACTAGTGCGAAGGTTGTGAGCTGGGCTCCTGGGGGTGGTAAAGGAAACTGAGCTGCGACCGGCACGATCGGCACCCTATTTGGGGGTGCGGGGGTCGAGACCACACATCCTGGCAAATTGCACCTGGCCCCCCAAGGGATAAAATCAACTTGGTGCCCGAGCGCCAGGTGACACCAGCGGAGCTCCCAGTGCCCGCCTGCTGCAGGGGAGTTGAGAGTGTGGCTGGCCTGCACCTTCATTACCTTGGGCCAATGGCATTCCTCACCGGGAGCTGTGGGGGTTCTAGGGCCGGCCTTTAGCTCAGCATGGCATGCCCTGCTTGCACCGCAGGATGCACGGAGCGAAGGAGCTGAGGTGATTGTCGTACCCTATGGATGCCGCTGGGTGGCCTTGCGCACCCCCGCAAGCGGAGGCCAGATTGAGCCCCGGGGCCCCAGAACACACTAAATAAACTCCACCTCCCATGGTACCCTCATGCCACACCTGCGGCCAGGCTCTCCATGGACCAGTGACGCTGTGTGAAGGACCTGATTAGCAAAATCCAGACATCATAGAGATTTTGATCGATGTCAAAAACAGCCTGTGCGCCATTGATGCCAAGATTGATCTCCTCACAAGCCGCCTCAACCAGATGAAGGAGACAGTGGACAATCACAAAGACTACCTAGATCATCTTGAGGGACGTGTTTCCGATACAGATGACACTTAAACAGCGGCCGGCGGACACCTGCTCCGCATGGACAAAGTTCTTAAAAGTTCATAAAACAAAAAAATGAAAACTTAGAAGCAGGCTCGCAGCACAATAACCTCCGTATCATTGGGATCCGGAATCCACTGCGATAGACAAAATGGAAGACTTTGTAGAAACTATGTTGAGATCTTTGTTTTCAGTAGCTCTATCGGCAGTCTTCATAGTAGAGAGGGCCCACAGATCACTTGGACGAGACGTCCGCTTGGCACTCCAGCCCAACCTATAATCGCAAGACTCCTCAACTACTGTGATCATAATGTGGTCATTCGGCAAGCCTGCGAGCATCAATCCATTCAGTACCAAGCCAACAATGTCTCCTTTTATCCAGACTTCACGCTTGCAGTGCAGACGGCTTGCCATGCATTCCTCCTAGCCAAACGAATGCTTCAGAAGGCAGACGTTACATATTCCCTGCTTTTTCCTGCAAAGCTACAGATATTCCATGAGGGGAAACCCCATTACTCGACAGAAGAAAAAGCTGCCCTAAAATTCTCCCACCAGATCTCAGCTTGAACTGCATCTCCCCGGACATCATCGACTCACGCAGATGGTGGCTGCCTCAGCGACAACGAATAAAGCTGCCTGGGCTACTCTTCCTGTGTTTTAACCTTAAAACTGTGCGTTCACCTTGTCGCTCTGCCTTGGCTGCAGACGCTCTGCTGACTAACTCCTAATATGTGAACCAGTCAGGATCCTCCTCTACAGATCCCATCCCTATGTGTCACTGTTTCTATGCTTTAGATGTCCATACTGACTCCCTTTGGTGTGCAAACGCCCTACATCAACCACCCAGTTTTCCCCTAAATGGTTTGTATACCTGACTCTCTAGTGCCTTCAGGGATCATGCCCCATGTGCTACTCTGTTGATGGGATGTGCGGTTGGGTGACAGGTGGGCTGGGTTTGTTCAGCTGAGTTCCCTGAGTGGGAGGGGGTGTCTATGTTTGTTTGTCTTCCCTGAGTCCCTTCCTGCATGATCTCCCCTTGGTACAAAACTATGCACACCACGCTGGGCATTGCACCATGCATGCATGCGAGCCATGTTTGACCGACATGCATCACTGCATGCTACTTCTCCTCGACAGCACGATGACCATGACTAGGTGCATGACCTGGAAAACTCGGAGGCTGAATGACCAGTGGAAGGCCAGGCTGATCCATGCCTATTTCAATAGACTTTGCATAGATATTTGTTTTCTTCAAGAACTCCACCTCACCCAGTAAACTGCGCCCCACCTCCGCGCGGGTTGTTGTTCAGAAACACATGCATCCCTCCCTCTACTCTAATTATGCTCAGGAACACCATACTCCTGAGTAAAGGCCTCCCGTCGCACTTAACACAGACTATCTGAGACACTGACGAATGGTACATCCTCCTCGCTGGCACACTCCAAAGTCATTCCTGCCTCGATATATGGCCCAAATGTTTACAGCCTAGAGTTTTTCGCAGCTGTGTGGCGGTGGACAGCCAACTTGGGACAGGGCGCAGTGATCTGGTGGGGTGACTGCAATATAGTGCTGGACCCCGACGTGGACCGCTCAGTCACCCCACAATTACCTAACCCTAACGCAGCTGCACAGCTCCACAGCTCCACAGCTCCACACCTTGATGAGGACAATTGCCTGACATATGTTTGGCGGCTAAAATATGCGAGCAGTGAAGAGGGCACCTGCATGACACTGCACATGGTGCATGATTGCGAATTGATTATTGGCTACTAACCCAAGATGCTCTGAACTGGACCACCTCAGTGTCACACCTACCCCACACACTTTTGGACCACACTCCTGTGCTACTGGAACTGACTCTGTCTTTAGCTATCTCACAAGCCTTTACCTAGCGCTTAGCTCCAGGGGTGCTGCGTGGCTTCATTTTTAGGGTCGAGGATCGCACTGCGATCATTGACTATTTCGGCACTTATGTAGGGTCCGTTTCTTCCCCTTCGATGCTATGGGAGGCTTGAACTGGAATACTTCTACACCAAGAGCGCTTCTACTGTTAGAATAGAAATGTTCCCGCTTACGCATTATCCTATGTAAATTAGCATTCGCGGCACCATTTTCTATTTAGGCGCCGTTTTAAGTCATGATCAAAACTAATCCTTTGCTATTTCTGAGAAAAGGCTTCTGCTAGGTTTAATTTCTCCAAGGATGTATTTTGCTTCACTAATGAATAGACTGTTCTTATTGGCGATAACCTTTCTCATCAGATAGAAGCCTTCTCCCACTTGTCTAGTGGCGGGCACGGGCAGAACGACCTTGAGTAGTAGATAATGTGTGCCCAGCATCTGAATCGAAACTTATCCTCTGTCTTTCACTGTTCAGCTGCATCTGCTTGGAAAATTCCACTATGGGCGTGCCTTCATTGGTTTTGAAATGTACATAATGTATCTTTATGCTTGCTGATGTCAGTCCCTCTGCAGCACTCCTAGTGACTGGGCAGACTGGGCTCCACTCTGAGTGTACCTGAATAAACAGATATTGGTTTGTATTCTCTACTGTCTGACCGACTCTTCATTTGGTATGGAAGGCTGAGAGGTGGTCATTAGTGACTGAGTGACCCGAATCGGGCCACTTCCTTCAGTTGGCGCTCGAACAGGGACTCCTTCGGGTGAGTGACCCATTCCCTTTCCACGGACGGAGGGGAGGTTGAGGCTATTGTCAGGTCGGACTGACGGTTCAGAGATCCCTGCACGAGGAGTACTGATTGCTCGCAGCTGCCCCTTCCGTCTTGCAAGACGGTGCCTCGCCCCAGTGGTCATCCCGACTGGAGTCCTGAACGGCAAAACCCTTGGATCTGACCGTTTGGTCTGAAGAGTCAGCAGTGGAGAATCGGTTTGTTTGTGCAACTCGTATCAGGTGAGTTTGTTTTGGTTTTCTTGTGGAAATGGTACCAGTGTGGTTTGAGTTTGGTACGGTCTGAGGACCGTTTTTTATAAAATAACAAACTTGTTTTCTTTTTGAAAATGCCTGGAATTAGTAAGTTTTTCTCTTTGTGTTGCTGTTGTTGTTCTGCAGATGCTCAATTAGAAGAAGCCCAGACGGCGCCTCCAGAGGGCACCCCTAATTTTGATATGTATGTGAAGCATGGTCTTGGCCCTATTATGTTTAGTACACTATGGCACAAAAATACGAGGGACAATGTCAAGTTACAGTGGCCGTTGACGGGCACTTTTGATGAACAAAAGAGTGGGTTTTTACAGGAACAGTTATTCAATAGACGAAGTAGGCAGTCTATGTTTGATTCCCTCAGAACGTGGCAAAAAGCAGCTAGGCAGAGACGACTGAAGATGGAAAAAGATGCACGAAAAGGGAAGGCGAAAACCCAGAAAGCTGCAGCATATGATAGAGAAAAGCAGGAGTCAGGAGTTGAATGTGAGGATAGGAGGTTTTGATTACAGATTGATAAATCTTATTTGACTCAAGAGAAAAATGATACTTTTGTGGAGGAATTGTTAGATAGTCGATCCCCGCCCCCATATGCCCCCCAGAGGATATATCACATTGTTCCTTCGTTACCACAGCAGCCTGTTACAACTGCTCCAATTGTCCCTGTGTCTACTGCTTTGGTTCGATGGCTTTGGCTACGGCATCCTCTGCTCTCTCTTTGTCTTCGCTATCTGTGGCAACTGTAACTGTTAGTGCACCTATTGTTTTGATTCCTATACCTCCTGCTCTCTTGCTTCCGGTGCAACCGTCAGCGACGATTGTACCTGTTACTTCTGTTGCTTCTCCTTCTATGGTTCTTCATCCCCCGACAATGTGTTGAGACGCCAGTACATGGATTTGAGGGTAGAGATTGGACGAAATTTAAGGAGCGAATGGGCCCGTTGGTGCGATCCGGGGTGGGAGATGAGGAGAAGAAGGTAATATCTGATCAGGCTGGGCAGTGGGGTCGAAATCCCATTTATAGTGTGGAGGATGTTTGGACAGTTATGCCAGATTTTGAGCCCTTTGTACAGCACGATGCTCTTATGCATATGTCCGCTACGTTGATTAGTCTTTGGCAGCAACACTTTGGGGATGATGCGCCGCAAATTTTATTTGATATTAGAGATCGTGTGTATGCTACCGGTTTGAAGCCCGGCCAAGTTTTGGGAATATTACGATGTTAATTGCTTATTGGGGGAGGTTGCACGAGAAGAGTCCTACCCCGGTGTCTCAGTTTCCGATGCGGGAGGTTCATCCTATATACTATCTAGAAATACCAGAGTTAACAGATCAGTGTGGTACTGTCACCAGACCGGGTGTAGCGGCCCGTTTTCAAGAACAGTTGGTTTATACACCGTGGAAAAGAAGTGAGGTTCAATACCTTAAGACTCATTTGCCTGATCCTAGGAAAAACTCCTACTGCTTATTATAAAGAGTTGACTGAAGCTGCCTCTTCTACTGTAATGACCATTGCTGATATTGAAATGTTTTTTGGCCTTCTTGTTCCGGTTGATATTTGGAGACAGGTTCATACTCAGGATCATGTTGCGGAGTTGGGTGGTACCTGGGACCAGATTAAGGGATGGGATCAGGAAAGAAAGCCAGGTGATAAGCCTCGAGCTAAGATACTTGCTTTACCCAGTCGTATTATTGCATATATGCATTCTCTTATTCTGCCGAAGAAGGTGAGTTGGGATAAGTTGAAGGCTTGTCGACAGAAGAAGGATGAAAGTGTGTCTGATTTCTTCACTCGGTTTGAAGATACGTTTTTGGATTATAGTGGGCAGGATATGTCTATTGAGTTAGGAGTTCGGTTGTTTGTTGACAGGTTTGTTTCTAACTTTCTTCCTGAAATTGCGACTTGTTTACAGGCATCTGAGAGCACTTGGTCCACCTCTTCCCCCTCTGTTATTTTGAATATGGCTCAATTTTATGAACATCGTGACCAAGAGGAGAAAGAGAAGAGCGAGAAAAAACATAAGGATCTAAAGACGAAGGTGCTGTTGCAGCAAGCGTTTAGAGGGAATGGTAGAGGACGTGGTGGTCCTGCTAGACAGCTTCCACTCACCAGCAGACAGCTGACCGCGACACCTTTGGGGCCGAATCAGTGTGCATATTGGAAGGAGGAGGGCCATTGGCGTAGTGAGTGTCCTGTGATTTTGCAAAAAGTTGCGGTTCCTAGAGGGCGAGGTTCTCGTGGACTGGGTAATGGGACCGATAGAGCTCAGAATGCTGCGGTCTCACAGGGTCATTCTGATAACAATTACTTTGATGACCCTCGTGATGGACAGTATTATCATGATGATTACGATACAGATGAGGTCACAGGGATGTCTTATAGCTAGGATAGCCAGGGACAGAGTGAGGGACCAGTTCTGATACCTGTGGATCAGCGTGGTCCTTACGTCACAGTGGATTTGCAAGGCTCGACTAAGGAATTTTTGGTGGACACAGGTGCGACGAAGAGTTCTGTTTCTCGACATTTGGTCCCTGGGGCGGCTCTGTCTGGCCATAATAATGTTTTGGTAGGTTTTCAGGTGTACTCGTTGTAAGCCCCATTTCAAGACCCCTAGCATTGACTGTTGGTCCTTTTACTGTGGATTCCCCGTTTTTGTTGACGACCAATTGTGGTGAAAATTTAATGGGTTTGGATTTGTTAAAGAAATTGCATGCTACTATTTATTGTTCCCTGGAAGGTGTTTATTTGACGATGGCCCAAATGTAAGTACTAAACAGTGTCTGTCTCACCCTCTTCCTGTTAAATTTGCTAATGTGCCATCCACATTATGGGCGACAGGTGATACAGATGTGGGACTATTGCATATACCACCAGTTTCGATACAGGTCAAAGACAATCCTATTTTGCCTCGTATTCCTCAGTATAAGATACCTCAGGCGGGAGAACGATCCCTTTTACAGATTTTTCAGGATTTGATAAACAAGGGTGTAGTTGAAGAGACTTCTGCCAATATTTGTAATAGTCCTATTCTTCTGATTCTTAAATGAGCACCTTCGGGTTCCCCGGATGATCATGAGGATGTTTACCGTTTTGTGATTGATTTGCGTGAGGTTAATAAAATTGTGGTTCCTCAGTTTCCAGTGGTTCCTGATATCACCACGCTTTTGACAATGATTCCTCCTACTGCTACATTCTTTTCTGTGATTGATTTGAAAAATGCATTCTTTAGTATTCCTATTCATCCAGATAGTAGATATTTGTTTGGGTTCACCCTAGCTGGTAGGAGCTTTAGATTCTGTCGAACTCCTCAGGGCTATACAGAGAGTTCGAGTATTTATAGTCAAGCTTTAAAGAGTCAGTTGGATTCCCTTTCGCTTCCCTCAGGTAATGTATTGGTGCAGTATGTTGATGACTTGCTCATCGCTTCTGTCACAGAAGAAGGTTGTAAAGACAGTACAGTTAAACTGCTGTTGCATTTAGCTAATCATGGACATAAGGTCTCCCTTTCTAAATTTCAGTATTGTCGACAGGAGGTCACCTATTTAGGTCACCTACTGTCGAAGGAGGGTAGGAGGTTAACCCCTGAGAGTATCAGCAACATTTTTTAAAATGCCCATTCCACAAACTCAAAAAGATGTGCGTGCCTTTATAGGTATCACTTCCTACTGTCGCCAGTGGATACCTAACTACTCCTTACTAATCAAACCCTTGCTTGCATTAACAACTAAAGAAGTGCATGAGCCCTTGCCTTGGATGCCTGAATGTCAGCAGTCTTTTGAGCAATTGAAAGGTGCGCTTTGTTCGGCTCCCGTGCTTGGCACACCTAACTATGGGAAGCCATTTGTGTTATACGTCCATGAGATGGCTGGTTGTGCGCTTTCTGTCCTAACACAAAAATTTGGAGATAAGCAACGGCCGTGTGCTTATTTCTCTGCTGTGCTCAATCCTGTCGCGAGAGCCCTCCCGAGTTGTCTAAGAGCGGTCACGGCTGTGGCCACTTCGATCAGACAATCAGCTGGACATGTACTTGATACTGACCTCACAGTCATGGTACCCCATGCTGTGGACACGCTTTTGAATAAGACAAAGACACAGCACCTCACCAGTGCACGTCTTACCGGCTATGAATTGACATTGTTTGCTAAACACATTACAATTAAAAGATGTGATACTCTGAATCCAGCCACGTTACTACCCCTCTCTTTCAAGAGTGATGAAGTTGACAAACATGATTGCATCTTCCGAACGGAGGAAGAGACGAAAGGACGGGTAGACTTGACTGATGTTCCCTTATCTGACCCACAAGGGGAACTACATGTTGATGGCTCTTGTTTTAAATTACCAGATGGCACCACCAATTCAGCCTATGCTATTACCACACTGCGCACAGTGGGAGAGACATCACGGGTCGCTTATCACTCAGCTCAAGCAGCTGAGTTAGCTGCCCTTATTCGAGCTTGGGAATTAAGCGAAGGACTGGTTGTCAATATTTATACTGACAGCCAGTATGCCTTTGGGGTCGCGCATATTTTGGGCGACTCTGGGCAGACAGAGGGTTCCTTACCTCACATGGCACCAAAATCCAGCATGGGCACCTTATATTGAGGCTTTTGTCTGCTTTGACACTCCCCAAGAAATTGGCAATTGTGAAGTGTAGTGTCCACCGGAAGGTCACTGATGATGCAGGTAGAGGAAATGCCTTTGTAGATCAGACAGCTAAGGAAATGGCCCGGACAAAGATGAAAAGAATGTTTGTAGCAGGTCCAGCTAGATGGGTCCCTGAGGTTGTCATGTTTGAAGATACCCTTGAAAGTGTAAAGGAAATACAGAGTGAAGCCACGATAGAAGAATTAGCGGTGTGGCAGGAAAGTACAGCACAGTTGAATGACGAAGGATGCTGGATTGATAAATCAGGGAAGCAGAGATGGATGTTGCCAGATGCTTATGTTCTTCCTGTGGCTACTATGGCCCACGGTCCAGCTCATATTAGTGCTAAAGGCATTTGTAAATTATTAGATCCCGTATGGCAGAATGACAATATCTCTAAGACAGCTGCACACTTAGTGAAGTACTACATGGTATGCATGATGCATAATCCTGGAAAGGGTACCCCTACACTGCCTGGTAACTTCGCACCACCCACCTTTCCTTTTGAAGTCCTTCAAATGGACTACATCGAGTTAGAGAGATGTAATAATCTGAAGTATGTTCTAGTGGTTGTATGTTCATTCAGTAAATGGGTTGAGGCTTACCCCACTAAAGACAATTCAGCCATTACGACTGCAAAGGTACTCCTGAAGGAGTTATTTTCTCGTTTCGGCTTGCCCCGAGTGATCTGGAGTGACAACGGAAGTCATTTTAATGCAAAAGTGATTCAATTGATTTGTGAGGCTCTCCATGTTAAGCAAAAATTCCATGCTGCCAATCATCCCCAGTCAGCAGGTTTAGTTGAGAAGTACAATGGTACTCTCAAACTAAAATTGGCAAAGATACAGGAGACAACAGGATTGAAGTGGCCAGATGCTTTACCATTAGCTCTTTTGTCAACAAGAACAACAGCTCATTCTAGAACAGGATTGTCACCGTATGAGGTCATGTTTGGACGCCCGGCGAATGTCTGGGGTGTCCCACGTCCTCGACAGTTCTCTGATATTGAGTACCCTATGTTACTTGATTATTTGGGCCAGTTAATAGAAAGTTTATGTTCTATTCACCAACAGGTTTGGGAGTCCCTGCCTTCTACACCAGAGGGACCCGGCCACGAAATTCAGCCTGGAGATTTTGTTCTTCCTCGGAATTTTCAGCGTTTGGAGCCGCGATGGAAGGGGCCTGAACAGGTCCTGCTGGTGACGTGGACTGCTGGAAAGGTTGCTGGTCGTAAGAACTGGGTGCATGCCGCCCATTGTTGGAGGGTTCCTTTACCTCTGCTCTACGATCAGTGGGCTAAAGACGGCATCGGGGACTCCGAGTGTGAGCAAGTGCCTCGGTTTGTCCCATTCAGCGATGCCCAACTCATTTGGATTCAAATGGATAATGAAAATGATGATGTGTTAAATGCGGCTGTTCCTCCGGAAATACGACCTATCCAGGAGCTGTTGTTCACTGATCCCACAGTGCCTGGGGCTACCAGGTACAATTTGCACCCTCGGCTGAGGGAAAGTACATCTAAGGAGAAAAGAGATTAGAGCTGAACTGTGTAAGATAGGCTGTACTGAATTATAGTACCCACTGAGATTTATTAAAGTTTGGTGAAGGATCTTTTGCTTAATTTAGTTAGTTGCTTGAACATTAAATATGGAAGACCAAAGACCAAAGTATACCGTGGAGGTATACCATCGTGATCGACGTGGGATACGAGCTTAGGAAAGAGCAAGCTCCACCGCCGGTGCTCAAGCGCGCCATCATATTGATGGACAATAGGAGCCTGTACCAGTGAGGCTCTGACGGACACTGGGAACTTATATATTTCCTTTGCATTTTGCCCCCATCTCACCATTCGTTATGCATCCCTTTGGTAGGCTGGTTGCTGAGGAAGAGCAGCCAGTGATTCTTGTTACCCCGCATAATGTGCTGTGGACCCGTAAGAAGAAAATGACATGTTTTGCTCTTGTGGTTTTATTGTTAATCATATTGTGTGGGGTGTCATGGCTTTTGGAAAATGGTCAGAATGTGTCTTTGCGTACCAAGGTTAAAATTATTTCTCCACCAAGAAAGAAAAGGACAACCCCGAGCAATGTGTTTCTAGATACACATAAGAGATTCTTTGGAGAAGGGACTGCTTGCTACCCCACTGAGTCTGTCACTAGTTTACAGACTGCATACCCATTATCTCTTGTGAACTATACATATACTCGTCCACCACAATTTACCGAAGTGAAGGGAGTATTTGGTTTTGGTTATCCAGGTCCTTGTCTATGTTATAGAAAGCCACTGGGAATGGGTTATCCAGGGTGTGATAACAACATGTATTGCGACAACTTTTACATGGAAGAACATAATGTCACATTAGTATGTTGGCACTATAAGAAATTGATAGTTACCCGGAAGGTTGGTTATTATCTTGCTTGTTGTCCTATCATGAATAGTATGGACACTTCTTTGTATATCAATTGTTCGGGGATAGTGCTATACAAAAATACAATGCCCCTGGTGAATGACAAAGATCTGAGTACTTTTGGAATGAACACTAGATATGCTGCAGTAGATTATGAAGGACCAATTTATGCACACCCGGGGTTCTATTTTTTGTCTAACAGTACTTATTCTAATGTTCATAATGGTACCGACGATGTCGCTCTTGGGATGGTGTTGCCCTTAGGTGTACCTTGCAAATATGCTAAACCTAATGTTCGTTGGGTTAAGAGGATTGTGACCAAAGAATTCTGTGAGGGAGTGACTGATATAGAGGTCTATAACTATAGTAATGGGATCACCTTTGGATACATCCTTTCTTCTATTTTCACTCTGGGTGGTACCTCTATGGCCAGGGGTGAAAAAGCCAGAGAATATTTAGGGGGCAAGTTGCAAATATTGTCTAACACTACCGTGGCTGCGTTACGCGACATCACTACTCAGATGGAGAGTATGGGAATATATTCTGAACAGACTAGATATGCAGTGGATTTTATTTTAGCCAAGAGTGGTGGTGTATGCGCAGCAGTGGGAGACCAATGTGTAGTCGGGATCAAAAATATGGAAAAGAATATCACCAAACACATGTTAGACATTCTTGAGAATGTCAAGGCATGGAAAGTGGAAATTGGGGTTGGTCTCTTTTTGGTGGCTGCGGTTGGATTCTTGAAAAGGTGATTTACTTGATCGTGGTACTGGTGCTTTGTTGTGCCCTTATTCAGTGTCTCCCCTTCTGTTGCTCTTATTGCACCACCCTTCTCACTCCTAAGAGGAAAATATCGGTTCATGATACCAATGCCGCAATTATGGTGCAGAAGGAGATAGATGACCTCATGCAGATAGATGAGGGTATTTTCGAAACTTCTTCCCTCCTTACAGTCTCCCTTCCCGATACAGAGAATATGGAATGTTCATAAGAAGTTATACTCATGGTCTTTTGTTTTTCTGATTTTGTATTTTTCTTGTTGCTGTCAGAAAATGTTTTACCTCATGCTAAAAGGAGGGTCTGCTAGAATAGAAATGTTTCCGCTTACGTATTATCCTATGTAACTTAGCATTTGCTGCACCATTTTCTATTTAGGCGCCATTTTAAGTCATGATCGAAACTAATCCTTTGCTATTTCTGAGAAAAGGCTTCTGCTAGGTTTCATTTCTCCAAGGTTGGATTTTGCTTCACTAATGAATAGACTGTTCTTATTAGCGCATACCTTTCTCGTCAGAGAGAGGCCTTTTCCCACTTGTCTAGTGGCGGGCACGGGCAGAACAACCTTGAGTAGTAGATAATGTGTGCCCGGCATCTGAATTGAAACTTATCCTCTGTCTTCACTGTTCAGCTGCATCTACTTGGAAAATTCCACTATGGGCGTGCCTTCATTGGTTTTGAAATTACATAATGTATCTTTATGCTTGCTCAGTCCCTCTGCAGCACTCCTAGCGACTGGGCAGACTGGGCTCCACTCTGAGTGTACCTGAATAAACAGATATTGGTTTGTATTCTCTACTGTCTGACCGACTCTTCATTTGGTATGGAAGGCTGAGAGGTGCTCATTAGTGACCCGAGTGACCCGGATTTGGCCACTTCCTTCACTACCATGGCAAATATTCATGAAAAACTCTCGGAATATGATGAAGAGGCCCTGTGGGAAACAAAATACTTGCACCATGAAATGACTGCATGTCATTATGGCGAAAAAGACCGCCCTGGGAAGAAATTGGCCAACTTGCTTCGCAGGCCACAGACCTTGGACGAGCATCAGGAACGGCAATCCTTCCCTGCCAGCCTGCTCCAAACTATGACTTCCTTCCACACCGACCTTACAGTGCCACCCCGGTGCCGAGCAAGGAGGAATTGACAGCTTACTTTGACACCATATAGCTGCTCTGGCTCGATCAGACCCACTGCGTCTACCTAGATGCCCCCTTCACAGAGGAGGAAGTGCTCCAGGTCATACAGAGTCTCCCTAGCGACAAAGCTAAATCAACTTACTACCTCCTTCTATAAGGAATAGGCCAGTCTTTTAACCCTACACCTCCTACTGATATACGATGATGCCCTGACATTAGGAAAGCTGCCGCTGTCACTTCACGAGGTGGTCATTGTCATAATGCTTAAGCTGGATAAGCCAGTGCATCGATGCGAGTCGTACCGGACGCTCTCCATGATCAACATGGACAATAAAATTTTGGCCAAACTACTGGAAAATCGCCTACTTCCCTTGCTCCCACACACAGTTCTTCCAGACTAATCGGTGTTCGTACGGGGACAATCTACAGTGCAAAATCTGCGCACAATGTTTGATTTCATGCCAATATGTAGATCTCCAGCTCGCTGGGGTTGCCGCCCTAATAGACGCCACAAAGGCATTTGACTCGATAGATTGGTCATTTCTATTTCCCCTCTTAGCGGGCCTCAGCCTCAGCCTGCGCTTTGTGCGCATGATTCAGCTTTTATACACCTCCCCGATGGCCAGGTAACGTTTAAATGGAATGATCTTGGACTCGTTCACGATTACGCGCAGCACTAGGCAGGGTTGTCCACTTTACCCAATTCTTTTTGCAGTTTCAATGAAGCCACTGGCTGCCCAGCTTTGGCAACATCATGCCCACCAGAAGCTCAATGTTACAGCCCATAGGATCTTAGTATCTATGTACGTGGATGACATCAAGCTGTATGTCCGAGAACCTCAAACAAATCTAGACCCAGTCATTTTTTAGGTCATCAGATTTGGAGACTACTCTGGCATCCACATAAACTGGGTCAAATCCATATTATTCCCTCTCACCGAGGGCATGCAGCCATTCAAATCAGAATGCCCATTGCAATGGGCCTTGAAGCCAGTGCGCTATCTAGTTGTTTGGCTCAGCTGCAACATCAACACGCTTTGATGGGCCAATTGTGGTAGAGCTATGACGTGACTAAAGGAGTGAATCCTGACCTGCAGCAGATTGCCACTGTCCCTCACAGGCTGGACTGCGTTTGCAAAAATGGTTGTGCTACCTAAATGTTTATACCACTTCCTCAATATCCCAATCCAACTCACCTCACAATTCCTGCGGCGCCTTTGGTCCAATCTGGTGTCCCTAGTCGGGTGGGAAAACAACAGAGGATCACTTGGGAGACGCTCACACTACCATTTGATCAGAGGGGCCTTAATGCACCGACATGACACTCTACGCCCTATGCGCTCAGGCCCTCTATCTCCACTTCTGGCTTTAACGTACATGCTTCCAGCCCCACACAGCAGAATAGGCGGACCTGGCAGGTCCATGTCCACTGTTCACTGCACTCTTTCAACCCTTCAAGCCCATGTTAACCAGCATCAACATGGTGGAGTGTGTCCGGTGAGCTTGGGACGGCCTGCAGCACCATGCCCAACTGCCATCTCTACGCACCCTCAATTTCTCTCAGGCGAAACCCCAAGATACTGGCGCTCCAAGGAGACAGAACTAAAGTGCGTGCACATAGATGCAACCTCATCACATGTGCCGACATCTATCTATATTACCCTCCCCCTTTGTTGAGGCGGACTCATACTTGGCCCACTGCACTAGACATCTTGCGATATGACCAGATGTGATCCACCTGTTGTGTGCTGTATCTTACATTCCATGTGCCCCCGCCCACACTTCATGCGCGTGAACATATGCTAACAAATGCCTGTCCCATAAACTAGCTACCCGCTAATATACAATGATGCAGGATAAGGCACCAGTGCGTACCCCAGCTGCTTGGGATCTAGACATCCAGCCCCCCATCACAGATGCGCAATGAACATACTGCTGCGGTCAGACTTTGACGCTGTCGCCTAATTACAGGTTTCGTCTCATCCATTTCAAATTCTTGCATAAGCTATACCGCACCCCACTGCTAATGCGCATGGGACTGATGGATGAGGCGCTGTGCCTGCACTGTTTGGATCCACAGACTTCATTCCTCCATCCTACCTGGGAATGTCCAAGAGTGGCAGGATACTGGTACGAGGTGTACTCCATTCTGTACCAGATAATGTGCCATCCGCTCACACAGACCCCGCTAGTTGGACTTCTGGGCTATGTCAAGGATGTCTCCCCTAGTCCCCGATGCCTCACAGCTGTGCTCCTACTATTAGCCAAATGATGAGGTGCTATGCAATGGATTAGGCGACCCGCAAGTAAAGCTGACGCCTGGCTGCGGGGCGCAGTTTATTGTCAAGAACAATTATCTACATACTGGGACCTGATGCCACCAAGATCCTGCCCGAAAGACATCGGGGAGCCCCTACTAGCTTATCTCAGAAAAAGAGACCCTCCCCCCTCTTCCATTAGTGACGGGGAGGGACTCACCCATCCTTGACCCCCCCACCAGATAGGAGAGTGTGCCAGACAATCCGCATGGCCCTTGCCCCTGATCCCTGACTGCCTTAAATTTGAAGTGGGAGCACAACCTGCACACTGTGTTTTCTTTCCACGTTAGCCACCCGCTGGGGGGAATACAGCTGCATGGCTTCCTCACCAGATGTGCTTCTTCCTGTGTAGTCCTGATTCATAATATGATGGAACGATGATGTCATAATGCCTAGTAAAATGTACAAACTTTGCAACTGTGCCTTCTCTTCCTGTCCCCCCTCTTCTCTTGTTACTTACAGGCTATTGCCTCACTGTTGTTTCATTTAAAAAAGATGAGAACCCCAATCCGTTCGCTCATCTAAACAGACTCCCAAGGTCTTCATCTTAGCGTTAACTTCAATAGTCAACTCATCTATAATTCTTAAGTCAAAGATCCTTCTCGATCAATAGGGGCCTTTTAAGCTCATCCAGCATGTATTCATCAATTTGTGGCTAGGTGAAAGCACCTCTCTGTACTTTTAAATATAAGTATTGAATTGAATTGCAGCATTTATATATAGCGCTTACTACCCCTATGTGGCTCTCTGAAGGGCTTGTATTGGAGCTGCTAAAACACAAAACACCACCTTGAATGCTGTCCGCATAATTTTAAAAGATGGCAAATACATTTAATTAAAGCTGGTCTAGTGGGTGGACATAAACATAAAAAGGAAATGGAGAGAGACAAGAAACTTGAGGCATCCCCACAGTTTACTTCAGGAAACAAATGCTCTCCTTCAGGTGAACTGAACCTCTGAGAAAAAGCAAAGAACTCAGCTTTCTCCTCAAATTAATGTTCAGATTCGAAATGTGTATAAATCAAGTCTGTTCCCATAGTTTAGAAATTATTTGATCATCGGGTAAACAATTTTTATATGATTAGCCATAAATCTCAAAGTCATATTATTATCCAGTAGAAACCTGGCAAAGGCCTCGGATTTTGCTGTCTTAAAGTACAGGAGTGGAAACTGCCTCTGGGTAGGGAAGGGATTGATTTCCTTGTTTAGCCTGCAATGCAGTTGCTTAATGACATAGGTCACAGTGCATTTATGGTCGTGGGTCAGCAAGGCCTCATTCAGGCTAGTTAGTGAACTGTCTTCTGATCATTATGGAAGACCTTGAAGAACACACGAGGTTTGCTTTTTTCCGGACATTTCCTTAGAACTTCGACAGAAAGGTATGATAGACATGGAAAAGCAAATGCATTCATCTACAACTTAATCTGGCACCTTTCCATTTTTTTAAATTTGTGTTTTGTAAACGTATTTTTAATGAACGGAAGACAGGAAAACAGCCATTTAACAGGAGCTTTTAATTGTATTTTCTTAAATGAAATGCAGTGGTGGATTCATAAAGGAATGCTTATTTTTTTGCACAATGAGCATTCATGCAATCCAGCATAAATACTTGCATATTTGTTTTATTTATTAAAATATTTATAAATCCTCACAAGGCTGCTCAGATTCGGATTTGAATTCCGCGATCTAGACATTGGCCGGTCAGTACTTGTAGCGTGCATACAGCCTCTCACTGCATGTTCTCAATTTTAAATACGCATTCAGGCCAAACGTAGAAGTCACCAAAGAAAATTCAACTTACAAAAGGCATTTTTGCTGCTTTTGTGCATGACTGTAAATATTCACAAAAATAGTGACACAAATACTCCTCCAACTAAATGCCGATTTAGAGAAGAGGAGTAAAAGAGGGTCAGCCAAAAACCGCAAAATCTCTATTTTCAGTTCCTACCATATTTGTTTGTAGTGGCCATTGAGGTAAGAAATATCGACCAACATATCATCAAGGCAAGCATACATTGAGAAGTATATATTCACTACTTGTAACTCCACATTTACTTACCTTGCCCATATGATGGAAGCAGATGATGTGGAGTCAAGTACAAGTCAATATAGAAACGTTTATAATACAGTCGAACACCTTTGTGGATCCATCTAAAGTAAATGTCTTGACGATAGAGTAACCTCCACCTCCGCCATAAGGTTCGTCAAGCTGCAGTGGCAATATTATATGAAACTGTGGATGATCAGCTGTCCAATCTAGATCGACTGGTCCACCATCCTATCCGGAGAAGTTAAGTCTGTAAAAGGTAGACCATGACAGGTTATACTTTCCTCAAAAGGTAAGTAATGCTCCTAACATTCTGAAAAGGTCTCCAACTATAGGCATCTTTATGATGCCGGACGGTCGGACCGCTGCCCGCCATCATGGCGGTCCGGAGCGTGCCCGACAGGCAGGCGGCAGTTCAACCTCTCGATTACGATTAGAACACCATGGTGGCAGTCGGAAAGTGCTTTTTTCTACTGCAGCTTGTGCTGCGGCCCAGGAAAATGGCCGCGGTACAAAAAAAGCACTTTGTGCATATCCATGCACTGTGTGCCAGGTACCATGTGGTGCATGGCACACAGTGCATGGATGTGTGAGGGGGCTCTACATGTGCCCCCGGGCCACATTGTAGTGGCCCACAGGGGATGAGGGCCCTATATGGGGCCCCCAAAGTCACTTTCTGGATGCCTTTTCCTTGCGGTGAGACTGCCATAAAAAGGCAGTCGGAAAGGAGAATCATAATCCCTACAGCGGTGCCTGCGCAGGCACCGCCCCCTTGGTAGGGATACGATTTTGACCGTAGCCCAACAGGATCTTTGATCCTGTCGGAGGCAGTGGTCTTTCCCCCCAACCACTGCGGTCCGACCACCTGCATCCTAATGCGGCGGTTGGACCGATGGCCTGTATGTCGGTGGGACCACCACCGACAGTCTGTCGGTGGCAGTCCCACCGACATCATAATTAGGACCTATGTTATGGAGACTAGGCAATGTTTTGTAGGAGTTCAGATTGTGAGGCTACTGGTGAACGTGGCTACAATCTTTATATGAGTGGCGCCTGAACTTTCCGAAGCAAGGACAATCCATCAAATAAAACATAAAAGTGTTCATCTGACGACTCTCTGTCTCACATTTAGAAGCTTATTAAAGCAGCAAGGCTTTCCTCAGAGAAATGCATACGTAACATGTACAACAAAACAAACACAATATTATACTTTATAAATAGAAATGTAAAACTGATAAAACAAGGAAGGTACAAACATGTTATGAGTATAGTGCCTCAACAATGAAGTAAATCAAATGTAGGGATCAAATGCCATACTGGGAAAAAAACTGTTCCATATAAAAAAAGGCAAACTGAAAAGAGGAAGTCTAACTAGTGCTATTGGCTAGGACTGTGGTACTTTTTGTTTTCGACTCCTGATGTAGCACAGCTTGATGAAAGTCAGGGGTTTGATACAATGAAATCTTCTACCTTCGGAAAAAGTAATTTCGTTGGAATTAGAAACCTTTAGCAGAGAAAGCCTGGAAAAAGGATCCAAGAGAGCTTCAAATGGTTGTACATGGTACTGTTGAACATGCACTGTTCAGCTTCTAGCCAAATAGCTCTGATTAGGCACAAATCCTATGATGAAGCCACTGAGGATATTTCATTTTTGGATTCAGCGTGACGCCTTAATCGGGTCAATCCAACATTTGAAACAGTTCTGTAACTCAGGACTAGTTTCTCCAACACCAATAAAAGCTGGAAAGTTACAGGATGGTTCCTCAAAAATCGCAAAACGCAGCAAAATGTACACTTTTAGCTGCTCCCTGTGATGTGTCTGCAGCAGCCCCACCCTTCCTTGTCCACACAGTCTCTCACACTCTCCAGATACAGGGAAAGAAACATTTTAAAGGAGCAGGCAGAACACGTGCAGTTGTACATGGTCCCAGCAGACCACCGCTTTCTCTGTTTCAGGGCTATTTTCTCTTTTAAACTAACGGATTAAAGTTCCATTAATAAAAGTAGAATTCTCTGGCAGGCCCTGGACCCTGACGACCCGAGAGGTCAACAAGAGGCAAACATTACTGGTCATTTAAAGCAGCTTTCCAGTTGTAGAGGTTCAAGACAAAGCTAGACATGGACATCTCCCGTTCTGTTTTAGAGAGTCTTGAACTGTTCAGTAAAGCGAGCACTTCACCATACACCGGTATCTTACTAGCCCTATGTGCCTTTTGGTGTTAAAACTCTGAGAAGACACCCTCAGCTCGAAAAGAAGTGTATGTTATGAACGCTTTTCACAAGTGGATATGAAGAGGAAGCCTTGGGGATCACTTTCCTATTTCCTAGACCTATTGTGTGCCCTTTGTTTGAACTGTCAACTGCTGGTTCTCTTAGCCAAATTAGGCGAGAATGTGTGGTAATCTCGTTCAATACTACAGCTGAGCTTCAGTCATAGTATCTTCAGTAAGTCAGACATAGAAAAAAGCATTGCAGGTCGCTGTACATTTGTTTTGACATTATATTCCTGGTAAAATTTAGAAAGAAGCATATAACTCATGTTTTACTGTTTTCAGCTGGCGTAACACTGTATAAAACGTGCTGTCTAAAGCATACTGTAGTTGAAGGTGTAAAAGATTTACCTCACTCTTGGCCCCCATGTCAGGACTTTGCACAACTGTGCACAATGTTTGGACATATATACAGCCGATTTAGATAAACAATGGTCGTCCTTTTTAAGCAAAGATTGTGTAACTATGGGCTAGTCAGGAGGCCTAAGCTACTCCAGAAGTATTATTTTTTTGTAGAAATTGGGGTTTTTCGTCTGTTTGTTCATCAACAAAACCGACACTAATCCGTCATGGTACTAAACGTTTTTATCCACTCTTCCCTGTTGGACCTTGTTTAGTTACGTCTCTAACAAGTAATTTAGCCATTAGTTTTATCAAGCGAACACACTGATGTAGAAATTATTCATTAGATATATGTTGTTTATTCAATGTCTTGCTTATATACAAGTTTTATCAATCACCCAACTATATGGAAATATCTGTCCCTGTAGCTACGATATGCCTAGACAAAACAACAGATTCTACATAATTATCAGAACTGAAAGGCTTAACCTGTTGATCAACTACAGTTACAGACATTGACTACGTTTTTGAGACTTTATAGTGGCTATAATTATAAATAACTAGCCTAAGTATAATTTACAGGAACGTGTATGCACTCAGATTAAATTCCTCTGTTTGAGGTCACTTTATTTCCATTTGAAGTAAGTATGACTACTTCTCTCAATATAAACAAGTGCATTCTTTTTAAATATATTTTCATTTCTGTTTCTGATTTTACAGGTCTACTTCTATATTAACTTGAGGAGACCATATTGATATACATATTGACCTTGAAATTATCAAATTATCGACCAGTAAGTTTTTATTTATTTATCTCAGATTTTTCCCTGGGGTCAGGTGTATAATCTTTTGATAAGACTTTTGTACATATACTCACCTTTTAAAACTATGATTGCCTTCCCTTTTTAACCCAATAATTAGTTTATTGAAGTCTTTCAACACAAATCTGACTTCTAGAGAACCTACTTCTTTCACTAACTTTCCGAGTGCCTTTTCCCGAATCTTTTTTTCATTAGTTTGTAGTGTTCATTTTTATAAATGTTCTTTCTAGAGGGGTCGAGGAATCTCACAAGATTCTAGTAAGTCCTGAAGATGGTCTCATTGACATACCATGACGGAGGCCGAAACGTTGATGTATAACCCGTTCCTACCTTTATTTAGTGTTAAATTTAAAAAACGTTTGAGTTCTAGATCCTATGCATAGGACAGACTCAACTCTTGTTTTTGTGGGGATGGGCATTTATCCATTGATGACTAGAATACTTTCATCTTTGATTTATCTGTCATCTCTGTTATCAATGTATGTGAGAATTGTTTGTTTATGAACCCCTGCTCTTTGCATTTTGATATAAACTAAATCATTATTGACACATCTGGCTATTGCAATTTACTTACTGAACACATTTTGAAAGTCTCAATTTAACTAATTTGTGGTGTTATTTGCTGACATTCTGTATAAGATACATTGATTTAGAAAATATTTCTCAAATGAATCCCTTGTAGGCATCTTTACCTGTTTAACTGTATTACTCAAGCCCATAGGGTACATTGGGTTGCCCAAATTTATTGAAATACTTTTAGAAAGTTGGTATATTCTTGTGCCAACCATTTGTGCCTTCTGCCAGTGTCCTGGGTCACATGACTGGGAATGACTCTGCTGGTGGGGTTTGTGTATTCCTTCCAGACAGTAACTTACATGTAGATAGGTTGGGCCATCCTGGCAGGATTTCTGGTGACGGGCACTTACACTTCAGAGGGATTTGCCGCCTGCACACACATAGGAATCTGACACCAGGCCTGCCCTACCTTTTGTCACCCCAGACAGTTTGAAGCCTTAACAGGGGAAAGGGAAGAACTGTCCACAACCAGATGTGGGTTTAGGACAGGGATTCCCCACACACAATGTTTGGGACCAGATATAGATAAATATTGGAACTCTAGAGCAACTCATCAGAACACTCCTATACCTGAGAAAGTTACAGAATCAAGACTGCCCAGCTGCTACAGGACGACCCTGATGCTCGAAGGACTGCCTTGTTGTCTGTGAAGGAAGACTGGACCTGCTTGCCTTCATCCCAGGCTCCCCAAAGTGACTTGAAGGGCCAGTTGGCTGACCTCCTGTGTGAGCTACAGGGACACAAACAATCTGCAGAGGTTACCCTGCAACTGCCCAGCTGAGCTGCTGGACTGGACCTGCCTGGACTTGCCTGCGTCCGGTTGCTGGCCTTTGCCTGGAGCAAGGTCCTAGACACATTGCCTCTAAACTAAGCCTGGCGACTTTGGTGCCACACTCCAAGAGGGTTAAGCACAGGTTAATTTAGTGACTTTTCATGATTCACCCTGACAAAGATTGTAATTGTCATTGATGCCTGAGAGGGGCTCTCACCCCATCAACCAATAACCAATAACATTTTTGTTCCATGTTGCATGCAAATCTATACTTTTTTGGTAACTCTAGGTGCAAGGGTAGTGGCTACAACTTGAGCTTGATGCATTTCCTGATTAAACTGTTTTTGTACAGTCTCAAAAATGGCATGCAAGCTCGGTGGCATTTTCCTATGGTTGCCTGAAAGGAATTTTGCCATCTTTCCACCTCGTTATTTCCTTTTTCCTCTCTTTTATTGGCAATCTGCAAACAATTCTACTAATTTATTAAAAACTTTGATGGCCATCTCCATCACAACCTTTGTAGGAGACCAATCCATGTGTTCTAGATGTAGTCCAATATGGGGCCCAATATTTCTTCAGTTTGAACGTCATATTTACTTTGAGTTAGTGTCTCAAATTACTGCATCTTGGGGGACAAATGAAAGGATTATTTGTTTTTTTTACTTCCAACTGAAAGCAGCTATTAGAAGGACACTTATCGGCTAATGACATTTTTTTGCAGTGTTCTCCAAACAGCCTGATTATAATGAAAGAAACACCCTTGGATTTCAGTTAAAGAGCTATTTTATGATTCAAGTCACTGGGTAATCGAAATCTGTTAATATTTTCAATGGATCATAATTTCATGTCTTTTTTGTAATTCATTTAATTGATGCTTCTCCCTGTTGAGTGGGTAGCAGGGTAAAAACTATAAAAACGAATGGAATGGAATTTCTTTGATATTTTTCACGGGTGGTTTTTGTTTGCTGGAATGGATGTGAACAGGTTTTGCATATTCTATCTACCATCCACGTTTCACAGTTTTTTAGACTGTGGGGATTTGGGGCAGTACCAATTATCAGTAATCTATGTATAATAGGAAATGCTCATTTTGTGTCAGTTTTAGTTTCTCAGGAATATTAGTTCCTGAATAAGGGCTGAGGAGTGGGGTATGGCATTTCTTTCTAGTTATTGCTCCAGTAGTTTCTAGAATGGTGGAATCTGTACTGCAATGTGACTAGGCACATTTATACAACATGTTTTCAGATTCTCTGTAGATGACTGGGTGGTGTTGTTTCCATTGTTTTTTATGTTCCTCCACAGAATTTCTAACCGCATGAGCTGATACTGCAGAGTTATAGTTGGGTATTTTAGTAATATTTTCAATTCTAGACATACATAGACATAGCACATGCACCCTTATACAAACATTCACATACACACATATGCATGCACATACCACAAAATCTCTCTGAAAGAAGTGAGGCTTCTAACGGTCTTAGCTCCGAATTCAACTTCTGCTCTTGGTCTGATCATGCACACAACTCATATGCTTTCTCTCTGACTCCTGCAGTCCCACACTTCAATGACTCCACTTTGACTCCTGCTCTGGCTACTGCTGGTCGCTTTTTTCGTGAGTCATTGTTCACACAAATGGTATGATTGGTAGAGCAGAGCCTACAACATGACCAATATCCTTGTGACTTTTATAGATTGAGAGTGGGAACGGATGGTCACGCTGCAGGCGCAGTAGGCCGAGAGATAGTGGGTGTTTCTGTGTTAGCATCAGGCCATGACAGTGGTTTGGCTGGCTGCCACTCCAAGGGCTTGAGCTGAGAAGTGGTGTGTTTTTAATGCTCACAGATCCTCTGAATGATGAACTTGTTGAACCTCACTTCTAAGTGCTATTGCTAGGGTGCTGGCGAGACACCAATTGCTCCCGGCTACTCATTGGAGACCCCTTACCTAGAACAATACTTAGATGCCTGGACCTGCAAATATGTTTGGATGCCACATGCTTAGTGGAATTCATTTAATTGCACTGTGCATGTAATTACGGGGCAAACTACATTGCACTCCAAGTTTTAAAAAAAGTGCAAAATAAATAACAAAGATTGCTCCCACATTTTCATGTTATTACATATTCTTTTTAGAAAAGTAAGATGAAACTATGTAACATTATGAACAAAAAAAGGATAACTGAGTGGTAAATCTGTTCAGCTGAAGGTATAAAGACGTTTGAAGGTCTGGTACATTCAAGTACTATTCTTTAGGAAGAGGGAGATGAGTTCCTATGAGTTCATTCAAGTACCATGGGATTTTGCAAAGTAAGCATTCAATTTATATTACACTGATACTAAGTTCAGCATGACCAAGAGGAAGAGGTTGTAGTTATAGTCTGGAAAATATTAGGCTCATAATTGAAATACATATTGTGGTATATAATGATGATGATGGTCATTATTATTATTATTATTATTATTATTATTATTTATGTATTTATTATTTTTATTATCATTATCATCATCATTGTTGTTACTATTATTACTATTAATAATCTACCAGTGCTAAACAAGATAAAGAAATGTGTACACGTTCAGAGGCTATTATTATTATTATTATTATTATTATTAATAATAACATTAATCATGATAATAATCATCATAATAACAATCATAACAATAATAATCATGATAATATCCTCTGAGCATGTACTTATTTCTTTATTTTTGAAAGGAGGAAAGGTCTGTTTAGCCCTGCCAGGTTTAAACATTTGTCCTACAGATTGCCAGAGTTTTCTCAATGTATATTAGCAGAGCTCGAAGACGATTTTACAAAAGTTGCATTAAATAAATAACATGATCAATATTATTAATAATATTGTGAACCAGCTTCCTAACCAGCATTAGTGTGACATAAAGTTTAGTCGTCGAGGCAGAATTTTAATCTGTGGCCATGAAGTTAAACAGACAGACCATGTGGCTGGTGACTTATACAGTCAATTATATTTGGAATTCTGCATGCAAAGTATTATAACGCCCAAAGATGAGCTGGGTGGTTTAAAACTGAAGGCCAGACAGGAAACACATGTCAAGTAAACAACCAACCAACAGAAGTGATTCAAACTCCCATGGCTGAGTTTACAAAGGAAGCATGTGAAAAGGCCATGTGCAATTCTAATGCGTGTTTTTGTGGTGAATGCATGCATTTTCTCTTTCAACAACTTTATGTTTGATTTTGGAACGGAGGTGAGGGCGTCCAAGAAGATTAAAGAGGGAGGTCACAATGGGCTGAGGTATAGTGGATCACAAATCACGGTGCATATTGGCTATTAGACTTGTGGTCAGCACAAAAAATGGTGACAAACTCTTCATCGACGTTAGTATTCTTAGAAGTATGACATTTCAAATAAGGTAAATTTGTGTACGATGGACGTTATGTGGGACGTACCTTCGACACCAAAATATTCTCTCTTCTCGTATGTTTTAAATGGTTGCTAATATAGCCTTATAGCCGCTGCCAGGGCTATACCGGTTGTTAAAGGCCCTGAACTGAGTTTATAAGCCGAGCCCGCGGCAGAAGGGCCATAAGGCTATTAGAACATTCCACCCACTGAGGATAGAATGTTCTAAAATAAAAAGGGAGAAACATGAAGACAAACATTGGAATGTTGGAGCTCCAGACTTATCTCAGCCATTATAAGCCCGGGGCTACTCCATTGTCTTCGATGGAAATCTCAACATTCCAATGTTCTAATTTAGGGCAAACAACGTCTCCGTAGCATAGATGTTCCTTAGTTTTGTACTCCACAGGGTTAACATTGGAGAGGACTGTAGTTTCCAATTGTGGCCAAACATTAATCTAGCAGCAAGGAGTACATGCGTGACTAATTTGCCTGTTGTAACTGTACACCATCCTAGCCTGAGTCGCTTGGAAACATAATAAGAGGGTAAAGTGGAAGTTCTAGCACAGTAATTGCCTTGATGTGTTAGGGTCTTTTTCCAGTAAGCCTGGATATGAATATAAGGTCACCACAGGTGTGTTAGAGTTCCAGGCACTGCTTCCAAAATAGGTCAAATCATTTGTACGTTATTATATTATATACATTCTCTGCATACTGAGAACACTTGGACGACGTGGCTACTACTCTAGAACCTACAGTGAACCACATTTCATCTGATATTTCGACATTTAGATCTCTCTCCCAATATGGCACATCATTAAGCTTCTTAGCAGCTTGTAAATTATTAATATTGTAAAGGGTGGAGATCTAGACGAAAGAAAATTAACATTAAAGCATCAAATTCAAGGAGCTAAATCGAAACAGTGGCATTTCAAACAATAATATTTTCATATTTGGGCAGTGCAGAAGAACACCAACAACCATTTGTAGTGCATCGACTGAAAGACTTCATAGGACCCATGGCACTGGCCCACGTAATTGAATCAGCAGTTCAGGCATCTGAAAGCAAGCTGAACATCCAGAGCAGGTGAACTTTCACAATACATAGTTGCGGTGCATGTTCAGAACTATACCATACAATTCTAACACCAAACAATGGTCCATATATGGACATTAACAGGCTTGTTAACAAGATGTGATAGGAGGAAGGAAAATAAAGTTAATCTGGTTTCTGGTACTCAGCCTTCCTCAGATAACTTGATGTTGATGTTGTAATTGGCTAGTTGATCTTTGTCTCTGTCACTCTCCACACAGTTCTTCGTTTTGCATTAATTCAGTGGTAATTGAAGGCATCTTGAAATTAGTAATTTTCAAGATCTCCTTTGCTTCACCCAGTGATCTTACTGGGTATTGTTTGTTGTTGAAGGTGAAGGGCAGATGAAACAGAAAGCCTCATTTGTACAAGATTGTTTTCAAACTGCAAGTAAGTTGCCATTTCTTTAAAGTCGCTTTGTTTTGCCAGAGTGGACAATGACAGATCTTGGAAGTGTGATGGTGTCTCCTTTAAACTGTATCGTTTCTAGCTTCCTAGAAGACAGATTATTTTCTTTTATCTGAAAATGTGAACCCTTGTGAGATGTGTTGAAGCTGTTTCTTGCATTGCTGGAATGTGAAAAAGACTCAGTGGGTGCAATCAAAAAAACTTCTTTGTCCTTAGACACTTAGAGTAAGTGATTAAAGAGAGCATGTACCTGGCATTCTTGCTCAGTATTTGACACACCGCTATTAATTCTGCAAATGCAAACTTTGTTAATGCAGGAGAGATTGTCATACTCTTTCACCTTGTCTATAAGACTCTTATGTTGATGGGGGTGTGGCTTGAGCAGCCAACATGGCAAACGGGCTCTGAGCGAGCTCTGCTGTAGCCACTGCCTAGCTCCTTCATCCTGTTGAGAGCCCGTCCTTCATGCGCCCTCTGCTGCTGGGGTGGGGGATTTTTGGTCACTGGGGAGCGGCGACAAGGGGATGCTGCGGGTGACTGCTGGGGCCTGATGTCCACGATCGTGGCCTACGGAACGTGGACAGTGAGGTGGCACTCCTGGGGTGCCGTGAGACACAGCAGCTTCTCCGCCTTCGACAGCCTGCTTTGCCACAGATTGGGTGGCCTTGGAGAGCGGTGGACCGGCGATGCTTGGTGATCTGCAATGCGGGACGAACCGGTGAGATCTGTGGAGTGCGCGTGGCGTGGCTGGAGGTAGGCCATGACCTGTGGGGCCCACTGCCCATTGGAAAAGACTATCCCATGCTTGTGCTTTGGCGGGGGTAGTGCATGGCTGTCCCAGCACTGCTGCAGGCCCAATCCGTTGTGTCCCTGGGCGGCTACACTGCCCTCATGCCCTGTTGCTAATTTGTTTGAACAGACTGTGAGGGCGTCAGACACATTGGTTGGTCCCTCTAGATTGTGGCGCCCCTCCCCCTCCTGCATGGTGATGTTGGGGCCTGAATGCAGTGGAGACATAAGGTGCCTGGTGACAGTGATCTTGATAATTGGATGCCTCTGTCTGAAGATCTTGCGTGCTGGTGGTGGTGGGCGTTCGACTCTCTGCAGATTTAGAGTGACTGCATTATGCCTTCTGCTTCTCCCACACCTTCACTTCTTTGAGTTTCCTGCACCTGTCCACCTACTATTGGACCTCAGGGGCTGCTCCTACTACCACTGTGTATTGTTTCAGTTGGCGTTGGTAAGCGGGCAGCTCCTGTTTGTTGCCTTTCTCTGTGGCTGGGTCCCTGCCTGAGACCCTGTATTTTTGCAGCTGCTATGGGGGCCTTTCTCCAGTTGTTGCCTCTATGACTCCTACTCTTCATTGGGCGGAGGGTCTCTGCTGACACATTCCTGTTTGCTGGGGCTGCTCGTGCTGCCGCACTCTTGTTGCTCCCTGGGCACTTGAAAGCGTGCCCGCGCAGGACTGTGGCGACTCTCCCTTGTGAGCCCCTGGAAAGGTGTGTCATGGGTTGCTCACGCACCACTTCGCAGGGTGCGGCCTCACAGCCCTTTGCTGATCCTGGTCACCCTCTTAGTGGCTCTGACCTTGCGGACAATCCCACACCTCCTGGAACTCTTGGAGATAAACCGAACTCTTTCATAGCGGCTGTTGAGCGGATTGGGACCACCCTGGAGCACACTCGCACATCCTTGGAAAGCAAAATCGATTTTGAGACTGCAGAGCTCATGGTCCTCCATGCAGATCATCGAAAGCTGGCGGATAAGGTTCGTACTGCTGAACAGACCCTCATAGACCTCTAGCCCAAATTTCAGGAGCTAGACTCTGCGATGCACACACTGGCTGAGAGAGTGAAGTACCTGGAAAGCTAAGGATGTGAAGGGCCGCTCGAGGCGGAATAATGTTAGAGTGGTGGGCCTTCCGTAGGGAGTGGAGGGTCAGATGCTATTACTTACGTCGAACACTGGCTGTGGGAGTTTCTGCCTCTAGAGGTTTTTCACAATTCTTTTCTGTGGAGTGTCCTCATTGAGTCCCTGTGAGATGACCGCCTCCTGGATCCACTCCCCGGCTGCTCTTGTTACATTTATTACACTATCGTGAAAGAGATTCCATCTTGCGTGAGATGCATAAACTCCAAGAGATCACGGTTGATAATGAAAAAGTCATGTTGTTTCCGGACTATACTGTGATCGTGCAGAAACAGGAATTTCTTCTTGCCAGTTAAACGTCACCTTCAGGAATTGGATATTCGCTACGCACTCCTCTTCCCGGCGCACCTTCGTGTTGCATCGGGAGCCAAAACGCACTTCTTCGATTCAACTGAAGACACTTGGGACTGGCTGAAATCTATAGGCCTCTCGACCGTGGGTAACTCTACCCGACCGGTAGCACTGTACCAGAAAAAGGCTGCACCTGGGCGATGTGGCAGTCGGCCCAGTTCACAGTGCCCCTCACAACCAAAATCTGCACCTAATCTAGAACAAGTTATTGAGGAAAGGCCCAGAGCCCTGCAGATTGCTGCTGCGGTACATGAGGCTACACAAGGCTCAGGACCTGAAGACGACTTGGCCAAATCTGTTAGCAACAACAGCTCCTCAGCTACATGGCCTTCTACAGTGAAGTGTGGGCTCAGTTAACACTCCGTACACACGGTCCGCATTCAGAATTTCCCATTCTCCTCCTCACTAGGTCATATTTTAGCATGCCCTTCACATTACTGCTCGGATTTCTAGCAGCAAATACCGTGAATGCCAAATTGAATGTGACGAAAAACAGAGGCAGAAGAGTCACATATAAAACGACTCATTGTGGTATAATACCCCTCTTGCGTGCTCAGGATGCACCAGGCCCTTATTTCCAGAAGCACTCGACCCCCCTGGGCCTGGCCTTGATTGATAAACTGTTTTAAAAGAAGCACAATCACTCTTGCTACCAAAACGGGATTGTGCTTCTTTTAAAACAGTTTATTATGTTCACCAAATTTGGCACTGCCACTGCGCATCATATTACTAGAAAAACAATTTTGGTGAACATAATAAACTGTTTTAAAAGAAGCACAATCACTCTTGCTTCCAAAACGGGATGTAATTAATTTACATTCCGTTTTGGAAGCAAGAGTGGCGTGCTTCTTTTAAAACAGTTTATTATGTTCACCAAAATTGTTTTTCTAGTAATATGATAGGCAGTGCCTGCCTCGCGCAAGAAAGTTGGCTTCTGCCTCAGTCGGGTTACAGCCAGTCCGTACCTATCTAGTTGGACAGTTTACATTTGGTATCATTTGCGAGCCTTCACTGCTATTTATTTGCGGTGAAGCGTCAGCATAGTAGTAATTAGAGGAATAAGCAAGAAAAGGAGTAAGAAGTGTAGGACTAATTAGAAGCATGATTTGGTGTAAATAGGACTGAGTAGGTGCAAATTTGTGTAAGTATGAGTAAGTAGAAGTAACTGTAGGACTAAGAGTAAATAGAGATGTGAAATATGATTAAGCGTAAGTAGGATTAAGTGCAGGGTTATGGGTAGGAGTAAGAGTGATGACGGAAAGAATGAAAGATAATGAGGGAGAAGATGAAAGGTGCGAATATATAGAATGGTTTATTAACATTCTTGCTTTCTGAAATGTGCTTGAAAATGCACCATTTGCCGGCTCTTTTTTCAAAATTTTCTCGGGGGGGGGGCACAGAGACCCCCCCGAGCCCCCCTTCATAGAGTAGAGCTCGCTCGCTCGTCACATTGCACTGCCTGTGACTTTTACGCCTCACCTCTTTCAAATGTCACCAGCCGCCACTGACAGACACTGCCCCTACTCCTTGCTGTACATTAGCCATTTGCCCATGCTGGACACTGTAACGCTTTAAGTATGCGAGCTCCCACTAGGATTCAATAGTACGTTAATTATGGTTATGTCGTGCAGATTACTGTTGTCTGTTGTCTGTGATGGCTTTCGGGTTTGGGTGGAGCCTATCGATGTTTGGAACCTTATGTTATCACTTTTGTTTTGTTATTATTCATTTATATATTTCTGTAAGCTGAACCTGTTATCAACGGAAACTTTGGCGCCATCTTCCTCGTTGTCCTTCTCACATGGAGTATTGTACAGGGTTTCTATACACACAGCGATGTGTTGGTGGGCCATATGACAGGAGTGGAGGTTGGTCTTTATTCATGGTATGCCTTTATACTGACTCTTAGAGCCTATATTCCAATTCCGCCCAAAGTCACTTCTGATACATATGCTATATGTTGGAATTCTTATCTGAATGACTGATACGATGCTGTTACTTATATTTAACATTGTACGTTAATTAATTCCAATATGTTTTGTAAAACAAAATCCTCAATAAACAGATTTAAAAAAAAAAAAAAGATTCTTATGGTGACATTGAAGCGTATCAACTCTAGGGGATAGTTTGTATACCTGCTGTCAGGAACATGAAAAACAACATAAAGAGAAGAGTGAGTGAGGGGAAGCAATGCTGCAATATGTGTATGGTATCTGCTAAAACAACACAAGATCCTTAGTCAAAGTCAAATAAACTTTATTCGATTTAAAAAATAATAATAATAAAGTGTACAAGTCAAACGCAATACTGGACAATAAAAATACATTATAAGTTATAAAGATATCTAAAACAATAAATCATTCAACAAAGTTGATAAAAATATACCAGGAAAAATAGCAACTGGACCAAATATACATTTCATAGGCAGTTGCGGGAAAATACATTAATATGCAAAGGGTCAGTGTCTCGTACACTCCAAAATCTTTATGACTCGAGCTCAAAGCTTCCACTATAAACCATGTCACATGAAAATATATTTTAGGCGCTGATAAAAGCTGCAGGTATTAAATGCTGGTCTCACCTGTCTAAAACTCATAAACAACACGGAGGGGCCTTATAAATTTACAACTGAGCGAATTAAATCTAGGACGGATAAGAACAGTATGCATGGTGTCACAGGCTGAGGTATTATCACACAGACACGCCGGTAGTTCTGACTTTTAATGGCAAACACCATTGTCAAAAAGCAGCTGATGAAATATTCCCAGTCTAAAATAGGTCAATAGTCAACAGTGGTCATTAGACATCTCCAATTGAAGGTAGGGCTCCATCCCACTCACTGATTTCACCATATATACCACTGCATCGACTGTTTAGTTAAAGCAGACGCCTCCCGCTCAGCTGCCATTCTGAGTGAAAAGGCCTGCTTCAACCAAACAAGATCTCTTTTCATGATGCAACCCGGATCAAGAAAAATCTCAGGTCTACCTAAGTTCCAAAGGGTGGACTAAATATAGCGAATCCCTAGAATATGTATTCTATTATCCAGGCCCAAACAGTCATGAATGATTTCCCGATTTATCTCCAGCTCCTCCTTCAACCAGACTGAGAACCAAAGTAGAAGTGGGCGGAGGCGTATAAAGTCTGATAGATAGTCCATTCCCAACTCTTTATGGACAATCTCTGAGGGGATACCCTATGCCACACCTAAAAGATACTATTTTAAACAACAAGGGAACCGAAAGGGCAGTACGCAAGGGACCTTCGGTATTAGAACTATTTCAAAAGACAGTGGTCCCTAAACAGTTATAAATTACGGCAGAAAATAAATAAACATATACTAAATAGACTATATGTTCCTTGTCCAGCCGGACAGATATTTAATATTTTAAATACGTTCATAGAAAAAATACATGTACAATTACAAGTGGGACACAACCAGCGTCCAACTCAAAAACATAGACAAACAACATAAGGGTGGGGAAGAGTTTTCAGGCAAAGGGAATGTGTCTGTAATCATGAGATTAACAAAATAAACAGACTTCAATCACATGGTGATACCATTGCACAATATAATTCACAATATTTGCATGCATATGGTATATAGAGTGTCGACGACGTTTCGATCCCTAGGGGGAATTCATGGGCTCATCTTCAGGACATTAGAATTAAGCATGCCTGTATACAAGAAATTCTAGACATTAAATCCATGTCAGAATCAACACAGGGTGTTGCGGCACATGTTCTGGTAGCAAGCATAGAACCGGAATAGGTGTCCGTGGCGGAAGGAGTTAACCGTCCCGGGGGGGGGGGGGGGGTTTGTTGTTTAGGGGGTGAAAAACATCAAGTGTGGCAATCCAATTGGCGGGTCAAATAACCGTCCCGAAGGACCGAGTACAATCCATATAGCGCGGTGCCGGTTGGTGAGTCAGTGCTCACCGGACGTTTAAAGTGATTACTCAAGGCTATATTGGATACATGTCCCTGGGAATAATTCCACAAAGTCCCACCCTACTCTAAGTTCTCCCACCTCTGTCCCTCCCTCCCATTCACAGGTTTGTGAAAGAACCCTAAGGGAAGCACTGTGATTCTACTGGGAATGACTTAATTGGTCATAACATTATTCAAAAGGAAGCCCACCCTCCCTGCATTACAAAAACTTCACCACAATACAGTCCCCTTCACAGGTTTTGAAAGTGTTCCCAATCTAGCCCACTCTCTGCACCAGTATAATCTCCGCAAACAAAGCCTGCCTGATATAAAAATTATACCCTCCCATACAACCAATGTACAACCTTACTTTTAAGTTTCTGATGACTTTCCAGTTCATTCTATTTTAAAGATGGGACATTGGCCACGACAATAACATATGGGGTAGATGCTGAAGGTAGTTGAATAAACAGATCACATGGTGGATTGCCCGGAGAAGACTTGCCCACGATACCAGGGGCCCATCCTGTATAACCCTCTTCTGGGTATGGGCCATGCTGAATAGGAGGGATCCTCCCTCCTATCATCCCAATAGAGGCACCTTGTGTCAATGGCTGACCCTCCTGTGTTATTATAGGGGTACTAATAGAACTTATTCCCGAATTTCCTGGGATATCTCTACTCTTGCATGCCCCAGTGATTGAGAGGGCCTTCAGGAGCCGCCCCCCTTGAGCTGGATTATTGTTGATAGTGGGGAGGAAGTCGGTCAAGAACACTTTCCTTCAAATATTTACAGCCTAATCTCGGTTGGAGCGCACCGTTTCCCCCACTTTGCTCACTACTTCCTCCAACTTGTCAATTCGCGCACTGAGGCCTTTAAAGGCAGTTGAGTCCAATTTAGGAAGCAAATCCTGATTCAAACCATTCCCCGAGGTCCCCACAAGAGATCCCCTTTTCCTCCCTCTCCAAGATTTATTGCCTGATTGAGTTTTATGCTGCAACATTCCTTTTTTGCATTTTGGCCTAGCTCCCCCCACTGTTCTCCTGGACAATTTTAGAGATGCAACCTGCCCCTGTGAGTGACTAAGAAGGTCATTGTCCTGCATTGCCTGCATGTCAGGACCACACCCAGCACTACCTGTGTCCTTTGTAATTGCGACTGAAGTATCCCTAGGGGCATTATCCAATAAATAAATCTGACAAGTGTGTCCGCTTGTGGATTTGTGTCAACTGCTCCTCCACACTGGTGAGCTTTGCTGTAAGTGCAACTACAGCGTTTTTTCAAAATTATAGAATTGTATTGCTGGTTCTGGGCTGCTGATCGACCACATTTCGCAGGTCCACTTTTCTCTCTCCCATAGCACTGTGGCAGAGTAGGGACAAAGGAAACCCACAGTCTCGCCCGCCCTAACAACACATTGGGCAGTAAACCCCCTCCTTGGTCACGGCTGAACTATGCCCAAGGTCAACTCAGCACTGTTGTCGAAAATGTGCTCTCAGGGTGGTAGCCTAGCCTCTTTTGGCCATGAATGGGTGCAGACAGCCCGCTGTTGGCCTGGTCTTTGCTTGGGCATGGGCCCGTGCGCGTCCCACGCTGCGGGAGCCAAGAAGCCAATATATGGAGGTGAGATTGCCCCCCATTGTAGTCAATGGAATGCTGAAGGGCGTAGTCCCACCCCAGGTGCATGTGTCGATGACATTGCGGACCAACCAGCACAGTGGGTTGCTAAAAAACACCTCTTGTCAGCAGCCAAATCCAAGAAACTAACTCCCGAGCTGCAGGAGCTGAGCGGCTAATGTATGGGAGTGAGGTTGCCCCACCTTGTAGTCAGTGGAATACTGGGGGATGTAGTCCTACCCCAGCTGTGGGCATAGATGAAATTGCGGTGCCCCGGCACTGCAGGATGCAAAAAATACCTCTTGTAAGCAGCCAAATCCAAGAAACTGACCAAGATCCTTAGTGATATATTATGTTACAAAGATGTTTCCAAAAATCCTGCACTCAATGGAGCGTCCTATGGAAGGGATGGGCACACAAGAAATACCAAGATGGCTGATGGGGAAAAAAACCAAAGAGGAGCCACAGGTTTCACAGAGAAAAATCTTGAGACACTTTAGCCTAAAGGGGCAAGAGTCATGTGAAGCTTTTTATGTTTAAAAGACTTTATTTAAATGCCAAGATAAACAAAAAGATCGAACAATATAAATAAAGCATAGATATAAAACATAGTAGAAGAGAATCCAATAAAATAACGAAAGCCTTTATGATGTTAAGGGGGAGAAGGGAAGGGAAAAGTCCAATAAATATAAAAGGGAAACATCACTTGTACAATAGAAGCAATAATGTCCTAAATTGTAAACTAGTACAAGGAATTTAAAAAAGACAAAAAATTATGCAAAAATAACAATTATAACCTGCAAAAATAAGAAACAACAGAGAGATAAAACATTCACGTTGGTTGGAAATTTTCAGACAAAGTACAACTGGTAAAGTGTTAGACCTGGCCTTCGTTGGCGTGGTCGTCCCTAACCTTTTTGGCTGCTGACTTCATGTTTTGACCTTGTTTTACTGGCTTAGGACCCGAGCACATTCGGCACTGCCGTGCAATGTCAAAGTGCTGAGCTCATCCTGTACATACTGTTGATTGGTGTATGTATGATTGGCTGATTCGAGTTAGCTGTAAGTCCCTTGTCATGGGGTAAGATCTATGCCAGTGGTATGTAGCTTGAATGTGCCTCCATGGGCCTGCTGGGTTTGTGGTGCCATCCACAGAGGTAGCTCATTGATTGTTCCACAGATCTGCCCCAGTGGGGCCTATGTGCACGGGGTACTGTTATTCAACTTGCCATTTGCAAAGCTGTGTTCCAAGGTTCTGCATGTCTCTTGCTATATCGGAGTTCTCCTTAGTGACAGGGTGCAATGTTGGGAAGAGGTTGGGCAGGTGTGTGTATATGTCACCTGCAAGAGTTGTGAATGACACCGGATGGTGTGTTTGGCACGATGGGGCCTGCTTCTCGCATTGAATTAGCATGAGGGGATATAGGGAAAGGCTGCCTAGCATTATTTCCTGTGGGCAGAATAGTAACAGTATGGTGTTTGGTATCAATGAGTTAATAAGGATGAATCCTCTCCGGTAGTGGGAGTGGGTTCGACATTACGGTGATGGAAATGTCACTTTGGGAAAGTGGGCATTTTGATGTGCGTAGCTATGTGTGCCTGGTGGCCTGTCTCCTAATTTACAACTGGGTGCTAGGGGGATAGCCACATCTGTGCATTCCTGATTGTGGGCCATAAACTCGTGGTTCATGGGAAACTGTGGACCCCTGACTGGGAAGGGCCTTCTAGGACAGTTACATGGGGTGGAATTGGCACCTGCATTCCAAGAGGCAGGGTTTTGGCCCCACTGAAGATTGTGATCAAACCTCCCGGGATAGGACGGCAGACAGGACAAAATTTATAGCAGGCCTGTGCATTTCAAAGGTGGCCTTTTGAACTGATCATATCTGTAAAGGCCATGGTGGGTATAACTCCTGGGGCTTCGGCCTCCGAAAGTAGAGACACTTTTGGATTTGGAACCATACTATTCTGGTTTGATACTGGGATATTGAAATGAGGCATCATTAGGGCAGGAGGGACTGCAACTGGACTATCTGCAGACTCGTGGTGGCTTGGAGCTTGTCTTGCTCCAAGAAGGGGACTATTACTTGATGGATTTTGCCTAGATGTTGCTGGCCTGCAGCTAGTTCCAACTGTCAAGGCCTGGGTCTCGAAGTACTCTCCTAGGGCCGGTGAGCTAGCATCCTGTCCACAAGATCCCAGGGACACAAAGGATCTCCCTTTCTCCACAGGATTGTAAGGACCACACTGGGGGCAGCGGAGACAGGTGGAAGCGATTATGGTTGGGACAAGGACCATCCTGACATACACCATCCTCTGGCTGTGCAAGAGGAGTGTGTGCCAAAGATCAGCAGCCATCTGAGGTGACAGGATGTGAGGAGTTTGAGGAGTGTGATGGAAGCTTGCCAAGTCTGAGGGACCTGTGCTTGCAAACAAGGGGACCTGTGCTTGCTTGTGCTCTAGAGCGTGTTGTGCCCAAGGGGTGTTGGGGGAACCTGAGCCGGGAGCTGAGACTGTCTTTGGCCTCCAGATCGGGAGGATGACAGTGCCTGACATTGCTGCCTCTGTCCGAGGTCTTTGGCTCTCTCTCCCTGGACCCACGCCACAGGGTGCTTTGTTTTGGAAGACATTGAGATGAGACTCGAGGGGTCTCATGTACACTGTGGGCTTCTGCAGCTGACTGCCGGGGGTCTATGGCAGGTCACACCTTGGCTTAAGGGGAAAACATTTCTGCAGATGGGGAGCATGTCAGGTTCCTGGGTCACAACCTTTTGTCTACAGGGGGATAGTGATCCCACATTCGTGCAGATTTCCTTGGGTGCCTGGAGGTCTAATCCAAATGGACGAAACTAAGTCGCTGTTTCTTTCCCTGTTTAGGTGGTTCTGACTGTCTAGTCAACAGGGCACCAGCAGGGGCAACATGTATCGTTGACTGGTGTGGTTGAGAGACTGAGGGGCTGGGTCACGAGGTGTAGTCCGAGACTAGTGACTGTTGGATCTTTCTCCAATGGGAAAGTCTGACAATTGTATATACAATGTGTGTTTCATTTTTATTTCAATAGAGGTGTAGAGGTGTTTGACAATTGCGTATAACTGTAAAGTGTATATACAATGTGTATCTCGTTTTGATTTTAATGTATGTGCGTGTAATATAAAGACAAGTGTTTATATATACACGATGTGGAGTCTTTTTGTGGTGAACGCAATGTGTTGTGAGGGGGGTGCTGTGCCAACACTTTGCACTAGAACCCTGAGGATAAGCCTGACTGCTCGGTGCCAAGCTACCAGAGGGTGAGCACAGGTAATCGGACAAATGTATCGTACTCATCTTATTCGGAACGGTAGAATCTGACTGACTTTGATGTGTCTCAGCCAGCCCAAAACAGCTGGGTCTCCAAAAAAATGACATACAATTCATAATATTATTGGGAAAGAGGGCAAAGGTAACCATAACAACTGAACATTATGAGAAGTAGAGCATTGAGAGAGATAAATACTATCTATCTTATGATGAGAACAAACGCAATCCCACCAAGTCTTATATGATGGTTTAGATGAACACTTCCAATTAAAAGCAATTTGTTGAAAGGAAAATTGCCAGGAAAATATTGAGTAATTTACAGTCAGGCAAGGAAGGGGAAAACTATCTAGTGAAAGGTCCTAGAAAGAGATGGAGAATGTTAAAAGAATGTTGTATTTGAAATATTTGTCTGATTTGTGATCAAACTTTGTGCCAAAAGGAAAGTGTATTGGGACACCTAAACAGAATATGCAGAATATTACTTTTGGGATACTCACAAAACTAGCATTTAGATGAGGTATCCTTTGAAGATTTTGAACAATGAGTGGGGGTAAAGTAAATTCTGTGGTAAAGAAAAAGCAGTGACTGAGTAATACTAGCTGTTCTAGAAATGTTATAGATACGTGACTGTCACGACGTGACAGGATCCAATGAGACAGTTGAGGCAGGGGCAGCAGAGGAAGACGACACACTTCCACCTTACATTTCTCCTCTCCTTTACTTTCAGCCTCCGTCACTTATCAACTCTCCTGACAGCCGCGATAGCCCAATCAAAGACGACCCCTTTAAGGGAGAGGGGATCCCAGGAACTGCGCATGCTCACATGACTACGTCACAAGCACAAAGCCCAGCTGATGCAGAGGACGGGTTGGTTTGGAACTCGCGCGTCTCAGAGGAAGCGGTCGGCACCTCCCCGAGCGACCGGAGAGGAACAAACACGGAAGACCGACGGAGAGGGACTCAAGAGGAGAGGAGATGGCATGAAGAACCTGCGGCACAAGATCCCAGCCAGGAACAGACAGCAGTCTTCGTCCTGGAAGGGCTTCTGCTGAGGAGCGAGGATCGGGGAAGAGAACCGCAACGCGAACTGACCTGCCACGTTCCCATGAGGAACGTGGCTCTCTCGGGTGCGTTGGAGTCTCGAGGGCCTTTTGGGTAGGAGAGGTCCAAACGTTAGAGATTTATGAGGTTGAAGGAGGGAAGAAAAGGGAGAGATAAAGAAGAAAACAAAACGGGTGATAAGCAACAGCTTTTAAGTTTTCTTTTAGTATAAGCTCTCCTTATGACAGGTCACTTGTGAAGGTGTGGGTGAAAATCAGTTAATTCTCCCCCACTCCCATTCCTTGAAATAAATAAGGAAGTAACCAGATAAAAGACTTACCTGAGATTTTAATTCTTAATTTTTTTTTTCTCCAATGGATGATTGTGGCTGGGAGACAAAAGAGACATTGTTTCAGACTGTAACACCTGTTGAAGAAAAATAAAACAAGCACAAAAAAAAGTAACATAGTCCTATTTCTGCCGTTTTCCACAGAGTGCCACACGTGGTGGAGAATGCAGGCACTCTCTCCATTGGACTGCTAAAATGGAGAATCTTATTCAACAGTTAATAAGAGGACAAGAGATGTTAGAATGGGCACTGGAAAGGCAACTGACCTCCGCCCAGGCGGATCAGGACTTATTTAAAGCCTCAATAATCCAGCGAAGTTGAGTGCATCCAGAAGCTCAAGCAGGATACCCTAATGTTGTCCTTTAAAAGTACCTTCCTGGGGAGGACCCAGATGCGTTTTTTGTGAACTTTGAAAGAGCAGCTAAGGCCTGCGGATGGCCTGAGGCGAAGTGGCCATTTTTTTAGCTCCCCTTTTAACCAGGGAGGCTCAGGCTGCATACCTAGTGGCTAACCCCATTGGGAATACCCACTATAGAAAATTCGGGAGGTTATACCCGATCATCTGGGCATGGACCCAGAAGCATGTAGAGTAAAATTTAGGAAGGAGCGAGACTCACCTGGAGATAATCCGAAGACCCTTTTTTTTAAATTAAAAGCTGTGGCAGATAAATGGCTCAGACCACAAGAGAACAGTAAAGAAGAAATAATGGCCCTCATCTACTTAGCAAAAACAACAATTGATGGACAGAATGCAGAACAATGTCGTACATTCACCCCAGTACAGAGATCTGGGCCTAAATCCATCGTTTTTTTGCTCACCATGCCATTCCAGTTTGGACCCAGCCAAATGCAAATCAGTCTTGACGATGCGCCCAATGGGAACAGTCCAGCCCGAACTGCCAGGCCAGGTCCTCCCTGGACTGGAAACAAGCATCCTAGGACCAGTTTCGGGCTTTCAGCCCTCATCACCCAGGATAGCTTGACTCCAGTGGCATGGAGAGCACGGGACCCACATCTGGGCATACCCGTCCCACTCGGGGTGACAAATGCAAAAACAACAATTGATGGACAGAATGCAGAACAATGTCGTACATTCACCCCAGTACAGAGATCTGGGCCTAAATCCATCGTTTTTTTGCTCACCAGGGCATTCCAGTTTGGACCCAGCCAAGTGCAAATCAGTCTTGACCCTGCGCCCAATGGGAACAGTCCAGCCCGAACTGCCAGGCCAGGTCCTCCCTGGACTGGAAACAAGCATCCTAGGACCGGTTTCGGGCTTTCAGCCTCATCAGCCAGGATAGCTTGACTCCAGTGGCATGGAGAGCACAGGACCCACGTCTGGGCATACCAGTCCCACTCGGGGTGACAAATGCAAAAACAATTGATGGACGGAATGCAGAACAATGTCGTACATTCACCCCAGTACAGAGATCTGGGCCTAAATCCATCGTTTTTTGCTCACAGTGCCATTCCAGTTTGGACCCAGCCAAGTGCAAATCAGTCTTGATCCTGCGCCCAATGGGAACAGTCCAGTCCGAACTACCAGGCCAGGTCCTCCCTGGACTGGAAACAAGCATCCTAGGACCGGTTTCGGGCTTTCAGCCCTCATCAGCCAGGATAGCTTGACTCCAGTGGCATGGAGAGCACGGGACCCACGTCTGGGCATACCCGTCCCACTCGGGGTGACAAATGCAAAAACAGCAATTGATGCACAGAATGCAGAACAATGTCGTACATTCACCCCAGTACAGAGATCTGGGCCTAAATCCATCGTTTTTTTGCTCACCATTCCATTCCAGTTTGGGCCCAGCCAAGTGCAAATCAGTCTTGACCCTGCGCCCAATGGGAACAGTCCAGCCCGAACTGCCAGGCCAGGTCCTCCCTGGACTGGAAACAAGCATCCTAGGACCGGTTTTGGGCTTTCAGCCCTCATCAGCCAGGATAGCTTGACTCCAGTGGCATGGAGAGCACGGGACCCACATCTGGGCATACCCGTCCCACTCGGGGTGACAAATGCAAAAACAACAAATGATGGACAGAATGCAGAACAATGTCGTACATTCACCCCAGTACAGAGAACTGGGCCTAAATCCATAGTTTTTTTGCTCACCATGCCATTCCAGTTTGGACCCCGCCAAGTGCAAATCAGTCTTGACCCTGCGCCCAATGGGAACAGTCCAGTCCAAACTGCCAGGCCAGGTCCTCCCTGGACTGGAAACAAGCTTCCTAGGACCGGTTTCGGGCTTTCAGCCCTCATCAGCCAGGATAGCTTGACTCCAGTGGCATGGAGAGCACGGGACCCACGTCTGGGCATACCCATCCCACTATGGGTGACAAATGCAAAAACAACAATTGATGGACAGAATGCAGAACAATGTCGTACATTCACCCCAGTACAGAGATCTGGGCCTAAATCCATCGTTTTTTTGCTCACCATGCCATTCCAGTTTGGACCCAGCCAAGTGCAAATCAGTCTTGACCCTGCACCCAATGGGAACAGTCCAGCCCGAACTGCCAGGCCAGGTCCTCCCTGGACTGGAAACAAGCATCCTAGGACCGGTTTTGGGCTTTCAGCCCTCATCAGCCAGGATAGCTTGACTCCAGTGGCATGGAGAGCACGGGACTCACGTCTGGGCATACCCGTCCCACTCAGGGGTGACAAATGCAAAAACAACAATTTATGGACAGAATGCAGAACAATGTCGTACATTCACCCCAGTACAGAGATCTGGGCCTAAATCCATCGTTTTTTTGCTCACCAGGCCATTCCAGTTTGGACCCAGCCAAGTGCAAATCAGTCTTGACCCTGCGCCCAATGGGAACAGTCCAGCCCGAACTGCCAGGCCAGGTCCTCCCTGGACTGGAAACAAGCATCCTAGGACCGGTTTCGGGCTTTCGGCCTCATCAGCCAGGATAGCTTGACTCCAGTGGCATGGAGAGCACAGGACCCACGTCTGGGCATACCAGTCCCACTCGGGGTGACAAATGCAAAAACAATTGATGGACGGAATGCAGAACAATGTCGTACATTCACCCCAGTACAGAGATCTGGGCCTAAATCCATCGTTTTTTTGCTCACCGTGCCATTCCAGTTTGGACCCAGCCAAGTGCAAATCAGTCTTGATCCTGCGCCCAATGGGAACAGTCCAGTCCGAACTACCAGGCCAGGTCCTCCCTGGACTGGAAACAAGCATCCTAGGGCCGGTTTCGGGCATTCAGCCCTCATCAGCCAGGATAGCTTGACTCCAGTGGCATGGAGAGCACGGGACCCACATCTGGGCATACCCGTCCCACTCGGGGTGACAAATGCAAAAACAACAAATGATGGACAGAATGCAGAACAATGTCGTACATTCACCCCAGTACAGAGAACTGGGCCTAAATCCATCGTTTTTTTGCTCACCATGCAATTCCAGTTTGGACCCAGCCAAGTGCAAATCAGTCTTGACCCTGCGCCCAATGGGAACAGTCCAGCCCGAACTGCCAGGCCAGGTCCTCCCTGCACTGGAAACAAGCTTCCTAGGACCGGTTTCGGGCTTTCAGCCCTCATCAGCCAGGATAGCTTGACTCCAGTGGCATGGAGAGCACGGGACCCACGTCTGGGCATACCCGTCCCACTCGGGGTGACAAATGCAAAAACAGCAATTGATGCACAGAATGCAGAACAATGTCGTACATTCACCCCAGTACAGAGATCTGGGCCTAAATCCATCGTTTTTTTGCTCACCATGCCATTCCAGTTTGGACCCAGCCAAGAGCAAATCAGTCTTGACCCTGCGCCCAATGGGAACAGTCCAGCCCGAACTGCCAGGCCAGGTCCTCCCTGGACTGGAAACAAGCATCCTAGGACCGGTTTCGGGCTTTCAGCCCTCATCAGCCAGGATAGCTTGACTCCAGTGGCATGGAGAGCACAGGACCCACATCTGGGCATACCCGTCCCACTCGGGGTGACAAATGCAAAAACAACAAATGATGGACAGAATGCAGAACAGTGTCGTACATTCACCCCAGTACAGAGAACTGGGCCTAAATCCATAGTTTTTTTGCTCACCATGCCATTCCAGTTTGGACCCAGCCAAGTGCAAATCAGTCTTGACCCTGCGCCCAATGGGAACAGTCCAGGCCAAACTGCCAGGCCAGGTCCTCCCTGGACTGGAAACAAGCTTCCTAGGACCGGTTTCGGGCTTTCAGCCCTCATCAGCCAGGATAGCTTGACTCCAGTGGCATGGAGAGCACGGGACCCACGTCTGGGCATACCCATCCCACTATGGGTGACAAATGCAAAAACAACAATTGATGGACAGAATGCAGAACAATGTCGTACATTCACCCCAGTACAGAGATCTGGGCCTAAATCCATCGTTTTTTTGCTCACCATGCCATTCCAGTTTGGACCCAGCCAAGTGCAAATCAGTCTTGACCCTGCACCCAATGGGAACAGTCCAGCCCGAACTGCCAGGCCAGGTCCTCCCTGGACTGGAAACAAGCATCCTAGGACCGGTTTTGGGCTTTCAGCCCTCATCAGCCAAGATAGCTTGACTCCAGTGGCATGGAGAGCACGGGACCCACGTCTGGGCATACCCGTCCCACTCGGGGTGACAAATGCAAAAACAACAATTGATGGACAGAATGCAGAACAATGTCGTACATTCACCCCAGTACAGAGATCTGGGCCTAAATCCATCGTTTTTGCTCACCATGCCATTCCAGTTTGGACCCAGCCAAGTGCAAATCAGTCTTGACCCTGCACCCAATGGGAACAGTCCAGCCCGAACTGCCAGGCCAGGTCCTCCCTGGACTGGAAACAAGCATCCTAGGACCGGTTTTGGGCTTTCAGCCCTCATCAGCCAGGATAGCTTGACTCCAGTGGCATGGAGAGCACGGGACCCACGTCTGGGCATACCAGTCCCACTCGGGGTGACAAATGCAAAAACAATTGATGGACGGAATGCAGAACAATGTCGTACATTCACCCCAGTACAGAGATCTGGGCCTAAATCCATCGTTTTTTTGCTCACTGTGCCATTCCAGTTTGGACCCAGCCAAGTGCAAATCAGTCTTGATCCTGCGCCCAATGGGAACAGTCCAGTCCGAACTACCAGGCCAGGTCCTCCCTGGACTGGAAACAAGCATCCTAGGACCGGTTTCGGGCTTTCAGCCCTCATCAGCCAGGATAGCTTGACTCCAGTGGCATGGAGAGCACGGGACCCACGTCTGGGCATACCCGTCCCACTCGGGGTGACAAATGCAAAAACAGCAATTGATGCACAGAATGCAGAACAATGTCGTACATTCACCCCAGTACAGAGATCTGGGCCTAAATCCATCGTTTTTTTGCTCACCATGCCATTCCAGTTTGGACCCAGCCAAGTGCAAATCAGTCTTGACCCTGCGCCCAATGGGAACAGTCCAGCCCGAACTGCCAGGCCAGGTCCTCCCTGGACTGGAAACAAGCATCCTAGGACCGGTTTTGGGCTTTCAGCCCTCATCAGCCAAGATAGCTTGACTCCAGTGGCATGGAGAGCACGGGACCCACGTCTGGGCATACCCGTCCCACTCGGGGTGACAAATGCAAAAACAACAATTGATGGACAGAATGCAGAACAATGTCGTACATTCACCCCAGTACAGAGATCTGGGCCTAAATCCATCGTTTTTGCTCACCATGCCATTCCAGTTTGGACCCAGCCAAGTGCAAATCAGTCTTGACCCTGCGCCCAATGGGAACAGTCCAGCCCGAACTGCCAGGCCAGGTCCTCCCTGGACTGGAAACAAGCATCCTAGGGCCGGTTTCGGGCATTCAGCCCTCATCAGCCAGGATAGCTTGACTCCAGTGGCATGGAGAGCACGGGACCCACATCTGGGCATACCCGTCCCACTCGGGGTGACAAATGCAAAAACAACAAATGATGGACAGAATGCAGAACAATGTCGTACATTCACCCCAGTACAGAGAACTGGGCCTAAATCCATCGTTTTTTTGCTCACCATGCAATTCCAGTTTGGACCCAGCCAAGTGCAAATCAGTCTTGACCCTGCGCCCAATGGGAACAGTCCAGCCCGAACTGCCAGGCCAGGTCCTCCCTGCACTGGAAACAAGCTTCCTAGGACCGGTTTCGGGCTTTCAGCCCTCATCAGCCAGGATAGCTTGACTCCAGTGGCATGGAAAGCACGGGACCCACGTCTGGGCATACCCGTCCCACTCGGGGTGACAAATGCAAAAACAACAAATGATGGACAGAATGCAGAACAATGTCATACATTCACCCCAGTACAGAGATCTGGGCCTAAATCCATCGTTTTTTTTGCTCACCATGCCATTCCAGTTTGGTCCCAGCCAAGTGCAAATCTGTCTTGACCCTGCGCCCAATAGGAACAGTCTAGCCCGAACTGCCAGGCCAGGTCCTCCCTGGGCTGGAAACAAGCATCCTAGGACCGGTTTCGGGCTTTCAGCCCTCATCAGCTTGACTCCAGTGGCATGGAGAGCACGGGACCCACGTCTGGGCATACCCGTCCCACTCGGGGTGACAAATGCAAAAACAACAAATGATGGACAGAATGCAGAACAATGTCGTACATTCACCCCAGTACAGAGATCTGGGCCTAAATCCATCGTTTTTAGGATACCCTAATGTTGTCCTTTAAAAGTACCTTCCTGGGGAGGACCCAGATGCGTTTTTTGTGAACTTTGAAAGAGCAGCTAAGGCCTGCGGATGGCCTGAGGCGAAGTGGCCATTTTTTTAGCTCCCCTTTTAACCAGGGAGGCTCAGGCTGCATACCAAGTGGCTAACCCCATTGGGAATACCCCCTATAGAGAAATTCGGGAGGTTATACCCGATCATCTGGGCATGGACCCAGAAGCATGTAGAGTAAAATTTAGGAAGGAGCAAGACTCACCTGGAGATAATCCGAAAACCCTTTTTTTTAAATTAAAAGCTGCAGCAGATAAATGGCTCAGACCACAAGAGAACAGTAAAGAAGAAATAATGGCCCTCATCATTGACAGGGATGTTAACTACTCTACCAAACTCCATGACTGTATGGTATCCTTGAGTAAGTGGATGAGTAGGCACTGCCTGAAGTTAAATTCGAGTAAGACTGAGATGGTGCTGTTTGGCAAGCTTTCTCCTCTTTGGTCACCAGCCTGGTGGCCCAGTTTTTTGGGCCCCCTCCCTACTCTGGTGGCGAAAGCAAAACATTTGGGGGTCATAATAGACGAGAAGCTTCATTTTAAATCTCAGATTTCAAAGGTGGTGTCCTCTGCGTTTTTTACAATCAAAATGATGCGCAAAATCCTTCCCTACATTCCTACAAAGGCTAGGAAAATTGTCTTAACCACTTTGGTTTTATCTAAGTTGGACTATTGTAACGCTTTGTATATCAATTTGCAGTCCAACCAGCTCAGAAGGCTACAATCAGTTCAGAATGCCGCTGCCAGATTGGTTCTGGATGTCCCTAAACACCAGTCCATCAGGGCCGGGATTCAAGATCTGCATTGGCTTCCAGTTGGCCAGCGTGTAAAATTCAAGGCACTTTGCATCGCACACAAGGCACTTCATGGTGACGGCCCACAATTTCTTCATCACGTTTTTAATTGGTACTCTCCCAGTAGGTCATTACGATCAGCTAACGCCTTTTTAATGCTTACCCCCAGAGTTAAAACTATGAACTGGGGGGTAGGAGCTTCAGACATAGTACCATTAGAATATGGAACGCGCTTCCGCTTTCTCTTAGGAAGATTACATCCCTGCTTGAATTCAGGAAACACCTCAAGACCTGGCTTTTTAAAAACTAGTCTCCTGCTTCAGTATGTGGTCCGCAACGCGCCTAGACACCTATGGGTAGTAGTGCGCTATACAAATTGTTATAACATAACATAACATCTACTTAGGGCAATTTTTGGAAGCCCTTCCCTTCCCCACCCAACGGTGGTTGTGACAACACCCTCACCTCACGATAGAACAGGCAGTAGATATGGCAATGACATTTGCACGGGCTCAACCCAGATCCTTACCTTGGGAAACAGACAGGTCATCCCACTCCGGGCACACAAAGGGAGAGAAGAAGAACCCCAAGCCTTTCTCAGAACTGCCAAAAGTCCGGACACATAAAAGTGAATCTTTCCCATCCAAAGGTCCACAATGGTTTGACTGTGGAGATTGGGGCCACCTAGCCAGATTCTGCCCACAAAAGAAAAATACGGAAGAACCAATGGACATCAGTTACCTGCCCAAAGCGATCCTATATACGCAAGAGTTAGGTTCCTGTTTCTACATACGTCTTTTAGTCAATGGGAAGAAGGTCACAGCCTTGTTAGACTCCGGCTGTTGTCAGTCTGTCATACAAGCAAACCTCATAGAAGAGTCTAAGATCCATCCCAAAGCCCAAATACCTATACGTTGTGTTCAGAGCGACGTCAAAAGATATCCAGTGGCAGTTGTCCCCATTAAGCTACCCAGTACGAACCCTATGCAAGTTAAAGTAGGCATAATGGACAACCTTCAAGAGAAACTTATCCTAGGAATAGATAATCCTGAATTCCTTAGCCTTCTCAGAAATATAGTTAGAGAACATGAGGACAAGCTCTCCCCAAACCCGAACTTGCTTACTCAAGCTCCTTGGGTTTGCGATAGGAATTTCAGGTACGCTCAAGCTCAGGATCCTACCTTTGGGTGGCCTGGCAACAAGGTCGAAACCTCCCCTCTCCTTTCCAAACTAGCTATCCTCATATCCTGATTAAAAATGATCTATTATACAGAGTAGGAAAACAGAATGACCCCTCTCAGTTGCTGGTACCCCAACAGTTTCGTGAGCAAGTCCTCTTCTTTGCTCACTCACACCTCCTCGCCGGTCATAGTCGAGCCCAAAAAAACACTTAAAATGTTTTGAGACATTTTTATTGGCCTGGTATATTTGCCGAAATAGCAAAATATTGTCAGGAGTGTGAAGTGTGTCAAAGAAAGAATCCGTACAAGCCTCCTCCTGTCTCGTTACAGCCACTTCCGGTAATTGGAAAACCCTTTGAAAGTTGGTATGGACCTTGTAGGCCCCCTTCCCAAGTCCAAAAAAGGGAATCTTTACGTATTAGTTATAGTGGACTACGCAACTTGATATCTGGAGGCTTTTTCCCTACAGGCTCCTACTACAGCTAATATAAGTAATAAACTATTAGAACTCATTTCTAGATTGGGGTTTCCCCGAGAAATCCTGACAGATCAGGGGACTCCCTTTGTCTCCCGCCTTATGGGACAAATCTGCAAAACCCTGAATATCTCTCATATAAAGACTTCTGTATACCACCGACAGGTGGGCGGTTTATGTGAGAGATATAACGCTACCCTCAAACTGACCCTTAAGAAGATGTTAACTACTGAAGGAAGGGACTGGGACTTACTCCTGCCCCTTGCTCTCTTTTTTAAAAGGAATCAAGTACAGAGCAGTCTAGGGTGTTCTCCCTTTGAGCTTCTCTGTGGGAGACAACGCCGAACTTTATTAGAGATGACGAAGGAGGCCTGGGAACAGGAGAAGCCAGAAGAAACTCAAAGCCTCCTGGATTACACCCAGGGATTAAGGATCCGTATCCGTAAATTACGGGGCTTCGCTCATGCTAACCTAGAGAAGGCCCAAAACAACAACAAACGTTCTATGATAAAGGAAAGAAATAAAGACATCTAAAAGTCCATGACTGGGTATTGGTCCTCCTCCCATCCTCCATAACAAAAAAACAATCAGAGTGTAAGGGCCCTTAAGAAATTGTGGAAAAGATCACCCTTACAACCTATACACTACAGATCTCTCCCAAGAAAACACAAATCTACCATATAAACCTTCTTAAAAAGTGGTTAGGTCCCCTTCCAAAAAAAACCAATTTACTCGTCCCAAAAGCACACCCAAATCCATCTTCTCTTAACCAGCTAGTTATCAATGAGACCTTGACCGAAGAACAAAAAGTCTCCCTTCAAGAAATCCTGACCCCTTTTTCTACCCTCTTCTCTGACCTCCCAGGTAGAATGACACTAGTAGAGTATTCCATAATCACTCCTCCCTGGAAGGTAGTAAAACAATGTCCTTACCGTATTCCAGCGGCCAGAGGAGACGCTGTCTCAACAGAAATAGAAAACATGTTGAAAATGGGAATAATAAAACCATCACAGATTAACTGGTCTTCCCCTACTGTAATAGTCCCAAAACCAGATGGCTAGATTCGTTTTTGTATTGATTTCAGAGCCGTCAACGCCATTTCGAAAATTGATTCTTACCCTCTTCACAGGATAGATGAGCTAATAGAAAAACTGGGAGAAGCCCAATACACTTCCACTCTGGACCTTACCAAAGGTTATTGGCAGGTGCCCTTAAGACTCGAGGACCAAGAGAAAAACGCTTTTAGCACCCCTACCGGTCTATATGAATTCACGCTGCTACCTTTTGGCTTACATGGAGCCCCAGCCACCTTTCAAAGGCTTATAAATAAGGTACTCTATAACCACCAATCCTATTCATCAGACTACCTGGACGATATAGTAATATTCAGCCCCAGTTGGGAGCAACATCTTTTACATTGTCAGAGGGTATTACAGGCCTTAAAGACAGCAGGACTCCATATTAACTCAAAAAAATCCAAAATAGGGTTCAATAAAGTCAGGTTCCTGGGGTATCTTTTGGGAAATGTTGTCATCGAGCCCCAACAAGAAAAAGTCTAGGCAATCCAAAATACTCCCTTTCTGACTACCAATAGGGAAGTCCGAGTATTTCTAGGTCTCTTGGGGTATTGCTGACGGTTCAGCCCAAAATACTCTGAGATCGCATCCCCTTTAACTGATCTTCTAAAAAAAAAACATAAAAATGAAGGATCTACTAAACCCCTCACAGTCCGCACAGAGAGCCTTCCAAGAACTTAAAGAGGCCATAACCTCTAGTGCCATCCTAATATCTCCTAACTTCCATAAACCCTTTATACTACAAACGGACGCTTCTGATACTGGGTTAGGGGTTGTTCTGTCCCAAAAATCTGAGGATGGTACTGAATTTCCTGTGCTGTTTATTAGCCACAAATTGTATCCCCGGGAACTAAAATACCCAGTAATAGAAATAGAATGTCTCACCATAAGGTGGGCCATAGATAAATTACGATATTATTGAGAAGGATCTCCATTCACCCTATATACAGACCATGCCCTCTTACAATGGATGAGCTGTAAGAAGGGCAATAACCCCCGTGTTTTACGCTGGTTTCTATCCCTAAAAACCTTTGTGCTTGAGGTTAGGCATCGCAAGGACTCCGACAATGGAAACGCAGACTTTCTCTTTCGTATTCCTCATTTCCCCGACCGGGAAAAGACTGGGGGAGGGGTATGTCACGATGTGACAGAATCCAATGAGACAGCTGAGGCAGGAGAAGAGGAAGACGATGCACTTCCCCCTTACATTTCTCCTCTCCTTTGCTTTAAGCCTCCGTCACTTTCAACTCTCCCGAAAGCCGCAATAGCCCAATCAAAGACGACCCCTTTAAGGGAGAGGGGATCCCAAGAACTGCGCGTGCTCAAGTGACTACATCACAAGCACAAAGCACAGCTGATGCGGAGGACGCGTTGGTTTGGAACACGCGCGCCTCAGAGGAAGCAGTCGGCACCTCCCCGAGCGACCAGAGAAGAACAAACCCGGAAGACCGGCGGAGAGAAATTCAACAAGAGAGGAGCCGGCATGAAGAACCTGAGACACAAGATCCCAGCCAGGAACAGACAGCCATCTGCGTCCTGGAAGGGCTTCTGCTGAGGACCGAGGATCGGGGACGAGAACAGCAATGCGAACTGACCCGCCATGTTCCCGGAGGAATGTGGCTCTCTCAGGTGTGTGGGCATCTTGGGGGCCTTTTGGGTAGGAGAGGTCCAAACGTTAGAGATTTATGAGGTTGAAGGGGGGAAGAAAAGGGAGAGATAAAGAAGAAAACAAAATTGGTGACAAGCAACCGCTTTTAAGTTTCATTTTAGTATAAGCTCTCCTTATGACAGGTCACTGGTGAAGGTGCGGGGGAAAATCAGTTAATTCTCGCCCACTCCCATTCCTTAAAATAAATAAGGAAGGAACCAGACAAAAGACTTACCTGCAATTTATTTTTTTCTCGGAGGGACGATTGTGGCTGGGCCGAATCGGGAGGAGACTATCAGGAAAACCCTAGGAGACGAAAGGTAATACCTGTTGAAGAAAAATAAAACAAGCACAAAAAAAAAGTAACAGTCTCATAGTCCTATCTCTGCCATTTTCCACAGAGTGCCACAGTGACCAAACCCTATCCCAAAAGGACACATGCCAGTTCACTCCAAGGTCTTTTTCCCAAAGGAGTTCAGCTTTGGACTCGGTTCAAAGAGTAGTTGAAGTGAAATAGTTTTATATATAATAGATTCTTTATGACAAGCAGTGAGAAGCTTGGTTAGGTCAGAAGTATGCGATATCAATCAATCAATCAATCACGGCATTTATAGAGCGCGCTACTCACCCGGGAGGGTCTCAAGGCGCTGGGGGAGGGGGTAAGTTACTGCTCGAACAGCCAGGTCTTGAGCTGCTTCCTGAAGGAGAGATGGTCCTGGGTTCGCCGAAGGTGAGTGGGGAGGGAGTTCCAGGTCTTGGCTGCCAGGTAGGAGAAGGATCTTCCTCCGGCGGTGGCTCTGCGGATGCGTGGTACGGTGGCGAGGGCGTGGCTGGTTGATCGTAGCTGGCGGGTGGGCGTGTAGAAGGTCATGCGGTCATTGAGGTACTTGGGGCCCAGGTCGTGGAGGGCCTTGTGTGCGTGGGTGAGGAGTCTGAACGTGATTCTCTTGCTGACGGGGAGCCAGTGCAGGTCTTTCAGGTGTCCGGTGATGTGGCTGTGTCGGGGGATGTCCAGGATGAGTCGTGCGGAGGCGTTCTGGATGCGCTGGAGTCTTTTTTGAAGTTTGGCTGTGGTTCCGGCGTAGAGGGTGTTCCCATAGTCCAGTCGGCTGGTGACGAGTGCCTGGGTGACGGTCTTCCTGGTTTCAGTGGGGATCCATCTGAAGATCTTGCGGAGCATGCGCAGGGTGTTGAAGCACGAAGATGAGACGGCGTTGACTTGTCTGGTCATCGACAGGGAGGAGTCCAGGATGAAGCCCAGGTTGCGTGCGTGGTCCGTTGGCTTGGGCGCGGTGCCCAGGGCCGGGGGCCACCAAGAGTCGTCCCAGGCGGAGGGTGATGAGCCCAGGATGAGGACTTCCGTCTTGTCTGAGTTCAGTTTAAGGCGGCTGTTCCTCATCCAGTCGGCGACGTCTCTCATCCCGTCGTGTAGGTTGGCTCTGGCGGTGGTGGGGTCGTTGGTGAGGGAGAGGATCAGCTGGGTGTCGTCGGCGTAGGAGATGATGTTGAGGTTGTGTTGGCGTGCGATGGCTGCGAGGGGGCTCATGTAGACGTTGAAGAGGGTTGGACTGAGTGAAGATCCTTGTGGAACGCCGCAGATGACTTCGGTGGCCTCGGATCTGAACGGGGGAGGCGGACTCTCTGGGTTCTTCCGGCGAGGAACGAGATGATCCATTCCAGTGCTTTCTCTCGGATTCCGATGTTGCTGAGGCGCTTCACTAGGGTGCGGTGGCAGACGGTGTCGAACGCCGCGGAGAGGTCCAAGAGGATGAGGGCTGCTGTTTCCCCGTTGTCGGTTAGGGTTCTGATGTCGTCGGTGGCTGCGATAAGGGCGGTCTCGGTGCTGTGGTTGGCCCGAAACCCGGACTGCGAGGGGTCGAGGATCCATTCGTCTCGAGGAAGGCGGCAAGCTGTCTGTTGACGGTCTTCTCGATGACTTTGGCCGGAAATGGAAGGAGCGAGATGGGACGGTAGTTCTTGAGGTCGGTGGGGTCCGCCGTTGGTTTCTTCAGGAGGGCGGTAAGCTCGGCGTGCTTCCAGCTCTCCGGGAAGGTGGCGGTGTGGAAGGAGGAGTTGATGATGTCCCGGAGATGGGGTGCGATGGTGGTGTCGGCTTTGTTGAAGACGTGGTGTGGGCAGGGGTCGGTTGGTGATCCGGAGTGGATGGAGTTCATCGTGCGGGTGGTGTCTTCGGTGCTGATCGGGGTCCAGTTGCAGAGGGTGGTGGTGGCGGGCATTGGTTCGGCGGTAGGGTGCGTGGTCTGTGCGTCGAAGCTGTTATGTATGTCGGTGATCTTGCGGTGGAAGAACGCGGCGAGTGAGTTGCAGAGGTCTTGCGAGGGGGTGATGTCGTTGTTTCCGGCGCTGGGGTTGGAGAACTCTTTGACGATGCTGAAAAGTTCCTTGCTGTCGTGGGCGTTGTTGTCCAGTCGTTCTTTGAGTGCCGACTTCTTGGTGGCACGGATCAGCTGGTGGTGTTTGCGGGTGGCGTGCTTGAGGGCGGTCCTGTTGTCTGTGGTCTGGTCGAGTCGCCAGGCTTTCTCGAGAGTTCGGCAGTTCTTCTTGGATTCCTTGAGTTCGTTGGTGAACCAAGGGGTTTTCTTGCTTCCGGGTCTGCTGGGAGGGTTTTTTAGTGGTGCGAGGTCGTCGGCGCAGGCGGTCAGCCACTTGGCGAGGTTGCTGGCTGCTTCGTTTGGGTCCGTTGTGTTGGTGGGTGTGTTCTGGCTGAGGGAGGCGGTGAGCTGCTCGGCGGTGATCTTGCTCCAGCTCCGGCGGGGAGCCTGTTGCGGGTGGTGGTGGGTCGCAGTCTTTCTGAAGCTGAAGTGGACGCAGCTGTGGTCGGTCCAGTGGAGTCCGGTGGCGTGGCTGAAGGAGATGTGCTTGCTGGAAGAGAAGACGGGGTCAAGCGTGTGGCCGGCGTAGTGGGTGGGCGTGTTCACCAGTTGCTTGAGTCCGAGGTTGGCGAGGTTGTCCAGCAGGGCGGTGGTGTTTCTGTCGTTGTTGTTCTCCAGGTGGAAGTTGAGGTCCCCTAGGAGGATGTAGTCGGCGGAGGGCATGGCGTGCGGGCTGATGAAGTCTGCGATGTCTTCGCTGAATAGTGTGCGTGGTCCCGGGGGTCTGTAGATGAGGGTGCCTCGGAGGGTGGTCTTGGGGTCAGTGTGTATCTGGAAGTGTAGGTGTTCGGCGGCGGTGAAGGTCTCGTCGGAGTTAGTCGAGATGCGGATGGTGTTCTTGTGTACGATGGCGATGCCTCCTCCTGTCTGGTTGACGCGGTCCTTCCGGGTGATCTTGTATCCGTCCGGGATGGCTATGGCGATGTCGGGCGCTGAGGAGGCGTTCATCCAGGTTTCGGTGAGGAAGGCGACGTCCGGTGCTGTTGCGTCGAGCAGGTCCCAGAGTTCCACGGCGTGCCTGTGGACGGAGCGGGTGTTCAACAGGATGCATTTCAGGTGGTTGCTGCTGGTGCTCGACTTGGCGGAGGTGGTGCACGTCCGGGGGCAGGTGAATCGGCAGGCTTGGCAGGTGAAGGGTCCGTGGGTGCGTCTCGGTGAGGCTCGGTAGCAGGCAGGGTTCCGGCCGGCATTGAGTGCGGTGAGGGTGGCGGCGTCGTAGGTCCGTCGAGTAGTGTTGCATCGGTGGGATCCAGGGGTCCTGGCGCTGGGCGCGGGCCAGGCGCGGACGGGCGCAGGCGGGCTTACCTTTGGCGCACCTTCGGCGCTCCGTCGGTCCTCCCGCTGCGCGCGGCCGCTGCGCGGTCGCTCAGGGGGCGTCATAAGTAAGGAGCCTGGAGGGTGGAGCAGCTGGGTGGCGGGAGCGGGGCGGCGAATGGAATCACGGGGGGCGGGGCCGCAGGGAGGCAGTGGCGGGAAAGTCCCAGGAGCAGCGGGAAAGTCCCAGGAGCAGCGGGCAGCGGGAAAGTCCCAGGAGCAGCGGGAAAGTCCCAGGAGCAGCGGGCAGCGTGCGAAGGAATCTCCAGGCAGGAGGCGGCAAGGCAGGCAGGAGCGGCAGCAGTGAGTGGGGCGACCAAGCCCTGTGGAGGGCTGAGCGGTCACACTCTGTGGTCCCCTACGGTCCCCTTAAGTAAGGAGCCGGGAGGGAGGAGCAGCTGGGTGGCGGGAGCGGGGCGGCGAATGGAATCACGGGGGGCGGGGCCGCAGGGAGGCAGTGGCGGGAAGTCCCAGGAGCAGCGGGCAGCGGGAAAGTCCCAGGAGCAGCGGGAAAGTCCCAGGAGCAGCGGGCAGCGGGAAAGTCCCAGGAGCAGCGGGAAAGTCCCAGGAGCAGCGGGCAGCGAGCGAAGGAATCTCCAGGCAGGAGGCGGCAAGGCAGGCAGGAGCGGCAGCAGTGAGTGGGGCGACCAAGCCCTGTGGAGGGCTGAGCGGTGATATAGAGAGATGGGCATCTTGTAAGGAGAAAAGAGCATCTAAGACAACATTTATAAGCACTGAAAAGTGGGTGTGGTAAGATTGAGGACTTTGAAATGTATGTCTAAAGTGGGGGAAGGAGATAGGGGCATCGTTTTCAAATAGTTGCCCTATCCACTAAGGGTGGGCGGAATTTGCGTAATCGCGTTACGCAAAGTTCAGCGAAACGGTAAAAATGTTCCACGAGCTACGCAAAATTCCGCGAACACGCGTAATTGTTTGTTCCGCCCGTTCGCGATGTGTTTTTCCAGTTCGGGGACGCTATTTGCGTGCTTGCGGGGAAATATCTTGCGAACTTGCCCATGCGGTAGCTAATGGGCGCAGCCATCTTGTTTTCCACTTGTCCCGCCCGTTCGCGATGCTTATTTCCTGTTCCGGGTCACGTATTGCTTGCTCCCGCCCATTCGCGATGAGTATTTCCTGTTCGGGAACGCGTATTACGTGTTCGCGACGCTTTTTGCGTGCTCGGGGGAAATAGCGCGCGAACTTGCCCATGCGGTCGCAAATGGGCGCGGCCATCTTGTTTTTCACTCTATTGCATGGTTCTGGGCCTGCTTTTCTATCCTGACTCTATCTTTGCAATCCTTTGTTTCTGTACACTTTTTTAAAATCTTTTTTATTTATTATCTATCTCTCTATTTTCCTGATTCTATATTTTGAGTTTTTTCCAACTTTTTTTGTTTTTCACTACTTTTTCACTCTTTTTCTATAACTTGCTTTTTTCATTTTTTTTCTTACTTTTTTAATTCCTATTTCCTACCTTTTTGTTTTCCGCCTACCCTACCACTTCTTCCAGACCAGAACCATGCCAAAGGCGAAGCAAGGCAGCTCGCCATCACAGCCGCAGCCGCAGCCAGAGTCGTGACCGCCTTCCCTGCGGAAGGCGGCGACCAGATGGGGTGCAGCCACGGGCCTTATTCGATGAGGCGGAGGTGGCCGCACTTGTTTTTTTTTGTGCAGCGCCACCTCCCCTTAACCCTGGCAGCAGGCGGCAGGCCTGGGTCCGGGTACCGGCTCCGGGAGCGTCAGCAGCGGTGGGGAAGGGTGCGCCGGGCAGTGTTTCGCTGCTCTGGGGTCCGGCGCACCCATAACCAATTGTCGCACCGGTGGTCCGATATCCTGGACCGGGAGCAGGACCTGCTGGACCTGCTAGGAGTTGAGGTCCCGGGGCTTGGTGAGTAGCTATGTAATATTACTACTTTGTGTTCTTCTGCTCCGTGTTATATATTGCGAATATATATTTTTTCCGAACAGCAAGAATGCTGCTGCTTACATTGCAGGTAAATTACGTTTAAAAATCTTCTGTGATTGTTATGAGTATGACACAGGTGCTCGGCGCTACTAATTTTACTTGTTTGCAACTTTGCGCTCGCTTGGCCTGATTATGTAAGAGTTTACTTTAGAGAACTTAAGTTAGGTAATGCTAGAGAGACTCTAGTCCTTCCTTTGTCCTCCTGCCACTAAGAAGAGATAGTGGTGGATTGATACGTTTAGTTACTTATTAGTATTAGTTGGTAATTTGTTAGTGGTCTGCGTGACGCATCCTCTGTCACGTCACGTGCTGCTGAGTGCTGCTTACCCCAGTCCTTAGTAGAACCTTTTGTAGTTTGTTTAGTGAGTGGTAAAACTGGTAACAGGCTTATCACTAACAGATCATCAGCAGCAACCAAACAACAATTTGGTGTATGCAAACATTTATGCATGTGTCCTCCATCTATGCATTTTTGAGGACTAAAATAAATGGAAATGCAGACTTAGTGAACAATCGGCCCATCTGGAATAGGTTGGCTAGGTCAGGTGGTACTTAGGCTTAGTTAGTATTCTGGAATCAGAATGGAACACTGGATTAGTGTTGATAAATAATAACTAGACGGTCCGCGAATCCCCCGATACTACTAGTCGACCAGATTAGATAGGTCAATTTTATTGCAATTGTTGTTTCCATAAATGTTTTTTGGACCGTTTTTAAAAATGTTTTATTTGTTTCACACCAATCATCAATGTTTGTCTCTTTCTTATATCTTTCATGATCAGCATCCAGGGGCAAGAAGACGGGGTCAGAGTCGGCGGGAGCAGTTGCAGGAGATGGAGAACACCAAGGACAGGACCAGGACCGCTCCTCTACCGAGGGCTCTGCTGCTGGCCCCAGTAAGTCTTGCTGTTGTTAATATTAATAATTATTTCCCTAACTTTTACTGCACCTTATTTTTTCAGAGCTATAGTTTCCGTTTCCTAATGCTATTTTTTACCAATTCTTCTTCGATCTAGACTATCTGTTTCTAAATTCTTGTTATCCCTGCCTCTAACTGCCTGTGCTATGACTCTCTGTACTACTACTATTAGTCTGTCTGTAGCTAAGCTTGCCCAGTTGGCGACTCTTTATTTAAAAGGTTTTATTAAAACTCAGATTCACCAATAGCTCTAGCCACTGAGTCCAGTCCTTTGGGTTGTCCACAAGTTCTAGTCTTCTTAATCTTGAGGCTTTTCGACAATTCCCACCAACAAAATGCCGAACCAGATATTTTACTATTTTTGATAGTATAGGACATACTACTACTTTTGTAGGGATTCTGCACATACAGAACTATGCACAAGAAAATAGGACGTTGGTGATAGGAGGTTGGACCTTCCTCACACCTCACCCACAATCCCCTGACCGACTAGCTATAGTGTCTCTCATTAGCTCCCCGAACCCCCCGAAGCTACCCAATGATTAGACAACCCAGAACATAACACTCCGAGTCCCGACCTCTCAGAGTCGCGGAAGCAATGCACACCCTTTCGCTCACTCACTCGTGTAAGTCCACACCAAAATACCACAGAGTCTATGTAAGTTCAAAAGGTTTATTTTCAACTAACAAGCTCTATAATGCAGTATACGAGACAGCACCAACAGCAAAATGCATAAGATTAAAACAATAAACATTGTTACACAACTACAAGACCTTAGAAGACAAAAGGGGAAATCATGATAACTGAACAGTGGTGGAAGAACCACCCTCCCCTTGGTAGGAATATAGTTAATATAAAATTATAAATGAAGATCTCTGAGCGAATTCTGGGGGACCCCTCACCTTAGAAGAACCTATAAGTACTGGTGGTTACATCATAAGCTCTGCAAAGCTCTGGTTCGTAGAAGGGAATCTTCCGTCTGTTAGGAGAAAAATGGTGCACGTTAGTATAATGCAAGCATTTCTCAGTCGTGCCAAAAAGTGTAGCATGTTATGGCTAAGCAATACGGACTGACCAGAATTCCATAACAAAGCGGCTTGTTTTTCGACCTTGTACGCAGCGCTCAGACAGTAGCAGTATGAGCTCATGTGGGCTCAAAGGCGTCTTACACAACAAGCTGCAAGGTAATGTGCGCAAAAATAAAAGACACAAAGCTAACATGGTTGCATGGCTCAGGCTAACTTAGCAAAGACTAGAATGACCCTAGGGACCATATAACACTACTAGTGTCTACTCTACTCTAGTACCTGATTTGTACTAGTGATGTATGTTGTATATGTATGTATTAACTTTTTTTTCAATCTTGCTAGTGAAAAAGAATAAATAGGGGCAGGTGCATATGGCATCTAAAAAATGTGTAATGTTTTTTCTAGGCGTACTACCGACCACCAGTGCCAGCGGCGACGCGGGCACTTCCGAGGGAGTAGGAGGAGATGCGGCATCTGCAGGAGCTGCAGGGGGTGAGCCAGCAGCAGTGGGGGGGCGGTGGTAAGTTATATTCCTTACTTATTGACATTATACTCGCTGCAAGGGTGTACACTGTACTGTTGAGACTTAGTAAGTAAGAAGTTGCTGTGAACAACGGTTGAAGAAGACACCCTTTACTTAGCATTAGCGACAGGAGTTGAGTAACCAATGGCCTCTTCTATCTGACTTCAACTCAGCTATGAAAGTTTTATGGAGAAGACTAAAAGTCAGATCAGATGACCTTGATGGATGGGTTGAACGAAAAGGGAAAGAAGGGTGGAAGGAGGAAGGACGTGCAAGATGTAATATTTATGACTGGCAGAGAATGATACGTGGGATGCATGCATAGGTGGCTGATAGGAATCAGATGCATGGGTGGTTGAAGGATGGGTGGAAGGTGAAAGAAAAGATGCCTGCCTGGGTGGATGAAACTGTATGGGTGGATATGGATACTGGATAGCAAGAATCCTCCAGGGTGTTTGGGTCAAACTCAAAGCCAAGGCAAGCAAGGAAGGAAGGACGCATGGGTGGTGGTTTAAAATAAAAAGAATAAATGTTTGTTGTTGGTGAAACAAACTAAGGTTTGTTGAGAGATTAAGAAGAATGATAGACATTTTTACTTTGAATGGATGGATGGCTGCCTGGATGGTATTCACCATAGATAGCATAGGTGGAGACTGTGACTGGATAAAGAGTCTTACTTTGAAGAGAATGTAAAAGAAACCGCGCCAGAGTAGCAAAGCCAAGGAGAATAGAAGTTGTATTTTCAGAATACACCCTTGACTCACAGTACTTTGCAAGCACAGCATATATATTGTGTATGTATGTTGTTATGAAGCACCTCCCTCCGACTCAGAGGCCCACTCCCTACCTATGTTAATTTATTTTCGACTGTGTCAACCTGCCATGGGTGGCCTAGCTATCGGCTGCATGGTTACACAATCAATCCAAACAAAGTACCTCATGTCGTCCCATATATAAGCAGTGATCATTTGGATCAGATATCATCTGCCTCTTTGTTGTAGTAGGGCAGGGTGAAAGTGAAATGGAGCAGTTGCCCTTGATGATCATGTAACAGAGTATGGCCAGTGTCACCCGTAATAGAAAAATACGATGATTGTGTAGTCAGCTTCCCCACCTGCAGAGAGTAGCAAATAAAACTAACGTGAGTCTGCGTCACGAGTAGGTTTGTCTTGGGCGCAAGCTGACTGAGCTGGCAGGCCGGCTACAACAAGGTTACGAAATTTCGCTAAACAAGAGAGAAGAAGAAGACTAGTGTACTGTGTGCTCGAGTCCATAGTCCTAGTATAATGCCTGAAACGCCCACAAATGTTAGAGGCCGAGGAAGTGGGAGGATAGATTAGATACATACATACCACAAATGTTATACTGTGCTTGCTAGTGCTACTGTGCCACTCTGTGTCGAATTAAGTTGTCTTACTGTTTTGCTAAGAGTATATTGTTAGTTTTTTACAATACACTTTTTTCTCCTTGATATAGCTACTCCTTCCCAACCCAAAGCCAAACCGGACAGGAAGGATTTGGCAGCCATGGCCCGGTGCCAGAAGCTTGAGGCCATCCAAAAAGAGTACCAGCGGCTGGTGGTTCTGGCAGAGGAGGATGCGGCAGCAGCTGCAGCCTCCTCCAATGCCCCGGGCCCCAGCCAGGCCCCTGGTCCTCAAGTAGTACGGTGCTGCGGTCTGGCAGCCGCCCGCTGCCGTACTTCCACCAGCACTGCTGCCCCCCCCCCCCCTGTGGATGCAACTGCCGGAAATTCCAGCGCTGCATGCTCCTCCAAAATGCCCGCCTAGAGGAGCGGATAAAGGTCCTGGAGGAGAAACTTGCCCACCGATGGAGACTGAGACCCTTTTGGATTGCCCCTTTTTATTCCTTTTTTTGGTGGGTGGGAATTGGGCATTGGGGTTTATGGACAATTGGACTTTTCCGTTTTGGACATTGGTTGGGGTTAGGGAGAGGGGTGGGTCAGGTGCTGTTGTGGGATTTTTTACATAGTTTATTTTTGTTAGGGGATTAAATTATATTTATACTTTACATACGATGTTAATGTTTTGTGGGGGGTTACTGTTTTACATCACACTTTTTCCTTGCTGCTGCAGGGCCACAGCTAGTGTTTGATTTAAATAATCTGCGGTTTTTGTAACACACAAACAGATAGATGCTCTGAGTGACTGGTCCTACTAGTACTGTCAGTCTTTCCTCCTAGTCTATGCATTGTGCAACTGGACTCAAGGGGTGTGTGAATTAATTAATATTATTAATTATACCTCCCCCAAACTTCTTCTCTTACCTGTGATTGATGTTTAACTTAGGCACAGCGATGGCTGCATGGCGATGATGGTTTGGTTTCCCAAGATGCCATGGTTGTTGTGGGAGTAGTAGACACTGGCAGTAGCATTTGCAAAAAAAGAAAATGAGACAGTCAGTCGCCTGAGAGAGACTCTGGGAGGAGTAGTAGAACGAAGTACAGTAGACTGCCAAACAATAATAATAATGCTTATTAGCAATGCTAAAGTAAAATAAAACATAATGGTGGCGGGGATAGCCTACTTCAACAAGTTACAAACTGTAGTTATTATTATGCCGAGTCACGCGACACAATCGTAACCTTTAGTGCTGCTGTGTAGGAGAATGATGAATTCATCAATTCAATCGATGCCGGCAATAATTATGATGGATAAGGTTCCTTTGAAAACAAAATTGACTTGACAATATACTGAGCATGGGTGTGCAAGCAGAAGAAGATCCTCGCCCTGCCTTGAAATTGAATTAGTGTTGCTTTCACCACATCCTCCCCAGTAAGCGTGTGATCAATTATTGGTGTACATTTAATTTAGTCACACCTCAATATAAATCACACAGCCGGAGGAAGAGGGTTAGGGTTTGATGAATGGTTGGGAAGGGGGTTTGGGGAAAGGTTTGAGAAAGAAAAACACTACGCATGGACAAACAACAAAACACAATCTTGACAGACGACCATCATATCCATAAATCTGTTAAGGGAGAAAAAGGAAATGCATGCATGATGATGATTAAAATTGATGGTTAATAATAAGTAGTACTTACTAACTAGACTAGTAAACAGTAGTACAGGGCAGCAGTATATTAATTATGCAATTTGCCATGCCTGTCTGCCCTCAGAGAGAGTGAGACCCAAATTACAATCATACATTTTTACTTCTGTTGTACCGGGCGTACTTTTTAAAGCTAGCAAAGACAATTAAAAAATAGCTGTAGGGATCAATTATAATATAAGCAGAGAGCAAACAACAACAACAGTCAACACAGTCGTAATGATTGAAGAGAAAAATGAATCAAATTATTTAAAAGATGATGAATGTTGATACAAAAGTGTTACTGTATGTTATCCTGGTCAAATTGGGGAGTTGCATCTCGGAGTCGGCATTCCTCTTGGTCCTCCCTTCCATGGACGCTGCGTCCGTCAGTCTTGGGTGCCACTGCCTGCCCGGCGGATCCAGATTCGTAGTTGAGTGTGAGTTGTTTTTCTCTGTTTAGCACAGGGTAAAGGCCGGTAGGTAAGTGTAGATGGAAAAACAAAAGGGATATTTAAAAATCAAGGGGAAAAAACCATACATTGCAGAGGAGTGCAAACACTTGCAGAGCGGCATGGCTAAATCATGTCTACTCTGTTGTCTGTTTCCAGCATTAATCTACAAAAGCAACAGGACAGAACAGGCTCACGGCGCCCACCCAACCTCCAATTAGCTTAGATTTTGACTGAGTCAGACAGAGTACACATGTCACATATAGAGCAATATAGCATTTTCCAGAGTAGGTAACTAAATCAATGGCAAGCACAGCTGTCAGTCATACCACCACTACTACACTCGTGACTCAACTTCACCACTACACAGACATGTAGGTCTGCTGTGTTTGTTGTTGACTTGTTTACCTTTTAAGCCACTCATGAAACGCCCTGAGTTATTCCATCAATCATCTCCGATCCTACTGACTGACTGCAAAGATATTATGTCACTGTGGTCATCATCATGTTGTTGTCCAACTCAGTCTGCAGTGTACCGAGTGAGTCCAGATTCCATATCCAAAAATGCAATGGATCGGCCTGCAGTAGAAGTACAATTTTGTTATTAAACAACAATAAGGGAAACATTGACTTGAGTTACTTTTAGAGTGTGTAGATAATAGTACAGAATAAATTCACTTCATGCACAACAAAACAACACAAACACCAATCACTCAGAGTCAGCGTCCAATGTGTGCCATCATCATTACCTGTTCCTTCTCATTTTAAGTTGGGGCAGTCTCTCTCGGCTCGGAAAGGAGGCTATAGTAGTCATCATGTTCCACTTCTTTTTGAGGGACTCGACGAGGCAACATTTTCTTGTACTATTATTCTACATCCAATCATCATTCATCATCTGTCTTGAGGGAAATGGATTTAGGGCGAGTCAGGAGGATGGAGGAGCAGGACTCGGAGGAGTGTACTTAAGTTGAATGCAGACAGCTGCACCAAGACGGTGGTGATGGATTTGTTGTGATTCGAAGTTTCGTGCCAGAAAGACAGACACACACAAATAAAAGTAAATAATGAAGGAAGAAAGTAAGAAGTTCAAGCCTAGTTGTCAGGGAAGTATAGCTCGTCCTCAAACTCTGGGGGTTCAACCAGAAATAGGTAATCATCATCTAACACACTACTTCCGTCACCTAAGTTGCTGTCCTCATCTTCCTGCGTTGATTCATGTATTGTGTAATTCGGTGGTATAAAGTGCTGATTCATTTTGATCATGGTTAACCTCTCCACGTTTTTGGGCGAGAGACTGGTCCTTTTCACTGTTACAATGGCACCAGCAGCACTGAAAACACGTTCAGAAGAGACACTTGCAATAGGGCTAGCCAGATAGTTTATCGCCAGCCTGCTCAGCACTGGCCATTGGTTCCTTTTCCCATACCAATACCGCAATGGGTTTTGATCAATGTAGACCTCTGTTGGGTCATCCAGATAGGCCTGGACCATCCGCTCAATGTTCAGGGGTGCTACAGTTTGTTTGGCCTCTTTTGTCTTTGCATCAGCACTGGACCTAGCAAGCCCTTGCTGTAAATACCAATCCTGTGCTGATTTTACTGGGGCTGATGATCCGGTTCTTGCTGTTGTTGTCGATAGTGTTGGTGACCGCTCTGAGCCAAACGCACTGCCCTCAGGCTCTGAAGTGGAACTTGACGCCGGATGCCCTGCTGCAGTACTTGTTGTGGGTTTGAGTAGCGGGCCTTTAATTGCCAGCCGTTCATTTTCAAAGTGACTGGCTTCCTCAGCTATCCAACTTTGGTACCGGGCAACGTCCACTTCTGAAAAAGGAATTAATGTCTTACTGTTCAGTGCCAATTTGTACCGTGGATCCAGAATTGTGGCACAAATGTAATGTTGTTCTGACACAATCTTAGTTTGCACCCTTGTATTTTCAGCTAAGCGACGGTATAAGCTCTCCACCAACTCATATGCTTCTTTTTTTTCCTCCACACCTATGTACGCTTCAGACACCTCCTTCAGCTGTTGCTGTAGCATGTGCAACAATGGGATAGCTTGGCCCATAGTACAGCCCTCCTTGCTGACTTCACGTGTGAAGACCTCGAAAGGAAGAAGCATCTCTGTCAGGCATTTAACTAGGCACCATTGGTCCATATGAAGGATCATGCCTTTCACAGTAGCATCCCCTCTTTGCATGACATATTCATTGATTGGTCTGTACTGCTCAAACAGACGGTTAAGCATGTAATAAGTTGAGTTCCAACGTGTTGCCACCTCCTGGATGAGTGCTTAGACTGGCATTCTATATTCACGTTGAATGATCCTCAGCTGCTTCCGGGCTTTAAAAGAATGGCTGAAATGTGTGCATATTCTTCGGCAGGTGGTCAGTAAGTTGTTGACTATGGCTTCTTTTTTCAGAAAGTCTTGAACAATAATGTTAATGCAGTGCGCCAAACACGGGACCCTGAAATAGGCACCATCCTCCATGGCCTTAAGTACATTACTGCCATTATCCGTGGCAACAAAACCAATGTTAAGCCCTCTTGGGCGCAGCCATTCAAAGACCTTGCTGTTAAACTCTTCCAAAATGTTTGCAGCAGTATGAGATTTCTCCATGGTGAACATGGCTACAGTTGCATGTTTCCGAGTAGCATTAAAAATCTCAGCAGTGTCAACAAGACCTGCTTCAGATATCTTTTCTCTAACCCCCACAAAAGAGATCCAGTGTGCACTGATGCACATGTAATCAGTGGCATGGCAACTGGTCCACATGTCTGTTGTCAGGTGGATATTGTGAACAGCACTCTGCTGCAAAGCTTGTCCAAGCAATTCCAGCACATCGTGATGTAGTGCTGGAACAGCAACTCTGGCGAAATTGGACCGGATGGGAACCTTCCATTTAGGGCAGATGGCTGACACAAATTCAAGGAAACCCACCCCTTCCACAAAAGAAAAAGGGAGAAGGTCCAGCGCTAACATTTTAGCCAGCTTCGCATTGTACAAACGTGCCGTTGGGTGGTTGCGTTCGTACTGCCCCTCCGACCTAAGCATGCTGTCAATGGTAGGCTGGATTATTTTCCTTTGTGGTGCAGCTGACTTCTTGAACCCACTTAGGCTCAACAACGCACTTTTTTTCATTGCAGTACTCTGTTGCCTTGGTGTCTCACTCTCAGCCTGACTCTTACTACAGTGCCACTGAGATGTTGCTGAGGATGTGGGTGGTACCACTACACTGCTGGGGACAGGGCTAGAAATGTCTCCCTCTTGTTCACCTTCCACCGCGATCATATCTTCTTCATCCCCACCAACAGCAATGGGTGCAGTTTTACTTTTTTGTAACCGAAGTAGGTGAGCCTCCCACTGGATCATGTGGTGTTTTTTGAGATGACTTGTTTGGCCTCTGGTACCATAGTTTGTACCAAGCTTACCTCGACTAACAGCGTGTCGACAAATTGAGCATATAGCAACGTTCTCCTCCTTACTGCTAACCGAAAAGAAGTCCCAAACTGGGGAGGTGAACTTTCTGGTGCTGCTGGAGGTGCCACTTTCAATGCCAGATGAACTAGAGGGTGGGCGTTGAATTTGACTCTGTGCACTTACAGTACCACTACCTACTGAGGTGGTGGTTGAGCTGGATGTAGGTCCCTGCCGGGCCTTAGCAAATGCAAATATGGAAGCTGGAGGTAGTGTTACCTGTCTTGGTGGTATCCGTGCTACATCCCTCACAGCGATTTGGGATGAGGTAACAATGTTGGTCTCCATCTCCACTGTGTGATGTTCATGATGACTGGCTCGTCATCATCATCATCCCCCTCTTCTACATCTACCTCCATAACTCTAAGGCTTTCTGGAACCTTCCTTTTCCCTAGCCTTGTCTTGTGGCGTGCATCACTCTCAGACTGAGCTGGTGGCTTCCAAGTGGCATCTAGATCATCAGAAGGGGGGCTTGAAGAAGAAGTTGATGGACTAACCCTCCTTTTCCTTGCTGGGGATCTGGAAGACAATGGATCTTCTGAAAGAGTGGCTTGCTCCTCTTCGTCTGCAGGAAGCTCGATTTCCTGAACTGCCCCTACTTCGGGAGGAACAACTACTATTGTGGGCTGGTGTTGCGGCTGTTGTTGCAGCTGTTGTTGCGGCTGTTGTTCCGGCTGTTGTTCCGGCTGTTGTTCCGGCTGTTGTTGCGGCTGTTGTTGCGGCTGTTGTTGCGGCTGTTGTTGCCCACTTATCTGCTGAGTTTCCGCCTGCGTTGATTGGGTACTACTTTCCGATAATGACATTTCAACATCACTGCTCGTTAGTAGACTGGCTACCTCTGTGACACTCATGGGCTTGGGCCTAGGTTGGTGGGGTGGGCCCGCTGATGCGGAGGTGCTGCTCCCAGCTTGGTCCCCGGACACCGCTGATGCAGGCGTAATTTTTTGTTTCCCAAAAAACATATTGGCCGGCACACCAGTCTTGGTAAGTGGCAGTGCCACTTCCTTCTTCTGTTCCTTCTTCTCACTGGCAACTTTCTCGGTACTGGAGGACCTGGTACCTTTCTTTGGGGCCATCTTCTTCCTTCCGATGTCAGCAGGACGCAGGTGCACAAGTTGCAGAGATGTCTGTGGTCACACATGGACGTGACGTGGTGCGCAGCAGGACTTCTGTCTGGCAGTACAACGGGTGATGATGACACCACCTCCTCCTCTGTCTTTTTGAGCACCTAAAAGCAAAGAAGCCAGGAGAAGAACATCAGTGAAATGTTGCATTTGTTGTTGTGGTTCAATTACTACTAGTACAAACAAACAAATATAATATATAACTTAGTGTGTGGTGGACGGTCACACTTGTTAGTGTTATATTATTAAATTTTATTAACTCAGTTTAAGTTATAAAAAAAAAACATAACAGTGTAGCCATTTGTAAGACTTTGACAACAAGGGCTTTCATGGTATACTGTGTACACTCAGAAAGGATAGGAAAGAAGAAGAACAAAAACAAAAATACAAATGTAATGGAAGTGGAACCTGTTTGGCATTAATTTGCTCATCACGTCATTCAGGGAGCTGCAGCAGGCAAAGGGGATGGATGGAAGCAGTAAGCCAAGAGGAACATAGGAAAGACATGCAGGCATATATGGCAAAAGCAGCACACTTATAACTACCACCAGAAATGGCCACCAGCCACATGGACACTCACAGTCACAAGCAACAAGCAGGAGGCCTGGAAAACAATGAACTGAAACAGGCCTATAATAGCCAGGTAAAGGAGGCATGCTAAACAACACAGCTTTAATGAAATAAAATGCAAAAACGAAAATCCACAGGGCTAAACAAGGTGTGCAAGTTACACAACAAACAACAAAGGCATTTATTTAACACTCACCCAAAAAAGTGAAATACCCCACCAAAAACACATTTTGCAATTCAATCCAATGCCATCCATGCCCTAAATGATGTTTAAATTCAACAGAACACACAGAAACAGTTGTTTCATGCACCCATGACTACCTCTGAGCCTACTGGATGAAAGGCCTGTTGGCAGACTAGGCCACAAGCTTGCAGGCCTATGGCAAAAGCACACTGCCTGGCTTCAAAATGGCCACCAGCCACATGGCCAGGCCCACAACAACAACAAGAAAGCTAAGACAGACAATGCAGGCCTATGGCAAAAGCACACTGCCTGGCTTCAAAATGGCCACCAGCCACATGGCCAGGCCCACAACAACAAGAAGCCTAGGCCAAAAAGGAACAAAGGAAACACATGCAGTCCTATATGGCAAAAGCAGCACACTTATAACTACCACCACAAAATGGCCACCAGCCACATGGACACTCACAGTCACAAGCAGGAGGCCTGGAAAACAATGAACTAAAACAGGACTATAATAGCCAGGCAAAGGAGGCATGCTAAACAACACAGCTTTAATGCAATAACATGCAAAAACGAAAATCCACAGGGCTAAACAAGGTGTGCAAGTTACACAACAAACACACCACACACACACACACACACACACACACAACAAAGGCATTTATTTAACACACACCCAAAACTGAAATACCCCAAAAGATACACATTTTGCAATTCAATCCAATGCCATCCATGCTCTAAATGATGTTTCAAATAAATTCAACACACACCAAAGGAACAGTTGTTTCATCATGCACCCATGACTAGCTCTGGGCCTACTGGCTACTCACAATAAAAAAAAATTAAATGATGAAAAGTACCAAAATTGTAGTTGCAGCAACTGCAATGCCCCAATCAAACAAACACCAACTTACTTGTAAAATCTCAAATCCAAAAGTCCTCAAATCCAAAAGTCCTCAAATCCAATGATATATGATGCAGCAGACACAAAGAGTGATCCTTCCAGCTCCAAATCCAAATGAAAGTGAACAGGACATGGACAAAGCACTGGGAGGAGCCTGCTGGACAGGAACAGGAAGTTGGAGACTCTGGGGCACTTCCTTCCTCTCCCAAAAAAAGTAAAAAAAAAAACGACTCCTTGCACCAAAAAGTACAGCCAAATGTCAATCTGAGGAGTTTTTTTCATCCAAATCATCATTTACGAGAAGTTTTTATGCTGCTCCAGATATTCTTCTTCTCCAGATTGCAAATTTTGCGTGTTCGGCATCGCGAGCTTCACCAAACTTCCGCCGGATGTCCGATGGCACGTCCGAATGACGTGTTCGTGATCGCACACTCTCGCGGTGTCCGATGGCACGTCCGAAATGACGTGTTCGCGATCGCACACTCTCGCGGGATCGCGCGGCCGGCTACCAAAATGTCGTGGCGCACGCGAACGAATAGGAAAACACGTCGGCAAACGCCGGGATCCCGGTAAGTCTCTACTGCACACGCGAAAACGCATTTTTAAAGCGCAAACAAGGAAAAAATTCCGCTACGCCGCAGATCGCGGAACGTGGAATTGCCAAAATTCCACAAATTCCGCGAGCGGAGCGGAATTTACCGCCCAGGGTTACTATCCACATAATACGTTTATTTTTTCAAGAGTGCCAAAAAGTTGGTCCACTATGAATTTTAACAAGTTTATTATACCACATAGACATAGTGAAGAAAATAGAAGGCGTCAATGTAATAGGACCAAATGTGGATCAACGTAATAGGACCAAACGTAGATCTCATCAAGGAAGTAGTATGTTCAAAAAGAGGGATGTAAAAATAGAAGTATTTGAAGAAAAAGATAGAACCTCTTCTGGAGAAAAGGGATGAAGGAGAGCTTTATCTACATCAAACCATAAAATAGAGAAGTGTGAGGCAGAATCGGAAATCGTAAAAGGAAGCTTGACATAAGCAAAACGCTTTATGATATCGACTAAAATCTGGGAAATTCACACTGCCATCAAGATTGGATTTTTGTAGGAGAGACAGAGAATGTCTTGCTTTCTTATTGTTCCACAAAAATGTAGTAAGCATAGAATTTATTTATTTTCTTAACGGTAGCTTTGGAAATATGGAACTGCATCATAGAAATTAGATAGAACAAAAGAGGAGAAATCATCATTTTAATAGAATCCAGATGACCCCACCAAGACAAAAATAAGGGTTTCCACAAAGATAATAATCTTTCAATTTTAGTAAAGATTTGAATGAATGAATGAAATGACATTTATAAAGCGCGATGGCTACCCTGAGGCCTCCCAGCGCTACGGACGAAACAACAGAGGACCGAGCAGGTAAGAATTAGATACAGTCCCTAAAGAGCCATGTTTTTAGGAGCTTTTGGAAGGCCATTAGGTTGGGCTCATTTCGAAAGTGAAGTGGAAGAGCGTTCCAGAGAATTGCAGCGTTATAGGAAAAGGACCGTCCGCCACATCTGGCTCTCCTTATTCTGGGAAGTAAAGAGAGAAATGCGGCCGTTGAACGGAGATCTCTCCTAGGTTGGTAAGGAGTGATCAAGGATTGGATAACAGCTGGGCCGTTCTTCCAGAAGGCTTTGTGGGCCAAACACATGGCTTTAAACCGAATCCTTTCCCTGATCGGCAACCAATGAAGGGTCCCTAGGGCTGGTTTTGCAGACTGCCGGCGAGGGATCTGGAGAAGCAGGCGGATGGCGCAGTTTTGGATAATCTGGAGCTTATTGATGGTGTATTGTGGAGCTCCCAGATAGAGGACGTTCCCATAGTCCAGGTGAGAGAGGATAAGGGCCTGGACCATGATCCTTCTAGCTTGGAAAGGGAGGAGGGGAAGGATCTTACGAAGCATCCTAAGCAAGCCATAGCAAGTGGCTGAGAGTTTCGCTGGCTGATGATTAAAGGTAAGGGAACGATCGAGCCAGATGCCGAGACTCCTAATCTGGTCTTTCGGGACTGGGGCCGGCCCAAGGCAGTTAGGCCAAAGCAAGGCAGAGTTAAAGGAAGGGGAGTTGCCCAGGAGCATGAGCTCCGTCTTGTCCCCATTGAGTTTAAGGCATGAGAGTTCCATCCATTTGGCAACCTCCTCTAGGCAACAGCCTAGGGTGCTAGATGACCTCTCGGGGTGGTTTAATGCCACCACGAGCTGCGTGTCATCTGCATAGGTGATGATTTTTATGCCAAATGGATGGACAATCTCCGCCAGGGGTCTCATGTATACATTAAACACCGTGGGGCTCAGGGAGGAGCCCTGAGGAACCCCACAGCTGAGAGGCAGCTGATTGGAAGCAACATCTCCTTCAAGAACCTTGAAGGAGCGCTCACTAAGGAAGGACTGCAACCAGGTTTATGTGGTGCCGGACACTCCCAGATTCTTAAGTCTGATGATCAGAGTGTTATGATTGACAGTGTCGAAAGCGGCACTGAGGTCGAGGAGGATGATCGCTGCAGTACCCCCTTGATCCAGAATCCTCCTTGCCTCCTCAGTTGCTGCGAGGAGGGCGGTCTCAGTCCCAAATTGGGGACGAAAACCAGTCTGGGAGGGATAGAGTAAATCATTAGATTCCAGAAAATCCACCATAGTAGTGTTTATGTGTTTTTCAAGAATCTTACTCACCCAGGGAAGGAGAGAGATAGGACGATAGTTGGCCAAATCATCTTGATTGAGATTAGGTTTCTTTAGGAGGGCTTTGACCATAGCGCATTTCCAGGCCGGAGGAACTATACCAGATGAGATGGAGGAATTAACGAGGTCAAGGATAGCAGGACAGATGATATCAGTGGCTAATGTGAGGATCTGAGGAGGGGCAGAATCTGTTGGAGAACTAGATTTAAGCTTAGTCATGATTGGGCCCAACAAAACAGAATCTAGGGGGGGAAATTGTTCTAGTAAGGTTTGGGTTCCATATTGTGATTCTGGCATAGGTGACATAATATGATGATTATGTGAGGCCGAAAAGGACAGATAGATGTTTTGAACTTTCTGTAGAAAGAATTCTGCCAGGTTGTTACAGCGTGTGAGTGCGCCATCAGACGTAGGCTGTTCCAAGGGCAGTTTGGTGAGGGTCTTAGCGATACGAAAGATTTCTTTGGGGGAGGAGATTTCCTTAAAGTTAATTGTAATAGATTCTTGTACTGGTTTTGTTAACCAAATACCTAGGTATTTAATCTTGGAGGATGATGCCTACTGGAAATCAGCCTCTATAAGGGAATGTTTGACAGTATATTAATTTAGGGGAAGAATTTCAGTTTTATCTTTGTTGATTTTATAACCTGAGACTTCAGAGAACAGGGCTATTTCATTAAGTATTGCTAGTCTAAAAGTCTCATAAAGAAACGGCAACCTCTTATTCCACCCTCTCATTCATCTTACTTTGCAGACGAGACTTGAAGTCGAATTTGGCAATCTGTCTTCAAGGCTAAAATCACCCTGGCATTGGCTCAATCCAGATTTTGGTCTATACATAAGACATATTGGACCCCCACTAGACTCCACAAATTAAGCCTTGTTACCTCTGATACTTACTGGTGCTGTGGGGAGGAAACGTGTTCCCTGCAACAATTGTTTTTTACTTGTAAGCCCACTCACCCCTTCTGGACCAGAATACAAACCACGATAGGTCACATTTTCAAAATCCAGTTTAAGATTGATTTCCTTACAATAGCATTTGGACTTATGGCCTATCCACAGCCTCTAACATTGCCTGCAAATGATATGCTATTGCTAGATCTGTTGATTTCACTCAGATCCAAAACTGTTTTATCTAAGTGGAAATCAACCTCAAAAATCCCATTTAATGAATGATGGAATATGATATGTATTTCCAGGAGTGCTGATAATATTATGTATAAAAGCTACACAACACTACTAGCGCTCAACCCTATGGGATTCTTTTGATCTCCATCTGCAGAAATCAAAACCACCCAAATGGTCCAGCCACAGAGTTCCTATGTTTAGTCCAATTACTTGGTGAATTTTATCATTTTATTGTGCTTCTGTCAATGGACCTGCCACCCCAGCCACACCGGACTACTGCCCCCTCCTTTTCCTCCACCCTCTACCCCTTTTCTTCTTTTGTTTCATACTATGCATCTTTTGATTTTTCTTTCTTTCTTTTTCTTTCTTTTCTTACTTTTTAGTTAATACTCAGTGCACTTACTACTAAGATTAGATGGTCCACTTTTCAGGGGCTTTTATTCAGTGTCCTTCTCAGGATTGTTTTTCCACTCCCCATATGATTGTATTCATTCATTACGATTATATGTTATGGAATTTACATATGACTATTATCTTTTATGTTTGTCAAGGCTCCTTTCACTCTGTGATTTTATTGTCACCCCTTACAGCAATTGCACTGTGTAGTCTCTGTTTTATTCAAACTTCAAAAAATTTGATTGAAATAAAAAAAAAAATGCTGCAACCAGTCTCTTTTGAGAATAAGACAGTATATATCATTCACAAGTCCCTTAATTGATATTATACATTTTACATTCATACCTATTTGCTTCCAGAATAGAAGGTGCTGAGAGTTGACACAGAATTATGAATCATTGATTTTCCATAGCCTCAGAAGCATTCTTAACTGGACTTCAACAAACTTAACTCAGGATTTATCTCATGCCCTCCTTCATTTTCTATGCTGAATTGATGTATCTTAAAATTTGTGTGGGAGGGTTAAGGATACAGAACAGGTGTTTATCTTTGTAAAACTGGAATAATAATGAAAATTACGTTCATATGTACATGATCTTGTGGAATTCTATTTCAAGCATTGTGGAACACTATTTAATATATTTCTACAATGTTTATATGATTTCTTTATTATACCTTTGTTTTACATGATAGTATATTAACTGGTCAGATATATCAACTGATTCACATACAGTATATGTGATATTTTGAAAATGCTCATCACAGGGATATCTACATTATGTAAATCTACATTGTGCAATATATTTTACTCATTTACTAGTCACCCATTTTATAGACATAGATAGGGCACACCTGTCAAACTTCTTCATGTACTAGGGTAATAATATAGTAGTCAATGTATATTGATCTTTGCATTTTAATGTTACTGAATATAGATGTACCAAAACTAATGCCAAGACATGGAGATTGTGAGAAGTTGGCCTGGTATATGCTGTCCACTAATTATAGTGGGCACCTTGCACCAGTCCAAACAACCCCTTATTGGAGATAGGTTAAAGACAACCTTTATTGAAAGCTATCCTAGTGGTAGCTATGGAGAGCAGCCTTCAGGCTAAGTCTTGAAGGAATGTAAAGCAGCTTGTTTTACCAGTCTATAATCTCTTGAGTGACCAAATGAAAGAGGACCACACCAGGTATATATTTAAAATATATGTATTTAGTCTTAAACACACCCCTCTAGTCTCTTTATGAGGCTAGAGTTCGAAGTACATAAGTTACAAGTCAGTTATCAACAGTAATAGCACAAATACACGTTTGAGCCCTAGGGGCGTACCAAACCATATACCAATAAAGTGGTATAAGAACCACGACTGAGCTAGACACAGGGCCTAGAGCCTGTAGAAGTGCTTGGCCCTCAAGGAACCACCCATGGTAGTGACACAGGGGACCCACGGGGGACGCGTGCAGTGTGAGAACACAGCCCCGAGCCGCCGTTGACTTCTATGGGGAATGTCGCGGTTGGAGTTTTAAAGAAAAGGGACACTTAGAGGAGGACTTGGAGCAAACCCCTTTAGAACTGGGTTGTTCTAGAGTCTATACCCACGGGAGCACCGGAGTACTCGAGTTACCTCACCCAGGGAAGCCGGGTGCATAGGTGTCTTTCGGGGTCGGGTTTCGTCAACGTTTTCAATGGCGATCTGCTGCAAAGTGCTGCTGGCGGCCAAGTCGAAAGTGTTCGGGTGGATCCAAAGGTGGATCGAAGATCTGAAGAACCTGAAAGCAGAGGGGACAGAGTCTAGGTCACTAGCCAGTGACCAGGAAGGCGATGAGCAGATGCCCACCGATGTCGAGTGCTTCAGGTAGGTTGACAGTCGTCTTGACTCTTCAGCCACGAGGTCCAGGAGGTGTCGACAATGACCAGGAGCTGGATTCAAGCTGTCCAACAACGTTTGTCGATTGCAGGGGTGTCGGCGACTGGATTGGACCCAACAAGCCTTGGCAACGGCAAGTCTCGTGGAAATAGAAGAAGGACGGTGGTGCAGATCAGCAAGGTCTGAGGGACTCACCCAGCGAAGGTAAGTCAGGGCACATCTGGAGCAACCAGGGAAGCCCAAGGAAAAGAAGAATTGCCTTCGGGAGGGCCCACTAGCCAACGGACTAGCGACCATGAAGGAGCCTCGAGTGGACGCACTTGGAGCTGGCTCACAGGACACTCGTGGAGTGGAGGCCAGTGATCTTCAGTGCAGTCGGTGCTGGAGGCAAGGGCTACTCGAAACCCAAAGCACAACTTCGTGGAAGACCCAGAAGAGGATGCACTTGCAAAAGTACTCAGTGTCCAGGGGTCACGGTTCCACATTACCCACGACAGCTATGGGCCTCAGCTTTGCTGGGGACTCAGGGCAGCCTCGGGGAAGTCTGGAAATCTACCTCTGGTGATGCAAAGACTTCGGCGTCCAGCGGGAGCTTCAGCGATGCAGACCGGACAATTGCTTCTTAGGTGCCTGCCAAGCAGGGGAGTCACTCCTTGACCCCAAGGGAGATTCTTCAGTCCTCTAATCTTGAAGTAGAGCGTCGAAGGTCCAGGATTCTGCATCAGAGTTTCGTCCATGTAAATCTAAAGTCCTAAGGACTGGGGTTCCATACTTATACTAAGTTAGGGGGTTGGACATACTCTGTGGACCCACCTATGGGAGGGTCAGGGCAGAGGGGTGGTTACACCCCTTTCCCTTTGTCCAGTTTCGCACCAGAGCAGGGGCTGGAAGCCCCTGAGCCGGTTTGAACTGGGGTATGCACAGGGACACCAAATGTGCCCCCAGTGCTGGACTTCAAAGTACTCTGAGAGTGCACCCACCCAGCCCCAATACACATCAGCCTGTCTGGGAGGTGGTTACACCTCCCTGCAACAGGAAACCTATTGTCCAGGCCTCCCTGCTGGAGTTTCGGTCAGCAGCAGGAGGCCAGACCCGTGTCTGTGGCTGCAGCATCCATTTTGTGATGCCAGGGCTCTGTAAAGTTAATACCGGGTATGCCGGTTGGCACATGTCTCTCCCTCTAGAAGGGTGGAATGCTACCCCCGCCGCCAGAACTGGCGGGGGGTAGTATTCCAAGATGTTTGACACCAAACACGACATGTTTCCGTGCAGCCATCCCAAAGTTAGCATTTAACGCGAGGTTATAATGCACTTAAGAGTATATGGTCAGGCTGCACTGCAAACAGCATCAGAGGAGGTACTCCGAATGCTGCAGAGGGGCTCTGCTCATGCAGGGGCACCCTCTCACATGAAAACCAAGCACTCTGCCTTCAGGATTGTCAAGGCCTGCCATAGGAGTGACTTATAGGTTTATATGTGTGTGCATATGGTAGTGATATAGGTAGCCTATACCACTGTAAGGGGTGCATGCACCACCTTACTCAGGCTGCAGTAGCAGACCTGTGGTGTCATTTTGGCTGGCCTTCCAGGGGTGGCATAATACATGCTTCAGCCCCTGGCAGGCCTCTGAGGTACCTATGCCCTGGGTACATAGTATACCATATACTAGGGACTTATAAGGGCACTCCAGATTCCAATCAGAGATGTGCCTAAGGCACATGGAAACCATTTTAGAGAGGAAGCAGCTAGGCTGGGGTTCTGATTAGCAGGGCCCCAGCCAGACTAAAGTCGAAAAACAGTGAAGCATCAGCAAAAAGTGGGGGTACCCATGGGAAGCAGATCCTACTCTCCTACACAACCCCCCAAACGTAGGGACATTAAACTAACCTTGTCCAGTTGAGTCTTCATGTTCTAAGTGGAAGTACCTAGAGAGTCCATCTGCATTGGCATGGTTACTCCCAGGTCAATGTTCCACTGTAAAGTCCATCCCCTGTAGGGAAATGGACCACCTAAGCAGTTTGGGGTTTTCACCCTTCATTTGTTTTAGCCATAAGAGGGGCTTGTGGTCTGTTTGAACAAGGAAGTGAGTACCAAACAAGTATGGCCTCAACTTCTTCAGAGCCCAAACCACAGCAAAGGCCTCCCTCTCTATGGCTGACCAACGTTTCTCTCTAGGGGTCAGCCTTCTGCTAATAAAAGCTACTGGCTGATCCTGACCTTCATCATTCAATTGTGACAGTACAGCCCCTACCCCCAATTCAGATGCATCTGTTTGGACAATGAACTTCTTGGAGTAATCAGGACTCTGTAGAATGGGAGCAGTGCACATGGCCTGCTTCAGGTCATCAAATGCCTTTTGACAGCTAACTGTCCACTGAACCTTTTGGGCATTTTCTTGGAAGTTAAGTCATTCAGGGGTGTCACTATTGATCCATACCCCTTGACAAATCTCCTATAGTACCCAGTCAGGCCTAAAAAGGCTCTCACCTGAGTCTGGGTAGTTGGAGCAGTCCAGTCCATGATGGTCTGGATCTTGCTCTGCAAGGGTTGAACCTGGCCTCCACCCACAAGGTGGCCCAGGTACACAACCTGACTCTGCCCTATCTGGCACTTTGTGGCCTTGATAGTGAGGCCTGCTTTCTGCAGGGCCTGCAAAACATTTCTGAGGTGGACCAGGTGACACTCCCAGGTGGAGCTAAAGACAGCAATATCATCTAGATATGCTGCACTATAGGCTTCCAGACCTGTAAGGACTGTATTCACCAACCTCTGAAAAGTGGCAGGTGCATTCTTCAAACCAAAGGGCATTACCACAAATTGATAATGCCCACTAGGGGTTGAGAATGCTGTTTTTGGCTTTGCATCATCAGCTAGCCTGATCTGCCAGTAGCCAGCTGTTAGGTCAAATGTGCTTAGATACTTGGCTGATGCCAAAGTGTCTATTAGCTCATCTGCCCTGGGTATTGGATGGGCATCAGTCCTAGTGACTGCATTGAGACCCCTGTAGTCCACACAAAACCTCATCTCTCTTTTCCCACCACTGGTGTGAGGTTTTGGCACAAGGACTACTGGACTAGCCCAAGGGCTATCTGAGGGTTCAATAACTCCCAAATCCAACATCTTCTGGACTTCTGTCCTGATACAGTCCCTGACATGGTCAGGTTGCCTATAAATCTTATTTTTAATAGGCAGACTGTCCCCAGTGTCCACTTCATGAGTGCACCAGGTGGTCTGACTTAGAGTCAGAGAGAATATTTGCCTGAACTGATTGAGCACTTGTCTGCAATCAGTTTGCTGCTGGGCAGTGAGGCTGCCTGCCAAGGCTACACCATCCACTGACCCATCATCAGGGTTCTGTGAGAGCAGGTCAGGGAGTGGGTCACTCTCTTACTCCTGTCCCTCATCAGTAGCCATGAGCAAGCCCATGTCTGCCCTGTCCACATATGGTTTTAATCTGTTGACATGGAGAACCCTGTGGGGACTCCTGGGTGTTCCTAGGTCTACTAAGTAGGTAACCTCACCCTTCTGCTCAACAATGGTATGGGGTCCACTCCATCTGTCTTGGAGAGCTGCTGGGGCCACTGGCTCCAACACCCACACCTTCTGTCCTGGCTGGTAAACAGTCAGCACAGCCTTTTGGTCATGCCAGGCTTTTTGCAGTTCCTGGCTAGCCTCAAGGTTTTTAGTTGCCTTTTTCATGTACTCAGCCATCCTGGAGCGGAGACCAAGTACATAGTCCACTATGTCTTGCTTTGGGGGCTTGAGAGGTAACTCCCATCCTTCCTTTACCAAGCACAATGGACCACTGACAGGGTGACCAAACAAAAGTTCAAAAGGGCTGTAGCCAACCCCTTTTGAGGCACCTCCCTGTATGCAAATAAAAGGCAGGGCAAGAGTATGTCCCATCTTCGCCTAAGCTTCTCTGGGAGCCCTTTAATCATGCCCTTCAAGGTTTTGTTGAATCTCTCAACTAAACCATTGCATTGTGGGTGATAGGGTGTGGTGAACTTGTAAGTCACTCCACACTCCTTCCACGTTGCTTTCAAGTATCCAGACATAAAGTTTGCACCCCTGTCTGATACAACCTCTTTAGGGAAGCCCACTCTTGAGAAAATTCCCAGGAGGACCCTTGCCACCACAGGTGCTGTAGTGGTCCTAAGGGGAATAGCCTCTGGGTACCTGGTGGCATGATCCACTACCACCAGGATAAACCTGTGCCCAGATGCTGTTTGGGGATCCATGGGACCAACAATGTCAATCCCCACCCTTTCAAAGGGAACCCCCACCACAGGTAGTGGTATCAGGGGGCCTTTGTAGTGCCACCTGCCTTGCCACTGGCCTGGCAGGTTACACAGGAGCGACAAAACTCCTTGGTGTCTTCAGACATGTGGGGCCAGTGAAAGTGAGGGACAATTCTGTCCCAAGTCTTGTTCTGGCCCAGGTGACCTGCTAAGGGAATGTCATGGGCTAGGGTCAATAGGAAGCCCCTGAACTTCAGAGGTATAACCAACCTCCTGGTGGCACCAGGCTTGGGGTCTCTACACTCTGAGTACAAGAGTCCATCATCCCAATACACTGTATGGGGACCACTAGCTTTCCCAGCAGCCTCAGCAGCAGCTTGCTGTCTGAGGGGTTCAAGAGAGGGGCAGCTCTGCTGCTCCTGGCTCAGATCTGCCCTGGAAGGGCCCCCTGTCCCCAAGAACTCAACCTGGTCAGGTTCAAGCTCCTCTGGGACAGTTCCTTCCTCAGGACTGAGATCATCCCCCTCAAGAGACTGATCTTCCTTCTGAGCCAAGGGGGAAGGCACTGCCTTTACCCTACTACTCCTCCTCTTGGATGGCACTTGGTCCATTTTTCCAGGATCCAAGGCCTGTTCAGTGTTAGACATTTTGCTCTGTGACCTGGTCACAGCAAACACATCTGCAGGGATGCCCAGCATTTCTGCATGGGTCCTGAGCTCCACTTCTGCCCAAGCTGAAGTTTCTAGATCAGTGCCAAGCAAGCATTCAACTGGTAGGTCTGCACTTACCACAACCTTCTTAAGGCCAGTTACCCCTCCCCAGGAGAAGTTAACAACTGCCAGAGTATGGTCTGTTCTGACATTGCTAGCATTGGTCACTTGGTACATTTCACCAAGTATAATCTGCCCAGGATCCACAAGGTCTTGTGTCACCATGGTGACACTTGCCCCTGTGTCCCTAAATGCCAAAGCCTCTTTTCCATTTATTAAGGGCTGTTGTCTGTACTTGCCCAGATTACTGGGACTCACAGAGGAGGTCACATCCATGCCTCCATCACAGACTAGGACAGCCTGAGTGAGTTCTCTGACTAGGTCAGAGCTCATCTCCTTACCCAGGGTCAACCCTACTAAACCCTTGGCCTGTGTATTCCCACCACCAACTGTAACTGCACTAGGGGAACAGGTGCCTTAGGGGCATTGGTGGGGGCTGGAATAGAGTCTTTGGACTTGGTGCAATCACTGGTCCAGTGTGTCTTTTGCTTACAGACTTTGCACCATGGTTTCTTTTGGCCTTTTCCTTTGTTAGACTGTGAATCCCCACCTGAAGAAGATTTTTGGGGGCCTTGTGAAGACTTCTGGTCTTTACCCTTCTCCCCACCCTTATCAGAGTTTTTAGAATCTTGCTTCTTAGGGTCACCACCTTGGTTCTGTACCTTCTGCCTCACCCTGGTTCTGACCCATTTGTCTGCCTTCTTTCCCAATTCTTGGGGAGAGGTCAGATCAGAGTCCACCAGGTACTGATGCAACAGCTGATTTTGACAGTTATTAAGAATCTGCTCCCTCATGATAAGATTGTACAATCCTGTGAAGTCACATACCTTACTGCCCAATAACCAACCTTCCAGAGCCTTAGCAGAACAATCCACATAGTCCACCCAGTCTTGAGTCTGTGCTTTTTGGGTATCTCTGAACTTTAACCTGTATTGTTCAGTTGTTAGGCCAAACCCATCAATCAGAGCACTCTTCAAGACTTTGTAATTGTCAGCATCCTCTTCTCTAACAGTGAGGAGCTTGTCTCTACCTTTGTCTGCAAAGGAGAGCCACAAGATTGCTGCCCACTGCTCCTGAGGGACCCTCTGTACTTTACAGGCCCTCTCCAGTGCAGTTATCCATTTGTGGATGTCATCCCCACTCTGGTAGGGAGGGACAATCTTGCTCAGGTTTCTATGGTAATGTGACATTTCCCTATCTCTGGGGAAACTGCTGCCACCATGGGACTCTAGTCCCAACTTTTTTCTCTCTCTATAGAGATCTAGGGACTCCATGTCTATAGCCAACTGCTGTTTTCTGAGCTCAAGCTGGGCTTGCTCATACTGAATCAGTCTGTTTCTCCTCTCATGAGAGGATTCTCTCTTGTGAGAAGAGACATAGGTCCCTATTGAGGTGTCAGAGTGGTTTCCATGTAGAAGGAGATCTAGTCCTTCTGGGCACACTCACAACCCTTCCTGCTGGGACAAAGGGGAGGTCATTCTGACCCTCCTCTTCTTCCACAGGAATGGCTGGGTTTTCCAGGTCAAGGTCATTGTCACCTTCCTGGCCAGTTTCAGAGGGGGGGGGCCTGGGTGATGTCACCCCTGGTCCCCTCCTCATCTTCTGCCCCACCCTCTCTGCCTACCCCTTTAGACCCTAAGGGTCTGCTGAGATCATCTGACAGAAGCACCTCTCTGAGGTGTTGGGTGCTGGCACTTTTGCCTGTCTTCAGCTTCCTAGTATTGCACAATGCTCTCAATTCCAAGAATGGGAGATTATCATACTTGGAGGGAAGAAGCCCACTGGCTTCTGGCAAGGACTCACTGGGTCCTGGCTTTGAAGACATTACTAGTGAGGTGTGGTGTATGCACTACCTACTCTAGTGTGGCCTACTAAACTCTCTTGAGTTGTAGAAAGGGTGTGCTATCCCTTAACACACAACTCTAAGTTCAGTAGAACTTACTGTATACTAAGCTTGTATTTATATGTACCTAAGGTACCCTTAGTGGTTTTCAGTTGATCAATTCAATTGAGATTATCTGGTAAAACAATAGCAAGCTGGAATCCCACACGCTGCACACCAATGTGAGAAGTTGGCCTGGTATATGCTGTCCACTAATTATAGTGGGCACCTTGCACCAGTCCAAACAACCCCTTATTGGAGATAGGTTAAAGACAACCTTTATTGAAAGCTATCCTAGTGGTAGCTATGGAGAGCAGCCTTCAGGCTAAGTCTTGAAGGAATGTAAAGCAGCTTGTTTTACCAGTCTATAATCTCTTGAGTGACCAAATGAAAGAGGACCACACCAGGTATATATTTAAAATATATGTATTTAGTCTTAAACACACCCCTCTAGTCTCTTTATGAGGCTAGAGTTCGAAGTACATAAGTTACAAGTCAGTTATCAACAGTAATAGCACAAATACACGTTTGAGCCCTAGGGGCGTACCAAACCATATACCAATAAAGTGGTATAAGAACCACGACTGAGCTAGACACAGGGCCTAGAGCCTGTAGAAGTGCTTGGCCCTCAAGGAACCACCCAAGGTAGTGACACAGGGGACCCACCGGGCACGCGTGCAGTGTGAGAACACAGCCGCGAGCCGCCGTTGACTTCTATGGGGAATGTCGCGGTTGGAGTTTTAAGGAAAAGGGACACTTAGAGGAGGACTTGGAGCAAACCCCTTTAGAACTGGGTTGTTCTAGAGTCTATACCCACGGGAGCCCCGGAGTACTCGAGTTACCTCACCCAGGGAAGCCGGGTGCATAGGTGTCTTTCGGGGTTGGGTTTCGTCGTCGTTTTCAATGGCGATCTGCTGCAAAGTGCTGCTGGCGGCCAAGTCGAAAGTGTTCGGGTGGATCCAAAGGTGGATCGAAGATCTGAAGAACCTGAAAGCAGAAGGGACAGAGTCTAGGTCACTAGCCAGTGACCAGGAAGGCGATGAGCAGATGCCCACCGATGTCGAGTGCTTCAGGTAGGTTGACGGTCATCTTGACTCTTCAGCCACGAGGTCCAGGAGGTGTCAACGACAACCAGGAGCTGGATTCAAGCTGCCCCATGACGTCTGTCGATTGCAGGGGTGTCGGCGACCGGATTGGACCTAACAAGCCTTGGCAACGGCAAGTCTCGTGGAAATAGAAGAAGGACGGTGGTGCAGACCAGCAAGGTCTGAGGGACTCACCCAGCAAGGGTAAGTCAGGGCACATCTGGAGCAACCAGGGAAGCCCAAGGAAAAGAAGAGTTGCCTTCGGGAGGGCCCACTAGCCAACGGACTAGCGACCGCAAAGGAGCCTTGAGTGGACGCACTTGGAGCTGGCTCACAGGACACTCGTGGAGTGGAGGCCAGTGATCTTCGGTGCAGTTGGTGCTGGTGGCAAGGGCTACTCGGAGCCCAAAGCACAACTTCGTGGGAGACCCAGAAGAGGATGCACTTGCAAAAGTACTCAGTGTCCAGGGGTCACGGTTCCACAACAGCTACGGGCCTCAGCTTTGCTGGGGACTCAGGGCAGCCTCGGGGAAGTCTGGAAATCCACCTTTGGTGATGCAAAGACTTCGGCGTCCAGCGGGAGCTTCAGTGATGCAGACCGGACAATTGCTTCTTAGGTGCCTGCCAAGCAGGGGAGTCACTCCTTGACCCCAAGGGAGATTCTTCAGTCCTCTAATCTTGAAGTAGAGCATCGAAGGTCCAGGATTCTGTATCAGAGTTTCGTCCAGGTAAATCTAAAGTCCTAAGGACTGGGGTCCCAAACTTATACTAAGTTAGGGGGTTGGACATACTCTGTGGACCCACCTATGGGAGGGTCAGGGCAGAGGGGTGGTTACACCCCTTTCCCTTTGTCCAGTTTCGCACCAGAGCAGGGGCTGGAAGCCCCTGAGCCGGTTTGAACTGGGGTATGCACAGGGACACCAAATGTGCCCCCAGTGCTGGACTTCAAAGCACTTTGAGAGTGCACCCACCCAGCCCCAATCCACATCAGCCTGTCTGGGAGGTGGTTACACCTCCCTGCAACAGGAAACCTATTGTCCAGGCCTCCCCTGCTGGCGTTTCGGTCAGCAGCAGGAGGCCAGACCCGTGTCTGTGGCTGCAGCATCCATTTTGTGATGCCAGGGCTCTGTAAAGTTAATACCGGGTATGCCGGTTGGCACATGTCTCTCCCTCTAGAAGGGTGGAATGCTACCCCGCCGCCAGAACTGGCGGGGGTAGTATTCCAAGATGTTTGACACCAAACACGACATGTTTCCGTGCAGCCATCCCAAAGTTAGCATTTAACGCAAGGTTATAATGTACTTAAGAGTATATGGTCAGGCTGCACTGCAAACAGCATCAGAGGAGGTACTCTGAATGCTGCAGAGGGGCTCTGCTCATGCAGGGGCACCCTCTCACATGAAAACCAAGCACTCTGCCTTCAGGATTGTCAAGGCCTGCCATAGGAGTGACTTATAGGTTTATATGTGTGTGCAATGGTAGTGATATAGGTAGCCTATACAACTGTAAGGGGTGCATGCACCACCTTACTCAGGATGCAGTAGCAGACCTGTGGTGTCATTTTGGCTGGCCTTCCAGGGGTGGCATAATACATGCTTCAGCCCCTGGCAGGCCTCTGAGGTACCTATGCCCTGGGTACATAGTATACCATATACTAGGGACTTATAACGCAGCGCCGAGACACCCCTGGGTATTTGCGCGCTTTATAAATTGCATAAATAAATAAGGGCACTCCAGATTCCAATCAGAGATGTGCCTAAGGCACATGGAAACCATTTTAGAGAGGAAGCAGCTAGGCTGGGGTTCTGATTAGCAGGGCCTCAGCCAGACTAAAGTCGAAAAACAGTGAAGCATCAGCAAAAAGTGGGGGTACCCATGGGAAGCAGATCCTACTCTCCTACAGAGATGTTGGATGTTATATGAGAAAAAAACAATCTCTTGAAGACTTGTCAGCACATAACTTGTACAAACATTATCAATGTGTTCTTAGGGGCCTATTACGATGGCGGTCGGAAAACCTCCCCGACCGCCATGGTAGCGGAAAACAACCTCCCGAAGGTACCGCGGCAAAGCCGGCGGCCAGATTAGGATGTCCCGCCCAAAAAAAACGACCGCGGCGGTGAGAGCCACCGAAAAACCGCCCGTACCGGGCGGAGAAGGCGAAAACCCGTCCTCGGAGGTCAGATTCCCAGAGGAAACAAATGAAACAGCCACCACGACAGCGGAGACACCGCACTGAACATTAGGATATCCCCGATGTGACCGCGGTACGTTCCGCTGAATCCGACCGCCTAAAACGCAAACAGTGATGAATGGGAGAGCCGCCGGAACAACTGCAGCAGAGCCACCGCTGCGGAAGCTCCGTGACAAATATGGCGCTCAACAGAAAAAACACACAACAAGGCCACAAAGTGCACACAGCAAACTAGCCATGCACCCAAAAATACATAACACACCCCAATGACACAACCACATGGCAACTACAAAAATACAAATCCCAGGACAACCCACACAACACACCTGACAGCAATACCCCATTTGGACACACCCACATAGCTGAGCATAAAACCAGCCCCTTCCCTGACCACAATCCTTTGCAAAACTCCACAACTGAAGGGCCCAACACCAGAACACAAAGGAGAGGCAAATCTGCACACCATCACTACTCACACCACACACAGCACCACCACCACATCCACACCTGCACCTCTAATCCCTGTGCACATCACACACCATACACATCACCCCCACCACTCACACACCTGCACCTCAAACCCCTTAGCACATCACACACCATGGCACCACAGAAAATGCCAAAATTCACAGACAATGAGTTGACAGTCATGGTAGATGAGATAGTCAGAGTTGAACCACAACTGTTTGGTAAGCTGGTCCAACAGACACCATTAGCCAGAAGAAATCAAATGTGGGCAAGGATAGTCGATAAGGTCAATGCAGTAGGGACCATCCCACGCAACAGACAGGAAATCATGAGGCGGTGGCATGACCTGAAGAGTGTTGTCAAAAAGAAGAGGGGCAAGAACCATGAGCTAGCTCAGAGGACTGGCGGTGGCCCTCCCATTCCACCAAGAACATTCACAGCATGCGAGGAGAAGGTGCTTGCCATACTGCATCCAGAGAGTCTCACAGGAATACCCGGGGGAGTGGAGGCTGGTAAGTACAAACAAATGTAGAGCATTATACAGCAATGTACTGTCAAGCACAACTACAAAGCTACATCTCAGAGGCACAAGTAGATCCATATGCACCACAATATCCAACACATGTCCCACAGATGTAATAGCCACTACATCTGAATCACCCCAAAAGGTAGCTAACATCTACAGGGTTGAATGTGCCCAGGCAAATAGCACTACAACTCCCACCATGCCCCCTGTCCCACCGCTGAGCAGGATGGAGCCCCCCCCAGAAGCATGTGGCAGCCATTGTCTCACTACAAACAAACTACCAGCTAGGTAGTAGCCATCTTAAAAGGGAGGGCTGTTTGGGGGTGGGAGGCCTGCACAACAACTCCCACCATGCCCCCTGTTCCACCCCTAAGCAGGATGGAGCCCCCCACCCAGAAGCATGTGGCAGCCATTGTCTCACTACAAACAAACTACCAGCTAGGTAGTAGCCATCTTAAAAGGGAGGGCTGTTTGGGGGTGGGAGGCCTGCACAACAACTCCCACCATGCCCCCTGTTCCACCCCTGAGCAGGATGGAGCACCCCCCACACCCAGAAGCATGTGGCAGCCACTGTATCACAACAACAAAACTAACAGGTAGGTAGTAGCCATCTTAAAAGGGAGGGCTGTTTGGGGGTGGGAGGCCTGCACAACAACTCCCACCATGCCCCCTGTTCCTCCCCTGAGCAGGATGGAGCACCCCCCACACCCAGAAGCATGTGGCAGCCATTGTATCACAACAACAAAACTACCAGCTAGGTAGTAGCCATCTTAAAAGGGAGGGCTGTTTGGGGGTGGGAGGCCTGCACAACAACTCCCACCATGCCCTCTGTTCCACCCCTGAGCAGGATGGAGCACCCCCACACCCAGAAGCATGTGGCAGCCATTGTATCACAACAACAAAACTAACAGGTAGGTAGTAGCCATCTTAAAAGGGAGGGCTGTTTAGGGGTGGGAGGCTGGCACAACAACTCCCACCATGCCCCCTGTCCCACCCCTGAGCAGGATGGAACACCCCCCCACCCAGAAGCATGTGGCAGCCATTGTATCACAACAACAAACCTAACAGGTAGGTAGTAGCCATCTTAAAAGGGACGGCTGTTTGGGGGTGGGAGGCCTGCAGTACAACTCCCACCATGCCCCCTGTCCCACCCCTGAGCAGGATGGAGCCTCTCCCCACCCAGAAGCATGTGGCAGCCATTGTATCACTATAAACAAACTACCAGCTAGGTAGCCATCTTAAAAGGGAGGGCTGTTTGGGGTGGGAGGTCTGCACAACAACTCCCACCATGCCCCCTGTCCCACCCCTGAGCAGGATGGAGCACCCCCACCCAGAAGCATGTGGCAGCCATTGTATCACAACAACAAAACTAACAGGTAGGTAGTAGCCATATAAAAGGGAGGGCTGTTTGGGTGTGGGAGGCCTGCACAACAACTCCCACCATGCCCCCTGTCCCACCCCTGAGCAGGATGGAGCACCCCCCCCATAAGCATGTGGCAGCCATTGTATCACAACAACAAAACTAACAGGTAGGTAGTGGCCATCTTAAAAGGGACGGCTGTTTGGGGGTGGGAGGCTTGCACAACAACTCCCACCATGCCCCCTGTCCCACCCCTGAGCAGGATGGAGCACCCCCCACACCCAGAAGCATGTGGCAGCCACTGTATCACAACAACAAAACTAACAGGTAGGTAGTAGCCATCTTAAAAGGGAGGGCTGTTTGGGGGTGGGAGGCCTGCACAACAACTCCCACCATGCCCCCTGTTCCACCCCTGAGCAGGATGGAGCACCCCCCACACCCAGAAGCATGTGGCAGCCATTGTATCACAACAACAAAACTACCAGCTAGGTAGTAGCCATCTTAAAAGGGAGGGCTGTTTGGGGGTGGGAGGCCTGCACAACAACTCCCACCATGCCCCCTGTTCCACCCCTGAGCAGGATGGAGCACCCCCACACCCAGAAGCATGTGGCAGCCATTGTATCACAACAACAAAACTAACAGGTAGGTAGTAGCCATCTTAAAAGGGAGGGCTGTTTAGGGGTGGGAGGCTGGCACAACAACTCCCACCATGCCCCCTGTCCCACCCCTGAGCAGGATGGAACACCCCCCCACCCAGAAGCATGTGGCAGCCATTGTATCACAACAACAAAACTAACAGGTAGGTAGTAGCCATCTTAAAAGGGACGGCTGTTTGGGGGTGGGAGGCCTGCAGTACAACTCCCACCATGCCCCCTGTCCCACCCCTGAGCAGGATGGAGCCTCCCCCCACCCAGAAGCATGTGGCAGCCATTGGATCACTATAAACAAACTACCAGCTAGGTAGCCATCTTAAAAGGGAGGGCTGTTTGGGGGTGGGAGGTCTGCACAACAACTCCCACCATGCCCCCTGTCCCACCCCTGAGCAGGATGGAGCACCCCCCCACCCAGAAGCATGTGGCAGCCATTGTATCACAACAACAAAACTAACAGGTAGGTAGTAGCCATATAAAAAGGGAGGGCTGTTTGGGTGTGGGAGGCCTGCACAACAACTTCCACCATGCCCCCTGTCCCACCCCTGAGCAGGATGGAGCACCCCCCCCATAAGCATGTGGCAGCCATTGTATCACAACAACAAAACTAACAGGTAGGTAGTAGCCATCTTAAAAGGGATGGCTGTTTGGGGGTGGGAGGCTTGCACAACAACTCCCACCATGCCCCCTGTCCCACCCCTGAGCAGGATGGAGCCTCCCCCCACCCAGAAGCATGTGGCAGCCATTGTATCACTACAAACAAACTACCAGCTAGGCAGCCATCTTAAAAGGGAGGGCTGTTTGGGGGTGGGAGGCCTGCACAACAACTCCCACCATGCCCCCTGTCCCACCCCTGAGCAGGATGGAGCACCCCCCCAACCAGAAGCATGTGGCAGCCATTGTATCACAACAACAACACTAACAGGTAGGTAGTAGCCATCTTAAAAGGGAGGGCTGTTTGGGGGTGGGAGGCCTGCACAACAACTCCCACCATGCCCCCTGTCCCACCCCTGAGCATGATGGAGCACCCCCCCACCCAGAAGCATGTGGCAGACATTGTATCACAACAATAAAACTAACAGGTAGGTAGTAGCCATCTTAAAAGGGAGGGCTGTTTGGGGGTGGGAGGCCTGCACAACAACTCCCACCATAACCCCCTGTCCCCCAGCGCATCAAGATGGAGCACTCCCTCCCACCCAGATGCATGTGTCAGTCATTGCACTGTCCACTTCAAACTAACAGGTAGGTAGACATCTCATGCCCTCTTGTCCCATCCCTGAGCAGGATGGAAGCCTCCACCACACACACACAAAGACGTGACACAAATCCAACCCAAATGTGTAAACAGAACAGGTAAGTAGCCAGTACCTGCACCCAGCCATTCCTCCCAAAAAGCATGGTGCCATATGACAACACCAGCCCTCTCATCACACCAAAATACCCACAGATCCAATTGCCACTCACAGTGTCCAGACAGCCAAGCAAATGTAACGGCCACAGCAACAAAAGTGTGACACACAAATTCACATGTCGAAGAAAGTCTGTGCACAATCATGCACAGCACTGACTGACATGTGTAAGTGCCATGTGGCCAGAGCTGCAAGGACCAAATGTAAACAAAGAAAGCATGGTTGGTGGTACAAATTCAGATTTGCACATGACATGACAAAGGTATGCATGAGATGTCAATGGCCAGTTCATGCTCAGATGTAACGTCTGCCAGGGCTGAGTAATCAACAAAGAGGCGTCTCAGAAAATCTTTGTTGCGCTTGTCCCTAGATGGCAACATGTCCCTGTAATCACAAAACATGCACGTGGTGCATGGTATGTCTTGACACCTCACACCATGGACAAGTAATGCATGTACCTCAACATCATCTCAGGAGGCACAGTAGTGCGCATACAAACAATGTGATGATCAGTCAACTGTGTGGTGTACAAACAGTGAATAATACACAGCTAACACAAAGCTTGCGTGGTGCACTACAATGACCATTTCCCATCTGTCCCACAGGTGACCAAGAACTGACTGCAGAGGACAACACCAGCAACCTGCAGAGCCAGTCACCCCCCGGAACATGGACTCTCGGATGTTGACTCCCGGGATTCAGCGGACGAGGAGCTCGTAGCCGGACCATCTGGTGTGCCAGGGCGCAACCGGTCCCAGGAACCCATTGTCCCCCCCACCACATCTGCAGCAACACCAACAGCTATGCAGACCCCTGCTGTCATGGCCTGTGCGTCCTACACCACCACCACCACCAGTGCTGCCTGCAACACTCTTCCTGTCCCAGAGGATGACCACCCCACACCAACAACTGAGGAGGGCAGGGAGAGGATGCAGGTGCCTACAGTGGTGATGCAACAGGTCCGTGGCAGCAGGGCAGGTGGAAGGGGCAGGGTCACTCAGAGACAACCGGAGCCTGGGACCGAAGCCCTGGACAGCATCAACAGAGTCCTTGGGGCATATGAACGGGCCCAGGGACGAACGGCCCGGGCAGAAGAAGATTCCCGCGAGCTCCTCCTGCTGAGGAGGTCCATGGACACCCGCATAGGACAAATTGTGGACCTCTTGGGCCAGATAGTGGCGGCACTGAGGGACAGGCCAGCGCCACAAACAACACCTCCACCTCCCCCTGCTGTGCCGCAGGATGACAGTTCAACATCCTCCCCTGCGGCCACAGAGAGGGGTGAGTCCTCAGACCCCTCTGGCCCTACAGCAGAGTCCCCCCCTGCCAAGCGACGAAGGGGCCGGCCCAAGAAATCCCTGGGAGTATCCTGTGGCAAAGCACCTGCCAAGCGTCCGTCACGGAGCCAGCCATGATGGCAACACTCCTCACCACTGCATTGACTTTCTGGACTGTCCTTCCCCACACTGCCCTGTGAATGGCATCTGTTTTTTGGACTGGGTCACCACAACAATGTGGTGACTGCTCGATACTCTCATTTTCCATGACTGTCAACTCACTGCTTCACTAATCACCTCAATGTAAATGTTCACCCCACTCACATGTCACCATTGTAAATAAATACTCCTTACACACATGTCGTTGTCACTGCTCCGTCTTTATTCCAGGATGTGCAGTCTTCACCATGATTACAATGTACCAGGAGCATGGAATGTATGTAGGCAAGGAGAGGCTGAAGGGACCTAGGAAAACACAACAGAACAAGATTCACTAGTCTGGGTGTGGCATCACAGACATCATACAACACTTACTATCAAGCAAATACAACATGCACACATCACAATGAGCAACAAGTGCCAACATACACATCCTGTAGATGTTCCAAACCACCCTGTCCCATAAACATTGTCAGCCACCACTGAGTCATAACCGGCTGCAGTCACAAAGCTCACATACACCTTCACAACAACAGCAACATCATCAGACAATGGGTCCGTTGAACATTGTCACTCACCTTCAAGTGAAGTAGCGGGTGATGAACTGTTGACGCAGGTCAACACCTTCCTCCTCTCCACTGTCCTCATCACTGGACACGGGTTGGTTTGCAGGTGGGGGCCTTGGCTGCTCATCATCATCCAGGATCAGGGGGATCTCCTTGCGAATGGCTAGGTTGTGGAGCATGCAGCATGCCACAGCAATCTGACACACCTTCCTGGGCGAGTACATGAGTGCACCTCCCGTCTTGTCAAGGCAGCGAAATCGTGACTTGAGGAAACCAAAAGTCCGCTCCACCACACGACGTGTCCTCCCATGGGCATCATTGTAGCGTACATCAGCTGGTGTCCTGGGATTACGCAGTGGGCTCAGCAACCACGGACTGTTGGGATATGCAGAGTCACCTAGGTGTGAGAGACACAGATAAACCTTGTAATTATTCTGTGGCAGAGGACAGCATGTCACACACACACCACGCTACTGGACTCTTCGTACTCACCCACAATCCATGCACACTCAGGAAGCAGATTAGCCATGAGCTGGGGTACAATGCTGTTCCGCAAGATGTAGGAGTCATGGGCTGAGCCTGGATATCTGGCACACACGTGCATGATGATCATGTCCGCCTGGCACACCACTTGCACATTTACGGAGTGGAAATGTTTGCGATTTCTATAAATGTGCTACCGTGCCTGTGGTGGAACAAGCCCAACATGGGTGCAATCAATGGCCCCAACAACATGGGGGATGTGTCCAAGGGCATAAAAGTCTCCCTTTACGGCCGCCAATTCCGGAACCCTGGGGAAATGGATGTACCTGTCCTTGTAAATCATCATGGCGGCCAGGACATCATGCAGCACCATGCTGAACATGGGTTGCGACATCCCACCTGCACTGGACACCGTGTGCTGGAATGACCCAGAGGCAAAAAAATGCAGAGCTGCCATCACCTTGGATGTTGGGGTGAAAGCTGTTGGATATGGCCTGCGAGGCTGCAGGTGGGGCTCCAACATAGCACAGAGGTTTTGTAGGGTGGCTCTGTCCAGTTGAGATGAAAGTGGACACATGTCAATGCAATACACCATGAGATGTGTACGGCATCTTACGTCTTGACTGACACAACGCCAACAATGACTGTCATCACAATTGAGTCACAGAGCAGCCTACATGTAGGGACACCTCCAGCTACACTACTCGTACACTTGTCCCCTCTCACACAGCAAGTACCTCTGAAACAACATATGACTATGCGAATGCACATAGGGATCTGGCCACATCTAGCATGAGCAGGCCTGAGAGTATTTCATACAGCATATGTGTATAACTGCAACACTACTGTCCCATACCTAGCTGCTGTACCTGACCCACCTTCAGGCGTAAGTTGAACATGGCACACATCAATAACAGAATGACCACAGGCCGAGCGTAAACATCAAGTGTGTGCATGACCCAAGAAAACAAGACAGTCAAATCTGCACATTCCTCATTAAGACATACATCACTGGGATGTTCACAGCACTTGCACACATTGACATGTGTACACATTGGAGAGTCCATGACAACACTGTTCTGTGTACATGCCCATCAATATCACAAGTGACATGTGAGGGAGCACATGCCAATGCACTAAATCACATACACAAACATGGCATGTGTAGTCAGCAGTGTGTTAAATGTCACATTGGCATTGTGTGCACAATGAGGTGTCATTAATCATGTGGCCACCGTGCACTGTAGATGACTGGCCATTGGCCATTGACCCAGCATCATGTGTCCATAGGTGCTGACAAAGTTTGCCGTCACCCAAATCATGGTCACAGGCTCCAATGTATGGCACCCAAATTGCGGAAGCTACCACCTGTCCCCTGCGGTGTGTCACCGCCAATCCCTGGGACACAATCGCGGTAGTGAGAGAAACATATGTACAGACAAATAGCGGTTGGCATGCTCCGCCACCCAGACCCCGGTCACTCATTGCAATGTATGGCCCCGGAATTGCGGTAGCGCCCGCCTGTCCCCTGCGGTGTGTCACCGCCAATCCCTGGGACACAATCACGGTAGTGAGAGAAACATATGTACAGACAAATAGCGGTTGGCATGCTCTGCCACCCAGATCCCGGCCACTCATTGCAATGTATGGCCCCGGAATTGCGGTAGCGCCCGCCTGTCCCCTGCGGTGTGTCACCGCCAATCCCTGGGACACAATCGCGGTAGTGTGAGAAGCATATGTACAGACAAATAGCGGTTGCCATGCTCCGCCACCCAGATCCCGGTCACTCATTGCAATGTATGGCCCCGGAATTGCGGTAGCGCCCGCCTGTCCCCTGCGGTGTGTCACCGCCATGAACCATGCCCTTGCAGCCAATGGGAACCGCAATCGCGGTAGCCTGATGCAATTTTGAAAATCGCGGTAGGCGTGCTCCGCCAACGCGGAGCCGGTCATTGGATGCACTTGAAAGATGCACCACCGCAGTAGCACCCGCCTGTCCCCTGCGGTGTGTCACCGCCATGAACCATGCCCTTGCAGCCAATGGGAACCGCAATCGCGGTAGCCTGATGCAATTTTGCAAATCGCAGTAGGTGTGCTCCGCCAACGCGGAGCAGGTCATTGGATGTATTTGAATAAGGCAGACCTGGAACACCAATTGCAGCAGCTTAGAACCACTGAAACGAGCCCAGGGGGGTATATATGTGTGTGAGAGCCACAGATTTACATAGCTCACAGAGCCTGCTGCCTGCCACCCCTTGCCAGCAACTTCCTCTGCTGCTGCTGTCTCCAGGGCCTGCTGCCTGCCACCCTTCACCAGCAACTGCCTCTGCTGCTGCTGTCTCCAGGGCCTGCTGCCTGCCACCTTTCACCAGCAACTGCCTCTGCTGCTGCTGTCTCCAGGGCCTGCTGCCTGCCACCCTTCACCAACAACTGCCTCTGCTGCTGCTGACTCCTGTGCACACAGTGATGGCGAGGACAGAGAAGATCGGTGCCACTCCCTTCACCACCGAGGAGCTGGAGGTCCTGGTGGACGAGGTTCTCACCCACTATCCGAGGCTATATGGTGCCCCAAATGTCGTGGTAAGTCACTCAGAGTGGGAGTGAGAGTGCAGGGGGGGCACATGTGAAGTTGATCTGCTGCAGTATGTGCGTGAGAGAGTGGGGTTGTGTCATGCACTGACTACCATGCTGTCCCAAGGGGGAAGGGATGTTTAGCTTATTCCACATGTTTCCCTGCCTGCACATCCAGATTTGAGAGACATGTTTTGTCTTGTCAGTCATACAGTGACGCAGCAAGTTTTGAATGCAGGAGTCGGGACAGTGATTGCTAGTGTGAAGGTCTGTGTGGGTCCCTGATGTCCTTCACAGGCCCATCTGTGGCATTATCTAGGGTTGTTGTCCAGAGGGTAGTGATGGAATTGTATATGACTCAATATGTGCCTCATCTCTAGTTTTGCACTATGCTCAGGACCTCAATACCTGAGGGTGACACTCTTGTTGGTCATTCACCTATGACACTGTAGATTTCCACATTATTGTGCACAGACCCTTTCATCGCCACCAGCATGTGCACATACTCGCATGTGTTGGCACTGTTTGTGCATCCAGATTGTCCCTTCATGTGACAGTTCAGATGCCCCACGTTGGACCTCTGTGTGACCCCACCTGGCCTGCACATTCACCGCACAAACTGACAGGGACACATCACTGAATGTACAGAGTGTCAAAGTTGTGCTTTTAATCTTGACTCTCCATCAATGATCCATTTCAGCCATGTAGTTCAAGCACGACAGGTCTTGTGATGAGGGGTTGCGTTTGTGAGATCATGTCCCTCAATGTGACCTCCATGACACAGTGAGCCAGTAAAAGGGCAAGTGCATTTAGGGCTGTGCAGTGTTGGACCCAGTGAGTCCACCCCCATACATATGTTGATATGTGATGTATGTCTTGCTCTGCATGAAAATGGATAGTAGATGTGGACAGACTACACATGGCTTAATGTGCTGGCATCCTGCATGTGTATGAGATGTGCAGGTACTGTGTCCACCCTCACACCTGCATGCATTTACGTGTGGTCCTCCCATGCTGATGTTCCATGTGAGATGCATTCTTGTCTCTGTTAGACATATCTGTGGATTTGGGATGAGTTAGTATCATGCTCCTGTACTGAGAGATATTGGTACATAACACTGTGTCATTGATGTGTTCACCCTCTTGTCTCCCATGCCTGCAGCTCAAAATACACCAGCGTAAGGCCGTCAGGAGGGCCATTGCATGTAAGGTGCGGGCTCTGGGTGTCTGCAACCGCCGGCGCACCCACTGTCACAAGAGGTGGGATGACATCTGTCGGCTGAGCAAGAACGTGGCCGAGATGACACTGGGGCTGGTCCCTCGGGCCGGAAGGTTGGCGCGGCGAAGCATGACACCACTCATGGCACGCATCTTAGCTGTGACGCAGCCACGACTGGATGCACGTCTGAAGGAGCATCAGCAGCAAGCTGGGGGTGAGTATTCTGGGAGTGTGACTTTGGGTGGTGAGTGGCTGCATGTGTTCCAAGCCTGGGCCAGTGCAGGGTTCTGATGTTGCTAGTGTGATGCAATGGCATGTAAGTGGCCTCGGTGTTGGGTGCAGCTGTCATGCATTCTCCCTACATGTACTTTCCCATGTCATTGGTGTAATGGCCCTTGGATTCGCATTTGTAGTTGTGGCCTTCTGGTACCATCTTCATTGGGGTAGTCAGGGACATCCCATGGCAGTGACCGGCAAAGTGCTTCATCTGAGTGTGCCATCATCAATGTGTGCAATTCCTGACGCCAGATTTGTGAGGACTACACATCTGGCACCAATGTGCAACTGTAGTTGTGCCGCAAGGTAGGACATGGCGGATGGCATGTGCTCATGGCCATTGTGGACTGATATTTTGGAGGCTGTCCCTGTGTTGGCCACTTCTGCTGGCCCAAGATGTGACAGTGGCAACATGTTGGGAGGAAACTCTTTTCCCCCCTCAGGGCCCTAGGTGTGCACAGAGGGATCTGTGGGTCTGGTTACACGGAGCCACCAACAGGCTATTTGTCTGTGTGTTCATCACATGGGTGACTTATGCCAAGTATGCATGATGCCAAGAAGGATTCGACTTTTGGATTGAGGTTGCATAATGTTACTGCCCATGGTGTTGTGCAACATGGAGAATTCATCATCTTTTGTGATGCTTTGCTTGCATATATTTTTGATGTTTGATGCCAATGTACTGATCCTACATCCCTCTCTCTATCATGCAGCATCTCCCGTGGGCACGGAAGGACAGGGGACGGACACCGGTGGTGAGGGATCCAGCACAACTGCTGCACATGAGCATAGTGACACGGATGTCACCAGCGCATCTGAGGGGGACAGGAGTCTTCTGGAGGAGTCGCAGCCAGAGACGCAGACCTCAACGTCATCTGACAACGGTGGAGACGCATCTATGTTGTCGGGCACAGGGAACGGGGACTCGGCCTCATCGTCGACCACACAGCGTCCAGTGCCCACCCTCCCAGCTACTCCCACTGTTGCTGCCCGTGTCCGCACCACCAAAAAGGGAAGGGTGTCCTTCACCCCAGGCACCGCTGCCCCTGCCCCCCCTGCTGCCATCGGTGCAGTCTGTGGAGCTTTTGTGCCAGCTGTGTGTGGGGCAGACAGCTCCCCTCAATGCCTTCATTGACCACGACAAGAAGTTGGCACAGCTGGTTGCTTACGTGGAGGGCGTTAATTCAGACGTGGGTGGGCTGCACCGTACTGTACAGTCTCTGTCCTCTGCGGTGACGGCAGCCATTCAACTGGCCCAATCTCATGGTCCACCTCCAGTCCCTAGGTCAACCACGCTGCCAGTGGCCACGTCTGATGATAGTGACCACAGACCCCACACATCAAGGGAGAGATACAGCACACGCAGCACACGCAGCAGCAGCCCAAGCAGTCCAGGGCGCAGACACCATCCCCATAGAAAGCTAAAGCCACCCCAGACTGCAGAGGCAAGAGCCCTTCAGGCGACACCCAGGGCAAGGAAGCCAAGAAGCATGCCTCAAGATCACATGCCTCAAAGGCACCCCCAGCCAAGGACTCACCTGTCCCAAAAGTGTCTCGCGCAGACAAACAGACAGTTTCCGTGCCCAGTGAGAAACATGTGCCTGTAAAGAGTACACGTAAGAAGAGCTCCAAGGCAGGTTCACCCACAACATCCACTCCCATCCAGAGCCCTGTGAAGCAGGGGAAGGAGCCCACTGTAGGGGGTACACATGGTGAACAGGGGATGCAGGGGCAGAGGCAATCCCGGGCCAAGCGCACCGCTGAATCCAGCACATCCCAAGAGGGAGGGCCACCGTCTGCACATGATCTTGATTTTGTGGTGAGTGTGCCTGTTGTGTACACGCCACTTGGCATTAATCCCAAGACAGGGGTGCCATTTCGAATCCCAAAGAAGTGGAAGGGCACCCCTCCAGCATCTCCCACACACACTGTGTCTCAGGGCAGCATGAGTCCACTTCCACGTGCCACCACCCCACCTGGCCCTAGCAGCCCTCAGGCTTCCCAAACCACTGATGGCTCAACCCCAGCTGGGCCTCTCTCTCCCCGTGTTGTATTCCTCTTAGGGTGTCCGTATATAGGTTTTCCTGTATCATGTCCTTATATAGGCACAATTCGCCCTGCCCTTATATAGGCATAAAATCCCAGTCCTTATTTAGGCATTAAACCGTGCACTCCAAATACAGGCATGGTCTCCGACATCCGTCCACCCTAACGTCACAACGAGTTCTTGAAGAACAGACCCTTAGGCTTCGGGAGTTTCCCTAGCACAGGACTATTGATTTCTTCAAGGACTCATCTATTATGCATGAACTGTTATACCTTAAGGGTTCATTCATGACGTCTTCCGCTGTCCGATTCACGTCAATGCTAACATTCTGAGGTACCTCTCAGGTATAAATATACCTTCCCTAGACCTCGACTTCAGAGGAGCCCGTTTCCCAGCCTGACGCACTGAGAAGACGCTGTCATCCCTGCACGCAGAGAGTCCAGCTTCCAGTGATCTAACTTCCCTCGCGGGGTGTTGGAGTCCGAGTCTGCCAAGAGATTCCCACCTCTCTCATTCTTATGGTATGGAGCTGACTAGAACCTAGAGGGACTCTTGGCATACTTGGCATACTAGGCATACTAGGCATACTAGAGAATACTTCACCTACTTCATACCTCTCCCTACACCTAAGTTAGGTTAGGTACACTGGGGTAGAACTATCTTAGAGACGCATCGTATGAGTACTCGCATTTTTAGCTCATGTTATTTATGTATGTGAATATACGCTAAAAGATAATGCTAACGCAGTATTATTTATTTCTACTGCTCACTCTGTACATTATTTATCTTGCATACTGTCTTGTGATCGTAACAGCACATATTACTTACACGAGAAACAAGACTGTTCAATAAACCTTTTATTGAAACGCCCGTCTATTCTTTCTGTGTAACTTTGAGGAAAACTAAGCATGCACGATTTAGCCGAGTGACACGGTTATCTATTGTTTCCACGACTCTGGAACACGTTCTGATTCTAAAGGGAAACAAAGTTGTCATGTTTTGCGGCTGCCAGAAACTACTCCCTTCTTGTTATCCAAGGAGTTTCTAGTGGCCTCTGAGCTAGCTGGCACAAGTAATTAAGTTTAATATACTCGATAGGGACATACCGACCTTAGTCCTATGTCAAGCCTATAGGGTATATTATTCCAATGCGCAGAGCCTATTAGGGAAATAGGAGCTACACTACATGGCGCCCAACGGTTTGGTAAGGCAGTAATTTAACGCTAGATACGGAGTAACTCAGCTGTGCTTTTCTCTCAGAGACCCCTACCCATATACTCCAAAAGACGTCTGGAGTGGGCAGGGTTAAGTATCCGCCACAGCAAAATAGGGAAGCACCCTATATATTGGCTGTTTGGTTTGCTCAACGTTGAAGGATACAGTGTTCCAAAATATTGTGCACCTTATCTTTTGGTTTCCTTGAGACTTGTTCTACATTTTTCAAAAAACAAAAATGTCCATACACGGGGACGATAACACCGGGAACGGTGTAGCTGCGGCTGAACCAGTCGTAACAGCTTTTAACTTTACAGGTTTAAATGAAACCAAGGAGGGTGTTATACACATCCATCCAAACTTAAGAAGAGCCATCACTCTAAAACTTATAAAACACAGCCTACCACCGAGAGGCGATAGAGCAGTTTTCGTGATAGAGGCACACAAATCCTTTCAGACAGAGGTATTCTATTCATGGATAGTATTCCCAGAATCAAATCCAGTAACAAAACTGTTTCACTTCTACAAGGAAGATGATCCACCAGAGGAATATATTCCTTTCGAGGATATTGAAATTCCACTAACATACCAGGAGCATCAGCTCTGGTTTAAAGGCGCCCTAAAGCATCACAAAAACATTACCAGGCTCGGTCCACTAGGTAGACCAGGAGCAACATGGCCAATTCTAGCCGGCTACACACCTCATCCTGAACTGGATATAATGTCAGATGAGAAACTACTTACTCAACTACAAGAGTTAATAAAAATCTACAGACAATTAGTCCAATATGTCATGCGGACTTTCACAGTCCAACCACCATTGACACTTCCAAATCAGACCCCTCATCCGGGGACTACACTAAAAATTACACCACAGACTCTCTACTCAATCATGGGTAAAATGCCCACAAAACGTGAGCAAATTCCATTCTGGATAGCTAAAAAAATTACTCAAATAGAAGCAGTATTTCCAAATACTAGCCCTTATGAGAAACACAGAATCCTAACAATTAGTTTACCAATGGGGATCACACCACAACTGGAAGACTGCACCACTTGGGGCTCAGTCTTTGCTGCCATCTATACTAAAACACATGGTATTCCATCAATTGCGGTAATACCTGATGTCCTGAAACAAATTCAAAACGAATACGGGGCAGAGCCTGCTCTGAATTTAGGTATGAAATTACTGAAAAATTTCGACCAGGTCTCAACAATAATATTATCTAATATTAAAGGGGAGGCAGCAGCAGTGGCGATCCGCCGACGATTAAGAGAATTCGATGTTACAGAACATCAAACTGAACTACCCAGAATAATTGAACAATCCTATGCAGAATTAGGCAGAGATAGTTTGGGTGGAAGACCATTAAAACCAAAACTATCTGAGAATCCTGAAAAGGACTCTATTAAACAAACTCCTACATCTTCTAAAAAGAAGTGGGAAACTAATAAACAAAATTCAAATGAGAAACGTTCTCAATCCCGAGGTAGGTCTCCTCAAAAGGAGCCCTCTGAAAGGAGGAATAACCTCAGGAATAGGGATAATTTGAGAAAACCTGACAGGTATCAAGATACTGATACACGTTCCTCTCGTACCTTTCAGATCTCGTCACAGACATCGGGAAGAAGAGGACAGTCAGAACATAGAGAAGAACGCGTGAAATCCAAGGAAGATAAACACGCTCCAAAAATAAAACAAAACCTCAATTCTCCAAAAAGAAAGTAGCAGTTCTGAAGATCAGACATGCCGAGAATACTGAGAACACAACTCAAGAACGGAGAATGGGCTCAGACAATGCTGGACAGTGCAGCAGAAGTCACAATAGTTCACCAGAACGTGAAGGAACTTCTGGAGATAGTGGACTTGAATGAGTACATCACAGTAGAGACTGTAGACACCAGGGTTAGTACTCCACAAAGGTTATATGAAATAACACTCCGAATGGAGGGAGACATACCTAGACAGGTGAAAGCACTCTTTTGGGAAAAACTTTCAAAGGGCTATGACATACTTCTAGCAGAAAAAGACTGGCCGCCACAATTTGTCAGGGAGTGCCCACATGGCGAGGACATTATTATGCCTGCCTTCTCTAACCATATTCCAATTCATCTTAAATACACATATGCCAGGAAATGGGCAGTAGCCCAGGCCCCAGCATTATATAAAAATCATGTAGGATGGGATGAGGACTCACCTCACCATAAAATACATCTGAAACATGAACCAACTGCACAAAGGCAGTACCCAATAAAGCAAGAAGCTAAAAAACAGGTCAGGGAGATCTTAGATCAACTTGAATACCAAGGGGTGATTGAATCATGCACCTCCTCAATGAACAATCCTTTGTTTCCTGTCTCCAAACCAGACAACACCTATCGTCTAGTTTTGGATTACAGACATTTAAACACTTGTTCTAAAACATTTGCAGTTCAAAATGCACATAGTACAGCATTAATAAATAACATTGTGCGTAAAAAATATAAAACCACATTAGACATCTCAAATGGTTTCTTTTGTCAAAACATAGCACCTGAAAGCAGGTACTTAACAGCATTCTCCATAATGGGGACCCAGCGTCAATTTTGTCGACTCCCACAAGGGTTCAAGAACAGCCCGGGGTTATTCTCAGCGAGAGTAACAGAGTTACTGTTACAATGAGGCATTGTCCTATGTCGATGACATCTATCTGACGGACGATGACCTGGACAAACACTTGAACAGGGTGAGCACCATTATACTGGGCTTCGCCTCTGAGGGCTACAAGTTCAACTTTAAAAAGTCCCGAATTGCCCATCTCAATGTCCTATTTCTAGGATATGAGCTTTCAAGTGAAGGCAAGAGCTTGGCAGCTAACTTTTTAGAAAAGTGTGCGCTGCTCCAACCTCCAAAAACGCTAAAAAACTTACAATCCATCCTGGGTTTCCTAAATTTTGGAAGAACATACATTCTAAATTACGCAGAAAGGGTTAAACCTCTCTACGCATTAATCAAACCTGATTTTTCAATCAAAAATTGGACACAAGAACACACAGAAATCTTGCGTTCACTCCAGGCTAACATGTTCGCAACAAATCACTTACAAACACGCGTAAGTCAACGCAATTTAGTGATCCGAATAATTTCGGGTCAATGCGGATTCACCTACTTAACATTTAATGAGGGTGAAAAAATACCAATTGCATACAAATCCCATTTGTATACACAAGCAGAAATGCGCTTCACTTCAACTGAAAAATTCTGACAGCAGTTCAAACTGCAGTAGCAAAGAAAGAGCCCTAGCACAAGGGAAACGCATTATTGTCGTTACCCCAGTACCAGCTTTAGAAGCGGTCACAAAGCGAGCATTCCAAATGCTAAAGCATTACATCCAAGATGGATACAATGGGTTAATTCTCTTGCTGCAACAGATGTTGAATATGTTTTGATCCTGATTTAAAAACACAAGCATTCCTGCAATATGAACAAGAATGTCCTCTGCCCACTGAAATTCTGCCTCTCGATCAGTACGAATTCATAATTTACACTGATGGATCCGCACAACCCGCAACAGGGGGTAAGCAAGCTTACAGTGCAGCGTGTGCAATCGTTAAAGGTCGCATGCGAGATGGCATCTTCAGACCTATGGTCACAAAAACTCAATCTCTAGGAGATTGTACAGCTCAGCGAGCTGAACTACAAGCATTCAAACTTGCACTTGAAAATACAGATCGCGAATTCCCCACACTAATCGTGTGCGATTCTTTTTAATGTGTGCAGTCGTATAATGAATATATACAAACTTGGCTTGAAAACGGGTTCAAAGATGCAAAGGTGGCACAATAAAGCATAAAACGCTTTGGGAACAAGTAGTTCAGTTGAAAACGAACTACCAAAGGCTCACGTGATCCATACACTGAGTCATCAACGTGATGGCGTTCACGTTGCAGGGAATTCATTGGCTGACGAAGCCGCAAAGGGGGCTGTTCAAACGGCTTCCGTAGCTGCGATCACTCGTTCAAAAACGAAAATAGACAGTGAGATAATGTTGGCTGTCAATGCTACAAGCAAAGGCAGTGGTGCAGTGTTACCAAAAAAGTTTCCACTCAAGTACTCTTATGTAATTGATGCGAACAACGTTCCTTTTGCTCGAATCCCTGGAGTGGGGGATAGGGTAATTCCAAACAAGGAACGTAGATTAGGACTAATACTAGCAGCACATGAAGGTATAGCTTCTGCCCATGCAGGTGTTTCTGCAACAGTATCTTTACTCAAGCAAAGATATTGGTGGCCTGGCATTCGGAAACAAACAAAGAACTATGTTTTAGAATGTGATATATGCCAACAGATGAAAGTCTCCACAGTGAAACGTCCTGCGCAGACACCCCTGTTAATTTCAGACAAACCATTAGCTTGTGTTTACCTGGACCACTGAGGTCCCTTGCAAAGGGACGGTAACTATAAATATATCATGGTTGCAGTGGATTCGTGCTCAAGGTTCCTATGGATATGGCCTCAGCGCTCGGCTGGCGCTCGAACTGTTATAAAAGATTTGCAAGTCTTTATCGGCACATACGCAATAGGCACACTACATTCTGACCAGTGCCCTGCGTTTAGCTCTCGGGCTTACAAAGAAGCCATGGCCAGTCTGGGCTTTGCATTGCGGTACTCCTCTCCATTCCATCCTGAGGGAAATTCGGTTGTGGAAAGGAAAAACCGGGACATAAAGCAGTCTATAACAGCTAGGGTATTAGGTTCAGGTGATGAGTGGGTCAAACATCTATATGGGGTCCAACGCTCATTAAACAATTTGCCAAGAAGTTCTCTAGGGGGGGTCACTCCATATGAGGTCCTATTTGGGACAAGAATGTGGGTACCAGACCTCGAACACGTAGGCACAGTGGTGGAAAATAAACCCTTTGATATCAAAGATCGTTTGGCTGTTTTACAGGACTTAAACAAATTAAGAACGAAACAAAGCAACATATTCCTGCAGCCAGCCACCACTGGGGATCAACCGGCTGTCCCAGCAAGGCCTTTCTGGATTCCAAAAGTTGGGGATCTGGTCAGAGAAAAGATTGCGGTCAAGAAGGAATTTGGACCTTCTTACAGACAACCAGTACCTGTCCTAGCTGTTCAAGGAACAAGAACAGTACTACTGCCGCCCCTTGCTGGAAAAAAGGAGAAAAGATTTGTGACCATCGACCTCATCAAACCACAGTATGTGGCCAATACTAAATAGTAGGCCTCGTGGACTCCGACCAAGTAGCAGACGCACTCCTCTCGCTACTATCCAAGAGGTTCAGACTGAAAGACTGATAACCATCGAGAATTCAGCAGTAACAGATGAAGGACTGAGCAACAATGCCATGGAACTCATCCCTCTTGAAACTCAAGTAACAGTTCGTCCAAATACACCTGTCTACACCAACGTAGCAAGTGATCAACTGGTTCCAGCGATTTCAACGAATCCTGATGCAATTTCAACAATTGACAGAACAGCTTCTGGCTATTTCATTAACTTTGATACGTTCTCAGAAGATCCCAGTGAACCTGAAACGACGCCAGCATCATTAACTTTCAAACAGCAAGTACAAGACTTTCTTCACTTTCTGAAAAAGACTTATCTGGTTTCACCATGGATTGAACTCTGGATTATTTCTGGAATATTTGTTTTCCTGCTTTGGCTAGCTTTGGTTATGACTATGAGCGTGCTTATCAATGGCAGATACATCCATGTGAACACTGAAAGAAAAGATGTGAACTTACTTTTGAAACCTCATAAATCTTCCCATCGTGAAGCAAGAGACTTGTCAACAGTGAACATCACAGCCGTTCCTATACAGGATGGTATAGTGTGGGACAAAACTGATTTTGATATCTTCACCCAACGGAACAATTGAACATTCCACATTTGTTTAAAATTTCACTAAGTGATCTTATTTTGTCCAATACCTATTCTGATGATTGGGACTTTGAGACTGTTAATGACATAATGTTTGACCTAGAAAAATCTGCTGCATTTTCTAAAAATGAATATTTAGAGGGTTCATCAGACTATGAACAGCTGTATTGCTATAACCACTATGGTCATCATTATTTGCATAAATCTGCATACCCTAGAAATGTGTTTATGTTTAACCAATGGGAGCATTGTCCTACACCACCAAAAGGTAGTTCAAAAGCATTTGCTAACAAGTTTCCATATTTTTCAGGATACAATACATCTGATCCAGAAACATTTTGACTGACTGACTGACTGACTGAGGTATTTATAGAGCGCACTACTGCCGAGGCGTCTTGGCGCTGAGGTAATAGCAGTCCAACCTTTACAACCAACTTAGGTCCTGGAGAATAGCCAAGTTTTTATCAACTTTCTAAAAAGGGACCTACTATTCTGCAGTCTCAAATGTGTTGGTAGGGAGTTCCACAGTTTAGCTGCTTGGTGGGAGAACCCCCTAATGCCCCATCTGGCTCTTCTTATCCTGGGAATAAGAACCAGTCCGGTATTTGCTGACCTAAGGCATCGAGCAGGCAGATATCGCGGAAACAAGTGTTGAATGTCTACCGCCCCTCCTCCATATATGGCTTTATGAACTAAGCAAAGCGTTTTGAAATCTATTCTTCGGCGGACTGGTAGCCAATGGAGGTGTTTTAGGCTCGCGGAGATGGGGTGGTGTTTAGGTAAGTTTAACAATACTCTTGCAGCCGCATTTTGTATGGACTGTAGTTTGGAAAGCTGCCTGACTCCTGCACCTAGATATAACGCATTGCAGTAGTCAATTCTGGAGGACACCAGTGCACCGACCACTGTTTTCCTTAATGAGAGTGGTATAAATGGAAGAATCTTCCGTAGTATTTTCAAAGTGAAAAAACAGGCCGAGGAGACTTGGTTTATCTGGGAAGCATGCGTTAGATCTTTGTCGACCATGAACCCCAGATTTCTGGCCTTCGATACCGGGACAGGATAAGTTCCGGCTTCAGACGGCCACCAGAGTTCACTCCAGACCGAGGATTTCTGGCCGAACTCTATTACCTCTGTTTTACCCGTATTTAATTTCAAAAAGTTCGAGTTCATCCAGCCCATTGTTGCCAATAAGCAGTTCCGGAACCTTTCCGCCATCAGGTCGATGTCTTGTGTGACTGACACCACTAACTGAGTGTCGTCAGCATATGACACTAGGGAGAGACCATGACTTTTTATCAGTCTGGCCAATGGGGCGACATACACATTGAACATAGTGGGGGACAAGGCGGACCCCTGGGGTACCCCGCAAGGGAGAGCAAACTTTCCTGACTGAAGACCATTCCAGTGAATTGCCTGTACCCTATTGGCCATGTATGAGGCCAAAAGGGCCAGGGCCTTGCCCTCAATACCGGCCGCTTTCAGTCGTTGTACCAGCACCTGATGGTTTACGGTGTCAAACGCTGCGGTTAGATCTAGTAGTATCAGAATGGCCCTGCCCCCTCCATCCATCGCTTTTCTTATCTCTTCCATCGCCATAATTAAGGCAGATTCTGTAGAGTGCTGGGCTCGAAAACCATGTTGCGTTGAGTCCAGTACATTATTCTTGTCTAAGTGGTCCGTCAACTCTTTGTTTAAGGCTTTCTCAAGTAACTTGGAAGGAAACGGGAGGCAAGAGATAGGTCGATAGTTCTTAACCTCCAAAGGGTCTAATGAGGGTTTTTGAGTATGGGTCTAATGCAGACTTTTTTCCAGCATTGTGGAAAGACACCTGAAGTGATAATGGTGTTCAGAGTGGTGGTCAGGCCAGTACTAATAACCTCAGGAGCAAGATGTAAAATAAAGGGGGGACAGGGGTCCAATGGAGATCCGGACTTAGTTTTTAGTAATATATCTATGACATCATTCTGATCTAATGTCCGGACCTGGGTTAAAATTTCTTCTGGGGCTGGGCCTTCTTGACCCTCTATTTCGGTCCCTCCTGGGAATGGTACGGTGATGAGCTCATTGTATACTGCCTGCACTTTGTTCTGAAAAAAGTCAGCCATTTTATCAACTAATGATTGATTGGGCGAGAAAACCGTGTCCCGTGGGCATTGAGATAGGGTACTGACGGTTTTAAACAATTCTTTAGAGGAATTCGATGCTTCCTGGATTTTAGTAGCAAAGTATTTTGATTTGAATTGTTTTATGGCAGACTTATATTCCTCCAGAACGGAGTTATAATTGCTCCTATGTTCAATGCTATAATCTGATCTCCAGATTCGTTCATGGCGTCTGCACTTGATTTTTAGCTGTTTGAGCTCAGTAGAGTACCACGGTGATGAGACTTGTTTTCTCCTTAGCGGTTTAGACTCTTCCGGCGCCAGCTTGTTAGCTGCCTGATTTAGCCAATTTTCATAGTTTTCGGCTGCCTGGTTGGAGTCCGAAGCCTCTGGTAGGTTTCTAGATAATGCGGAGATCAAATTCTGTTTTTGAATTGATTTCCAGGGACGGGATTTCGCCAACATGGAAATTCTGCGTCCTCTGCCGGTTGCTGCTGTCCGGACACTGAAGTGGACGGTCGCATGATCTGACCATAATACTTGTTGTACTCTCGTCACTACTGTGGCAGAATTATTAGTAAAGAGACCGTCTAGCGTGTGTCCTGCTTGATGCGTGGGCTCTAGGACAAGCTGGCTCATGCCGTATCCAGCCAGCATGTCCATCAGACATGCTGTATCGTTGTCATTATTTAGTTCCAGATGGAAATTAAAATCCCCAAGAACGGTATATGTAGCAGTGTCTAGGCAAGATTCTAGGAAGGTCTGCAATGACGTTATAAAAGCGGCTCTCGTGCCCGGCGGTCTGTAAATAAGTCTGTATAGGAATGTAAACAAAACAGGACTGAAAATTATGTTAACAAATACAAAACAGATTTATTCTGCAGCATTTATTACCCAACTGTCTAGACATGGTTTCGACTTATGGAAAGAGACACTAGACACAAAAACAGTCTGGGGTACTAAAGATTGGCAAGTGCAGGGGATAGAAGCTTTATTTAGAGCATGCATCATCCCTCAGCAAATAATGTTTTTGAATGAAACTGTCCAACAAACGTCTTGTCTTGGACTAGCCAAGATCAAAGAGATGAAAACCCCTTCTGTACCAACACCTGCAAGTGATAACAATACACAGGCAGCGGTTACAGTTGACACAATACTACAACTCAACAGAACTAATCCTGATTGGAAAAAATGGTTGATGTGGCCCACAGACACGAACAACTGTCAGGAAAGATTCCTGAATAAAACTCAGGGCTTTACTATTAATAGGCCAGACCCAAGATACGTCCAAAGACAGCATCCGGGGGTAGTAACAACATACAGTGTAGGAAAATTATGCATTGATTGGCTACAAAAATCTACACTTAAGGATGTGAAACAACACTTATCCTTACTTAAAGAAGACGCAGACCTTAGGGAATTCTTGCTTGGACCAAGAAAACCACGTCAAAAACATTTCATATATGCCGGCATTTATGCTGCCTATAATGAAGCATGGAAGGTGTCACCGATAGAGGCCGCAGAACAAATACGTGAACTTGATCGTATTAATTTAGAGAAAACTCTCTCTGTGGTCGACAATGGGTTAACAACTTTGTCCTCCAGAATTTATTCATTGGACAGTATTGTATCCTCTGCTATCGACATACTAGAGCAAGATCTGGTGATGTTACAACAAGGCCAATCTCAATTACGTTCTATTGTGTTATTAAGCTGGACGCTGCAATCTTTGCGAGCGGGCTATGTGCCTTGGCGTTTTATCAACACGACGGCTCTGTTTGCAGAATACAATCTCACTGATAAACAGATCGAACAGGCACAAAGAGGAGCAAAGTATACAGTGCTGAGCATTGAAAAACTGGAAAAGTTACCATTTACAGTGGCGAAAAACCAGCTACAGAATGGCTTATTCATGGCAAAATCACACTACCTGTGACTACTTTTCAGTTTCAGTATTGCCTCAAACAAATGCAAGCAGGCAAATATGAAAGGTTGGGTAAGGAATACATTAAGACATCTTGGAATTTACCATACACATATAGATGTTGGAGTGGGGATCGTGAAGTGTTTCTGAGCGGTACACACTGTAAAAATGCACTGAGCGGTTCACTAATATGTCAGGACATTTCTTTACACGGGGCTTGTAATGGTTCTGTGGCAAATTTGTCTTGCCATCAGCAGGGTACACCAGCTGCTGTGATTAATCCAACGTTTGGACAACTTTCTAATGGGAGTTACCTCATGTTGAATGATCAGAGTTGCTGCGGCATGTTGCCAGGCATCCCATATCTAGTAACTGTCAACTCCAGGGTCACTTGCTGTATGCAAGTATTGTTTGCCCCAATAGACACAGTCAGGGAGTCGCCTTTGTGGCCTTCGCTGAACGTCTCTTTTATAAGATTTGATACTTTAAGCAGAATGAAAGCCATGCTTTTACAACAAACAGTGCCTTTGACCTCGGCCAAAGAAACCTATGATCTACAAATTGCAAGGACTTCGGCTGAGATACAAACTTTAATACGTACAAACTGCCCTATACATTTCGTAGAAATGATAGGACGTATCTTTAACATGTCTGATACAAGCGGAATTGTACATGTATTTAAGACCATCTGTTCCGGACTGTTAGCACCTTTCCAGGCAGTCCCCGGAATCATCCCAAACTTTGCACATTCCGTGTTTGGTGGCATACCATTAATTCTAGCACTTGTTGCCGGAATTCTATTTCTCTTCCTGCTATTACGCTATGGCCAGCCAATTCGCAGACATCACTCCGAGCGAAGTGGAGAAAGCTCTCCTTGAACGACAGTGCCGTGAGCGAATAGTACAGCTTTTGGGCATGACTCGTCTATGGGACCTTAATACCACGTGGTTCCTGTCATTCAGACCAATCTGGCAAGATTGCATCTTACCTGTTCTACGATGCCTGCTATTCGGTAAAGAATGCGTGTTGGACACCTGTCTAACATTTCCATCAGCTACGCCAACGGATATCGATACTCTGCTGGACCCGATAACGGCCCATGCTCTGTGTTGTCCCCAGAGGCTACCAATCCTGATGACGGCATTCATTGAGATCTCACAGACGCTTCCGGCTGCTGCTGAGGTACGAGATGGATCTACAGGCACACAGGTAACAACGGACGCGAACATTGCTGCGGCATCCTATGCTGAAGGCGATGCTTCACATCTCTGTGCAATTAATCTACTACACGAGGTGTTCCAAATGTCACCAACAACAGTGGACGATATTTTGTCTACAGAAATAGATGATCTCATGTTTACACCAGACCCATACACTGACTCTGATTCAGCCCACAGTGTTCCAGAGATGCAATAACAATTTGGCCTTCATATTTCAAAAACCTGGAACTCTTCCCAAATTGAACTTTTTTCCGTTTTTTCAAATTAAATGGCACAACAATCTGCTTGAAGTAGAACTATTCTTATAGTACGGACTTCGCGGTACTTCCTCAGACACTTTGTCATCTGGTTAGTCTAAAAAGTTCATTGATTTCCATGACATGAAAAGACTGATTTTGAACAACTTATCGATCATTTTTTGTCATATGTAATTATTACTGCTTATTTCATTCCAATTGCATTTCATTTTCAAATATATGCCTGAAATGAGAAGCAATGCTTAAAATGTACAGTACTTTTTGCATTCTAATGGCTTTTTTAAATACTTTTCAAATGCTTTTTAAGAACCATTTTAGCAATATGCGGTACTCCATTTTATGTTTAGCATTTTAAATGTTTAGCATTTTATTATTATCGTACACACGAAAGTGGAGTGGGTGTTGTACTCCTCTTAGGGTGTCCGTATATAGGTTTTCCTGTATCATGTCCTTATATAGGCACAATTCGCCCTGCCCTTATATAGGCATAAAATCCCAGTCCTTATTTAGGCATTAAACCGTGCACTCCAAATACAGGCATGGTCTCCGACATCCGTCCACCCTAACGTCACAACGAGTTCTTGAAGAACAGACCCTTAGGCTTCAGGAGTTTCCCTAGCACAGGACTATTTATTTCTTCAAGGACTCATCTATTATGCATGAACCGTTATACCTTAAGGGTTCATTCATGACGTCTTCCGCTGTCCGATTCACGTCAATGCTAACATTCTGAGGTACCTCTCAGGTATAAATATACCTTCCCTAGACCTCGACTTCAGAGGAGCCCGTTTCCCGGCCTGACGCACTGAGAAGACGCTGTCATCCCTGCACGCAGAGAGTCCAGCTTCCAGTGATCTAACTTCCCTCGCGGGGTGTTGGAGTCCGAGTCTGGCAAGAGATTCCCACCTCTCTCATTCTTAAGGTATGGAGCTGACTAGAGCCTAGAGGGACTCTTGGCATACTTGACATACTAGGCATACTAGGCATACTAGAGAATACTTCACCTACTTCATACCTCTCCCTACACCTAAGTTAGGTTAGGTACACTGGGGTAGAACTAGCTTAGAGACGCATCGTATGAGTACTCGCATTTTTAGCTCATGTTATTTATGTATGTGAATATACGCTAAAAGATAATGCTAACGCAGTATTATTTATTTCTACTGCTCACTCTGTACATTATTTATCTTGCATACTGTCTTGTGATCGTAACATCACATATTACTTACACGAGAAACAAGACTGTTCAATAAACCTTTTATTGAAACGCCCGTCTATTCTTTCTGTGTAACTTTGAGGAAAACTAAGCATGCACGATTTAGCTGAGTGAAACGGTTATCTATTGTTTCCACGACTCTGAGACACGTTCTGATTCTAAAGGGAAACAAAGTTGTCATGTTTTGCGGCTGCCAGAAACTACTTCCTTCTTGCTATCCAAGGAGTTTCTAGTGGCCTCTGAGCTAGCTGGCACAAGTAATTAAGTTTAATATACTCGATAGGGACATACCGACCTTAGTCCTATGTCAAGCCTATAGGGTATATTATTCCAATGCGTAGAGCCTATTAGGGAAATAGGAGCTACACTACACCCGGTCCAGTCCCCCAACTGTCCCCGACACACAGCCACCTCCCAGTCAGACTGTCAGCCAAGTCTGAGTGTTAGTCCCCCTCACACACATGTCTCTCCCACAGTGGTGCCATGGACTTCCCATTGTTGACGCCCTGAGTGTGTTGCTGACCATGGCAGGGTACAGTACCACCCATTCCCAGTGCTGGGTCTCATGTACTTACTCTGCACTTTCTCCTGGCCACTGGCCTTGTTGCTCACTGGTGTTTGAGCCTTGCCTGTGCAGCTTCTCATGTACCTCACCTGCACTTTCTCCTGGCCACTGGCCTTGTTGCTCACTGGTGTTTGAGCTTTGCCTGTGCAGCTTCTCATGTACCTCACCTGCACTTTCTCCTGGCCACTGGCCTTGTTGCTTACTGGTGTTTGAGCCTTGCCTGTGCAGCTTCTCATGTACCTCACCTGCACATTCTCCTGGCCACTGGCCTTGTTGCTCACTGGTGTTTGTGCTTTGCCTGTGCAGCTTCTCATGTACCTCACCTGCACATTCTCCTGGCCACTGGCCTTGTTGCTCACTGGTGTTTGTGCTTTGCCTGTGCAGCTTCTCATGTACCTCACCTGCACTTTCTCCCGGGCCACTGGCCTTGTTGCTCACTGGTGTTTGAGCCTTGCCTGTGCAGCTTCTCATGTACCTCACCTGCACTTTCTCCTGGCCACTGGCCTTGCTGTTTACCCCTTCCCTGTGCAGGATCTCATGGACACAGTCTGCACCTTGGACTGGCCACTGGCCTTGCTGTTTACCCCTTCCCTGTGCAGGATCTCATGGACATTATCTGCACCTTGGACTGGCCACTGGCCTTGCTGTTTACCCCTTCCCTGTGCAGGATCTCATGGACATAATCTGCACCTTGGACTGGCCACTGGCCTTGCTGTTTACCCCTTCCCTGTGCAGGATCTCATGGACACAGTCTGCACCTTGGACTGGCCACTGGCCTTGCTGTTTGCCCCTTCCCTGTGCAGGATCTCATGGACACGATCTGCACCTTGGACTGGCCACTGGCCTTGCTGTTTACCCCTTCCCTGTGCAGGATCTCAAGGACACGATCTGCACCTTGGACTGGCCACTGGCCTTGCTGTTTACCCCTTCCCTGTGCAGGATCTCATGGAAACGATCTGCACCTTGGACTGGCCACTGGCCTTGCTGTTTACCCCTTCCCTGTGCAGGATCTCATGGACACAGTCTGCACCTTGGACTGGCCACTGGCCTTGCTGTTTACCCCTTCCCTGTGCAGGATCTCATGGACACAGTCTGCACCTTGGACTGGCCACTGGCCTTGCTGCTTACCCCTTCCCTGTGCAGGATCTCATGGACATAGTCAGTACTTTGTCGAGGCCACTGGCCTTGCTGTTTACCCCTCCCTGTGCAGGATCTCATGGACACAGTCAGTACTTTGTCGTGCCCACTGGCCTTGCTCTTGTCCACTTCTGGTGCCTATCACTGTGATATGTGAATAAACCTAGGGGCTGGATTAAGTCCTTTTTGGAAGGCCTTTTTGGAAGGCCGCACACAGCAGGTCTGGCTCCCACCGTGTGCCTCTGTGCCCCAGCGGGTGGCCACAGGTGTCCCGCAGGGGTCATCCCTTAGTCCCCTTCCTTTTAACATCTATGTCACCCCGCTGGTTTACTTAGCGGAGACATTAGGGGCTAAGGTGTTGGCCTACGCTGATGACACCCAGCTTCTGTTTTCTTGGGGAAGGGACGATGATTCCTTCCTCTCTGCTCAACACTGTCTGTCCTCTGTTTTTCACTGGCTCGCTCAGGCACAGCTGAAGTGTAATGAAGAGAAATCTGAGGTTCTCTTGTATGGCGTATTTCCTGCCAATTTCAGAGAGAGGCTATGGCCCCCAGGTTTCCCCTTGCCTAGTGCAATGGGAAACGCTGCACAAAATCTGGGGGTCTGGTTCAATGAGAACCTGACCTTTTCAACCCAGGTTAAGAAGCTGGCTGGGACCTGTTTTGGCACTCTGAAAGCTTTGAGGAAGTTTCTTCCTCTCCTCCCAAGACCCGCTAAAGAAACTGTTGTTCGCGCCTTGATTTTGTCCCGCCTGGACTATGCCAACGCACTTTATGTGGGCATCCCTGGCTACCTCTTGAATAAAATGCAGGAAGTTCAAAACTCTGCTGCCAGACTACTGCTGGGTTTGTCTAGCAGGTGTAGTGTGCGCGCTCATTTGCGCTCCTTGCACTGGCTCCCAGTCGAGTCCCGAAATTTTTTTAAAACTTTGGCCATTGCCCATAGGGCTCTCTATGGCCTGGGACCTATCTACCTACAGAAGAGATTCGCTTTTTACAACCCAGTAAGACAGTTGCGTTCTTCCTCTCAACTTCTGGTGCAGACCCCTAGGTTCAACCGCCAAAGGCTTGGTGGGAGCTCCTTTGTGCGGAAAGCTGCTTTGGCATGGAATGCACTGCCCCTGGAGCTGCGCGGCATCCAGGATCCGGTGATCTTTAAGAAAAAGTTAAAAACCCTTCTCTTCTAGCAGATGCTCTGACTTATGTTTCTTTTTCTCAAGTACGCGCCGGGACACTCTGCCGAGTATCTGTGCGTGTTATAAATATATATAACATAACATAACATAACTCATGTTGTCTGCATTGTCAGTGTCCTTCATGAATAAAGCGTTATTCTGTCTGGGTATGGTTTACTGTGACACATGCTCTATATGCCACTTCAACATTGCCAACGGTTTGGGTCACTTCATTCAGGGTTTGACAGGGGTGACATGCACTTCAGTTCTTCTGGACTCTGAGGCTTGGGTGTGCAATGCTGTTGGTTTGTGATGGACTACTGTTGTATTGGTCACTCTTTGGTCATCTTAGCTATATTGGACACATGTCATATGTGTATGCAGTGCCAGCACAAAGTGGGATTCTATACACAGTATTGCAGGCTGGCAGGCCAGGGTAATCATGTCTGTGTGTGCTTTCTTGATGTGTTCCGAGCAGTATTGGTGTATGCTCATCTAGTGGTGTCCAGGCGTCCTAGTCACAAGTGTTGATTTCAATGTGTGCACTTGGGTGTTCATGAAGTGTGCAGTGTGAAGGGGTGACTTTGTCAGTGGTGTTGGTGTGTGTGTGTGCCCCTGCACTTCTTGTCTGTGTTGGGGTATGTAGTCTGTGCAGTGCTGCTGGGTGATGATGTTGGGTTCTCCTGTTCTGTCTGTGCTCCCATTGCCTTTCTACAGTTTTGCTGCACAGGTCAGGTCTGGTCTGGTCTTGTTGTACTCCTGTGTGTGTTGTTATTGATGTTGGTGTATGGCTGTTGTTTTGTTGTCAGCATTGGTTCAGGTATCCCTGAGTGTGTGTGATGTTTGTGTCTGCCCCCCAGGGAGTGTGAATGTTTGTCAATGTGTTGACTGGGAATTATTGGCCCCCTTATGTGTGTTTGACACTGGTGTTGTGTGATGTGGGTGTGGTTTGGGTGGGGGTATGTGTGGAGGATCCTACTTGTGTTTGACAGTTGTGGAGTTTGTCAATGGGCCCTGTGTGTGGTGCTGCTGACCAACACCTATCAAGTAGTTGGAGGCAGATGTGTGGCTGTTGACTGTTTGACTTCTGGGACTTCATTTCATTCCTGCACCTATACATGTTTTGCCTTGCTGTCTCCCGGAGTTGTTGCAGATGTGGTGGCTGTGGTTTAATTTCACTCACTGTGGCAGCCATGTGTGGTTTGATGGGGTAAGGGTGTCATCAAATGTTCCTTATCTTGCATGTGATGTACACATGCTTAGTGGTTGTGTCCTTGGCCTTCCATTGGTGTGCACCTCACTTTTGCTTTCCTATTTGTGGTCCTACATTGCTGCTGACATGTGGTCTGTGTATGTGGCTGTATGTCAGTGTGGGGTATGTCTGTGTAACTTGACAGGCTGTGTGTCCAGTTCAGTGTTTGTTCCTATTCTGTATCAGTGTTCATTTTGTGCTTGGACTCAGTTTTGCTGCCATGAGTGTAGTGTCTGTGTGGTGTGGGGGTTGCCCTGGCCATGTGTTTCTGTGCTGTGTGTTCCTCTGCAGCCCTACCTGCTGAGGCTGCCTCCCTAGTTGTTTGGAGTGTGTGGTGCAGGCTGTGGGGTCACCTGGATTGTTGCTGTACATGGGGTGGCACAGGTGGAGCACATGGCATGTCCCTTGAGGGGGGGGCTAGTGTGTGGAGGGTGGAGGTGTGGCCCTGTGTTCTTTGTGCACAGCCCATGCCTGGCGCAGACCCTGCCTTCCTGCATTGTGTGCATGTTTTCCCGCGTCTTCACCGCTGCGGTGACATGACCGGGACATTACAGCAAGATTGCGGTGGATGGGTGGCCTGGATGCGGAGGGGTGATTTACTGACAGGTACGACATGTGTGGGTGCACTTGTGGTTTTGTTCCTGTCCCCACCAGGGTGTCTGGTGTGGACAGGAACCCTGTGTCATCCCGGGAGTTGTGTGTTGTGTTTGTGGGCGGAGTTGTGTCATTGCGTACCTGCGGTGGTCGTCCGCGACGGTTCATGACTTGCTGGTGGTGTATCACGTACAGCGCCGGGAAAACATGTAAGGCTGGGTCCATTGCGGTCGTGACCGGGTGGTGGAGGCCGTGAATCTGGTTGCGCTCGCTCCGCTGTGGTGTTTCCGCCGTCTCTGGTTAGCCGGTTTCTCCGCTGCGGTGCGTCTGGCTGTTTGGGGCATCCTGATTTGTTCGGCGGACGGGACGTCATTCCGCACGGCGGTGAGTCTCCATTGGCTCCCACCGCCGCGGTGGTGGGCGCTTTTAGATGGTGGTTCACGTCACACCGCGGCGGACGGGAAATGGCCTAGGTTTGCCCATGCTAATATGGCGGACGTGTGGACCGCTGTTCGCGGGCGGAAAATTGCATTTTCCACCCCCGCCAGCACCGCAATGGTGCCTCCGCCCGCCATCCTAATAGACCCCTTAGTTCTGACTAGTGGGGCTCAGACTACGTTACATTGATTTAGAATGAGAAAGTTATTTCACTTTCTATAGAGAATGCAATTCTCTACATAAGTGTAATTCCTGTACAACTGAAGCTTATCTCATTATATATATGTGTATTAGTATTATTCACTTCTTCTCTCTATAATATTTAATAATGTATGCTTAACGTTCATCTATAATTTATATAAGAATTATACTCTATAAAACATCTACATGGTGCTTTACTATGTCTAAGGATTTAATATGCATCAATGACAGTTGTTAAACTAGCAATATTATGTAGCGTGTTGGCACATGAACAGGTCTGGTCTGTGCTTAACACAAATAAAAAACATAAATAATTAAAGAATGTTTCTTTCTTATTTTGTTTCCACCACTAGGGCAGACGAATGCTTCCACTTGGGTATTGCAATGAATAGGGCAAAATCCCACAAGCCTACCAGTGGAGCCTGTCCACCTCCTTCCACCATTTCACCACCTTTAAAAGCCGGGGGGGTTGAGGGGTGGGGGTTCCTGTGTGCGCGCACACATTTGTATATTATTTGTAGGGTCGTGTATTTTAACAAGGCTCATTATAGTCACATTCCTTTGCCACTTCAATGTGATAGGTTTTGATATTTTGTGCACATGTCTTTCCTTTGGATTGCTCATCTTAGGTTGTATATGTAATTTGAGATATTATATATAGTTACTAGAGTATATTGTTTTTCCCATTTACTTGCTGGTTGAGAGCGTGATCTGTTTATCAGCTTTACATTCCTTTGCTGGCAGAACTTTATTTTGGCTCTCCCCTTGCTGAGGACTGGAAGTTAAGAGACCAGGGAAGGAAACTTCCTAACATGAATGTGTTAAATTACTAATTTTGGAATTGAGAAACCTGCATCCTACTTCCTGTTTTGCACTTGACCAACAATGTTTTACCCTAGCTGTATCACTTGATGTCCCTGTTGTTCTCACCTGGACAAAAAGTTGTAAAAATCAGAAGGTTGTTAAAACCGTTTTTAAGTCAGTGCTTAATTTAAGCCAGTGGTTTCCGGTGCTGGCCCCGGGCACTTAATTGTCTACACTGGCACTTCTGATAGTCTGTGTCATGGGGGCACTGTTTGACTAATTTAGAGATGAGAAGAACAACAGTTGATTATTTAGTCAATATGGAATAAAATGACTAATCCCTGCCTCCCAAACTATTCTTATAGCTTTAGGGGACTGGAATTGTGCGAATTATCACACTTGTAGGAGTGTGATCGTTAGTAGTTGGGTTGGTACAGTCACTGGCAGTAGCAATGGATGGTGCAAGCTGCAGTGGCCTCCTGACAAGGGCACTGCCACTTCCCTTTTTACAAATTAAGCCCTGTTTTAAGTGCTATTGGAATTGCTATTGCGATCTTAGTACAGGGAGAAAGTGTGTAGAGGTGATTTGGCCTTTGGTGTATGTGTGTTTGTGTGTGCGTGTGTTTGTGTGTGTGTGTACACCTATTTAGTGATATATGTATGCAGTCAGTGGTGTCACACAAAATGACTGGGCTCCCCTGCAGAATGTGATGAGTGACCCCTGACCCCTAAAACTTAGAGATATTCATTGGCCTTCGGCTGCCTTAGGAGCCCCCTTGAAGTGTTGATGGCCCCCTGGGGGTACCTTTGGTACGCCCCTGTATGCGGATGTATTCTCAAGCAATTGCGTTCTGACACAAATGGCTATCAACATGTTGTGGACCTAAAATACAGTTTAGAGTGAGAATAAGCCAGACTGTTGTATGAGACATCAAGCAGGGAATACACCAATTTACATTATTTGCAAAATTAGCTGTAATCAAGTTAGGTACATAATATTAACTATGTATTCCCTTTTATTAGTACACTTGCCATTACATTGTTCTTTATAGTTCAGGTGTATACAAGCATGCTAGTGGGAGATGAAAATAAAGCAGAAATATATCTTCAGTGAAGTAGTGTGCAATCTGTACAGTGTGACAGAAATAGGTCCATGAGAGAAAGTACTGTTACGGGAAAATCTGCAAAGCTGGAATTGTTATCTGGCAATGATCTGAAGTTTATGTCAGACGACATTCTACTGTTCGGTTAGACAAGATGTGGAATGATTGGATTAGCATCTCAGACATGGAAACATACTTTGAATTGTCAGAAATGTCATAGCCTGAGGTCTAATTTCTAGGATTTAAAAATGCTTCTTTTAATGCTTATTATCTAAGTTTGTTTTGTCCCATAAAACCGGCTATTCTGAGCTGTGGCAGACAGTGGAGCTCGGAATTTGCAGTCTGTCCATAAAGTACAGTATAAACAGACAGGTGTGCTGTGAGCTTAATATAAGAAACACATCTGCTGCACTTTTTGATCTAATAAAAATCTGTGTTACTCAGTGCCTGCCAAGGCACGTTTTTTTATAGAGCTCTAGATAACAGGGGCAACCTAACAGTACCCATTTCATCAATCTAGGGAGAGCGACTAAATTAGCAAGCATTGGCAAAACGAATAGGCCTGGCTTTCACATGTTAAATCATGCAACACAGGCATGCCAAAAGGCTCTGGTGCTGTTAATAGTGGTATTGGGTATGGGGATGGGGGTAATGGTAATGGTTGTGGAAGGCATTAGTGTGGTGAATAATGGTGGTGATACTGGTGATGTTGGTGGTGATAATGCTGGTGGAGGTTTTGTTCGTAGTGGTTGTGATGGTGTTGGTGGCATTGCCTGTGGAGTAATCAAGGTGATGCTGATAGTTCTAATAGTGGTGGTAGTAACAGCTCATATTAGGGTCCTGAAAAAAGCCTCCAGCATTAAACTAATACAAAAAGCATTTCTTTCTTTAAACTATAAATTTATGAGATAACCAATTGAAAGTATGATTGCTGAGTGGATTTTTCAGGAGTAAAAAAGTCCCTCATGCAATGGAAGGCAATGTCTCCGCAGGAGGCAAATTGATACACCAAACAGCCAATAGCATGAGTTGGGAGAGTGATACTCCTCTTGGTGGAACCTAAGCCCACACTATCTATATTTTAAACAATTGATATCAGTAGCTGTTGCTTACAGCTGCTCTATTGATAGAAAATAGGATGGACTCGTCATGTCTGAAAATTAGACACATTAACATAAGTGATGCAAACTGACTTTTGAAACATAATTTAACGTTACATTAGTACATAATAGACGGCACTAATAAATACCAGCCCATAAAAGTACAGGATGTGGTCTTAAAGAACAGAGTTGTGAATTTTATGGTCTTAAAGGCAGACAAACACAACTCCTATAACTGGCATTGTTACTTCTGTGCATGTGTGAATCTTATATCTCTTTGCTCCTTTACATAAATATACCTTTTATTCATGTGTAAAGTATACAACGAGTATGTTTCATGTTTAAATATATGCTGTTCAGCTACATCGGTTTGTTGTGCTTATTTTACTATCCTTACATTTATGCAATGTATGCATTGCTTCGATTGCACATGCACAAGGATCGAAAATCTGTGCTGCAATTTTTAATGTAGAAGAATTGTTTTGCAGTTCTGTGATATGCATCTGGAAAAAGAGATCTGGGTGGAACATTTTCTCACACTTCCATCGGTATTCAAAGCACATCATTTTGAATGTACATTAATTGTTCTGATAAGTATCTTAAGTCCATAAAAGGATGTTAGTAAATGCCAAAAAGTTAGCATTGTGTTGTAGGAAACCTAATGTTCGCTACTTTTCATTGCCTATTTCTTTAACACACTCCAGAAACACCCATTTTTAAATATGGTACAGTCAAACATCTTTTGTGTTGTGACACAATACACAGAGACTCAGCCCTCTTCAGTAAAGGTCTTTTTTTGGGTCAGTTCCCTTCAGCCATTGTATTGATGCAGAAACATGCCTACTTTATATTTAAATTAAAGAAATATAAATGTTGTTAATATCCTTCGGTCTCAAGTCATGCTGTTGGTATGATTTGTTTTCTTCATTGTTCTATTTAGAACTTCCATCTTAATATATATATTGCATTGTTTTCAGGAGCATAGGCAGTTGCCAGTACCTATTGGGTGAAGGTTGGTGCCATTTTGAAAAGTAGGTTTTTCCAACTACATAGTGCATATTAACCAAATGGCAACTTGAATTGTGATCAAGATAAGTATGTAAATCCACTATAATACTAGCCAGGTCTAATTTTTGTACAGACAATATGTATTTTTTGTGTACAAAAGCATGCTTTCTACAAAACAAAAGACTTGACTGAAAATGAGATTGTAGTGCATTCACACAATTTAAAAAAATCTTAATCTTATTTCAAATAAATGTTTGCTTTAAATATTACTGGTGCTGATTTTAATGCTGCAAGATGCCTTTCCAACATGATTTCAGCTTATTATTGTGGGAGGCGCTCAGACCAGCTTTTCCATTGCGTACACTAGAGGCTAAAAACTGTCCTTTATGCGGCTTCTGTCATGACCTGGACTCAATGATCAGTGCCCCCGGTCTATCAAATATGCACTCCTTAAAACTCACAATAATCAATGCCTACAGTCTCTTTAGTCCATCTCAGACTCCTCATCCTCTTACCATGGCCATTGGCCCAAGTCCATCTCTAAACCCGTAGGTTCGATGGCCATTACCACCATCCTAGTCCCCAGGTTTCTGCCTATGATAATTGCTACACTATGGACTTCAACACCTAAAGCACAGACTCATTGAAAGACCCCTTTCTAGAGTAAGGTACATGATGTTGCCTTTTAGATTTCTTTGCATTTGTGGAACCATTGTGTTTTCCTCAAATGTTCCCAATTCTTGTAACTTCTGTGGATGTGCTACAGGACATGAAACTTTATGTATTGTAAAACTTGAGTGATAGACTTCCACAATGACAGAGGAAGAGCACTCCGGAAATGGAGGCCCCGCAGATCAATCCTGGAAGAGTCATCCAGGAATACACTTTGTCCAGGATTCAGAAAAAGATGGCCAACAACAGTGCAGAGAACTTTGATGAAGGAAACATATGAAAAGTTAGCTTTCTAGGTTAGTATATGGGGTAAATAAATTGAACAACTAAGTAATGAAACAAGAGAACATTGAGAATAAGAAACAACTGATTTTTAAATTTTCTTGATAGAGTTTATTTTGTGGCTAACACTCTTGCCAGAGAGGTACTCTGGATAATGAAAATGTAGCAGTAGTGCACAGACCTTTGAAAAACACAAGACTGTGAGAGCTTTCTTGAGATAATTTAAAGAACTAAGCTTTATGAGGAAAATTGCCTGTTAGATCTGTGGAATCCAGTAGGATAAAATAACAGCAAACTGAACTTCTGAATAGATAATATATCCACAGATATTTATGGTTGGGTTTAAAGTGCATTCACATCGATGTGATCTAACTGTATTTATAATGCTTATTAAGCCTCGTATTAACTAACGATTAACAATTTATCACCATAACAGAGAAACAGCATAAAGGCAACCAAGGAAACTGCAGACCGGATAGAGTGAGGGTTACCCAGAAATCAATTATAGATCAAATCTCTTCAGTTTTCTCTCTCTTTTCCCAATCCTCTTCCCTCTGCATTGTCATGCAGGCATAACATGGCTCAGATTGCAGATCACTGAGGCAAGGCAGGGAACTAGAGGAGTATGTAGCATTCCATCAGTGGCTAGAGAAGAATTAGAGGTTAGCACTTTTGCCACAAAGTCAAGCCTGTGTGTAGACACATTGCTTGGATGATATGAGTTCTGAGATGTTTCCAGATCTAATTAATGCCCTGCCTGATTATCATAAGACTTCATGTCCTGAGGTACCTAGAGCACCGTCTAATGTTAGCAGAAATGCAAGCAGAATTGCATTAGCTAAGGCTAGAAAATACCAGTTTAGGATGGAATTGGAACAGTGTCACCAAAGAACAGAGGTTAATCACTGGGTCTCTGCATCCTCTTGTAAAATAACACCGTAGGTCATTATTACATCCAATACTTTTTCATCACTGAGCTAGCTTTCGTGTTCCTTATCTTATTGCACATGAAGTACACATGGCACTGCAGCAGTCTGTGGCAATTACTGTATAAGACCTCCACCATGAGTGCCTTTGGCTTCACCCAAAATATTCTATGGTAATAATGCAAAATATAGAATACTTATGAACCAGTTCTATTTGCAACTCTTGAGTAAACTACAAGCATTCCCTGATGATTCCTGAAGGGGGCCTTCATTCTATCGTATCTGTGAGGTAATGCAGCAACATGCTAAGTCCCACTAGATGAAAGGGATGATCCTTTCTTGTACAACTTTTCATAATTTAAGGAGGCCATGAGTAAATTTTCACTAGACACACATTTATCAACACAAATTGACCTGAGGAAAAAACCCTTTTTTTATTTTACCATGGTTTAGGAGATGACCTGAAAGATGTACTGGCATAGGTAATTAACCCTCTGAACCATGTGATGAATTAATCAACCAAATGATGAATTAGGCAAGAGAAAGATCCCGGAAAGACTGACACTAAGGTCATATAGGCATAATTATATGCAAGAATAATGTCCTCAAATTTAATGTGGAGAACCAATGGACATAGTGGGAATTTGAGGGCCACTGTCCAAAGGCAAAAAAAGAAAAAAGGTGTTACCTTAAGCTGTGTCTTTATTGTGGGAAGCCTGGACACCGCTAAAGAATGCCCTACAAAACCAAGGCTCCAGTAACTGTGTTGTCAGTTCTGGAGCCAGCACTGGAGATTAAGGAAAACTAAAATACTATCTGAGGTAAGGGACTTTGTCATCAAGTGCTTCCTTTAATACAGTCTCCTATTCTTTACCCAATGCTCCACTATAAGAATTTAAACATTTGGCAATTTCTGTGGTTCTTATGTTATCACCGCAACATGGAGTGTAAATTAAGATTCCTCTAGATTCTGCTGCCACTGCCAATTGTTCAGAACAAAAATTAGACTTACCAGTACTAATAAAAGAACACTCGGATGCAGTACACCCTGTGGATGGTAGAGACCTATCCTCAGGATTAATTACATTACAAACCGAGCCCGTGAATATGAGGGGTGACAATGGTTTTTATGAGCAAATAGAGTTTGACCTAACTGATACCCCATTGTTTGATGCAATACTGAGCATGCTCTGGTTAAAATCACACAAACCAAAGATTGATTTGCAGCTAAGAAAAGTGATCTGAGACTCTGAGCCTGATTTAGATTTTGGCAGACAGGTTACTCCATCACAATGGTGATGGATATCCAGTCCGACGAAATATAAAGCCTATTATATCCTATGGGATTTACGTTTCAGTGGACGGGATATCCATCATCGTTGTGACGGAGTAACCCATCGGTCAAGATATAAATTAGTCCCTTAGTCTTTTATTATCAACATTGCCCTTTTTCTAGACCTTTCGTGCAAGCACAATAACAAGACTTTGAAGACATATTTGTTAAGGTCAAAGCAAGCGAACTCCCACCTCATCATACATCTGATTGTCTGACACACTGTTAACCAGGTGCGATATAGCTATTTAGTAGGATCTATTCCCTCACAGAAAAGGAAACTGGTCAATTGCAGCAGTATTTGGACGAATTTCTAGTCAATGGCTTTATCTGCCTGTGCAAGTCTCCAGTATCTTCTCCACTCTTTTTTATTCCAGAGAAGAGTGCATAATTATGAACCTGCATTAATTACCACGCCTTAAACAAGGTCACCATAAAAAACGGTACCCTTGTACACTAATACCTGCGGATTAGATCCATTAAGAGAATTAAACATTTGTACCAAATTGGATTTATGAGGGATGTATTATCTTGTCGTCACAGTCTGAAAGGGACGGAGTGGAAGCCTGCATTTTGTGCAAAACATGGTCTCTAGGAGTAATCTATTATCACTTTCAGGCTCTGTGATGCAGCCGCAGCCTTCTTATTGTTTGGCTGCCTGTGTTGTTGTTTACAAAGATGACATTCTGATCTATTCCAAATCTGAAGATAAGCATATCCAGAATGTGTGAACAATTTTGCCGAAATTATGAGAGAATCAGGCATTTTTCATTTTCAAATTTTATTGTATCTTTATTTCTCCCACAGGAATATAAATTTATGGGAGAAAGATGAATGCAAACTGGAATTGGCCCATGCCTATTTATGTAAAAGATTTCAAAGTTTCTTCGGCTTTGATGACTTTTGCTGAAGTTTTACTTTACACTTCTCAAATATTGTCAGTCCAATTACTTGTCTGCTGAGACAAGGTATGCAGTTTACTTGGACTCAGTAAGCCAAGAAAGAAGAAAGCTTTCCAAAAACTGAAGAGATGTTTTACCGCAGCACCAGTATTACTCTATCCAGATCCCATTACCGCCACTTTATTTTTTAAGTCAAAACTTTTCAGTTTGCATTAGGTAGCATGTTGTCTTAACGAGATCCCTGGTCAAATGTCCTTGGAGTATGATGGTGAAGGAGCTCAAGGACTGATACAACAGGACAAGCGGACACTGGTTGTGGATAAACACCCAACTTGGTTACCCAGACTTCGGAGAGGTGGGCCCGCTGCTGGTATCTTAAACTTAATCTTCACCAGTAAGAACATATATAAAGCAAAGAGTAATATTTCCAGGTTATTTAAACTTTGGGATGGACAGCACCATTTTACAAGACGACTAATAAGGGATTATACATGTTACGTCATCTTGTAGTACTATAAGACTTCGATTACTCAGAACCGAGGATATAACGGAGTTAAACCCGGTAGAGAGAAGTATAAGTTTCAATTTATTTTAAAAAAAAACCTCTAGCGCAAGGAGTATTTGACGCTACTCAACAGCACATCACAAATTTTTGATCTATCCATTTGTAGTCCTTCTAAAAGGGAGGTTTTTACCCTATAAAATTTCTTGGTCCTGAGGAAGGTGGGGTGTATAGTGCCAAGACCACCGAAACGCGTCGATGCTGTGTAAACTACTGAATCCAACCACAAGAGAGAATGTTGCGAAAACAATGATGGACAGCAACAAAAACATATACTTTACGTAATAAGTTGGATCAGGCTTTGTAACAGTTGTTCTTTTACTTTACAATAGGGTCTCCCTATTAGGTTGTCATAATATTTTTTAGGAACAGTGTTTTTTTGTTATTGTATATTTTTGTTTTATGTTTCATTTTAGCTGACAACTTGTTTTGATGGAATGGATATGTGTCACAACATGATGAACTAATTGGTCCTAAATGTACTTTAGATATCCTGCATTGAACATGTTATGTGCTCATTGTTTGTTAGAATCACTATTTTTTAGAATTGTAATATAATCCTGTTTTTTAATAAACATTGTGGTACCCATTATGGAAATTAGTTTTTAAAAAGACTTTTTATAAATAAAGACTCTGTTACTATATTCTTGGACCAGGTGGTATTTCAGCTGAGTGCTCTTTAGCATATGTGCACCCCCCTTTTTGGGGTTCGTTAAGTGTGTATTCAGGCTTGTTTCCTTCTCCGAGGGACATATACAATTTTTCTCACTAGAACATGCTGGGCCCAGGAACTACTGCTTGAAAAAAAAAGCAAGATAACAAAAGTAGTCAACATTGACAATTGGGGATCCCTCAATGTAAAAGGTCCTGCATTTCTGCACTTTCCTACATACCATGGTGAATGTTTTTGCCTTATTAATTTTCATTTTCCTGGAATTCATAAAGTGGCCGAAGGTATCCATCAGTTTTTGTAAGCCGATGGGTGTCCTGGATGATAAGACAGCGCCTTCGGTATACAACAAGATTGGTACACGGTGCCTGACAACAATAGATGCGTCGGTCTGCACAGTCTGAAGGGAATCATTATTAAAGAGTGAGAAGAGAAGGGGGCGTGGCTTAGGCAGCCGCGATGGCGGACATGTCTGAGTAGAGCTCCGTCAGACAGCCCGAACAAGCGACAATTACAAGTGCCAGCAATACCAGATTGTCGAGACCGGGTGATCTGGGGAACAATCCCCGATCAAATTGGAACGGCTGGGACGCTGAGTTGGCCTGGAGACGAGTTTGTGGGCGAACGGACTGCGACAAGATGGCGGCACCCAGCTTGCGGATCCCCACTGCGACGTAGACGAGACCTGCGGACTGCCCCGGAGAGAACCACCACTGACCTCGAGGGTAGGAGCGGAGCAAGCCAGCAGATCGCTAGGCGGCCATCTGGGAACAGTGGCAAGCAATACCCGAAGCGAAGCCCGCAGGCATTTGAGGTCGACTCAACAAGATGGCGGCGCCCAGAGATACGAGATCGGCACCGTGACACCCCCGACACAGCATAAGGTGCCTGAGGCAGCAATAACAGCGGCAGTTCACCACGACGGATTGAGGTGACGGGGGGCAACCACTGCCTAGGGGGATAACATCCTAACTGCGCGCAATTGCGGGGAACTGCCCTCAGTTACACAGAACGACACTGGACTATTGCTGGGGGATCGCGGGCCTACGCACAGCAACATCCGACTCAGAGGGCCACGAAGTGGAGACGCGGCAGAGTTACTGTAGAGGGCCCTGAGCCCCATCACAGAGGGAGCAAGAAAGAGGCCCGGTAGCGAGGAAGACACAGCAGAGCGCGTGGCCCGCGCAGAGGACATCAGGAGGACACTTTCCCCCCTCTCCCCCCCTGGAAGCGGGGTGGCACAAGCAGAGAGGACAGAGAGCCCAATACTGTCGCACAAGACTCTGACATTCTAAACCGACGAACGGGCGGTGACACACCCCTGCACCCCACATCACCTAAGGCCACGTCGCGCCTACCGAGCCCCAAACCGCCTGACTACCAATGGAGGATACGACCGCCCTTGTAGTGTAGCTCCTATTTCCCTAATAGGCTCTGCTCATTGGAATAATATATCCTATAGGTTTGACATAGGACTGAGGTCAGTATGTCCCTATCGAGTATATTAAACTTAATTACTTGTGCCAGCTAGCTCAGAGGCCACTAGAAACTACTTGACAACAAGAAGGGAGTAGTTTCTGGCAGCCGCAAAACATGACCAATATGTTTCCCTTTTAGAATCAGAACGTGTCCCAGAGTCGTGGAAACACTAGATAACTATTTCACTCAGCTCAATCGTGCATGCTTAGTTTTCCTCAGAGTTACACAGAAATAATAGACAGGCGTTTTCAATAAAAGATTTATTGAACAGTCTTGTTTCTGGTGTAAGTATAATGTGCTGTTACGATCACAAGACAGTATGCGAGATAAATAATGTACAGGGTGAGCAGTAGAAATAAATAATACTGCGATAGCATTATCTTTTAGTACAAATGCTGTTACATAAATAACACAGACTAAAAATGCGAGTACTCATACGATGCGGTGCTAAGCTAGTTCTACCCCAATGTACCTAACCTAACCTAGGTGTAGGACGAGGTATGAAGTAGGTGAAGTATTCCTTACTATGGTATACTAAGAGTATGTTTAAGCCTAGTATGCCTAGTATGCCAAGAGTCCCTCTAGGTTCTTATCAGCTCCATACCTTAAGAATGAGAGAGGTTGGAATCTCTTTGCCAGACTCGAACTCCAACACCCCGCAAGGGAAGTCAGATCACTGGAAGCGGGACTCTCTGCGTGCAGGGATGACAGCGTCTTCTCAGTGCATCAGGCCGGGATACGGGCTCCTCTGAAGTCGAGGTCTCCTCTGATTTACAGGGGCTAGGGAAGGTATATTTATACCTGAGAGTACCTTAGGAATGTTAGCATTGACGTGAATTGGACAGCGAAAGACGTAATGGATGAACCCCTAAGGAATAATGGTTCATGCATAATATATGAGGCCTTGAAGAAATCAATAGTCCTGGGCTAGGGAAACTCCCGCAGCCTAAAGGTCTGTTCTTCATGAACTCGTTGTGACGTTAGGGTGGACGGATGTCAGAGACCATGCCTGTATTTGGAATGCACGGTTTAATGCCTAAATAAGGCCTGGGATTCTATGCCTATATAAGGGCAGGGCGAATTGTGCCTATATAAGGACATGATATTGGAAAGCCCGTTATGGACACCCTAAGAGGAATACAACACCCACTCCACTTTCGTGTATACGATAATACATAAATGCTAAACATTTAAAATGCTAAACATAAAAATGGAGTACCGCATATTTCTAAAATATTTCATAAAACCATTTAAAAAGGCATTTAAAAAAAAAAACATATTAGAATGCAAAAAGGTACTGTACATTCGAAGCATTGCTTATCATTTCAGGCATAAAGTTTGAAAATAAATGCAATTGGAATGAAATAAGCAGTAATATTTACATGTGACAGAAAATGATCGATAAGTTGTTCAAAAATCAAAGTCATTTCATGTCATGAAAATCAAATGAACTGTTTTTAGACACATAAGATGACTAAATGTCTTTGGAAGGACCGCCAAGTCTGTACTATAAGGCTAGTTCTACTTTAAGCAGATTGAAGTTCCATTTTCCTTCGAAAAAATGGGAAAAAGTTCAATTTTTGGTAGAGTTCCAAGTTTTTGAAAAATGAAGGCCAAATTGCTGCTGTATTTCTGGAACACTGTATGCTGAATCAGAGTCAGTTTACGGGTCTGGTGTAAACATTAGATCATCTATTTCTATAGACAAAACATCATCCACTGTAGTTGGTGTGAGTTGGAACACCTCGTGAAGCAGGTTAATCGCACAGAGATGTGAAGCATTGCTTTCAATTGTCGCAATGTTCGTGTCCGTTGTTACCTGTGTGCCTGTAGTTCTTTCTCGTACCTCAGCAGCTGCCGGAAGCGTCTGTGAGATCTCAATGAATGCTGTCATCAGGATAGGAAGCCGCTGGGGACAACACATAGCATGGGCCGTTATCTGGTCCAGCAGAGTATCGACGTCCGTTGGCGCATCCGATGGAAATGTTAGACAGGTGTCCAACACGCATTCTACACCGCATAGCAGGCATCGTAGAACAGGTAAGATGCAATCTTGCCAGATTGGTCTGAATGACAGGAACCATGTGGTATTAAGGTCCCGTAGACGATTTATGCCCAAAAGCTGTACTATTTGCTCACCGCACTTTCGTTCAAGGAGAGCTTTCTCCATGTCGCTCGGAGTGATGTCGGCGAATTGGCTGGCCATAGCGCAATAGCAGGAAGAGAAATAGAATTCCCGCAACAAGTGCTAGAATTAATGGTATGCCACCAAACACCGAATGTGCAAAGTTCGGGATGATTCCGAGTATTGCCTGGAAAGGTGCTAACAGACCCGAGCAGATGCCCTTAAATACATGTACAATTCCTGTTGTATCAGACATGTTGAAAATTCGTCCTATCATTTCCACGAAATGTATAGGGCAGTTTGTACGTATTAAAGTCTGTATCTCAGCCGAAGTCCTTGCAATTTGCAGATCATAGGTTTCTTTGGCCGAGGTCAAAGGCACTGTTTGTTGTAAAAGCATGGCTTTCATTCTGCTTAAAGTATCAAATCTTATAAAAGAGACGTTCAGCGAAGGCCATAGAGGCGACTCCCTGACTGTGTCTATTGGGGCAAACAATACTTGCATACAGCAAGTGACCCTGGAGTTGACCGTTACTAGATATGGGATGCCTGGCAGCATGCCACAGCAACTCTGATCATTCAACATGAGGTAACTCCCATTAGAAAGTTGTTCGAACGTTGGATTAATCACAGCAGCTGGTGTACCCTGCTGATGGCAAGACACATTTGCCACAGAACCATTACAAGCCCCGTGCAAGGAAATGTCCTGACATACAAGTGAACCACTTAGTGCGCGTTTACAGTTTTTACCGCTTAAAAACACTTCACGATCCCCGCTCCAACATCTATATGTATACGGTAAAGCCCAAGATGTCTTAATGTATTCCTTACCCAACCTTTCATATTTGCCTGCTTGCATTTGTCTGAGGCAATACTGAAACTGAAAAGTAGTCACAGGTAGTGTGATTTTGCCATGAATAAGCCATTCTGTAGCTGGTTTTTCTGCCACTGTGAATGGTAGCTTTTCCAGTTTTTCAATGCTCAGCACTGTATACTTTGCTCCTCTTTGTGCCATTTCGATCTGTTTATCAGTTAGATTGTATTCTGAAAACAGAGCCGTTGTGTTGATGAAACGCCAAGGCACATAGCCCGCTCGCAATCATTGCAGCGTCCAGCTTAATAACATAATAGAACGTAATTGAGATTGGCCTTGTTGTAACATCGCCAAATCTTGTTCTAGTATGTCGATAGCAGAGGATACAATGCCGTCCAGTGAATAAATTCTGGAGGACAAAGTTGTTAACCCATTGTCGACCACAGAGAGTGATTTCTCTAAATTAATACGATCAAGTTCACGTATTCGTTCTGCGGCCTCTGTCTGTGACACCTTCCATGCTTCATTGTATGCAGCATAGATGCCGGCATATATGAAACGTTTTTGACGCAGTTTTCTTGGTCCAAGCAAGAAATCCCTAAGATCTGCGTCTTTTGCAAGTAAGGATAAGTGTTGTTTCACATCCTGTAGTGTAGATGTATGCAGCCAATCGAGGCATAATTTCCCTACACTGTATGTTGTTACTACCCCCGGATGTTGTCTTTGGACGTATCTTGGGTCTGGCCTATGAATGGTAAAACCCTGATTTTTATTCAGGAATCTTTCCTGACAGTTATTCGTGTCTGTGGGCCAGATCAACCATTTTTTCCAATCAGGATTAGATCTTTTGAATTGTAGTATATTGTCAACTGTCACCACTGCCTGTGTTTCGTTATTTTTTGCAGGAGTTGGTACAGAAGGTGTGTTCATCTCTTTGATCTTGGCTAATCCAAGACAAGATGTTTGTTGGATAGTTTCATTCAAAAACATTATTTGTTCAGGGATGATGCAGGCTCTAAATAAAGCTTCTATCCCCTGTACTTGCCATTCTTTAGTACCCCACAACGTTTTTGTGTCTATTGTGTCTTTCCAAAAGTCGAAACCCTGTCTAGACAGTTGGGCATTAAATAATGCAGAATAAATCTGTTTTGTATTTGTTAACATAATTTTCATACCTGTCTTGTTTACATTTTTATAGTAAAACATTTCTGGATCAGATGTATTGTAACCTGAAAAATATGGAAACTTACTGGCAAATGTTTTTGAACTACCTTTAGGTGGTGTAGGACAATGTTCCCATTGGTTAAACATAAACACATTTCTTGGATATGCATATTTATGCAAATAATGATGACCATAGTGGTTATAACAATACAGTTGTTCATAGTCTGATGAACCCTCTAAATATTCATTTTTAGAAAATGCAGCAGATTTTTCTAGGTCAAACATAATGTCAGTCACAGTCTCAAAGTCCCAATCATCAGAATAGGTCCTGGACGTGATTAGATCACTTAGTGAAATTTTAAACAAATGTGGAATGTTCAATTCTTCCGTCGGACCGAATATATCAAAATCTGTTTTGTCCCATACTATACCATCGTGTATAGGAACAGCTGTGATGTTCACTGATGACAAGTCTCTTGCTTCACGATGGGAAGATTTATGAGGTTTCAAAAGTACGTTCACGTCTTTGTTTTCAGTGTTCGCATGGATGTATCTGCCACTAATAAGCACGCTCACAGTTGTAACCAAAGCTAGCCAGAGCAGGAAAACAAAAAGTCCAGATATAATCCAGAGTTCAATCCATGGAGAAACCAAATAAGTCTTTTTCAGAGAGTGAAGAAAGTCTTGTATTTGCTGCTTGAATTTGAATGATGCTGGCGTCGTTTCAGGTTCACTTGGATCTTCTGAGAACGTATCAAAGTTTATGAAATAGCCAGAAGCAGTTCTATCAATTGCTGGAATTGCATCAGGATTTGTAGAAATCACTGGAACCAGTTCATCACGTGCCACATTGGTGTAGACAGGTGTATTTGGACGAACTGTTACTTGTTCTTCAAGAGGGATGATTTCCATAGCATTGTTGCTTAGTCCTTCATCTGTTTCTGCTGAATTCTCGATTGTTATCAGTCTTTCAGTATGAACCTCTTGGATAGTAGCGAGAGGAGTGCGTTTGCTACTAGGTCGGAGTCCACGAGGCCTACTATTTAGTATTGGCCACATACTGTGGTTTGATGAGGTCGATGGACACAAATCTTTTCTCCTTTCTTCCAGCAAGGGGCGGCAGTAGTACTGTTCTTGTTCCTTGAACTGCTAGGACAGGTACTGGTTGTCTGTAAGAAGGTCCAAATTCCTTCTTGTCCGCAATTTTTTCTCTGACTAGATCCCCAACTTTTGGAATCCAGACAGGCCTTGCTGGGACAGCCGGTTGATCCCCAGTGGTGGTTGGCTGTAGGAACACGTTGCTTTGTTTCGTTCTTAATTTGTTTAAGTCCTGTAAAACAGCCAAACGATCTTTGATATCAAAGGGTTTATTTTCCACCACTGTGCCTACGTTTTCTAAGTCTGGTACCCACATTCTTGTCCCAAATAGGACCTCATATGGAGTGACCCCCCTAGAGAACTTCTTGGCAGGTTGTTTAATGCACGTTGAACTCCACTAAGGTGTTTGACCCACCCGTCACCCAAGCCTAATACTCTAGCTGTTATAGACTGCTTTATGTCCCGGTTTTTCCTTTCCACAACCGAATTTCCCTCAGGATGGAATGGAGAGGAGTACCGCAATGCAACGCCCAGACTGGCCATGGCTTCTTTGTAAGTCCAAGAGCTAAACGCAGGACCCTGGTCAGAATGTAACGTGCCTATTGCGTATATGCCGATAAAGACTCGCAAATCTTTTATAACAGTTCGAGCGTCAGCTGAGCGCTGAGGCCATAACCATAGGAACCTAGATTCAGTATTTGTGGGAATACCTTTGTCCAGTAGGACGCAGGTGCATAGATAGTCTAATGCTGTCTAACAATGGTGTCTGCACTGGGTTGCCGCATTCGCAGCATGGTGTCTGGTGGCTCTCCCGCTGTAATTTACAGTCTAAGCAATTGTTGATAAATATATGAATTTCTGTATTCATTCCAGGCCACCAGTACATCTCTTTTAACGTCAAAATTGTTTTAGAGATCCCTTGATGTGACAGACCTTCCCCCAAATGTGTTTCATAAATCAAGGCTGCTCTACGTTCCAAGTTTGGAATTACCCTATCCCCCACTCTAGGGATTCGAGCAAAAGGAACGTTGTTCGCATCAATTACATAAGATTGCTTGAGTGGAAACTTTTTTGGTAACGCTGCACTGCTGCCTTTGCTTGAAGCTTTGACAGCCAACATTATCTCACCGTCTATTTTTGTTTTGGAACGAGTGATCGCAGCTACGGAAGCCGTTTGCACAGCCCCCTTTGCGGCTTCGTCAGCCAATGAATTCCCTGCAACGTGAACGCCATCACGTTGATGACTCAGTGTGTGGATCACGTGAGCCTTTGGTAGTTCGTTTTTCAACTGAACTACTTGTTCCCAAAGCATTTTATGCTTTATTGTGCCACCTTTCGCATCTTTGAAACCATTTTCAAGCCAGTTTTGTATATATTCATTATACGACTGCACACAGTAAAAAGAATCGCACACGATTAGTGTGGGGAATTCGCGATCTGTAGTTTCAAGTGCCAGTTTGAATGCTTGTAGTTCAGCTCGCTGAGCTGTACAATCTCCTAGAGACTGCGTTTTTGTGACCATAGGTCTGAAGATGCCATCTCGCATGCGACCTTTAACGATAGCACACGCTGCACTGTAAGCTTGCTTACTCCCTATTGCGGGTTGTGCGGATCCGTCAGTGTAAATTATAAATTCGTACTGATCGAGAGGCAGAATTTCAGTAGGCAGGGGACATTCATGTTCATACTGCAGGAATGCTTGTGTTTTTAAATCTGGATCAAAAACATATTCAACATCTGTTGCAGCAAGAGAATTAACCCATTGTATCCATCTTGGATGCAATGCTTTAGCATTTGGAATGCTTGCTTTTGTAACCGCTTCTAAAGCAGGTACTGGGGTTACGACAATAATGCGTTTCCCTTGGGCTAAGGCTCTTTCTTTTGCTACAGCGGTTTGAACTGCTGTTAGAATTTTTTCAGTTGAACTGAAGCGCATTTCCGCTTGTGTGTACAAGTGTGATTTATACGCTATTGGGATTTTCTCACCCTCATTGAAAGTTAAGTAGGTGAATCCGCATTGACCCGAAATTATTCGGATCACCAAATTGCGTTCACTTACGCGTGTTTGTAAGTGATTTGTTGCTAACATGTTAGCTTGTAGTGAACGCAAGATTTCTGTGTGTTCTTGTGTCCAGTTTCTGAATGAAAAATCAGGTTTGATTAATGCGTAGAGAGGTTTAACCCTTTCTGCGTAGTTTAGAATGTATGTTCTTCCAAAATTTAAGAAACCCAGGATGGATTGTAAATTTTTTTGCGTTTTTGGAGTTTGGAGCAGCGCACACTTTTCTAAAAAGTTAGCTGCCAAGCTCTTGCCTTCACTTGAAAGCTCATATCCTAGAAATAGGACATTGAGATGGGCAATTCTAGACTTCTTAAAGTTGAATTTGTAACCCTCAGAGGCGAAACCCAATATAATGGTGCTCACCCTGTTCAAGTGTTTATCCAGGTCATCGTCTGTCAGATAGATGTCATCGACATAGGACAATGCCTCATTGTCATAAATTTGTAGTAACTCCATTACCCTCGTTGAGAATAAGCCGGGGCTATTCTTGAACCCTTGTGGGAGTCGACAAAAGTGACGCTGGGTCCCCATTATGGAGAATGCTGTTAAGTACCTGCTCTCAGGTGCTATGTTTTGACAAAAGAAACCATTTGAGATGTCTAATGTTGTTTTATATTTTTTACGCACAATGTTATTCATTAATGCTGTGCTATGTGCATTTTGCACTGCAAAAGTTTTAGAACAAGTGTTTAGGTGTCTGTAATCCAAAACTAGACGATATGTATTGTCTGGTTTGGAGACAGGAAACAAAGGATTGTTCATTGAGGAGGTGCATGTTTCAATCACCCCTTGATATTCAAGTTGATCTAAGATCTCCCTGACCTGTTTTTTAGCTTCTTGCTTTATAGGGTACTGCCTTTGTGCAGTTGGTTCATGTTTCAGATGTATTTTATGGTGAGGTGAGTCCTCATCCCATCCTACATGATTTTTATATAATGCTGGGGCCTGGGCTACTGCCCATTTCCTGGCATATGTATATTTTAAGTTAATTGGAATATGGTTGGAGAAGGCAGGCATAATAATGTCCTCGCCATGTGGGCACTCCCTGACAAATTGTGGTGGCCAGTCTTTTTCTGCTAGAAGTATGTCATAGCCCTTTGATAGTCTTTCCCAAAAAAGTGCTTTCACCTGTCTAGGTTTGTCTCCCTCCATCCGGAGTGTTATTTCAAATAACCTTTGTGGAGTACTAACCCTGGTGTCTACAGTCTCTACTTTAATGTATTCATTCAAGTCCACTATCTCCAGAAGTTCCCTCAGGTTCTGGCGAACTATTGTGACTTCTGCTGCACTGTCCAGCATGGTCTGAGCCCATTCTCCGTTCTTGAGTTGTGTTCTCAGTATTCTCGGCATGTCTAATCTTTAGACCTGCTACTTTCTTTTTGGAGAATTGAGGTTTAGCCTTAGTTTTTGGAGCGTGTTTGTCGTCTTTCGATGTCACGCGTTCTTCTCTGTGTTCCGTCCGTCCTCTTCTTTCCGAAGTCTGTGGTGAGATCTGAAAGGGACGAGAGGAACGTGTATCAGTATCATGATACCTGTCAGGTTTTCTCAAATTATCCCTATTCCTGAGGTTATACCTCCTTTCAGAGGGCTCCTTTTGAGGAGACCTACCTCGGGATTGAGAACGCTTCTCGTTTGAATTTTGTTTATTAGTTTCCCACTTCTTTTTAGAAGATGTAGGAGTTTGTTTAATTGAGTCCTTCTCAGGACTTTCAGATAGCTTCGGCTTCACTGGTCTTCCACCCAAACTATCTCATGCCTAATTCTGCATAGGATTGTTCTATTATTCTGGGTAGCTCTGTTTGATGTTCTGTAACATCAAATTCCCTTAATTTTTGGCGGATCGCAACTGCTGCTGCCTCTCCTTTAATATTAGATAATATTATTGTTGAGATCTGCTCGAAATTTTTCAGTAATTTCATACCTAAATTTAGAGCAGGCTCTGCCCAGTATTCATTTTGAATTTGTTTGAGGACATCAGGTATTACCGCAATTGACGGAATGCCATGTGTTTTAGTGTAGATGGCAGCAAAGACTGAACCCCAAGTGGTGCAGTCTTCCAGTTGTGGTGTGATCCCCATTGGTAAACTGATTGTTAGGATTCTGTGTTTCTCATGCGGGCTAGTATTTGGAAATACTGCTTCGATTTGAGTAATTTTTTGAGCTATCCAAAACGGAATTTGCTCACGTTTTGTGGGCATTTTACCCATGACTGAGTTGAGAGTCTGTGGTGTAATTTTTAGTGTAGTCCCCTGATGAGGGAGTCTGGATTTTGAATATGTGAATGGTGGTTGGACTGTAAGAGTCCGCATGACATATTGGACCAATTGTCTGTAAATTTTTATTAACTCTTTTATTTGAGTATGTAATTCCTCATCTGTCATTATATCCAGTTCAGGATGAGGTGTGTAGCCGGCTAAAATCGGCCATGTTGCTCCTGGTCTACCTAGTGGACCGAGCCTGGTGATGTTTTTGTGATGTTTTAGGGCGCCTTTAAACCAGAGCTGATGCTCCTGGTATGTTAATGGAATTTCAATATCCTCGAAAGGAATGTATTCCTCTGGTAGATCATCTTCTTTGTAGAAGTGAAATGTTTGTGATGTTGGATTGCATTCAGGAAGTATTACCCATGAATAGAATACCTCTGTCTGAAAGGATTCATGTGCCTCTATCACGAAAACTGCTCTACCTCCTCTTGGCGATAGGCCATGTTTTATAAGTTTTAGAGTTATGGCTCTTCTTAAGTTTTGAGGGATGTTTAAAACACCCTCCTCGGTTTCATTTAAACCTGTATTATTAAAAACTGCTGCTTGGGCTTGATCAGCCGCAGCTCCACCGTTTCCGGTTTCATTGTCACCGTCAGGCATTTTTGTTGTTTGAAAAATGTAGAACAAGTTTCAAGGAAACAAAGATAAGGTGCACAATATTTTGGAACACTGTATCCTTCAACGTTGAGCAAACCAAACAGCTAATATATAGGGTACTTCCCTATGTAGCCTTGGTGGATACTAAACCCTGCCCACTCCAGACGTCTTTTGGACTATATGGGTAGGGGTCTTGAGAGAAAATAGCACGGCTGAGTTACTCAGTATCTAACGTTGAATTACCGCCTTACCAAACCGTTGGGCGCCATGTAGTGTAGCTCCTATTTCCCTAATAGGCTCTGCGCATTGGAATAATATATCCTATAGGTTTGACATAGGACTGAGGTCAGTATGTCCCTATCGAGTATATTAAACTTAATTACTTGTGCCAGCTAGCTCAGAGGCCACTAGAAACTCCTTGACAACAAGAAGGGAGTAGTTTCTGGCAGCCGCAAAACATGACCAATATGTTTCCCTTTTAGAATCAGAACGTGTCCCAGAGTCGTGGAAACACTAGATAACTATTTCACTCAGCTCAATCGTGCATGCTTAGTTTTCCTCAGAGTTACACAGAAATAATAGACGGGCGTTTTCAATAAAAGATTTATTGAACAGTCTTGTTTCTGGTGTAAGTATAATGTGCTGTTACGATCACAAGACAGTATGCGAGATAAATAATGTACAGGGTGAGCAGTAGAAATAAATAATACTGCGATAGCATTATCTTTTAGTATAAATGCTGTTACATAAATAACACAGACTAAAAATGCGAGTACTCATACGATGCGGTGCTAAGCTAGTTCTACCCCAATGTACCTAACCTAACCTAGGTGTAGGACGAGGTATGAAGTAGGTGAAGTATTCCTTACTATGGTATACTAAGAGTATGTTTAAGCCTAGTATGCCTAGTATGCCAAGAGTCCCTCTAGGTTCTTATCAGCTCCATACCTGAAGAATGAGAGAGGTTGGAATCTCTTTGCCAGACTCGAACTCCAACACCCCGCAAGGGAAGTCAGATCACTGGAAGCGGGACTCTCTGCGTGCAGGGATGACAGCGTCTTCTCAGTGCGTCAGGCCGGGATACGGGCTCCTCTGAAGTCGAGGTCTCCTCTGATTTACAGGGGCTAGGGAAGGTATATTTATACCTGAGAGTACCTTAGGAATGTTAGCATTGACGTGAATTGGACAGCGAAAGACGTCATGGATGAACCCCTAAGGAATAATGGTTCATGCATAATATATGAGGCCTTGAAGAAATCAATAGTCCTGGGCTAGGGAAACTCCCGCAGCCTAAGGGTCTGTTCTTCATGAACTCGTTGTGACGTTAGGGTGGACGGATGTCAGAGACCATGCCTGTATTTGGAGTGCACGTTTTAATGCCTAAATAAGGCCTGGGATTCTATGCCTATATAAGGGCAGGGCGAATTGTGCCTATATAAGGACATGATATTGGAAAGCCCGTTATGGACACCCTAAGAGGAATACAACACCCTTCTCCTACCCATCTGGACCCACAGCCTCACTGAGAAGGGCACGGTACCCGGCGCCAGGACGCGGGGAGCGGCGAGTGAGCTGAACGGTGACGCATATCGGAGAAGGCATGCGAAGACGAGACGGCGGAGCTAACACGAAGAAGAGGGAAGCCGCTAGCCCTCCAAAACCGGAAGGAGATTGCACCATTGGGATACACACGTGAACGCCAGAGAGAGTACAGCGAACCAAGAAATAGCCAACAGTAAGACCCTCAGAGCCTTTCAGAATGGGTAGGCAGCGCGTAGCCGGGAACCCACAAACACCTGCCCACACAAGACAATCTTCCCCATCAACGAAACACTCCGGACCAGAAGAGGACGCCACGACGTCAGCATCAATGTCCGACAAGCTGGACAAAGTCTTAGCGGCAATTGAACACTCACGAATAATGATGGAGGATCGATTCGGAGCGCTAGCCACAGACTTTAACCTGCTTAGGTATGACCATCGGAAACTGTCGGATAGAGTGACGCAAGGAGACCAGGTCCTCAAGACCATGGAACCCCAAATTAAAACTCAACAGGAAACCCTGACTGAACTTCAATGCAGAGTCAAGATCCTGGAAGAAAAGATGGACGATTTGGAGGGCCGCTCCCGACGCTGCAACATCCGGGTGGTCAACCTGCCGGAGGGAGTGGTGGACCCTAACCCTGTCGAATATGTGGAGGCATGGCTCAAGTCGTTCACCCCGGCCACAGAACAGACTCCATTCTTCTCAGTGGAAAGAGCGCACAGGGTGCCGACTCGGAAGCCACCGCCCGGAAACCCGCCTCGACCACTCCTGCTTAAACTCCTGCACTTTCATGACAGGGATGCAGTGCTCCGAGCGGCCCGACAAAAAGGACCCATACAGGTCGCAGATAAGATAGTCATGCTGTTCCCGGACAACTCCCACACAGTACAACGACAACGAGCATTGTTCTTAGAAGTCAAACGCCTACTTCGGAAAAAAGGGATTCAATACTCCCTACTCTTCCCGGCACGGCTTAAAATAATGCATGATGGACGCACCAGCTTCTTTACGTCCCCCAAGGATGCATACGACTGGGCAGAACAGCATTTACAAACGGAGAAACCCCGAACCAATCAACATGACAAAAGAGGTCCCAAAAGCAAAACCCACCAGCTGAACAGAGTGACCCAAGGGCAGACCGCATCCCGCTCAGAGGCGCCAGGGAGGGGCCCCCCAAACCTAGAACAAATCATCGAGGAGCGGCGGAGAGCCCTAAGGCGGCGGCAGAAATAGGGCTCACAGTGGTCAGCTCGGATGGAGAGAGGGGCCCTCACATCGTCACCTCCGAAGATGAAGCAGACGACATCACCACGTCCAGAGACGGCTCGGTCACCCCACCAGAGGTGACCCCACAGACTGCGGACACTTTTATTTAACTAACACGCTAAATGTGGTAAGATTTTCAATACATCATATGCACCCTATTACAGTCCAAGTGGGAGATAAAGAACACGCACACAACCCCCTTACCACTATGGGCGGACTCAGGGTGAACCACCACAACCAAATAGTAGGGCTCCAACACGCATTGATGGAGAGAATAGCCGGCACCGTACACGACTCATCGATCACTTAGGGCAGATCGGAATGAATATCACCGGCGTCAGAGCCCACGACCCCCCCCCTGGTTAAAACGAATTAACGTTAACATAGCATGTCAGGTTTGGACGTACCGCCACGAGCAGTAGGTCCTCAAAGTTGGGACAAGATCCCCATGTTGAGCACAATTCCCCCTCCCCACAGTCCCTCACATTACTGGTTCATAACACTACACAGGCAGGTAGCTCTGCCTTTTCTACGAGCATACTACTCCGATTGGGAATCATTGGGCACCTTAGCCCAGCCGGGACCGGCCCCACCAGCCCCCATTGACATCCCGACATGACATCTAGAGCAACGACTACGGATATCAGCCTCCTGACGTTGAACGTTAGAGGCCTGCACACACCAAGTAAACGATATGCGGTCTATGCCTACACTAAACGTCAAAATGCACAGATTGCTCTCTTACAAGAGACACACTTAACTACACGGGAGATAGACAAGCTGAGGGCTAGATGGCGGGGGAACATATGTGCCACATCATATTCCGCTTACGCGCGAGGGGCCTTGATCTGGGTCAGACCAGGGACCCCATTTCAGGAACTCCAAAGAAAGGTAGACAAAGAAGGGAGATACGCATTTTTAAAGGGCCTCCTCGATGGGCAGCCGATACTTTTGGGAAGCATATATGCCCCGAACACAGAGCAAGACCGGTTTTGGGACCACCTGACGGGAGTCCTCGCCCAATTCACATCTATACCTTGGATACTGGGGGGCGATTATAACTGTGTGTTAAATCTTGCCCTGGACCGCTCCCACCCCCGCCCGCACACTCACCTGCGCACAAGCAAACGGAACGCTATCAAACATGGGTCACGCATTGGGCACTCACGGATGCATGGAGAGACCGCCATCCGCAGACCAGACTATACTCATTCCACTCCGTCCCACACAATCTACGGGTCAGACTAGACAGATTTTTATGCACAACATCATTAGTCCCCAAAATTCAGCATGTGGATTACTTAGGTTGGGTCCTTTCCGACCATGACGCCCATATATTGCGACTACACTGGAGGCCCCCTCATCTCCCAGTACCCACCTGGCGGTTACCACGGGACTGCCTGACAGATCAGGTTTTTAAACACGACCAGGAACACAGTATACAAGAGTATTTTTCTATAAACGTGGGAACAGCGACATCCAAACTAATAGAGTGGGATGTATTCAAGGTAATAGCCCCGGGAGAGTGCATAAAACAAATAGCAGGGGTAAAGAAGACACTAGAACGCGCACTGACACAAGCCGAACTGACTCTAGCAACCCTCACAAAAAAGGAAGGTGCGAACAGGGCGACTATAACTCAGGTAGCGGAAGCGAAAACAGCCTACGCGGCCGCCGCCTTGGACTTACGCAAATACAATTTCAGGGCATACGCAACCAGGGTGCACAAAGAGAGAGACAAGACAGGAACATTACTAGATGGCTAGCCCGACAGGATACTGAAATAAAACCCATTACGGAAGTGCTAGACCCCACCTGAACCCTGGTGCGTTCCCAGGCAGAAATACTCCAGTTTTCCAACAGTACTACACTGAAGTATATAGAAATTCAGTACAGACCGAGAAAGGAGCAGTAAACCGTTTCCTCGACCCATTGACACTGCCACAAATTGCAGCGGCAGAGAAAACTGCACTAGACACGGAGATCCAATCCACAGACATTACCCAAGCAATTCATGCCCTGGCCCGTAACAAAGCACCAGGGCTAGATGGTTTCCCCCTGGAGTATTACGCAACCTTTTCCCCTCAGCTGGTCCCCCGCCTTGTGGAAGTGTTGCAGAAGCGCTAGATAAAGGGGAGCTCCCGGGATCCCTTAGGGAGTCAGTCCTAGTTGCATTCCCGAAACCAAACCGAGACCCACAACAGCTGGCCTCATATCGACCCATTACATTGCTATCTGCTGACTGTAAGATACTAGGGAAAATACTGGCGGATCGCTACACGCAAATCCTGCGACCACTGGTCCACCCAGACCAATGTGGATTTGTCCCGGGGAGAAACACTTCCCAAAATCTACGCCGTTTATTCCATGTGCAGGACCAAGCTGGGGCCATGTTCCCTAGGGCGGCCTGTCTCATTTTAGATCTCGAGAAGGCATTTGATACTCTCACGTGGCCATGCCTATTCACTGTCCTGCAACGGACAGGGATAGGCCCGACTCTCCTAGCATATACACGCCTCTTATACACTAAACTTACCTCGCGCGTACGCATGGGACGATACATATCATCCGTGTTCCAAGTGGAGAGAGGCACGAGACAGGGCTGCCCACTCTCACCCCTACTGTTCGCCCTAGCGGTAGAACCTCGATTGCATCAGGGGGGAGAGGAGTGGGGCATCCCCATAGCGGGCATCACACATAGTGTCTCCATGTATGCGGATTACCTTTTAATATATGTGCGGGATATCACTGCGGACCTGACGTCCATATGGACGACACTTGAAGAATTTGCAGAGGCATCCGGGCTCAGAGTAAACTGGGATAAGTCTACAGTCTACCCATTGCACCCAGACCTCGCCCCTCGGAACGTTCAGATAGGGGAACAGAACATAACATGGAGCACGAGTGCCCCCCGATACCTCGGGGTTCGCTTGTATCACTCCCCATCTGATCTCTTCGAAGGCAATCACCGTGAAGCGCTAGCTGGGATTAGATCGGCAGTGGGATTCTGGAAGAACCTCCCTTTGGCCCCATTAGGACGAGTAGCCCTAGCAAAGATGATTATGGTCCCACGCCTCTTGTATTACTTTACAAATTTACCAGTAATCCCACCCGAGCCTTTTTCAAGGATTTAGACTCGTTACTCAGCTCGCTAATCTGGGGAGCAGGCAGACACAGAATAGCACTGACTAAGTTACAACTGCCCAGCACCCAGGGAGGGCTAGGTGCACCTTCCTTTGAGTCATACTTTCTAGCGGCGCAATTGCAGTGGCTATCCTATTGGACGGCGGGCAGGCACGTGGGGGAAACCTACGCAGCAACAAGCCCCATACCCACTCCAGAACTCTGCCGCTTGTTGCTGCCCGGCAATAAACCGCGACGCACGCACCCAATACAAGTTTCGGTGGCTCGTAAATGCATGCAGAGAATACACCGAATGTCCGCGGGGATGCCTCTGTACTCTCCCTTGCTGCCTTTGGCAGGCTGGCCCAGACGAGAGGCGTACTACACGACTAATATGCTCCGCATATGGACGGAGCACTGCCTCACCGAGATAGAGTCCTTTTTCGAGGACGGACAACTGCGACCGTTCCACAAACTGGTGGAAGACTTCCCCCCAGCCAATTATTACTCCACAGACAGATCATAGAAAGCTACCGCTCATTACATAATTTGACCGAGGGAGAACCAGCAACACATCCGGTCCTGCACGCAATCATGAACATGGGGGCGGGTCGACACCTGGTCACTTGGCTCTATAAAGCCATACGGGAGCTTCTAAATAAACCATTGGATGCGCTACGGGTAACATGGGAGGAAGAGCTGGGGCGCCAGCTGCACGATAAGGAATGGGAGCAAGCGCTCGAATATCCTAAGAAGGTTTCCCGAAACGTGCGCTTTAAAACATACAATTTTACATCTTACACAGAGCGTATCAAACGCCAGCGCGCCTTCAGCGATTTTATCCATCCACACAGTTTCTTTGCCCCAGATGTCAAACACCAGACGCGGACTTTCACCATATGTTCTGGGCCTGCCCACCAATAGGACCATATTGGCACACCATTCACAAGACCCTCAGGGAACTCACGGGTCTTCCCAACATGAACACATGGGAGGCCTGCGCACTAGGAATTTTCTGGAGACGGAACAGCACAAAGTACCAATTCGCTTTGCTTCACTAGCAACACTATTGGCAAAAAGAGGCATAGCTATGCACTGGTGAGCTCCCGAGGGACCACCGATAGCAGCCTGGGTGGGAGCGGTGAACAAATGGGCAACAGCGGAGGAGGAAACGCTCAGGGAGGAGGAGGTAAAAGGAATACGTAAGCACCCCATATCTATGGAATGGACCCTATTGCTACACCAATTCAAACAGCAAACAACGCCAGACAACTCCGACACCCCATCACAAACCCTGATACCCTCACAACCACAGGTCCAGATCGACAACACAGTAGCTCCCACATAATTGCAAGTGCACACCGAGGCATGACAAAGCGATCACTCGCATACTAGCTCAAACAGATAGATGGTGGCGGCTGGGCAGATCCCAACCCGTTGACTTTACACATACGCACGAGTGGAACACGCAGAAGCCTTGATACCCTGTCTGACTCATACACCTCAGAATTTATGAACACTCCCCCAGTTAGAATCCCCAGTTAGTAATTAAGCATTATAACCAGTAGGTAACACACTGGCAACCTAAGGGAAGGAGATGTATCATCATGTGAAAGGACATGCAAAGTTGGGTGATACCGTTTATGGCAGCAATTATACTGTGTATTAGATAACTATCAACCCAGAGATACGACCATGGTTCCGCAGATCGGAAACACGCGAAACAATACCAATTTACATGTACTATCATGCAATGTGTTTCTCTTAAGAAAATGTTAATAAAAATACTTGGCAAAAAAAAAAAAAAAGAGTGAGAAGAGAAGCGGTGCCAAAACGCAGCCTTGTCTAATCCCCCTCCTGATTTTAAACGAGGGGGAACGCTCCCTATTATGGCCATAACACACCATATCTGATAGATTTTCATACAAATGGGATAAAAAACTAATTACTTGCCTAAGGGCATTCATGGCAATCAGCATAGACCAGAGTAGAGCATGATCGACCAATTCAAAAGCGCTACTGAGGTCAGCGGAACACAGGTAGAAGGATCCCAATTAAACTTTGGTATATTTCCCAAAATATTATTCTAAATTCACGCATTGATCCACTGTCCCCCGGCCTCTCCTGAGCCCAACTTTTGCATCAGATGTTATAGAGCTACTCTCAGCCCAATCTTCCAGTCTCTGTAAGGGAACCTTACCCATCAGTTTAGCTGACGAATCAAGGAGGGAAACTGGGCTTTAACAATTTGGGTCGGATTTGCGTCCCTTCTTAAAAAAGGGGACTATAATCGACACCACCCACGTCGGGGAAATAGTACTCTCAACAGTTGCTTTCAATACCCTGGACAAAATTAGGCTTCATAATTCACTCATGGCTTTAAATGCATCTACAGACACTCTGTCTGGGCCTTGTGCCTTCCCCCTGGTGCTTGTGCCAATAGCAAGTAGGACATCCTCCAGGGTGATGTACAAAGGGGACTCGGAATTGATCAACTCGCCTGTGCAACTATGTGGTTATGTATCCAACCTTGATGAATCAAAAATGCCCCCAAAATGAGCAACCCATGCTTCACAGGGAACTAAGGAGTTAAATTCAGGCACACAATCAACTTTTAGAAAAGGAGCATTCACTATTTTGCAGAAGAGGACCAGGGCGATTGTCTTGGTTACCTTAGCTAAATTATCCCAAGCTTTCTCCTAAAATGCCCTTTTCCTGACTACAAGTGTATCCTTGTAACTCTTGTACAAATACTTGATTTTTTATTGGGTCCCTAGGGGAGCTATGAAGGTCACCCCTTAAGAGTTTGGATGCTTGGGCCAAAGGTGATCAAGCCACCCTCGTTTCCTTGTACTGCCGGGTCTGAGGGGTCTTGACAACAGTGAACTAAGAACTCTGGTAATTTGGCCAAAGGCATCCAAAAGTCCCACCTGATCCACCTCATTAGCCAATCAATACCCAAATTTGATGGGGGCCACAATTAATAAATCCCGCAGTACCTTGCATGGGTCCACCCCAGCCCAATTAATCCTAACACTGTTGGGCCTAACAGGGGTGATGTTAGAAGCACAAACAATGTTTTTAGAGCTGTGTTCCTGGTTTGTTAGGGTAAGAACTATGGGGTTGTGATCACTCACCGCTGTTGGAATAACTTTAGTTGTGCGGGCAAGGTTACTTGCCAAGGCAGAGAGTAAAACATGATCAACAGTTGTATACGCATCGGTTCACTAGTATCCTCTGTGCTAGTCCCTAAAAGTATACAATCATACTTAAAAATCAGGGATTTCAGCACTTTTCCATAATCATTATGGAGAAAATATGGCATTCCATCCCTATGGCATTAATCACACAACAAACCCGTTTTGTTGGAAGGGAACATTTCTGAATATTGAAATTGCGTAGCCAGAGAATAGTGAATTTGGAGCATATTGGTCAAATGAATTCTTCTAATCCTGCATCTACTGCATGTTAACTGAACTATTGTGTTATTCTACTTCCACTGTGTGCAGCTTGAGCTTCATAATAATCACTTACTCATTCTAACACCAAATCTTTTTTCAGTCACAATGATTATACTTGGTAATTTATTAAGACTTGAATTCAAGCGTGTGTTAATATTTGGCCAATGTAATGTAGTCATCACACCTTGTGTTAGCTGGTGCAGTGTATTATCACAGCATTCAATCAACTCTGTCATAGCCACTAAATATATGAATCCTCTGCTAAGTCTAAACAATTTTCTTTGAATCTTACAATATAACACACATTTTTTATTGTTTCTAGAATTTCTGAAATTTCTGTTTTTTGGTGATACCTTTAGTTTGCAAACAATTTCTACCTGTAGTTGTGATGCATTTATCATAAAATGTATTTGTTTACATATGAGTAAAGTTTCTAATGGACTTGAACAGTCTTTTGCAGTTAAAAATACAGATCGTTCTTTAAGTAAACAATGAATTCACTATGTGATTCCCATGTGTACTTTAAAAATGAGCTGCCTATTTGTATGTATCATCCAGCATCGTTCCTAATGAAACATCTTTCTAGTTGTAATACATTAATAGGTATCATAATAAACCCACACATCAACACTGCAATATTAGATTTTTCATTATAAGTATCAGGCAATAATTTAAATTCCTATACTGAAACCAAATGATATGCAGTTTTCCTTACTTCCTATAAATTTTTGATGATAACTCAAATTATATACAAAAAATATTTCAATTTCATTAACCAGGTACCATGGAACTCTATGCAATTTCAGTTCTAGTAAGAAGTCAGCAAGGTGAATATAGATTTAAACTGTTCCGGTTCACGTCTTTAATTTTCTACGTGTTTTTTTACTTCATCAAAATCAATTGAAATAATTTCTGAAATTGTATATATTCAATTGAATATATTTTCTTCAGGATAATTTTCAAATCATTATCTATAAAATGAAAGGATTCTCTAATATTTTCTGTGCATGTTTCTCTTATTTTTTTTCTTATTTTTTTAAGAGGTTCTGGAGCAGATGTATGTGTTATAGCTATATCTGCTAATGCAATTAAATCACGTTTTATTGTAGTTTGTCTCATTGGACCTTTAAGAAAACATAAACATTCACATTTTCATGCAGCATATCTATGGTTTGTTTTATAGCTTCTAGTGAAAATTGATTCACCAACTCTTTATATTGTTTGCATATACTATAGGTGTTAATGTGTACTTTGTTATACCTTGGGTCTGGTATATTAGCCAATATCCCTGTTGCTCCTTTAGCAAATGATATCAGTACATTTGCAAGCTCCAAACACAAATTCTCACAAACACATTTTTTGAAAGTTCCATTAGCAATTAATGATTGCATTTCGTCTCCATACAGTGCTCTTTCCCATTTCCAATTTGAAAAGTGAAAATACTTTCCTTTAAGTATTAAAGGTGATAACATGCTGGAAGCAAAGTGTCTATATCCTTAAATCTGACACCTTTCTGTTCCTCACACCAATTCTCAGTATATCCAACTAAAGATTCAAATAAATAGCTTACTGTGTGCCTAGAAATAAACACACAAGTAAGGTTGATTGTGTTTTGGTTATAAAAAATACATTTCAGCATTAGAATTAAATTAGGAGCATTTTGCTCTGAATTTGGGATTACTCCCTATTACTGAAACTGAACATTCATTGCCATTGTGGAGCTAATGTTCTTGTTTTGTTTTTTTGTATTGGGAAATAAATCAGTCAGAACATACAGAGAATTAAAAAGAAAGAAAAATGCATCCATAAATAGTCAGCATAATGGTACAAGATTAAAAAGAGCACTACATCATAAAAGGCCACATATTTCATCACACCATAAATATCATCAATTCATATTACATGAGCAGTATTACCTATATCAACAGATGAATTACATACAGTAGAATAAATGAGGCCATAAAACAATCCTAAAACCCTAAAGCTATACTACCCTCATCCCTTTTTATTTTTAATTTGCGTGAGTGGACACAGCGTAATCCTCCCATGTAGCCCTAAATCTGCGGAGTGCCCCTACCCTCTTTGCGTAAGCCTCTTCGAATTTATAGGTCTGATCCAGATTAGACAGCCACTGGCCAATTGTCAGTACCTTCAATGATCTCCAGTTTTGCAACACCAGGGATCTGGCTACCGCTATAGTTATAAAAACAAAGTATTGGTGACATTTTGGAAGCTGTAAACCTATATGGGAAAATGCAGATAGGGCCAACGATGTTGAGGGGAGAATGACCTTAGACATGCAGCGACTAATGAACCTGAAAACCTCCTCCCAAAAGTGCTGCAGTCTGGGACATCTAAAAAATATATGAACCCGTTCTCCCTCCCCAGGCATATTGCATCTAAAACGTCAGTTAGGAGTTGATGGAAACAGTATATGCAATCTAAGGGGTGTGTAATACGCCAACCATCTAGATAAAAAGACATTTTTTTAAAGTTGGCCGCCCTCAAAGCTTTATTCCCAACCTCACACATTGCCTGCCATTCCTTACTATTAAACCAACAGTTTATTTCCTGGGCGATTTTTGGAGCATCTCCTCAATAAGCTTATTGTTCATATCCTGGCGTAGTACCCAATACCAATTACCAACACTGCTCAAGTTCTTCTCAAAAAATGCTTTTAGAATGTTTTTTTTCATCTCATTAATCATTGTATATTTGTCCCTAAGGAAACCTATAGTTTGTCTGAAGCTTAGCCACAAGACTCGACTTTGGGGTTCAAATTGCGATGCAAATGCTTCCCAAGTTATCAAATGTGTAGCATTGTAAAAATCACCTAGCTTCTGTAACTGTAACACCCCTTGAGGAAGCTGAAGACCTCATATCTCACAATCTTGAAGGGAGGTGTATGCGTGGCATATTGGCAGCTTATAAGTTTTATAGAAATGCTGGGTATGAGTTACAATTGAACTTATGACCTTATATCTTGTTTTCTTGGGTAATTTCGTTGTACGAAGAAACACTGGTAATTTAATTATGCTTCTGTTAGCAAATGATTTAGCTTAAAATTATCAAACTTCGAAGAAGGGGCTGACAATTGGGATAGTAAGCTAACTAATATGGCTTGGTAATAGGTGGCAAAATGAGGTAATGTCTGCCCCCCCTGCTCTATATCTAATTGTAAAATGGCTAGTTTAACACGTGGTTTTTTCCTTGCCCATATAAACTCACGAATAACAGTATCCAATGCCTTAAAATATGAGATTGGTATTTTTAAAGGAAGATTTAAAAACAAAAATAGCAGCAGGGGAAGTATTGACATTTTAACTAGGGAAACTCGTCCCACTAATGACAGAGGTAGTAACGCCCATCTTTCTAAAAGCCTTTTTACCTTAGTAAGGGTCTTTCCATAATTTAGTTGAAACATTTGGGAGAAGTCAGCTGTAACATATAATCCTAAATATCTTAGAGTTCGAGATGGGAGTTGACCCTCTAAAGAATTGAATAAGAGAAGCTCCGTTTTGGCCTGATTAACTTTATAGCCCCCCAGAGCTGTAAACGCCTGGATTTCCCTCAGCACAGCCTGGATATTTACCTTATCTGCCTTCAAATATAAAATCATGTCATTGACGAACAGCTTGATTTTTGCCATCCCCATTAAAGAGGACAGTATTGATGTGTTGGAGCGGATTTTTACAGCAAGTGGCTCAATAAAAAGAGAAAATAAGCGGGGGTACACGGGGCAACCCTGTCTGGTGCCACGTCTAATCCCCACCTCTCCCACCTGTGCCCCATTAATAATTATCTTTGCAACTGCTCCATTATAAATTCCCCTTAACATCTCTATCAAGCGAACTGGAAAACCAAACTTCCTTAAGATAAAAAAGAGGGCCTGCCAATCCACAAGGTTGAATGCTTTTTCCGCATCCATCATTAAAATCGCCGCTTTACCTTATTAACTGAAAAATAATTGATCGCCTGTATCAAAAAAAAGGTATTAGCTGCCATTGATCTTCCCGGCAGAAAGCCTGCTTGATCCGCATGGACCACCTGTTGTGTACATCCCGAGATCCTATTCGCCCAGATTTTCATAAGAAGCTTATAATCTACGTTTAATAGACTTATTGGGCGATAGGAGCTCGGGTCGTTTGGGTCCTTATCTTTTTTTAAAATGGTAATCACCACTGACTCTTCAAATCTATCGGAAATGGGAGTCCCTCCCAAAATTTGATTATACAAGGATAGTAGAAATGGAGAGAGTTCGTCTTCAAACATCTTATAAACTTCCACTGGAATTCCATCATTCCCACTTGCCTTAGCGCTAGCCGTCCCTTTTACAATGACAATCAATTCTGAAAGTACGATCGGTTTAATCAAGGATGCGCTATATTCCCTCGTGATTTTAGGTAGCTGGAGATCGGCGAAGTATTTCTCAAGATCCTGTGGGTCTACTATCTGGGCTTCAGCATAAATGTGCTTAAAATGAGATACTAATATTTCCGTGATTTTGTCTTTATCAGTTACCAGACTTGCAGTACTGGGGTCCCTTACTTGTGAGATTACTTGCCTACTCTGTTGTGTTTTGGTAGACCACGCTAAAAATGTTCCTACGAGCTGGCTTTTTTCGTAAACTTTCTGCTGAAATCCCTTACTCCCAGAGATCTCTTCTAGAATAAAGAAAATGTTTAATTGCTCTTTTGCTCTCGATAATTCCTGCTGTAACATCTTCTCATCAAGCACACTTAGGGGTATAGAATTAAGATCTACCCTAGCCCGGTCTACAGATACTTGCAATAATTCTATCTTCCGTTGTCTCTGCTTATATATATTAGCTTTATTTGCAATCACCTGCCCCCGAAAAGAGGCCTTAAAAGCTTCCCACACCATAAAACCTGGGGCTGAATTCACATTCTCTTTAAAATATTGCTGAATAAATTCCTGTGTTTCTGAGATCCATACTGGATCCGAAAGCAGTGCTTTATCAAAATGCCACCTGAAATTGTTTATTTGGGGGGTTTGTAAGCGTATCACCACGGAAACTAACGAATGGTCCGAGAAAGAGTTAGCAAAAATTTCAGACTCTCCTCTTACAAATTGCTTATTTATCAGGAAGAAGTCAAGTCGAGAAGCTGTTTTGAACCTTGCGGAGTAACATGTAAACTGCTTAGAATCTGAATGATCTAACCTGCAAGGATCTATTAAGGCAAAATCTTCTTTCATGATTTTTAATAAATTCGCAGTCTTTGGTTTTAGTTGTTGCTTAGCCTTATTTGACGTATCCAAGCCTAAATCTTGTATAAAGTTAAAATCCCCCTCCATGACTATAGAGCCACAGGCATTTATTAACATATCATATAACTGTTTTAAGGCTTTAATATCATCAAAAATTGGCCCATAGTAGTTAAAAAAAATAAAACAAACCCCAGAGACTAAAACCTCCATTCAAATCCGCCTTGCTTCAACGTCCCGAATCACTTCTCTTACCTCCCAATCCAGTGAAGAGGAGAATAAAATACCCACCCCCGTGCTGCCCTATTGGCTGAGGCAAAATACGCTTGAGAATACTTTCTGGGGAGTGATAAATTGGGGGTATTAGATTTAAGATGTGTTTCCTGCAAAAAAATCACCTGGGGGGAGAACGAGCCCAACCATTTTAACATTGCCACCCTTTTACGAACATTTAGAAGACCGTTTACATTACATGAAAGTACCTTTATCGATTGAGACATTCTTCAAGATAGACCATAACACAGTTACTCAACATGAAAATATTTGTCCCGCTCTTCCCTTTTGTATACCCCCTTCCATATCTCCATGCTTGTTGGTGTTGGCTCAAACCCCTTATTACCATATGAGGCACAGCCAGCCCTTCCACCCCTGTTCTTACTCCAATCTTGTACCTAACCCATTTCTGACCTGTTCTTTTCCTGCCCTATTTTTGATGCTTCACCCAACAACCCTTCACACCCCTTCACCCCCACCCCCCAAACCCATCTGAAGAAGGGAGTGGCTCTTGACTCCCTTCCTCAGCCCCCCAACACTCAAGGGCGCCTTGACCTGGGGCCTTACCACACGTCTCTACACCCTCCACCTCCATGTCACTTAAACAAAGGGGGGCCCCTCAGTAAAGAGCTAGCAGTACAAAGAGAGGAAAGTGCTTGTGCTTCTTGAGCCTATATCGGCCAACGGGTTCGTTGCCAGTTTGCAGGGCCTTAAAACACTCTTACGCACAGGCTCCCACCAGAAATAAAAAGTGCATTGTGCAAGTGTGAACCCTTTTTTCAAGAACCTCTTAAAATCTGAGATACAATCCGTCTTAGACAACCGATTGACCATAAAAAGAGATTAATACCATCTTTTTCCACTATAGCCTAAAAATATACTATCGCGTCTCTCTAAAAGGGAAAGAAAGTGCAAAGTGAAAGCAACCACAGTGAATTAAAGTGTAAAGTGCAAAATCAAGTGCAAAAAATTAGACCTACTGAAGTTTGCAGGATATCATACATAAACTGAACTTAGTATATATAGAGCTGTCCTTCAAACTCATTCAGCTACATATAACTATGTTCTATCCCACAGCAGACAAGACCACTCCACTATTTTCCAACTTTCCGCTTGACTGTAATATCTTTTGTAGAATCCCTTGAGCTTCTTCCAGAGTAGAGCAAAGATGGAACTGGCCTCTCCATAGAACCTTCAATTTGGACTGTTGAATGATAGAGGCCTGTGCCCCTGCGCTCTTAAATTGGCCAATCAACCCCACAAACTCTCTCCACTGATGCGCTGCAAGCGCCGACATATCAGAGAACACCCTAACTCTGGCCCCATCAGATAGAACAATATCCTTCTTTTGTAATGCCTTACTTAAAATGGCCTCTCTAATAAGAAAGTGAGAAAAATTCACAATCATCGTCCTTGGGTACTTCGCCCCTGGAAGTTTCTGGGTAGGAACCCTATGGGCCCTCATTATAGTAAGGTCCTCAGGCGCGTTCTCAAGTATGTGCTCTCTGATCAGCATTTCCATATACCTATACATATACCTCGGTCTAAGGCACGCACTCCTCTCCCCGGCAGCGCCGCGGTGCTCTGCTCCGCCTGTAGCCAGCCAGCCCCTCTCCGTTGCAGGGTTCAAGACTACCCTGGGTCAGGTCTCCCTCAGGCGCATGGTGTTTGCCCTTCTGTAATTTTTTGTAAAATCATACTGTGTACTGTGTTAGTATCTAGACTATTGTTCTGCTCTGTTTTGCTGTTTTTCTCAGTTCTAACTCGTACTGCTGCTCTATTGGGCCATTGTTCTCTCTGTTTTCACCCCTTACAGCCCTTGCTGTGGGCTGTTGCTTGCCTTCATCTCCCCTCCGTTTTTTCCCGCCGCCGCCGACCCCTCCCCCTACCGCCCCGCTCCCGCCTCCCATCTCCTCGTCTCTCCCCCCTCCCCTACATTATGGCGACCGCTGCGGGGGAGCGCGTGTGAGTCCCCAGACCTCGGTCTAAGGCACGCACTCCTCTCCCCGGCAGCGCCGCGGTGCTCTGCTCCGCCTGTAGCCAGCCAGCCCCTCTCCGTTGCAGTGTTCAAGACTACCCTGGGTCAGGTATCCCTCAGGCGCATGGTGTTTGCCCTTCTGTAATTTTTTGTAAAATCGTACTGTGTACTGTGTTAGTATCTAGACTATTGTTCTGCTCTGTTTTGCTGTTTTTCTCCGTTCTAACTCGTATTGCTGCTCTATTGGGCCATTGCTCTCTCTGTTTTCACCCCTTACAGCCCTTGCTGTGGGCTGTTGCTTGCCTTCATCTCCCCTCCGATTTTCCCGCCGCCGCCGACCCCTCCCCCTACCGCCCCGCTCCCGCCTCCCATCTCCTCGTCCCTCCCCCCTCCCCTACATTATGGCAACCGCTGCGGGGGAGCGCGTGTGAGTCCCCAGACCTCGGTCTAAGGCAAGCCCGTCTGCGCCCATCCGCGCCTGGACCGCGCCCAGTGCCAGACCCCCTGGCACCCGCGAGCGCCCCGACGCCGCTACAACGCCAACACCCTCCACGAACTCAACACCGGCTGATCATCCACCTGCTTCCAGGCCACCCCGAAGCTCACCCATGGACCCTTCTCCTGCCGAAGCTGCAGCTTCACCAGCCAGCGAACACCTGCACGCCCTCCCCCCCACCAGGGCAGGCTGCAACCATCTCAGATGCATACTACTCAACACCCGCTCCGTACACAAGCACGTCATCGAACTCTGGGACCTACTCGACTCATCCTCCCCGGACGTCGCCTTCCTGACGGAGACCTGGATGAACCCCTCCTCAGCGCCCGACATCGCCATAGCCATCCCGGAGGGCTACAAGATCACCTGCAGGGACCGCACCAACAGACCGGGAGGAGGAATCGCCATCGTCCACAGGAATACCCTCAGAATTTCGACCAGCACCGAGGACACCCTCAGCGCTGCCGAACACCTGCACTTCCAGATCCATACCGACCCCAACACCACCCTCAGAGGAACCCTCATCTACAGACCCCTCGGACCCAGGGCACTGTTCAGCGACGCCATCACCGACATCGTCAGCACGCACGCCCTAGCATCCACAGACTGCATCCTCCTCGGAGACCTGAACTTCCACCTCGAGAACGCCAACGATAGCAACTCCACCACCCTGCTCGACAACCTCGCCAACCTCGGACTCAAGCAGCTCGTCACGACACCCACCCACTCGGCCGGACACACGCTCGACCCCATCTTCTCCGCAAGCAACCACGTCACCTTCAGCCACACCACCGGACTACACTGGACCGACCACCGCTGCGTCCACTTCTCCTTCGAGAAACTCACCACGCACAACCACCCGCAACGAATCCCCCACCGCAGCTGGAACAAGATCACCGAAGACCAGCTAATCACCACCCTCGCCCGAGACCCACCAACCGACCCCACCGACACCAACACGGCCGCCCGCAACTTCAGACAATGGATCGACGACTGCGCCAACACCCTCGCCCGATCAAGAAACCCTCAAACAGACGCAACGACAGAAGGGCCATCTGGTTCACCACCGACCTCCAAGCAGACCTGCCGAAGACTCGAGAAGAAGTGGCGCCACGAACAGACACCGGACAACCGCGCAGCCCTCAAGAATGCCAGCCGCAAACACCACCAACTCATTCGAACCACCAAAAGGACCTCCTTCAAAGAACGCATCAACAACAATGCGCACAACAGCAAAGAGCCCTTCAACATCGTGAGGGAACTCGCCAACCCCAGCTCCAGCGCCAACGACATCCCACTATCGCAAGACCTCTGCAACTCCCTAGCCACCTTCTTTCACCGCAAGATCGCAGACATCCATGACAGCTTCAACACCCAGACCCCCCCGACAGCTGCCGACACCTCAGACTCACCGCCCCCCAGCCACACCAGCCACACCAGCGTCCGGCTCTCCTGGAACCACGTCAACGACGACGACACCATCAAAACCATGAAGACCATCCACTCTGATTCACCATCTGACCCCAGCCCTCACCACGTCTTCAACAAAGCGAGCCCCATCATCGCACCCCAACTCCGGAAGATCATCAACAACTCCTTCGACACCGCCACCTTCCCGGAGAGCTGGAAACACGCCGAGATCAACGCCCTACTCAAGAAACCCAAGGCGGACCCAAGGGACCTCAAGAACTTCCGGCCCATCTCCCTGCTCCCATTCCCAGCGAAAGTCATCGAGAAGATTGTCAACAGGCAACTGACCTGCTTCCTCGAGGAGAACAACACCCTGGACCCATCCCAATCCGGATTCCGCAGCAACCAAAGCACCGAAACCGCCCTCATCGCCGCCACTGACGACATCAGGACCTTCGACACCGTCTGCCACCACACCCTATGCACACGCCTCCATGACGCAGGGATCCACAACAAAGCCCTGGACTGGATCACCTCCTTCCTCACCGGCAGAACCCAGAGAGTCCGCCTCCCCCCATTCCGTTCCGAAGCCATCAAGATCACTTGCGGCGTTCCCCAAGGATCATCCCTCAGCCCAACCCTTTTCAACGTCTACATGGCACCGCTCGCCAACATCGTCCGATCGCACGACCTCAACATCATCTCATATGCCGACGACACCCAGCTGATCCTCTCCCTCACCAAGGACCCCGCCTCCGCCAAAACCAACCTCCACAAAGGAATGAAGGCCGACGCCGAATGGATGAAGAACAGTCACCTGAAACTGAACTCTGACAAGACGGAGGTCCTCATCCTTGGCTCCACCCCCTCCGCCTGGGACGACTCCTGGTGGCTGGCCACACTGGGAGCTGCCCCGACCCCCACCGACCACGCACGCAACCTGGGGTTCATCCTGGACTCATCACTTTCAATGACCCAGCAAGTCAACGCCGTCTCCTCCTCCTGCTTCAACACCCTCCACATGCTTCGCAAGATCTACAGATGGATCCCCACCGGAACCAGAAGGACAGTCACCCAGGCCCTCGTCAGCAGCAGGCTGGACTACGGCAACGCCCTCTATGCAGGAATCACGGCCAAACTACAGAAAAGACTTCAACGAATACAGAACGCCTCCGCACGCCTCATCCTCGACATCCCCCACCCCAGCCACTTCACTGCCCACCTGAGAGACCTGCACTGGCTGCCCATCAACAAGAGGATCACCTTCAAGCTCCTCACCCACGCTCACAAAGCACTCCACAACGCCGGACCAGCATACCTCAACAAACGACTCACCTTCTATACCCCGAACCGCCAGCTTCACTCCGCTGACCTCGCCCTCGCCGCCATTCCACGCATCCACCGAACGACCTCCGGCGGCAGATCGTTCTCCCACCTCGCCGCCAAAACATGGAACACCCTCCCCATCCACCTGCGATAGACCCAGGACCTGCAGGAGACTTCTCAAGACCTGGCTGTTCGAGCAGTAGCAGCACCTCCCCACCCCCCTCAGCACCTTGAGACCCTCACGGGTGAGTAGTGCGCTCTATAAATGCTTTGATTGATTGATTGATTGATATACGATATGGGTTTGACTGTCCTCTGGTATCCCAGTAAAGCGCAGATTCGATCGCCTCACGTAGTTCTCCATTTCGTCCATCTTCAACTGTGAAGCGTGCAGCTTTTTCTGAAGAGAGGCAATATTGGAGTCACAAACCAAAGAGTGATCTTCAATATCTGATACTCGTTGCTCCAATTCTTTGATTTGCTCTGGTATTTGTTGTACCATACTCTCGATTTTGTCAAGTCTTTGATGAAGTAAGGTGAGTTGTTGGGCCTGGGAGGTCTTACAATCACGTATTTCCCCTAGATTAGTCTCAAAAAGCTGTTGCATTTAACACATTGAGACTGTGGAGGACTGGCTCTCTCTTTCACTCTCCCTGGGATGCTCAGATGTCTTCTCCTCCACCTGCTGATTTGCATGCCCCTTTCTTTAGCCACGGCTTCCATCGGGAGGCCCTGAAATAGTGAAGAAGGTGTTTGACCCAGGCAGCCTGGCGTCCCTATGTCGTGAAGAGGCGCAGTCAGATCTTTTGCTAGTTCAAACTGACCCCTTGGATCAGGGTCGCCAACAGGCAAGATTTCCAGAGAGTCCAATCCCCTAGAGTCCCTAGATGATGTGCTGCCTGGGGTCTGGGCTACGAATTGTACGTTGGTGTCCTTGTGCACTGCTTTACAGTTTATTTTTGAGAATAGAGGATAGTCCTTATGGGGATTGTCCACCCCTTTAATTTTTTTCCTTTCCTCGTGTGTTTTTGTTGAATATGACTCGTTACAACGCAAGTCATTACATCGCGTGGCATTACAACGTGGTCGTTACAACGACTGCGTTGTTACTACGCAATGCCATTACTACGCAAGTCATTACATTGACTTGCAGTAGATGGCGCGCTGACATTAGAAATGTATCATTTACTATTCTAACTCCAGCCTACGTAACAGTAGGGAAGGTGTTGGAATAGTAAACTATACTATTCCTAATGTTAGCGCGCCATCTACTGCAAGTCGATGTAATTACTTTCGTAGTAATGGCTTTGAGTGGTAACAACGCGGTCGGTGTAACGACCGCGTTGTAATGGCATCACGGTGTGATGACCGCGAAGTAAAGGTCGTCTCCCGTTTTTGTTGCGCCCATTGGTGCGGTCACTATACCGCTACCAGTACCCTCAGTCTCCTGCAGGTTATTGAGGGACTTTGGATCCTTCACTTCCCTTGACTTTAGAGAACTGTCTGAGACCGCGAGATTCTCCACCCCAGTGACCGTCTCTGTGGTATCAAACTCTGGAGAAGACCCTGAGAAGGCTAACGCCTGGGAAGAGGGACCTTGGGATATTTGATCCATTAAATTATTTGCAGCCCCACTTTTCTTCTGCAAGATTTTCTCTCTCCTTGCTGCAAGGATGCGTGATTGTGCTGTTTTCCTCTTAGCCCTCTGAGCTGGCGATGAGGGACTTGGGGCTGTGGCTCCTGTTCCCCTCAAGGCAATTTGCTGCATGCTTTACCATCCAGGCGCCAAAAATCTTTTTATATATTATTCCTCTTCTATATGGTGCACTATCCTCTGGAAAGTTCTTACTGCGGGACCCCAACTGGGCAAGACAGGTCTAATGGGGTGACTCTCCCAGCCAAAGAAGACCTCCTTACCTCAGTGCTAGGCTCAGCAATGCAAGGCTCCCCACTTTTCCAGCAGCTCTCAGCATTAGCTGGTTAACCCACATTGTTCTCGTTGTCCCTCGCGGGGGCCGACAGTCCAGGCTTTGTTTCCCTCGCAGGTATTCCTCACGGGTCCCGAAACCTGACTGCTAGAAATCCGCCATGAGAAATTCACAGCCGTACATCTAGGAAAGCTCGCGGCTTGCAACCCGTGGCTCCCAGCAGGCATCCTAAACCGGAAGCAGCCTCATGGCGTGCAACGTCTAAAGGGAGGGGGAGGAGTTGACGTGTGCTTCAGCAGCGAGGCACCGGGCTCACCCTCGCCGCCGCTCCCGCCCGATCTAATGTTCTTGTTGTTGTGTTGCATTATATATATATATATATATATATATATATATATATATATATATATATATAGATAGATAGATAGATAGATAGATAGATAGATAGATAGATAGATAGATAGATAGATACTAATCTGTTTTGATCTGATTTGCCACCGTTTGGTGAGGCATGTGCTTATAGTTTCATTAGCACATTTTTCACAGTGTGTCTGTTCCATTCAATGGCAATGGGGACTGGAGTCAAGTTGGTATCTAAATCAAGATGAAAAGTATGTGCAACTTGGACAGTCCTTTCTGGACCTAAAATGTGATGATTAAACTCCTCTCAGTAGACATCATCTTGCAGCTGACGGCCTTTATTCTTGTTAAAACCATGTCTCTGGCAACTCTATGTACTTCACTTTGATTAGTTAGCTTTTAAATATTGCAACAGCATTCTCTACATCTGGAACATATTCTCCGTGCACAATCCTCACAACGAAAACCACCATTATTCACCAAATCAGCAGTGAAATCAGTGTCAAAGTGAGCCACATATAAATCCAAGGTGGTCTAATATATTCTTTGATACTATCCTTAAATATCTTCTGTTTACTTTGTGAAAAAGAGTTTTCATGATCTTTTGACCTTCGATTAGGCAGACTTTCAAACAGTAAGTCATTTAAGGGAATAATCTCACATTCTGATAATTATATACTCAAATCTTGAGAGCTACAGTTACTGGAGCATTAAAACATCTAGAATTTGCAACACCTATTTCACTGCTTACTGCTTTTTGATCTGTGGTATGGTCTGGTTGCTCTTCATTTCTATGAGGGAAATCTGACTTGGACCCATTCTGCAACACAGTTGTTAGCTGAGCAGTCAGCAGTGATTTTGGAGGTTTCACTGGTCTTCTGTACAGGATGGATCGTATGATGCAACTCTGCCCACTGGCACTAGTCTTGTTCTTTTCCTCCCAGGCCTTGGCGGTAGTATCACCATTCTTGTTTCTTTCGTTCCCAGCACTGGTGCAGGATCTCAATAGGTTGTACTGAACTTTTCTTGCAATCCCCATCCCTCTTCCACAAACTCACCAATTTTCAGTAGTCAGACAGCTACTGAATACAGCATTGGAGTTGCAGTCTGAGTTACACTATCCTGGGAATGTTCAAAATCCTGCAACAGAGTAAGGTATGCTTGACCATGCATCCTCCCATCCTGGATCGTCTGATGCATACATCCTGGCTCCACAGAGCATCATACAAGGAAGCACCACCTCTTTCAGTTCTTCTGGAGTAGGAGCCTATCTTTAGTGCACAGCCAATAATTCTGCATTGCTTTTAATGTTACCAAGAACTATCTCAGAAACTATGTCTATGTTACCTATAAACTTTGGGCAAGACGTACTTAGGCTTTTTGTGGTCGCAAGGGGTCCAATGCACAAAATCCAAAGATTTACAACTGCAAAATGGCATTTTTCTATTTATCAAACCCAAATTGTGATTCAGTAACATGTTACTGATTCATTGGGTTTGCAACTACATACCGTATCAGTATTTGGAATAGTCATGTTTAGGATGTCCCTTCCAAGTAGCGATTCAGAATGGGGTGTATTAATGTTTCATAATTGAAATCCGGTTGCCTCAGTATCTCCGAATCTCCAATACTTCTGCATAAGGTTGCAATAATTCCATTTCTTTTGGTTCTTGTAAATTATGGAATTTCTAATAAATAATATTGACTGATTATGCTGCTATTTATTAGAACATACATAATGTATTATTATTCCAATAAATGTTAAAAAAAATAAGCAAATCTACCACAGACTCTATTCATTCATGTTTTATTTCATATCTCATTATTAAAACCTTATAATAAAGAATGTTCAAATGGTCACCCACCATCTCTAATCCTGGTAGATGCTACTGAGGAATATCAAATCAGAACAATATTGGACTTGAACATACTACAAGGTTGAATACCCTGAATCATAGACTAGAAAGAGTATGAACCAGAGGAAAAGTCCTGGGAACAAGTGGGAAATGAGGACGCTCCAAGCCTGGTTTGTTCTTTTCATCTATGTCGACATGACAAGCCTCGACCAGTGGGGAGGCTTTTTTGAGGGTTAATTGGCATGACACAAACTCACCGTGATCCATGCCCCCAGTCCAGTAGAAACTCATAATGATCAATGCTTCCTGTACCTCTCAACTCTTCATCCTCTCGCCATGACCATTGCTGCCAGTCTGTCTGTGACCCCCTATCTACTATGATCTTTACTACCATCATGGTCAGTCCCCAGGTACTTGTTTATGATGACTGCCACACTCTTGACACCACGACTTGAAGAACAGACCCCTTTCTTGTGTAAGGTCTTGGACGAATGCCTTTAGACTAATTAGCATTTGTAAATCTGTGTTTTCCTCAAATCTCCACAAGTCTTCTATCTTCTGCAGATGCACAGTGAAATTTGAAACGTCCATAGACGTACCATGAAACTTGGGTGAGGCCTATTTAAAACACACTCAACCCCTGCCTGAGCACATGGCTTCCAGGGTGTCAGAGCAACAGCAGCCATGCAGATTGATCCTTGTGCTGGTGTCTAGCCAGATCATTAGTACAGCATTCAAAATCTACAACCGGAGGTAGCCCGCTCCAGTACAAATAAATTTGATAAAGGAAAACAATATAGAGGTTAGTTTTCTTGGTATGCAGATGAGGTAACTGACCCAATCAAGCACAGACAGTAGAAAATCATCATTGACACACGAAAAAGGATGAATTTTCAGGATCCAGTTTGTTTTGTGGCTAACACTCTTACCAGAGAGGTGGTCTGGATGAAGAATGCATAGTGGTAGCGCTCACTCCTGTGAGGACAACAGGAGTGGGAGTGCTTTCTTGAGATAAATAAAACAAAATTGCTATTTAAGAATCAAAGGACCAGGCTTAAGCATGAAAATCGAGTATTGGATCTGTGGAATCCAAAAAGAGAAAATAACAGTGAACTAAACTGTCCGAAAAGCTACAGGAGAAATAATATATTTGCAGGTACTTAGGGTTGAATTTTAAGTGCATTTAGATTGATGGGGACTAGCTGTCAGTCTAATGATAATTAAACTTTGTATTAAGTAATCTTTATATTACCGTTAGTCTTCATTACACCGAAAGTAGACTTCCTCGTCTCAGTCTTTGCAAATTTGTGAGGGTCCTCACTCAATGACAGGTTTGGTAAGCCGCTCCCAATTTTTTTTTCTATGTTTATATTTGTACTATACCCCTTCACGAGCTGAAGCTTCTCTCTTCCCTTTGAGCTTCTGAAATATCAAGCAACAAAAGAAATAGGGGTCCAAGGACAGCAGGTATCGTGTGACTTTTTAGCTAAATTTGATGTTTGTAGGGGATTCTGGGTAAGAAAATGTTGGGAAATCCACACAAGCATTTTTATCGGGAGACCTGGGGGTACTCTGGGTGGTTGGAAATTTGTGCCAGCCCACTGATCCCTCAACTTTCCCACACACAAATGTGAGGAAAATGTGACTTTTAGCTAAATTTTAGGTTTGCAGGGGAGTCTGGGTAAGAAAACGATGGGGGATCCACAAAAGCCACACCTCTGTGGACTCCCCTGGGTATCTAGTTTTTTAGAAATGTCTGGGATTGGTAGGTTTCTCTAGATGGCCGCCGAGCCCAGGACCAAAAACACAGGTGTCGCTCTTGCAAAGACTGTCCATTTTATGATAATTTTGATGTCTCCACAATACGTTTTGGTCCCTTCCCTGCGGGGGCACTTGGCCCACCCACACAAGTGAGGTAGCATTTTTATCGGGAGACCAGGGGGAACACTGGGTTCATAAGAATTTTATGGTTTCCTTCTGATGCTGGAAGAATATGGCACAGAAATGCAAGGAAAATGTGTTTATTTTAGTCATATGTTGAGGTTTGCAAGGCATTGTGGGTAAGAAAATTTGATGGGATCCACAAGAGGCACACCACCCGGTAGTCCCCTGGCTGTATAGTTTACAAAAATATCTAGAGTTGGCAGATTTTCCCTACAGACAATGTACACCCTGGCAGAGAAAGACAGAAAAGACAAATATTACTGCACAACCATCTATTCCTCAAGTGCACCCACATACTGGTTGGATTTGGAACAAGGGTGAGTGAAAGGTTAACAATGTGAATTTTATTAACAAAAGATTTCACAAACTGAAATACGCTGTTAATAATTGAAAGTTGAAAAAAGCTGAACCAGTGACTCACAGCTCGTGAGCTGTGAAGCCGCAACAAGGCACCAACTGCTTTACAGCCCTTTGAAACACCTTTCATGCGTGACACAAACAAAACCATTCACTCCGCCAGCCGCAGGCCCAGTATATTACAACACTCACATCAACAGACACTGCCATTCAAGGTACCATCACTTTCATATGCCCACATGACTGACAGAGGAAACACACAGGTTGACAGACTGTGTGGACTGGCATTTGGCTGGTAATGTGAGTGTAGTGTGCAGCAGCAAGTAACTACACACACACCGCCAGACAAATGCCACTCAAAGCACACACACTAGCCAAGCGACAGTCCATACACACCACCATCCAAGCACAAGTCCACGCACACTGCCAGCCACGCGCCAGTCCACGCACACCGCCAGCCAATTGCTAGTCCATGCACACTGCCAGCCAAGCGCCAGTCCACGCACACTGCCAGCCAAGTGCCAGTCCCCACACACCCCCAGCCAAGCGCCATCCATGCACACCGCCAGTCAAGCACCATCCACGCACACCACCAGCCAAGCACTGGTCCACACACACTGCCGGCCACGCACCAGTCCACGACAACCACCAGCCAAGTGCCAGTCCACACACACCGCCAACACAATTTTACTACCCCAAAAAAACGCAAACCAATTTGAAGGAGATAAAAACACAACTGTGTTTTCACAAACACTACAGGTCTAACTAAATACATCAAAGTACTGCCAACCGTGAAACTGAACAAAAAATATCTGCTCTATCTACACCACCCATGTGCTTATTGTAGTCTAAAATACACACAGGTTTGCGCATTCAGCAACCTGACCCCAAAGAGTCACAGGTGAAGTACTTTCATCATGAATGGTAGTCAGCATGTAGACATCTCTCTTGTGTGAAAATTTCACAGCTAGAAGTTCATCATTACGCAAGGCACTGCACTGTCCCCTCTGAAGTTTTTTTACATGAAGCTCTTTAGGGTAACCTTTACGGTTAGAGCGGATTGTGTCACATGCAATGATGTCCAATTTGAACTATTCCTTAAAGAACTGCACAAAATTGTAGAAGTTATCTATGTATAAATGGTGCCCTTTGTTAAAAAGTCCTCTACCAAGTTCCTACACAATTTTCTCACTGACTCCAAAAGTGGATGGACAACCAGGTGGGTCAATAGTTGAATCCCTACCAGTGTACTCTGTGAAATTATAGACATATCCAGTACTACTCTCAGACGGCATATACATCTTAATTCCATAACGTGCCCTCTTGCTAGGAATTTACTGCCTAAAAAACAAACAGCCCTGAACAGGACCAAAGACTCATCCATAGCCATTTTATTCCCTGAAACATAGATCGCTAAAAAGTAATCTACAAAATGATTAAGGACAGGCCGAATCTTGAAGAGACAGTCACAATTTGGGTGATCCCGCGGCAATGCTGGGGCATTATCAGCAAAATGCTGCATCCGAAGCAGAAGCAAATATCTATCACGACTAATGATTGCAGGACATATAGCAGTTGCCATCAAGGGACTAGCAGACCAAAATAAAGCAGTGGCGGCTTCCCTATCAATCCCATCAAAAAAGTGAAACCCCAGAACTCCTTCAGCTCATCCAGATTTTTGGGAGTGCACCGGGTAGCTCTTAGCGGGGCTTAAGTCTGTCACTTTTGTCCCTCAAATACTGTTCAGCATACAAATTAGTCAGTTCAACAATCTTATCCAAAAATGCATCGTCCCTAAACAACTGAAAGACATTTGTAGGCAAAAAGTGTTCAGTATTCACTCTACACCCTGTGACACAAGTAAAGGCAGACAACACTGGCTGCACCATGTTTGGGGCAATCCAGAGTTCAGCACTTCTAATGGGAAGCCTTTCAGCCCCAGGCTGCAATCCAGACACCTTTTGCTGCACTATCGGCACATCAGTGTCCGCCTCTCAAAGAGGCACTTCCTCCGCACTGAGAGTGACTTCATCATCAGATGATTCCTCTCGGACAGAAAGTTCACTGCCAGAATCTTGGACTTTCCCCTATGCCTCATATGCAGAGTCAGTCTCGTAATCATGGTCAGAGGAACATTCGAAAAGTATACCAACAACCTGTTGAGCTGTAACCCTGCAGCTAGCCATAATCCTTACTAATAAAAGTAACAACAAATAAGTCAATAATAATCAACACTGTGTAAAATAAGAAATAAACAAAGTGTGGCTTTATCAAACAGAAAGGAAACCTACTGGCATATAGTAATCTGGAAAGAAAAGTCAATCACTACAAAGCACACAAAAACCTATATACTCAAATACTATACAACTCACTTGCTAGAGACAGCTAGACTCAGGATCACCTGCACCTACTCTCCACAGACACAGCAAGCACCAATGATATCCCACTAGAAAGGAAAAACAAAAGAAAATTACACACAAAACAACACAATACACATTGTGCACAAATCCAAGGAGAATTTCACACACAATAAAACAGAAGATAAATATGCTGCTATTATTACACCATTTACAAAAAAAGCATTCATGCATAGCAATGATACTCATTTTAAGTAAAAAGTACAAAAACTTATTCTTACCGAACACATGCAACTACACAAACTGCATATCTACCAGTGCCAGAACTGCAAGCAGGAGTCGCAGCAAAGGAAAACAAAAGCTTTGCACTAGAATAAAAAAGAGAAATAAAGCATTACGATCACAAATGCAAATGATGACAAGAAATAAAACAGTTAATATTATAAATCACTATGAAACCTGCCCATCGCCATCCACGTGCCAGTCCACACACACCACCAGTCAAGCGCCAGTCTAAACACCCTGCCAGCCAAGTACTTGCCCGCACACACCGCCAGCCAAACACAAGTCCACACACACCGCCAGCAAAATGCCAGGACACACACAGCCAGCCAAACACCAGTACACACAGACTGTTAGCTGAACTCCAGTTCACACATACACAGAAACTTCCCCTGGTGGTTTTCTGCCTGGGCCTAAAAATATGGCTGATATGCCCCCAAGGGGGGCAGAAACAGCCAAATCACATTCCCAAATAAAGGGGAGCGACCCTTGCCAAAGGGGATACTTCCCGACGTATAACTAAATAAAATCCCTGTTGTCTGGTGGCTTTCTGCCCTCCTTGGGGGCAGATGGGCCTGATGCAAAGGGAACGACCCTTGCCCAAGGGGCCACTCCGCAACATGCCTGAATGAAAAAATCCCTCGTGGCTAGTGGCTTTTGGCCTAAAAATATGACAAATCTGCCCCCAAGAGGGGCAGAAACTGACACAATATATGCCCCCTAATAAAGTGGAGCAACCCTTGCCCAAGGTGAAGCTCCCATACATGCCCACATCAATAACTCCCTGGTGGCTAGTGGCTTCTGCCCCCCTTAGGAAGAGATCGGCCTAAAAATATGGCTAATCTCCCCTCAAGGGGGCAGAAGCTAACAAAATATATAACCTCCAAAAAAAGGGGAGCGACCATTGCCCAAGGGACCGCTCCCCAACATGCCCAAATCAATTACTCCCTGGTGGCTAGTGGCTTCTGCAGATCGGCCTAAAAATATGGCAAAACGACCCAAATATATGCCCCCTAAAGGGGGAGAAAGCAAAAGACACACAGATGATGGGCGGAATGCAGAGCAAATCAAACATTCACCCCAGTTAAGAGATCTGGGTTAAGTCCATCGTTCTTTTGCTCACTATGCCAACCCCAGTTTAGCCCCAGCCATATGCAAATCAGTCTTGACCCTGTGCCTCATGGGAACAGTCCAGCCCGAACTGCCAAGCCAGATCCTCCCTGGACCGGAAACAGGCATCCTGGGACCGGTTTTGGGGCATCACCCTTCATCAGCCAAGCTAGCTTGAATCCAGTGGCACAGTGACCCCGGGACCCACGTCTGGGTATGCCCGGCGCACTTTGGCCGAGAAAGCAAAAGACACACAGATGATGGACGGAATGCAGAGCAAATCAAACATGCACCCCCAGTCAAGAGATCTGGGTTGAATCCATTGTTCTTTTGCTCCCTATGCCACCCCAGCTTAGACCCAGCCATATGCAAATCAGTCTTGACCCTGTGCCGCATGGGAACAGTCCAGTCCGAACTGCCAAGCCAGGTCCGCCCTGGACAGGAAACAAGCATCCTGGGACCGGTTTCAGGGCATCACTCTTCATCAGCCAGGCTAGCTTGAATCCAGTGGCACAGTGAGCCCGGGACCCACGTCTGGGTATACCCGGTAGACTTTGGGCGAGAAAGCAAAAGACACACAGATGATGGACGGAATGCAGAGCAAATCAAACATTCACCCCCAGTCAAGAGATCTGGATTAAATCCATTGTTCTTTTGCTCACTATGCCACTCCAGTTTATACCCAGCCATATGTAAATCAGTCTTGACCCTGTCCCTCTTGGGAACAGTCCAGCCCAAACTGCCAAGCCAGGTCCTCCCTGGACTGGAAACAAGCATCCTGGGAGCAACCCTTGCCCAAGGGAACACCCCCCAAACCAACAAAACAACACAGAATAATCCCTGGTGGTGTATTGTGTGCATTCCTGCGGCACAATCTCAGCCCGAAACACGATCGTGCAGCAGGAAAACATTTCAAAGAGACACCGGGGGGGGTGCCTCTTTGCAGCCTCCACCCCTCCTAGGAGGAAAATTCACCTCCTTTCTCCACTGGAGCTGGAAGTAAATGGCATCCAGTGTATCTGACATGCTCAGATGATGCCGGTGTGCGCGCTGATGTCATCAGATCGCCGGGGGAGTGGGCAGGGGTGGCAGCTGCCATCCCTGTGAGGGTCATATTGCAGACTGGCCCATGGGGGGAGCGCCAGCGCTTCCCCCGTGGGTGGGTGTGAGGATGGCTTGGAGCCATTCTCCACACTCGCCCACCGTGTGCATGGGCAGCTTCAAGTCGTCCAGCACACACAATGGGTTAATGCTCTATGAACATCTAATGCATGCAAACATGATTTGTGCTCAGTGTCTTTTTTTAGCACAAGAAGAACCAATTTGTGCAAAGAATGAAAACTTGACAACACCTTTGGTCTAAAAGAAGGATTTGTTCTTGGAACCACTTTATACTCAAAATACTGGTTAGTGACATAAGAGAGCTCCTAGCTCTCCCACTCTTCTACATGATGTGAATGCCACTAAAAGTAACACATTGCAGATAACAAATTAAAGGGAATGATGTTAGAGGTTCAAATGGATCTTTTGCAGCACTTTTAACACTAAAGGTAAGTTTCAAAAAGGAGCTTTGCCATGTATAACTGATTTACGTTTCTGAAAACTACATACCAGCCTAGCTGCCATTTGTGTACTATGTGAAAAGTCACTATCTGATTTAAATATTCTTGTGGCTGTCCCCTGCCCTCTTAATGGGGATATTGAAGGGTTCGTAAATTCCACTTCTCAATACTTTACATTTGAACGTTGTTCAGAGCACCACACATGAAAATGTCTCCAGTGCCTTTGATATGCTTTTTAAAGGAGAAGGTAATTTATCTTGCTGTCACTCCCAGTACACGTCTTTGACCATCCTGATCGCTGCAAGTTATCCACTTCCATCCAAACCCTCAATCATGTACTTGTAAAAGAGAAAATCAAAGGGGTGAAGGGACTCTTGGAAGCTAGCAACATAGCTCCAAAATGAAAAATAGAAGTGGTAACTAAAACCTTATGGGGGAGATTAGTGTCATAAGAATTACATTCTCTCTGTCCCTCTGTATCTATGTCAATACTTCAAGAATGTTTGGGGTCGGAGTGAATGCCCATTTTATTGCCAGTGTATCTCTTATCCATGCTGGAGCAAAATTGATAGAGAATAGTGTCTTCCAGAGAAGCAAAAAGGTACATCATTGTGATCTTCACCTTTTGTAAATTCAACACCCTGTAATGAAGGTGAAAGTGTACTGATTATAAGTTGGTGACTGGAAAGATCTGCAGGCCCATTATCCCCTCCTATGTCCTCCTTGTCCCAGTCCTTACACAAGTGAGGCAATCCTGCCTCCCGACAGGCTAGTCTAAAACGCTAGTATTTTTTATCTCGATTATATAAACCCCTCCCACCCACCGCCATGCCTGTTTTTTTCCTGTCCGACGTGCTGTTGGAGCGCTGGTGTTTTCTCTTCCGTATCGGTGTCCTGTTGCGATTGCTGCGATGCTGTAAGTTTTTCTATTTTACACTTGTTTCTGTTTTTATTTCGATGCTGGCCTTACCGGTGTTCCGGTTGGTTGCGTCCCTGCTCTGTTTTCTGAACGCGAGGAGGATGAGGACTTGGACAATTCCCCTAAGGGGAAATATATCCAGGGTAAAGTTTTTTCGGACATGTTGGCCCATATTCGTGACGTCCTGGGGTTTGATCCTAGGGTTTGATCCTAAGTCTTTGTTGGATGATGGCTTTAACTCCCAGAATGGTACCTCGGTGGTGGATGACTTGCCTTTACATGAAGTCATTAAGGATTTTCTGAATATGGAGTGGCTTGCAGGGGATTCCTCACTTTTTGGGCAAGAGGTATCGCTTGGCGGAGTTTGATGTCCAGTTTCCTCAGGTTCCTAAAGTAAATTCTGTTTTGTCCTCAATGACTTCTTCCTCTTCTTTATCTTCTGATCTTCTGACGAGGCTTCCCTTGCTGATCCGGTTGAGCGGAAGGTGGAGACGGCCTTGAAGCATTTTTATTCTGCATCTCATTTTGGGATTCGGGCTAATGCCTTTCAGGTCCTTATCAAGGATTTCGAGACGTTTTTTGACTGTCTTCAGGATCAGGGGGATCCTACTCCTATCTTGGCACAGTTGGAGGTCTTGGCGCAGTTTCTATCTGATGTAACTTTTGATACGCTGTGGGCCTGCTCCTCGGCTGCCGGGCCGGGGGGTTGCATTCCATTACAAGTCCCGGCCTCAGCAGCAGCAGCAACAGCCTCAGGGTGCTGGGCAAAAATGACTATGCCAAGGTGGGGGCTCAGCTCCGTTTGTTACTGGATCATTGGCCAACTCTGATTTCCGAGCAGTGGGTCCTGTCGGTCATCGGTCAGGGGTACCAGATTCCGTCCCAGGGCCCTCCCGCTTGGACCTCTTATCGGGTTACCCCGTTATCAAGAGACCTCGTGATGAGGTCTGCTATGTTGTCAGGAGTGGGCATGTTGCTGGAGAAGGGCGCTGTTCTCCTGGTTCCAGAGGCGGAAAGGGGCCTGGGTTTCTATTCCACGCTCTTCTTGGTCCCAAAACCGAATGGGTCATACCGCCCAATTCTGAATCTCAAAGCTATGAACAAATTGGTGCGGCTGGATCATTTTCGGATGTCCACCTTTCAGTCCATCATTCCCCTCATCCAGGTGGGTGATTTTCTGGCTTCTCTGGACTTAGAAGATACCTATTTGCATGTCCCTGGTGATCCTGGAAGCCAGCAGTTTCTGAGGTTTGCAGTGAACGGGGTCCATTACCAATTTCAGGTGTTGCCTTTCAGCCTCTCTACTGCTCCCCGAACTTTTACCAAGGTATTGGCTCCTGCTGTGGGGATTTTTGCAGCTTCAGGGTTTCCCTGTGTTTTCCTATATTGATGATTGTTTGATCTCTGCTTCCTCCCTTCCTAAGGCTCTTCTGGCAGTGGAGGCGACCATGACCATGTTCCAGGGTCTGGGGTTCAAGCTGAATCTGGCAAAATCTCATCTGGTCCCTATTCAGAGACTGACGTTTATCGGGGGACTTTTCGACACCTTGTTCGGGGTGGTGTTTCTCCCTCCTGCTCGTATCTCTTCCCTCCGGCTTCATCTGCAGGACCTGCTGAGTTGGCCGTCTGTTCTTGCTCAGGCTTTGTTGCGGGTACAGGGGTTGATGGCTGCGACCACAGCTGTGGTTCCCTGGGCTCGCCTGCCCCTCAAGCCCTTGGTAAATCATCTGTTGTCTCAGTGGGACCCCTCCCATGTAGGTTACAACACTCTGGTTCCTCTCTCCCCTGTTCTGGTTCAGGACTTGGGCTGGTGGCTTTGCACTCGCAACCTGGAAAAGGGGGTCCATTTTCAGCTTCCTCCTCCCCTGTTGTTGATGACGGACGTCAGTCTTTGGGGTTGTGGGGCCACGTTGGGGTCTTTGGAAGCCAAGGGGCAGTGGTCTCGGGCGGGCAGCGCCCGTTCCTCGAAATGGCGAGAGTTGGCAGCCGTTTGGAAGGTGATACTGTTCTTTCAGGTTCCCCTTCAGGGGGCGAATCTGTTGGTTTGTACCGACAATCAGGTGGCTCGCTGTTACTTGAACCGCCAGGGGGGGACCCGGTGCGAGTCTCTGAATCTGCTGGCTTCCATTAATTTTGCTGGGCGGAGTCACACCTGTTGGCCTTGAGGGTTGTTTACATTCAGGGTCACCTGAACTTTCATGCGGACAGCTATAGCCGCAACCTTCCGTCCTCGGTTCTGTTCTATCTGTCTGTTCCCCTGACCCGGACCTTTGTCTTCGGTTCAGGACGCCCTGGATCGACCTTTTTGCTTCCCCGCACAACTCCCTTCTCCCTCGGTTCTGTTTTGAGCTGGTTTGTCCTCAGGCGTTGGCGGTGGATGCCCTCTCGATTCCTTGGCCCCCGGGCCTTCTGCATGCCTTCCCTCCGATTCCCCTCCTCCCGAGGATGCTGCAGAAGATGCGGGTGGAGATGGTATCTGTTCTCTTGATTGCTCCTTTTTGGCCTCGCCGCCTTTGGTTCCCGCTGTTGATGCGGCTGTCCATTGTTTAAGAAGGTATGAGTTTCCACTAGCGGGTTCCATGTGGAACGGCTGCCCTTTATAACATCTGGGTGGAAAATTGCACATGCCCAAGGGGGCATGAGTTGCCATGATCGTGTTCAATATAGAGCGGCTGTCCCCTCTTTTTACTATTTCGTATGAGATTTGTGTTTTGTCAGTACATGGGTTTCATTGTCATAATTGTTTGTGCCAGTCACATGTTTATATGTTTCATCAAGTCTGTTGTCCAAGAAATGTTTTTCTGTCAATGTATAGTTTATCCTTTGGGAGTTGTGTTTTTGTATGTATATACGTCCATTTGGTATTATGTGTATATATTTATGTATCTACTTATGTGTTGTTTACAGCCCTGATGAAGTTCAAGTGTTAACTGAACGAAACGCGTTGGCTGGATGTTGTGCGTAGATATAAAGAACCTGAATTGAATAAAGAAAGAATAAAAAGGAATACCTGTCCTCATGTATATTCTTACTGGTTGTGGACAAGAAGCTTAATGGTGCACCATTCCAAAATTCAAAATGGCTGCCCGGGGGCGGGTTTGTCCGGCTTCCCATCATCTTGTCTCTGCTTCGGTTCCCATTTCTGTCCTTGCCTCGTCTTCATCAGTTAAAACTGACCGCGTGGCTCATGCATGTTTGACGTTGGAGTCTTTGGGTTGTTCTTCCTTGGTGGCCTGTGATATCCAGCATTCCCGTAGGCCTTCTACCCTGAAGAGTTACAGTAAACATTGGGGTTCCTTTGTCACTTGGTGTACTTCTCGTGGCACGGATCCTGTGGTTGGTGATCCGGCCTCTATTCTTGAGTTTCTCAGGGATGGGTTTTTGAAAGAGCTTTTCCATTCTACTTTGTCTGCTCAGTGGGCTGCTGTTCAGGCATGTAGGGGTTCGGGGGCCTCCTTGGAGGGTATTGCTCCTTTGGTGAGTCAGCTACTGCAGAGTTTTCGGCTTTGTCGTCCGGTCATTCCTGTGATTGTGCCCTCTTGGGTTTGCCGGCTGTTCTGAAGGGTCTCCAGTTGCCCCCTTTTGAGCCTTTGCTATTTGTTGTGGGTGTCTGCTAAAGTGGCTTTTCTGTTGGCCATCACCTCTGTTAGGCGGCTGGGTGAGATGGGCACTTTGCTTGTTTCTTATCCTTATTTGCAGTTCTTGCAGGACAGGGTGGTGTTGCGGCTTGACCCAGCTTTTCTCCCTAAAGTTTCCTCCAAGTTCCATTTGCAGCAGGAGGTGGTTCTTCCTGATTTTCCTGGGGAAAGGGGTGCACTTGTTCCTTCTACCTTGGATGTTCGCAGAGCCATTCAGGTTTACCTCCAGCATACCCAGGGTTTTCGTCTTTCTCCTGCCCTGTTTGTCTCCTGTGGTGGTGTGACCAAGGGGAAGAAGGTGTCTGCTTCCACCATCAGTCAGTCGGTGCGTTTGGCGGTTTGCCAGTCCTATAAGTCTGTAGGTTTACCAGCTCCAGCTCAGGTTCAGGGGCGTTCGACGCGATCTGTGTCCGCTTCCTGGGCTGAGGTGGCTGGGGTTTCTATCCAGGAGATTTGTAGAGCGGCTACCTGGCAGTCCCATCATACTTTTGTCCGGCATTATTGCCTTGATGTCTTTCATACTTCTGTGGACAATTTTGCTGTTGCCGTTCTGAACACTGCTGTGTCTTAATCATTTGTTTGATTAAATATTTTGTACTTTTGCATGAATCCCAGGTGTCCTGCATTTTTCGTACTGTTTTTTTGCTTGTAAGGTCCTCACTTGTGTAAGGACTGGGACGAGTCAGGACATATGATGGGGTAATGTTTCGTTACTTATCTTTAATCTTCATTACCCCGATTAAGGTCCTCCTCGTCCCAGTCCTGTTCCCTCCCTCATGCCTGCTATGTTTGTGTCTGGTCTTGTTGAATACAGGCATGGTGGTGGGTAGGAGGGGTTTATATAATAGAGATAAAAAAATACAAGCTTTTTAGACTAGCCTGTCGGGAGGCAGGATTGCCTCACTTGTGTAGGACTGGGACGAGGAGGACCTTAATCGGGGGAATGAAGATTACCGGTAAGTAACAAAACATTCTTCCTCCTCAAAAGATGAACACCATCAGACGCCTCAGTCTTAACAAAAGTCTTATTGGTGTTGATTTTGCTTCAACAAAAACATTACCTATGTCTGAACTGCTGCACTCTTTCTTGAGGCAGCAACATCCTTCCTTAAGCAAACGGGCTCCTCTAAAAGTTAAATCTTAAGAAGGGAGAAGCTGTGATATCTGCCTATATATTGAAACCCGAACCTTCTAATGTTCTGTAAACTATTTCCACTTCCTTCTGCACTTTTTAAAAAGAGGAAGCAGCAATAACCCATCATCATCTAATTACGGAAATACACATATTCGATTTTCATCTAGCCCTGCTACCACTTGTGTTGCTACCTTTGAAAACTACCCTTAGGGCTGACCATATGTCAAAAGGAAGTACCTGGAATTGGTACTGTTACCTTTCCTCAATAAATCTCTGGAATTTCAGATGTTCTTGGTTTATTGGGCTATGGGATTATGTATTCTTCATATCCAATTTTCTCTTTTTCTCTTATCAGATGAATGATTGTCTGTAGTGTTTACATATTGAATGGTCAGAGCAAGAAAAATGTGTTCAAGTTATTGAGAAACCAATAAAAGAATTGAATAAAATACTTTTCTACCCCCAGAACCACTGTTATTCCTTATTTCTCTAACGAAGAGAGAAACCCTTTTAAATTGCCTGTTTGTCTACTGACTTGACAAGGGAAGGTGTTCTTATTGACATTTTCTGTGGCCTTTACTTGAATTCCAGATAATAACTGACAGCAGTATCTGCGGTACCCATTTGTCTGACACTGTTCTCTTCCAGTGATCTTGAAATAGAGAAATCCTGACACAAACTGGAGCATTTAATAAATCTGCGTAAAAAGTACAAAAAATCAACGTGGAAGGCAAAGTAAACCTTAGAGCAAAAGGAATTTCTAAAACTATATCAAATGCTCCAGGAAACAAGCTTAACCCACTTCTGGAACTGCATTACCAAATTTAAATCCCCCAATAACACCAGTGAAAATGGAATCCTGGAAGAAGCCTGGGTGAGGCGCGTAAAAGCGTTACACATCAATCAGTCAGTAGTATCCAATCATGCTGACAAATGGGGGATTGCAGATCAGTCTACAGACAACATGCAGGAACTGACCTCACTGGTCCAGGTCTGAAAACTCAGAAAGGCAATAAAAAACGATGGAGCGCCTGGCCTTAACGGACTTCCAGCAGGTATATTTAAATGTGCCTCAGTGGCTTGGGCAAAGGTGTTAACCCCACTCTTTATCTATGCCTTTCTGTCTGCTCAAGTCCCAGACACACGAACGGAATCCATCTTGTGCCCAATACCCAAGAAAGGGGTCCCAACAAAACCATCCAACTCCTGTCTGCTTGTACTTCTAGACCTAGAGGCCAAAGCTTGCACTCAAACCCTCCTTAAACAGCTAGAGGCCTAGCTCGCGGGCAATGATGCTTTGTCTTGTTTTCAGACAGGATTTTGAGCAGCTGCATCAACAATCAATAACCTCACTGCACTCGCAGTTATGAGCCATAAAGCAGTCCAGAAAAATCATCCACCACTCTTCTGCTCCTTTATCAATTGCAACGCTGCATTCGACAAGGTAGACCACCCCATGCTATGGAAAAAACTAAACATGTGGAGCGTGCTCTTAAAACTATTAGGGGCAATAATTTCTTTGTATTCTGGCACATGATTCCAAATGAGAATGGGTCCACACATGGTTACCTCAGAAATTTCCATCCGAGGCGGCATGAAGCCAGGGTGCATTCTTGCACCCCTCCTCTTTAATCTATTCACAACGGACCTGGGCAAATTTCTGGAGGGTGGATGTCAGGTTTCCCCAAGACTAGGCCAGTCGAAGTTACACATTCTGCAATACACTGACGACATAGTTGTAATTGACCACACCACAGTCGGCATACAGCGAGACCTGAGTATCCTCCACATATACAACAGAAAAATGTACCTTGCGATAAATCAAGACAAGACCAAGGTCTTGATCTTCGGCCGCTATAAAAACAAGAAATATATCACATGGCGCATGGGAAGAACGATCATCAAATCTGCAACGAAGTACAACTACTTGGGTGTTTGGTTTACGAAGACCTCCAAACCTACGTCCCACATAGCCTCCCTGAAAAAGAAAGACGCAACCATACCATACAGTCTTAAGTGCCTTAATATGAATTTAAAAAGTGCCTCTGCAGCACCTGTACTCAGGGTTATGAATGGGACCCTTCTCCCTGCACTGCAATATGGCCATCAGGCCTTTCTAATTTGGAGCAAGCACACTGAACAGGCTATAAGAAAGTATTCCAATTGCCTAGCCACATCCATAGGACAAGCCTCTGCCCGGGATTTGGTCTGTCAAGACAAACTTTCGCCTGCAAGTCTGATACTTTGACATATTACATTCGGGTCCTGAAAGCGCCAGGCAACTCACCTAAAGCCCGCCTGAAAGATACATTCGAGTCCCGGGGAACCCGTGGCAGCAGCACATACCTAAAGCAATTTTCTGTTTCCAACTCAAGGCATCATCGTTATAATCTGATGCCATCTCTTACACGACCTGGAAAAGGGTCATTAATAGGCAGCTGCAATTAACCTCATACCAACTGGACACTTCTTCCCTAAGGTCCTCTGACGTTTTGCTCCCTTGAACAATTCATATTTGGTAGAGAAGCCACAACCATATCTATCAGAGGCCATCAATAGATGGACATGCAGAGATATCCTGTACATGCGCCTGCTAGATTTACCAGTGGGCGATTCCAACCAGGTATGTGCCTAACCGGGAAAGAAGCAGGTTATGCAATTTTAAGCGTGAATCTTGGTTGCACCTCCTGTCCTGTAGTCCCACACTCTATGTCATCAGGAGGTTCTTGTTTAAACCAATCTACTTGACTCAGGTGGTTTGCACTTGCCTGGAGGCCTCATTGCTATGCTTCACCCAAACCAATGCAAGAACTTCATCGAGGTGCGGGAAATACGTTAATGAAGCCAGAGTTCAACTTCGACTCTGAACTGCCGAGCCCCAGCCCATTACCTTTACCCAAAAACTGATAACGGACTACTGCATGCAGAAATCCTGAAATGTGATAATGGTGCAGTACGGGGTTCTTGGTCAACAGATGCGGGAAAAGGGTCATCAGCAGCATGACATGAGAATTGATATTTGAACATTTACCAGAGTAAAACACCTGGGGCCACCCTTTCTTCGGGGGGGAGGGGCCTCGATCTTGTACCCCTGGCGCTCTTTTGTAGTTACTTTTCAATACTAGCTTTTAAGCGAATCAGCTTTTTGATTTGTATGAAGCACTTTGTCTGTATAACTGGGGAGGCAACCTGAGAAATTATTTTTCTCTATAATCCTGTTGTTCTTAGTTGCAATATCAAGGAGATAGCTCTGAGTGAAACAACTTTAGGCACTATACAACCCACTTTTCCTTCACTGCTTATTTTATTTATGCACTTTAGTTCAAGGGGCCCTTTTTGTACATGGGTGCATAGGGAGGTCAAGGGTCTACCTTGAGTAAAACAGTATGGCATCGCTACAACCTAAATGTTCTTAGACTTGCAGCTTGGAGTTCTCTTTGCGAATTATGCCAATCTTTCACACTATGTAATTTAAACACCCAGCATTTGGTTTTAACCGCTCCTTTTACTCATGCACTTTCAACTTACGAGATTTCACTAAAATTAACTCTTACTCTCCCTTTCTCTGTGGAGTGAATCCTGTGTTTATAGATACAATTTTAATGGGACAGTAAAATATGGCTTTTTAGGAATTTTAGTATTTGGACGGATATTGTAATTTAATCTTGTATGTAAGCAAATTGTTAGGGTTTTTATTAACTAAACGATAAACTGATATTGACACTAACATTGAAAGCTGCAGGACCAAGGAGGCGAATCAACAAGCACCTTTACTACAATGGGGGCTTATAACTCACTGTCTCTTTGGGAGCCTCTCCATGCATGGATGAGGATATCCCTCTTCTTATTACATTAATGAAAAGGATATAAATAAATATGCGAACCCTAACAATAGGAGCCCGAGACCATTAGTGCACATGCATTAAAATATACCATGCACAAACTGCAAAGCCAAAGTGCTAGTACCCTTGAACAAATCTGTCCGACATAATTGTGATATACGAATCTACAAATGAAAAACACATACTTGTATAATGTAAAATAATATTATAATGCAGAGACTGTTGATACAATAGTATATGGTAATAACCAGGCCTGGGCGTAGTTTGCAGAGTTTTGCTACGCGGACCTCCGCGGAGTTACAAAAAAACTCTGCGACGTTCCGCAAGTGGCGGAGTGTAGTGCGAACTGCTGTTCGCGCTGGTCTTCCTGCCACTCAGGAAGAAATTCTACCCGAGCGGCAGCTGGCTTTGGCAAAATTACCATTTGCGAGCTTGAGCGGGGAAAAAACTCCACTGCACTATGTGAAGCGGAGCTTTCTGCACTCCGCGAGCTCCGCGTAGTGCAGAAAACTCCGCAAACTCCGCGAACGGTGCGGAGTTCACCGCCCAGGCCTAGTAATAACCTGGGAAAAGTTAATACATGAAAAGACCACGCCTTGTGGCATAAACAAATAACACTTCTATAAAAATGCTGAAGTTGCAATAATAAAAGTTTTTGATAGGAACATGGCAGTTTTTGTTCAAAGGTTTTGCAGCACAAACAAAATAAACACATGAATGCAACACACACCTCCATTAATCCACGTAAACTGTGCCCAAGGATAAAGTTCACAGAGATCTCACTCTGCAAAATGGCTTGCCATGATGACAGTGCCAGTGATGGCTGCAATTATCCTTATATTTCTCTTCCACCTGTTCTGATTTAACTTTCATTTTCATTTGGATTATTTCCCAGGCCAAATGACAGTACAGCCATGAACTCCTTGTGCAATACATCCCATCTTCCTGAACTGCAGTGCTGCCAGACTACACTACGTGCCTAGCTTTTCCCACTGCCCAAATACATATCAGTAACAGTACTCACCTGTCCCATAGTGACAAGCTCTACCCCTGCCACAAAGCGTAGGATGTTGTACACACAGCAGCCACCATGGTCAAAGGTCTTCAATAACTCTCTGAGCCAGAAAGACACAAACGTTTTAGAGTGAGTGTACACACTATGCACGGACATGCAAAGCTGACGTGGGCATAGCCATATAAAGAGCATGTCCATTATGGTGAACAGGAAGGAGGATCGCAAGGTTTGCAAACGGGGCAGTGGCAGCAACAGCAGCAAGCTGGAGGTGCACAAGGTCCTGAGGGTAAACACCCTCACTCCAGTTAAGTTACACAGGTTGGCCTACTGACTGGAATGCATGGTGAGTGTCAGAACAGTACCTTGTTATTGGAGGGGTTCAGAGACAGAACCATTTGGGCTACACTTGGCCTCAGTGCTGGTGAGATGAGCTGAGAATTTGAAATCTTTAAAGGAATATCCCCAGGTGGTTCAGGAGAAATTGGAGCAGGAAGTAAGGGAAATACAGAAGGAGGGCCGATTTGATGAATGGCCCCTGGACAGATTGATTGTGTCCCCTACTGGAGTTGTCCCTAAGAAAGAAAATGGTCAGTTTTGTCTTATTCAGCATTTGTCATGGCCAGAAGGACAGTCAGTGAATGATTTTATATCAGACAATTTGTCGCCAGTATCATACTCCTCAATGGACATCGCAATTGAATTGGTGAACAAAGTGAGCCCTGGGGCGCACATAGCAGCCTTCCGACTGTTACCAGTGCATCCGGCCTATTCCGAACTGCTGGGATTGCAGTTTAGGGGAAAAAGGTATGTAGACAAAGCTTTGACCATGGGTTGCTCCATTTCCTGTGCATTATTTGAAAAATTCAGTTCATTTTTGTAGTGGCTTTTTACATTTGTGACAGGCTACATGATGGTGACACACAAACCTTGATGATTTCTTTTTTGTGGGACAACCTGTGGGGTTACCTTGGTGGAAGGAAAAGCAGTGGAGCAAAACACGGTTCTGACAATTTTGGGGTTGGTGCAGTGAGGATGGCGGTTATGGTGGACCAGATTGATACGATGCTGTCAAAGAGAAAAGTGTTGGTCCAGGAAGTGTAAGTGGTACTGGGACATTTGAACTTTGCTTGCAGAGTAGTACTGTTTGTAGGAGGTTGGGCTTGGCCCTGTTGAGCTTCTCTTTATCAAACCATTGAGTGAGGCTTAAGGCTTAAGGAGGGTGTGAGAGAAGATTTGAGGATGTGGCACTTCTTTTTAGAACATTTCAATTGTATCTCCCTGACAGGTCTGGGTGAGGAAACGGACTGGAGGATATAGATCTTTTGTGATGCAACAGGAGGTTTGGGGCACAATGCCACCACGTACTTACTGGGAAAGAGAAGTTTGTTGTTTGCTTGGATGAAGGGGCCTCCTCCTGTTACAGGGGGTTGGCTCAATGATGCTACATACTGCTGTGAGACACTAAAGTATACAAAAAAGTGATGTATGAAATTCTTGAATTAATCTCAGCCACTGGTAATAATTCATGGTGACATCCCAGTGCATCGTTATTTGGCACACTATGCCACCTCAGTTTGACTCAGCCATATACAAATCAGTCTTGACCCTGCTTCAATGGACGTTCTGCCAAAATCTGCCAATTTGCAGAATTTTTTTCCAGTTTGAGAAAAGCCATGACAACAGGAATGCAAGCTGGGAAGTGTGAGCAAGATTTGGCATCCCCTAGAGCGATTTCCGGTCTCTAGGAGGACTTCCAGTGTGATTTTACGATCACTCAAAACACTTTTTTTTTTATTGTACTTAATTTTATTAACAGGAAGGAAGTACAACGGAGACTCCAAATTCCTCTTCCTGCCAAGAAGGCTCTTCCCACTGCTTTGCCCATCCCTTGGTCACTGTTCATTTGGATTTGGAGGAAAGGGATCATTCTCTTTGTCTGCAATCCCTGCTGTATATATACGCCATAGGAATTTACATTTTTTGGTGAAAAATCAAGTAAGTTAAAGAACTTTTGGATACGTTTGTTGTTTGATGAAGGGCATGCACCAGTATTTTTTTTACCTTTTTTGTTTTTTCTTATATTTTTACATTTGATTTTGGGTGGCCTCAACACATACTGAAACGTAAAATAATCACACAGCGAAAGTAAGAAAGTAATAAAAATAAAGTATAGAAAAGGTGGAAATGGTATCAGAATAGGGTGGATTGGGTTGGATGGGGCCTAGGAGCAGGAAATACACAAGGTAAAGCTAGGCAGGAACAGGCTGGATAAAACCATGTGGTGCCACTTGCGCTGATTTTTTTCACGGAATGCGCTACCAGAACTAAAATAGGAGCACGGGCAGCACAACATGCATTTTTGGCTTGTTGGCTAAACTCTGTGGAATGTTGCTGAATTTTTATGTAACTCTTCATGATTTTGCAGAGTGTAATTCTGCAAGTTCTGCCCAGACCTACTGTTGTGTAGAGTGGAATGGAATGAGTATGCCCTAGTATCACCTCCCTTTTCCTGCCAGATGTCATAGAATCTGTCCATCTCAAGTGCAGTGCAGAGGAACAGGGCTGAGTGTGGGAGATCATGTCTGAGTGGGTTATCACTGTTCACCATGTGACGTAAGATCAAGTTAAAATCCCCTCAAAAAATATTATTCTTGGGGTTTAAATACCTACAGGTAGCAATCATGTCCTTCAAGATCTCAGGGGAGTCTGTGTTGGGGGCGTATATGTTGATTAAGGTGATGGTAATGTGTTGTGCCTTTCCTCTCACTATTAGAATGTGAATACATGCATGTGTATGAGCTTGAAGCCAACAATTTTCTTGATTAGTGTGACTACACCACAAGAATATGAGCTGTAGGAAGTGAAATGTTCATTTGGGCCCCATGAGGTGGCAAAGGTGGTGTTGAAGCCTCCGGTAGTTGAGTTTCTTATATCTTCATGTTCTCCATGTTGCAGCGTGAGGTAGGATAAAAACATGCGTCATTGTTTTAGGGTTCCCTAGCTGCAGTACATTCCAAGTGAGCAATATCAGGTTGTGCATTCTTTAGCATACATTATAGAGATGACATAAAGGGCGAGAAGCATATGTGTGGTATCCACGGTTATGATGCAATTTTGAGGTATATAAACATGTAATTAGCAGTACATCCTGAGCAAACATTTCTTTACATTCTCCCTACTCCCTGCCACACGGACGTCCCCAACTTCAGTGAAAAAATCCCTATACTGGGCAGTAGCTCCAGTATCGTAACAGAACTGTACAAACATGCAAAGGGGGAGCCTAGTCGACCAATCCGGCTCATGAAGGTGTACCAATTATTGTGATCAGCTTCTTGAGTAAAATATTCATCTGAGGCAAGTGAGCAGCTTGTGCTTTCTGCTGTGCATATCACTGTAAAGACACCAAATGATTTGATGGGGGCTCAGGGAGATGTGCCACTTTCCCTGTCTGTGTCTTGTATTTCCTGGCAATCAAAGGGGCTACACATATATGAGGGAAAACAGCACGTGTGGCTTGCGAATACTAGTATGCACGCCGATCACAGGAGGCTCTTTGGAGGGTAGTTGGCACAATCAGTCAGTGTCTGAGCTGAATTCCGGTTGGATGGGAGGCGATGTACTGGTAGATGGTTTTTCTCCCTAATGATCTCGTTGGTGAATTTGGTGATATGGTAATCATGTTGTACTCGGAGGTTTACTGAGTAGAGCATTGCATATTTTACGTCTCAAGAGCGCAATAGCTTTTTTCTTCTGTGTAGGCTTGTCTGCCATCTTGCACTGCTATTGTAAAGACTGCATGTGGTGAGATCTCCAAACCTTGGTGCTTCAGGGAGCCTTTTTCTCTGGCCAGCCTCAGGGCGGTATCCCTGTCATAATAAATCAGCAAATGTGCTGTTATTAGCTGTGGTGGGGCACCCAAGGAAAGCCTGAGGCACAGAGATCTATGAGCATGCTCAAAAATGAAGAAACTCAAGAAGTTTGACCTACCCAGAAATTACGTTAACAGTGTTTCTATAAAGGTTTCTGGTCTGCCCATGTTCGTGGTTTCGGGGAAACTCAGTATACGGCTATTGTTTCTTCACAACCGAGCTTCCAGATCCTCATTCTTGGTGCTAGCTTTGGTGAGTTCAACTTCTAAACTCTATTGAGATTTGTTTAAGGGCTGGAGAGTTGTCTACAAGGTCAGAGATTCTATGTTCAGTTTCAGTAACGCGTTTGCCATGTTTGTCTTAGAGGTTTTTAATCTAATGCTTGCGACATATTAGATGATCTATCTTTCATCCAAGGCCTACAGGTTCGACTTCATGTCTGTAAGGATAGCTTTAATGTAATGGTCAGGCTCCTTGTGTGAGACATCAGGGACACAGCATGTGCGTGGAGAAGGGGGTCTGGATATAGAATTCAACTTTTTCATTGCCCCACTGTTGCACTTATCAAAGTTCAGTTTTCCCTGCCTAAGCTCTGATTTGTCCATTACCTAGGGTGAGGCCACAAAGGTGAGGAGCAGAAGGGGCCTAGCCATGCCCAGGCCACTCCTGCACAAACTGCAGCTCGGTTTTCAATGCAGGGGTGTGTTCTGTAACAAAGTGTCCCCCCGGGCCACGTGTCTTAGCCAAACAATGTCCCGAAGGGTGGACGCCGTAACCAAGAGAGTCCAGATTAGAGGCTTGTGGTTTGCTGGTTGCCAAACTGGAGAGTTTAAATGAAAGCTGGCTTTTACATAAAGATGCCGTCACCAGGCCTCACCTCCATTATGCGGGGGGCTTCAATCAGGGTGTTCATCTTTAGGTGCCATTGCATTTCTGTCTCATCAGCTCTGCTCCCTCTAGGTCTGTGCAGGGGCGAGGGGCGCCAGTCAAAGTCAACGCCCCCCCAGGACTTGGAGAGCCGCCACTTGCAGGCTGAGCAGTGCAGCACAGTTGCATGCACCTGCCTCCTCAGGCCACAGCCAGGCCAGGTTCCGTCCTGGCGATCAGACAGTTCAGATGGTAATGGGGGTGGATTTTCAGGAATCTCTCTCTCCCCTGTCCTTACCCAGTACAGGTGCACGTACAGCAGTTGTGGGTGCTGATCAGGATGGTGTTGATTATTTTTGGAGCCAGAAGTGTCGCAATTAGGAGGTCATCTTGGTCAACTATCAGTCACGCCCCCCCCCCCAAATGTTTAAGTCTTTTAAGCCAGCTTGGTTATGTGTTGTGGCTTGTGTTTTGAGGAGATGATGAGCTATCTGTTGATAGTTGATGCTGTCAGTGTGTATATTTAGGCGGAAGGAGGAAGTTATGACTAATTACCAATGACTGCCCAGTAGAGTAGGTGTTTTGCTATTTCACAGGTGTTTCCAATTACTTGCATATTGTAGAAGAAAACGCCCCTAGGCAACAAATGTTCAGACAATAATAAGACCTACTTCAGCACGAACATGATATTAGGAACTCAGTGTACACTAAATTTCATTAAAACTTCATTTTATTAATACAAATTCATTTAATGATATCATAGAAAATAGATAAATAATTCCACAAACATGAAAAACTCAACAATAACATTACGGCGTACTTCCTAAAAATAAACAACACAAAAAGATACAATGGACAAACATACACATTGTAACTAAACCTAATGATAACATTTTTTTTTTAATATACAACTATTATTTGATAATTAACAAAATCGCTTAAATACACCAGGATTTAAATAAGTGGCTGATTGATGAGTTTTCTTGTTTTCCAATTATTTGCATAGACACATTTAAAGCTGGTGAATGCTAGCCTTTTTAAAATTAACTCTCAGTTGAATTGTCACCCTTGCCGGACTACCGAGGCATACTCACCTGTATGCCTTTATTAATGTATTATCAGTTTTCATAACACAAGTCACAACCAATTCGTTTGGTTCTCAACTCACAACGAGTTGATTTTGGGTGATTTTGCCTTTTGAGTTGATATGTGCTTGCAGATTAATTTTTTTGTCCAGGGTGAAGCATAAGCAGGGCAGGACTGGGAACCAAAAGCAGCCCTGGCAAAAAAAATTAAAACTAGCTCTGTTCACTTACTCCTTGCTCTCTCATCTCTTTTCTTCACTGTTTGTCCTCTCTCTCTTTCCTGAAGCACTTCTGAGGCCGCTCTAATTTTCTGATGTAGCTGGAAAAAGTGACAGAGGTGCTAGAAGTGGCCCCTGTTAAAAAAATGGCCTCCAAAAGCTCTAGCACACTGGGCAAATGCCCTGTGGGAAAAACAGGTGGCCTGGGCCTGAGCATAAGAATTTAGATCATTCAGTCATTGAAGCCTTGCAATCAAGAATGTTGAATACAAAAGTGGAATAGAACCTTGAGGGGGAGATGAACACACATCCTGTTTTGATAGGATTTATTTTAAGATGGTAACTGGCATCCATGACTGTATACCTTTCAGAATCGGGGGAAGAGGGGCAAAGTTGTTGGTCAGTGATGAGACTTTCATGTATACCTGTGTATTGTCAGTGTATAAATAATAACAGATGCTTGAGTGAGATAGGAGTGACCCAAGAGACTTGGCACAAAGATTGAAAAGAGTGGTAGAGAGAATCAAGCCTTGGGGATCATCTGGCCTAGGAGAGCTAATATTGGATGGGCTGAGGTCTAATTTTATATGATGAAAGTAATTTTGTAAGTATCAGCAGAACAAATTGAGGTCCGCGTCATTCAGTCCCATGCATACTTTGATTATTTTAGTAGACATAAGTGATTTACTGTAACAAACTGCTGATAGACATGATGAACAGCAAGAAAGCACATTGTCAATTATGTAAAATGCATCAACCACTATCTTCAGCATGGCAGTCTTTCTTCTACAGTCAGCTCTAATGCCTGATTTCCAATCACCAAGTAGCTCACTAGCAGGTATGAACTGTTAGAACTGAGTTGCTACGCAGTTTTTAACTTGCTTTGAATGGCAGAATAGTCACAGAATTGAAATCAATCAGATTTTAAGGGTCAATTCAGTTTTTTTTTTATCAAAGGATTCACGTCTTGTTTTTAACCATGTTCATGAGGGAGGCAATAATTAAAATGATCCAGTAACAGACAAGGAAAGGGGCCAATGTCCTGTATCATAGGGAAAGGTGTCAACGTAAAGGAATGGGAAGAAGGTTTCATGTTTTCAGTTGTCTTTATTGTCACTTCTGTTTGTGAGATCTCCTAAATAGATGAATAGATCTTAATGAATTTCTGACCTGGAATTGAAGAAACCATGTTGTAACTTAGCAGTGTGAGGGATAATTTTTAATCATCTTAATAATGTAAAGGATATTCGTGAGATGGTTCTGGGCTACAATCTGCGACCTAAAAAATGTAGATTTAGCCTCTAAGATGGTTTCTTATACATTTGGCAGGTATGCCACTGGTATTTAAACCAAAACATTTTATTTTCCCTTTCAAATCCTTTGTATATCAAGTTGGGGAGGGGTTCTTGTTGTTTGGTCTCTATTGTGCCAGTATGGCTATCTTCTTCATGATGCCAGCCATGGTCTCTTTATAGTGCATCACAACAGAAGTCCTTTTGTGGTCTAAAGGAGTGCCTGCAGATCAGGAGAATTTCTTGCTATTATTGAGGAGACATTGATGTGTTTAGCGCTCCTCACCCAGTGCTTAGGTCTTGAAGGTTGAACATTAAATTTCACAGTGGGCACTAGAATAGAGAAAGGAATTAAATGATATGACTATCCCCATTAATCCCCAGAGGATGGTATCTCCAACTTGAGATATCCTTCTTTAACAATAAACGACCTAGAATTACTCCTTGATCATGGGTGAAATCTGAGCATAGCTGAAGAAAGTAATTATTTTGAAGTAGGGATTCAAGCTATGAATCTGCAGTGTCATTAGTAACATGTCACACTAAGTTGAAATTCCCTAAATAAATTTTGCTGAAGAAGGATATTGTCTGGATTATGATGCATGTATCAATTGTTTGAAGACTGTTAAACTATCTCCGGTGGGATGAAAATTAATATGCAGTAGGGATGGAGCACAGCGGTCTTTCGTTCTAGGGATAAGCATTGAAAGAGTGATGTTGGTCACTTGTCAGACGTTTAAATTGAAAAGAGGTTTTGTGAATAGTTGCTACTCCTCTGCCCATTTTATCGTCCTAATCTAATAGAACAATCAAGTAGACTAAGGGGATGAATAGATCCATTACAGTGTAAGAGCATTCATTCAACCACCTTACTCACAGAAAAAGAAGGTCAATATTTTTCTGTTGTATTAGGTCTTCAATCTCTATCGAGAGCTTTGCTGTACATCTGCATCCAATTATGTGGAAGGCAATTTAGCTCAGAAACAAAACCTTTACTAGACAGGACAGATGACATTTAAATTTAAATAAGACTATTTAAATTCAGATAATTTCTGGTGTATTGTGGCTTCTGTTTTGAGAGGCATGAAAAGTAAAGATGAATGAGACACCTGAATCGGGAGGGGTGTCCAAATGGCCAAGCCTGGGAGCGCCTAAGATTTGATGTAGTAACCCAGGAAGAGGAATTGTCTGAGGTTGAACCAGTGGTAGAGTTCAAAATACATGTAGGGAAGTACCTGTAATCCATAGCCAATAATGATCAAACCAATCGAGCATTGATAATGATAAGAAGAGAGTAGACAAGTCATATTGATGGTATTATCAAGTGATATCATAAACTATCTGGTCATCAAAAGGTCCAGAGGAAATAGCTTTGTTTCATTGATGTGAGACCTGACATCCTAGGTGTGGTTTTTCCTGGCTATTTTGCTTTCTGACCTCCTGTTTTACTGACTTACTTTTTGCTGGCTTTAGGATTCTGGGCTCTTTACCACTACTGACCAATGCTAAAGTGCAGGTGTTCTGTCCCTAAAACTTGGTAATATTGGTTTATCCACAATTTGTGTATTTAATTAGTTATAAGTCCAGAGTAAAGTGCACTACATGTGTCCAGGGCCTGTAAATTAAATGCTACTAGTGGGCCTTCAGCACTGATTGTACCACCCACTTCAGTAGACCTCTAAACATGTCTCAGGCTAGCCATTGCAGAGCCTGTGTGTACAGTTTTAAACCGCCATGTCGACCAGGCAAGTTAACCCACTTGCCAGACCCAAACCCTCCTTGTTAATACATATACATCAGCCCTAAGTTAGGCCCTAGGCAGTCCCAATGGCAGGGTGCAGTGTATTTAAAAAGTTGGACATGCACTTTTAAGTTTTACATTTCCAGGTAGTGAAATACTCCTAAATTCGTTTTTCACTACCGTAAGGCCTATCTTGCCCATAGGTTAAGATTGGGATCACCTTTTTCCATCTTATAAGCGTAACTTACAATTGGGACAAGATACAAATTTCGGGTTTGGTGTCTCTGGACTCACAATTTAAAATCACAACTTATGGTAAAGTTGGATTTTAAATTGTAAGTCTGAAAATGCCACTTTTAGAAAGTTGAAACCACAAGAGGGGTTAGGCCCATTGAACAAGAAGCAGGTAGGGCCGTAATACCTAACAATCCACAAAAAGGGTACCTGCCTCTTTTATAATTTAGAGCTAAATTCCTTTACAGCTTTTAATCAAACAACGACCTTGTAATGTTTGATTACGATTATTTATTAACTCAACTTATTTAAAAGTTTTATATATATTTGTTTTCATAATTTCCAAAAAAGTAGAAAAAGGAATAACACTCAGTGATCAGACAAATAAAACAAACATCGATTTGCCAATAAATAACATACACCATTTGGACAAAAACAACGTACAAATACAATACATCAATAACAAATAATCAAAAACACAATATCTATGAAAATAATATACACCTAATCTATAAAGCTTTTGCATTAAACATACTCCATTTCTCATACAACTCCATAGCATCGGAGCCAAACTGCCAAGCCAATTACCTGTGGTGCTTTGTTTTGAAGTGTTTATGCGAAACTGATCGCAAAATCGCATCTTATGGTGCTTCAGGGCGGACAACTCAGGACTAAATGAATACGATATTCAGCGAATCCTGTCACTCTGTAAACACAACCGGAAAGCCAGTAAGCATATACGGTCGCTCATTACCAATTGTAATCCTTAACAATGAAAACAAAAATGGACACGCGTACCTTCAAATCAAAAGGAGAGTCGCGCATCAAGCGAAATTGAATTCGAACACTTGTGACGAATCTACAACAAAATTCATGAAAGTTACCAACAGTGCAAAACGCCACTGAAGTAACACCGAGAGCTTTTAAAAGAACGGTTAAAGCAACGATGTTAAACTTACTTCAAGAGCTACTTAGTTGCTCGCTGCTGCCATCATTCAGGCTGCAACGCGGCTATGGCGGGAGAATTTCCTGCAAGAGCATCAAAGCATCAATCTGCGCTAAGCCTCATGGGGCTTATGTTCAAACCCAACAGCCAATGAGGTAGCTGTTTGAACGAACCACGTGGGGGGCATTTTGGGACATGTAGTTTAGCCAAAAAAGGACTATGTTCGCGATAATTCTGTCATCCCATTAAGCCCAGTCACTGCACAATTAAACTTAAGAATGAGATATGCCTCTTTCTGAATCAAAGCTGTGTCTATGTCAATCAATCGTTGTGTTGTATTCAAAACGAAAAGCACTGTCCACTTTATATCCTTTTCAGAATGAGATTTCTCAACAAAGTGTTCAACCATAGGCGCTGTCAGTACTTTCTTTTTTATAAAGTTGGCATCTTCTTAACTTAACCATTCTGTGCCTTTGTCTGTCTCTGAATACACGTCTGGAGTGCTTGACAGCTGGGCTTTGTGCATTCCCTCTAGACATTCACACATAAAGAAGCTGAGGTGTGACATTCACATCCTGATGGCCCATCACCAGGCTGATGGGTCTTCCTGGGCTAGGTAGGAGGGAGGAGTTGACACTTGCACCAGAATAAGGCTGTGCCTGTCCCCAGTCAAACAGCTGCATACCCCCCGTATTGAGTCTGGAACCAGGGCAGTAAAGGCAGGGTACTTGTCTATTTTAAAGGCCTCTTTGAAGTCTCCCCCACCTCAAAGACACAACTGGGTATAACTACTCTGCCCCTGACACCACCAACACAGTACACTCTGGACCTGAGGATGCTCTGCCAGGAAGAAGGCCTGCTGTGCTGCTGAAAGAAATGACACTCTGCTGGAATCTGCTGTTTTTTCTGGACTCCTGCTCTGCTGTGCCTGCCCTGCTGCCTGCTGCCCCTTGCCTGGAGGTGAGAAGGACTGGACCTGAATCTCTACATCCCCAGAACCAAGTGCCTTCAAGGGCTTGCTGGCTTGCCTCCTGTTCTGAAGTCTCAGGGACATCAAAGATGTCATTCAACTCTGCTTCAGCTGTTGGACTCTGCCAACTGTGAGTCCTGCCCTGCCAAGAGGTGCCAATCCAGTCTTAGGCTTTCAAAAGGGGTTCTGCAGCTGTTTTCTGCCAAAATCGACACATTGCCTGCTTTGCGCCGGTTGGTACTGACACATTTACCTTCAATGCTGACGCAGTGATGTCAACAGCACGGTTCGATGACACAGCACTTTCACTGTAAGGGGTTCGATGACAATGCGGAACCCAACTGCGTGACTCGGAACCAACGCTGCTGCTCCTCGACTTCAACACATCTCCTGGAAAGGTACTGTTTTGAGCTGGGCCTGCGTGGCTTCTGTATCTGACCTGTGCTCCATCGCAGTTGGCTTGACTTTTTGGATTTGACCCAATCCAGCACGACCAGGTGTCCCCGGTTAGTGCTTTATGCTTTTAAGCACTATATTTCAATTTAACCTTTAAAAATTATAACTCAAGTTTACTTATTGGAGTTTTGTTGTTTTGGTCTTATTTTATTCATTAAATCAAGCTCTATGTTTCTAACCTGGTGTGGAGTATTTTTGGGTGGTATTTTTCACAGTTTTACTGTAATAAGTGTTGCACAAATACTTTACACATTGCCTCTTAAGTTAAGCCTGCCTGCTCTGTGACAAGCTACCAGAGGGTGAGCACAGGTGAATTTAGGGTGTGTTTCTGACTTACCCTGATTAGAGTAGTGGCCCCTGCTTGTACACGGTGCATACTAGAGACCCCATTTCTAGCAATTGAGAACAGTATTAAATGTTCGACTGAGTGTTGAAGTGCACCCAATTGGGAATATTATCCCACGGAATGAAGAAACCATCCTTATTTCACTTTTATGAGTAGGGCTCTTAAGGTCTGAGTGAACAGGAATATTATGGTTGAAGACTAGAGCTAGGGTTTTTGGCGTAGTCAGGAAGTGTGGCGCTCAGACTAGTATGCGTGGTGTAAATGTGAACTAGAGTAGGTACGGTGCTGCCAGGTCGGGGGATTTACCCAATAACCCCCGGAGGTGTGTGAGTCACAGGACCCACACTGGGAAAATAAGCACAGTCCCGGGCACACGTAGTAAGGGTATAACGATAGTGTGACCGTATTGTTCGAATAACAGTTGTGGGGGTCGACACCTATTAGAGTTGAAAAGTTATTTAATGAAAAACAACTGAATTAACAATAAACAACCAGCCGACACGTGTTTCGTCACTCAGAGTAATCCGGTGACTCTTCAGGGCTGGGAAGGATACAAAAAATGGGGTGAGGGGGTAAAGGGAAAACAATAGGAAAACATCGAACATTATAATCTCTACAGAATCAAGGAGAAAAAGGGATCACCTAAAGTGCATGTGCTGTGGGCATAACAGCAGAGGCACATGGCAATAAGTGACTTGGGTGTAGGTGCCGCTCTCATGGTGTAAACAACATGAATAAATGCGCGGGAAAAGACAAGTACATAGTCACGTGACAAGGTAAAATGTGGGCATCCGTGAGCGTGAATCACCTATAAACATCATGTACTCAGCGAATATGTGAGACTAAATCCATCACACAGAAAATAAAAACAACATGGAATGTACAACATTGAAGTGGGGTGCGTAGGAGTCCTGGATGCGGTAGTGAGAATCCCAATCGGAATACTAAACTAAGGTGAGAAGAGAGACAGAAGCAGGGAGAGCGCATGGTTGAAAAAGAGAAAAGCATAGAAAAGCATAAAAAAATCATAAAAAAATGAAAGGGAATCAGGAGGTGGAGGAAAAAGGGGTGGGAAGAAAACAAAACTTGGAAAAGAAAGGAGGAAACTCAAAAGGGAAAGAGGAGGAAAGAAAAGGAAGAAGTGAGAAATTACCTGTGTAGCAAGAGTGAGGATAGAAAAAGCAGAACCCTGCGGAAAGAAAAGTGGATGAACTGGGGCCACAGGGCGAGCAGACTAAGAGGGGAATCAAAAGTAAGTAGGAATATTATGGTGGTGAAAGGGAAAGCAGAAATATGGAGGATTAAATAGTGATAACATAGAGTGATTACCATCTGACTAAAATGTATTTGGTCAGACATGTCATTAGGGCAGGTTCTTGCATATCTTAATGGAAGGGTTCAGTCAAAAGGGAGCTTAGAGTCTGGGAGTGAGTAAGGGGTTAAATGAGATGGGGGTGGAGGGATAATCCAATGTCCATTGTGATATGCATAGCCAGGGAGGAATATATCTTTATTAAATCACTACCCTGCCTCCTAAAGTTCTAATTGATAAATAGTAACTGAGTATATTTCAGACCATGTAATAAAGTACTGCAAAGTTTACCAAGATCAACCTTTTTCTCTTTACCTTATTTGTGTTTATCTGATTCTTGATTTTCCACACTTGTCCTAAGTGAAATTATTTATTATGTCATGATTTATATAACCAAATGAATTCCCTTGGATAATTCTGATTACGGTGTAGGAGAATGATGTAACTTCATTTTATAGGGGTAATGAAAACTGGGTGATGTTTAGTACCTTTTGCGAGGACTCTAAGGGATAAAGAACCATAATGTGGAGGGAACATTGTTTCCAGAGTGGGATCGTCTAAGTAGAGAAACAACATCCTCCACTGTTCACAAATCTGGAGGTGAGGTTGATGAGAAGGAGAACGTTTCTGTACAGAGTATAAGTTGCATATATTATGAAGGCAGGGAAGGCTTAATTTCCTACCATTATGAGCCAGTCAGAGGATTTTTAATTTGCCACTCTCAAGAGCCAGCAGCCTAGGTTGAGGGAGAGTGCTTCTATTTTTCTAGCCAGCAATGAATCCTCTAATTTAATTTGTTATCTCCAATAAGGCTCCTATGCAGGAATATTGGAATAAAAGGAGGCATATTTTTTAGTAAACTAATGACTAGAACTCAATTTCTGATTTTGTGCAAACTCTACAGAAAATGGTACAGACATCAATAAGTTGAGACTTTGGTGCTTTTAAACAATCATCTTTTCAATATCATAGCTATAGTCATGGTACAACGTAATTTTGACCCCACCTTTACATGTCGCAAATGCTTCACCTAAAAAGTGCACATAGCACATGTTTCCTGTGTGGCCTAACAATATTAATGAGAAATGGTGCACTTTACATCATTATTGAAGTGCATTCACTATAGAATTAGAGAATTCACACTTAACTGTTGCCTTAACCGTATTAAATGAGATTTTCTTTGAAGACTTGATGACTAAACTATCCTCATATATGTAGAATGTGATTACTCTATGAACAATAGTGGATTTATGTAATGTGTGCACTAATGTTACATGCATATTTCCTATAAAATGTAGTTCTTAGCCATACTTACACGTGCCTATTAAAGATTAAAGATTTACTGTATGCTACACGCAATATGAATCAAATGTACTGACAAGTTATATTTATTTGTGTTTAAATGTGCACACGCATATTAAATGTGCACCATTGATTTCATATTTTAAACTTGCCCTTAATAAGTCTCTTTTCCATCCTGCATAAAATACTGTTTTCCATTTCTGCTGACATGACTTTCCCTTGCAGATATTCACACGCATTGTTAGTTTGAGAATAGATACAACACTGTATTAGTGATAGAGAGAGCATGAGAAGAAGACCTTGACGACAGAACATGGAGAGCCAACGCGTTAATAGAAGAGCCCTATTCAGCAATGTTACAACATGGCTTGGTTGAGCAAGGACGATGTCATTTCCATGTTCAGTGTGAGATATTTTGCCGATGTTTCAGCTTGCATCGATGGGATGCACCTGATGATGCGAACAGAAGGGTGTTACCTGATTGATCTTAGTATGAATAACTGGAGTCTACACTGTCTGATGCTGGAGCAGTTTTCCTTGGACTTTGAGAGGTTTAGACCTTTATGCTTATTCCCTTTGATTCTTGCTGAGTGTGGCTTAGGCTAATGCTTTAAAATTCCCCTGATCCAAGAAGACTCTTCACCGAGCTTCTGCAATGCTGACACCTTCTTTCATTTTTCTTACTTGCCGTACTTCCGCACATTTTCCTGTTTTGAGATTCCTTAGACTAATGAACCATCCTCTTAGATTCTAGATTTACTCATGTATAGAAGAGAGGACAGAAAATTCTTCTCTGAGCACCAGATCTTAATGCTAATCTTTTAGATTGCTGTGACTGAACTTCTTGTTTGTTTAATACTGGTACGCCTAAACTTCTTTAGGAGGTTGGGCTTGCCAGTTGTTATTCTGTATCTTTATAGGATAGGCTGAGATTCGTGTACCTTAATTTGATTGCTAATTTGTAATAAACCTTCTTAACTTTAGTCACTGATTCAGGGTCCTTATTGTGCAGCCAAATGGGTTACACTGTTAATTGAAATTTGTTGATGTAATGTAAACTTTCCTCACTTCTCAGTCAGATAAAAAGGTGCACTGGTGGACAAATAGTAAGAGGGTAAGCCCAAAAATCTGCATTAGTCATCTATCAGGTGAAATTTCTTTGATTTTAGTTCAAGCCAAACTATTCTCTTTGTTTTGATGGTGTTCCGCTTGCAATACACAAGCAAGAGACCAAGTTGTCACCGAATACATGTTTCTACTCTCTTTGCAAAATGGATAATCTTATGTGTGGATTGACATCGAACTACTTTTCAGTTCTGGCAAATCTGACCACATAGTAATTTGTCATTTCTGAGTGAATATTTTGACATTTTCTTTGAAGACTTGATGACTAAACTATCCTCATATATGTAGAATGTGATTACTCTATGAACAATAGTGGATTTATGTAATGTGTGCACTAATGTTACATGCATATTTCCTATAAAATGTAGTTCTTAGCCATACTTACACGTGCCTATTAAAGATTTACTGTATGCTACACGCAATATGAATCAAATGTACTGACAAGTTATATTTATTTGTGTTTAAATGTGCACACGCATATTAAATGTGCACCATTGACTTCATATTTTAAACTTGCCCTTAATAAGTCTCTTTTCCATCCTGCATAAAATACTGTTTTCCATTTCTGCTGACATGACTTTCCCTTGCAGATATTCACACGCATTGTTAGTTTGAGAATAGATACAACACTGTATTAGTGATAGAGAGAGCATGAGAAGAAGACCTTGACGACAGAACATGGAGAGCCAACGCGTTAATAGAAGAGCCCTATTCAGCAATGTTACAACATGGCTTGGTTGAGCAAGGACGATGTCATTCCATGTTCAGTGTGAGATATTTTGCCGATGTTTCAGCTTGCATCGATGGGATGCACCTGATGATGCGAACAGAAGGGTGTTACCTGATTGATCTTAGTATGAATAACTGGAGTCTACACTGTCTGATGCTGGAGCAGTTTTCCTTGGACTTTGAGAGGTTTAGACCTTTATGCTTATTCCCTTTGATTCTTGCTGAGTGTGGCTTAGGCTAATGCTTTAAAATTCCCCTGATCCAAGAAGACTCTTCACCGAGCTTCTGCAATGCTGACACCTTCTTTCATTTTTCTTACTTGCCGTACTTCCGCACATTTTCCTGTTTTGAGATTCCTTAGACTAATGAACCATCCTCTTAGATTCTAGATTTACTCATGTATAGAAGAGAGGACAGAAAATTCTTCTCTGAGCACCAGATCTTAATGCTAATCTTTTAGATTGCTGTGACTGAACTTCTTGTTTGTTTAATACTGGTACGCCTAAACTTCTTTAGGAGGTTGGGCTTGCCAGTTGTTATTCTGTATCTTTATAGGATAGGCTGAGATTCGTGTACCTTAATTTGATTGCTAATTTGTAATAAACCTTCTTAACTTTAGTCACTGATTCAGGGTCCTTATTGTGCAGCCAAATGGGTTACACTGTTAATTGAAATTTGTTGATGTAATGTAAACTTTCCTCACTTCTCAGTCAGATAAAAAGGTGCACTGGTGGACAAATAGTAAGAGGGTAAGCCCAAAAATCTGCATTAGTCATCTATCAGGTGAAATTTCTTTGATTTTAGTTCAAGCCAAACTATTCTCTTTGTTTTGATGGTGTTCCGCTTGCAATACACAAGCAAGAGACCAAGTTGTCACCGAATACATGTTTCTACTCTCTTTGCAAAATGGATAATCTTATGTGTGGATTGACATCGAACTACTTTTCAGTTCTGGCAAATCTGACCACATAGTAATTTGTCATTTCTGAGTGAATATTTTGACATTGTCAGTGGATAATGTCACCAGGAGAACCTCTGTATATGACAGTTTTACAAAGGCTAAAAGTCATGTGATGTAAACAGATCCTTTTCTTCCATAGTCTCCAGATGTCTACTGATACGAAGGCCACATTAGAGCAGTGGAAGCAAGGACCAGAGCACCTTTTCTCACCTTCATTGCTTTACTCAATGTTTCAGCACAACCATCATTTATTTTTGCTTGCATATGTATATCTTGTCCCCTTTTATTCCTAATCTATGTAAAATGGCATCCTCTTTTTCCGGTTTGATTAACCATGGTAACAGTTTCTCTGACCTTTCTTCCCTCCATCGGCCCACACCAGATATTCATTGTATTGGAGGCATCTCACCTTTTTGATAAAAACTGTGTTATTTTCTCTATGTTTGTAACGCTTGCCTTTTGGTAGGGTCCTCTAACACTTCTTGTTTATGTAGGGACACATCCATGTCATTTAACTCCTTCACTAGTGTCCTTCGTACCCCAACTGTTTCTCCTATGCAGTGGAACCTAACTGTGGTTTAGAACGCCTCCCACTCTGGTACGGCGTATGTTGCCATTCCTTGGCTTTCCCTAAAATAAGTTCTAATCATGTCGCCCAAGGATTTTCTAAATGCCCTTTTGTCTAGCATCTTCTCCATCTTTGTTGCAATCTTTTGGCCTCTATTTTAGTGAGGTGTTTTTTGTGGAGGAAGGTGGCCTGAACTGCCCTCCTTTTTAAATATACTTGAATTTTATACTCTTTGGTTCACTAGGCCATGCCATACACATTCCAAATGAGGAATGAATACCTATTCACTGAGGCCACTGCTAATGTCCATTTGGGTATGGTGGTGGTGGGGGGGTGCTTCTCCGTATGCATTTCCCTGCTTAGGCCTCTGGCATGCATGTACCCACCCTACCCCCTGCAACCAGCAGTCCACCTCACATTAGCTTGATTTTTGTCAGAATCACATAAACACAGTGCAAACATTTTCCACAGCTTTCATTCCCCAGAACCAGATCAAATAGCTCTCCATCCATTAAACTTTAAATTAAGAGTCAAACATGTAGCTTTTCCTCAATCCAACTCAGTTGGAAAGGTTTGTGGGAGTGGAATGCTTTGCGCAGTACATGTACCTCTCCCCAGCAGCATGCCATATTCCACTATTTTATTGAATCCCTGTAGCATCTTTATTATCAACCCCACCTCCTGAGAGACCGAATAGACTATATCCGTTGTCCTGATCAACTGGCCTCATTTAATACCCGCATTTTGCCTCTTAACGTAATTTTAGTTAGTTCAGCTTTTTCCTTGGCAAAGTGGTCAGAGCTCAAGCTATCTTCTGACAGGCCAGGGGTAAAACTCTCCCATATGACTAATTTAAACTTAACCCTTAAAGATGTAATAGATTTTCTTTTGAATTGTGCTAGTGACTCACCTGTACTGGGGGGGTTTAAAAACCACTGCTTTATTATTTGCATATGACACCCTTTGGTGTCTAAAATCCCAAAAGGGCTAGAAACCTTACTAAACAGATTCAGCTCTTTCTGCACCGAACAGGGGTTAGCCATAACCATTTCAAAAACTAAGTTCATGGTTATTCATTCCCACAGGCGATTCAGAGGGATTATACGGCTAGATGATGTAGCTCTTGAGAGAGTAAGTAAAGGGCTTTGTCTACCTTGGCATCCACCTGTCTAGTGACAGCTCATGGGCTAACCAGATTTCAAAGAGCGCCCTTACCCTAACCCTAATTCACAGGGTGGCAACCATACTGAAATTTGAAAGTAACACCTCCATACATCCCATATCTCCCCTTCTCGAAATATGGAGGGCTCAAGCGATGGCTGCTGCAACTTCTGAGGCTGAAACTTGGAGTTATTGTAAAGCTGATTCTTTGGGAGTCGCTGAAGATAATTTTTTAAGGGTGGCTCTAAAACTTTCCCAAAGCACCCCTTTAATTTTCAAGCACGACCTGGACATGCATTCAATTACTTCTCAGGTCAGATTGAAACCAGTGCTGTCCCGGATGAGAGCACTCCAGAGCTGCACCATTGCAGGAATGCGCTTAGTGACATACTGAAGAAACAAACTTTGCGACCAACACTCCCATGGCTCAAACATATGAAAGAGACATTAGGGACTCTGGGCTCAGATGGCCTTTGGTTCAATCCTGGCTCCATCTCTTTGAGCTCATCCCGATTTGTTAAAACTTGCTTTTGGGAAAAAGAAGTCGACGATATGATATGCTCCCAAAAATAGGGTTCCCTTACAGATAGATTTCTGGAGATGAAATTAGTCCCAGAATTTGAGCCCTTTATGGATACGATTGAACCACATTTTACCAAGAATCTCTATATCCAATTTAAACTGGGTGCCTTGCCGCTTGCCAGTTTCACTGCCAAGTGGAAGAGCCGGGCCAATGTGAGCAAAACCTGTCAAGCCTGTTTTATTGCAGATGAAACTGATGAGCACCTTTTATTTTTCTGCCCTGTATTTAGACCTCAGCGCAAGTGCTGGATTGTGCCTCTCTGCAGGAATCTGGTAGTTCAATAGTAGAAGGTTGCACTGAGGATCTCTAAATCAGATACCTCTTCCTACATAATATTCTCCATAGCAAAATATCTCGAATCTGTATGGCCCATCTGATTCAAGCGTCACCAACAGGGGATATTTGGTCTGAGTTAAGCTTATCTTGGTTAATTGGAGGAACTGTCTTCTCCCAGTTGAAATTGTTATTCATCACTTTTAAGAATTTTAACCTGTATTTTATATGTCCTCATGCCATCTGGCTATATTACCATAGGGTAATCCTCATGAGCTGATTTAAAAAAAATATATATGTTTTATGAGTTTACATAAAGTACTATTGAGTGAATTTTATTAATGATATTTGTCAAATAACCCTGAAACTTTTTTGTAATTTTTTTTAAATTATATGTGTTATTGTAAAAATTACATTTAATATTGTAAATATTGAATGTGGATTGTTGTTTTCAAGGTCTTTGACCGAAATAAAGTGATTTAAATGATAAAAAAAAATAACCTAAACTCATCATAGATGTTATATCCGGAAACAGCAAAAGATTGAAACCATGCACCGGGTTACACCTTGTACTGGAGCTCAAATCAGGGAGGTGTCTTCATTATCAAAGCTAAATCATAAAAATAGTTAGTGATTAGATCAAAATATATTAGTAAAGAACTATATCCAAGGTACCTGTGGTTTCTTCAGCAAATAAAGCAGCATTTATGAAGATCCCAAGTAAGGAATACTATTCAGGACAGTATCGACATGAATCCCCCAAGAACTGGTCAGTTTTAGAATGTGAAGGGCTCTCGTGGGGTGTGAAATTATGTTATTGGCACTTTATCAGCATTTATGTATCCCTTCTAACATTAGCATGGCACTCCAGCTCTCTCTTAATCCAGACACCTTTCTCTTAGAGGTTAAAATCTACCTCCATCGGGTGTGTACGGGTGTTTCATTGTGTTTGGTTGTGTATAGTTAGAAGAGATTTGTTCAGAGTTTAATTTAGTAATGGTCTGTGTTGGTTAATGTGCAATTAAAGTGAAATTAATTCCACCAAGAATTTTGGTATGCCTGCTTGAGTATTTAGCATTACATCTACCTGAAAGCACTAAATGAGTTTGGGGCAATATACAAGTCGGGTGGTCTTTGACCGCCAGACAAGCGTTGGCGCAGCAGTGGCGGACCTGCAGCCGCCCTATTCTGAGGCACCACCACTGCTGCGTCGGCTGTGCCAGGGAACCGCCATTCTCTGGCTGTGGCGCAGCGGACAGGGTTATCCAATATGCAAGGCGGGACCGCCATGGTCCGCTGAGCATATCATGAGTTTTCCCACTGCCAGCCTTTTTTCATGGCGGTGAACCTGCCATAAAACGGCTGGCAGTGGGGAAACAAATGGGGGCCCTACAGGGCCCCCATGCCCCCGCTGCCATGGGGATGCATTCAGGGGGCACAACATATGCCCCCCTGTTTGCATGCACCCCAAGTTCCAGCACGACATGGGATTCACAGTCCATGCCATTCTGGAGTTTCTTTTGCGTTCCCATTGCGGTGCCCGTTTTCAGGGCATTGCTGTGGGAATGACAAAAGAATAGCCTGCCAGACACGAGTTGTACTTGTAATCTGGCGGGTGGCCCATGCACGGCTTTGGCGGTGCTGTGCTGAAACAAAGCCGGTGCAGCAGCACAAAACTCATAGTCAGCTCCTTAGTCATAGTCGGAAAATGTAAGTGTGTTGTGACTCAAAGATGAGGCTAATGAATACTTCGTCTGATACAGTGGTTTACGCTCTACACCCAATAAGAGAGATGCTATATTTCATTGTAGCCAATGCAAAGAAAGTAGGACAAAAATGATCGGGTTAGTTACATTACCAAGAAGACTGTGGACAAATAGTCCTCATGGTAATGAGACGTATAGCATAGGGCCCACTGTTCACTATCTGGTAGTTCTTTGCAGTGCTCACAAATAATTTATACATACAAATGTACACAGCATTTCTGAAATAAATATAGAGTGACAGCAATATTTAATTGAATACAAAAAAGGAAAACAAGAGCAAGTGGGCAGGTCTATCTAGGCAACTGTTAAAGAGATTTCCTCATTTTACAAACAAAAGCGCATTTAACAGGAAAGCGCAAAATGTTATGCTAATTAACACATTCATAATAAATGTAAAATTGCAGTAGGTAATCGCATCTATGGATTGTAAGCATAAATGAAGTAACATAATGTATTGACTTAAGTTAGCCTAACCACTGATGCCATATTAACACTGATTTATACAATAGGATTGAAAGGCTTTTTTTTCTTATTGAACTGTTGTTTTATACAAGATGTTTTTCTCTTCCAATGCGGATGCTGTAACTTTCCAAAAGCCTTTTGTTAGGTAGTGAATAGGCATTTGTTATGTATGAGACAACTGATGGTAAGGTTCTCACCCAGGGCCGGCTCTAGGACGGTGCAACCGGTGAAGTTGCACCTGGCCTGTGGGGGCGCCATGTTTAAAAAAAACCTTATGGGTTTGAAAGTGACTGCTGCAGAATTCCTTGTGTGTTGGACAGTTTCCAGACAGCAATAAAAATGTCAAAATATCTTGTGATTCCTGCTGGAGAGAGACTGAGTTTTGTCAAGTGGAAGCTCTGACTCATCATAACATAGTGCAGAGGGCTCATGTTCCTGCTGCAAAGAACCTGCGCCCTGTGGATCACAGAGCTGCATTTTATGGGGATAGCTCAGTGGGTTACTGCTTTTGTCACATGGGGATAGCACAGTGTCCTATGAACTGATGTCAAAGAGCTACACGTAAACTGTATGGTATAAGTTAGAATGCCATGTTTTTTCCCCAGTCTTTCACTATTTTAATGATGCTAAAAAGGGTTTGTTAGGATAGACATGCATTCTTATTAGTAAGGCCAACCCCAACCACTGGGGTAGGTTTTAAATCCTATGTTTGTGCTTCTCCAGACCAAACACTCTGAAATATGGTGCCCACTGGTATGGATGACATTTGACTTATACACCTTCCAATCCTCATTTTCTTTTTGTAACATTCCTATCGACTTATTTACACATGTTTGATTCACTGTTTCTGTATAATGTGTATGTGATATAAAGTGCTCTGACATTCTACACTGGTACGAGTAGCGCTATAAAACAAATTAAATGCATGTGTGAGAAGGGTATAGAGCGATTTGGAGCACTGTTATAGGGTGGTTGTGAGGGAATCCATGTAGAAGGAGGTCCTGGGGGGATGGACGTCCAAAAAGATTGTTGCACTGGGCACCACCAGCATTAATGTTGGCCCTGTTCTCACTGGGAGGAGAGAAGATGGCAGGAAATGTACCTCATGGGAAGAAGTAACTGAACCTCAAGATGTGATTGAAGTATCTTTTCAAGGCCGTGATTCTGTGGCCTATTGTGAAGACGTGAGAAACTAGCAAGTTTACCTGCTTCCAGGGTTTGCTGAAATCCAATTGGATGCAGAGTATGGGGAATACATCAACTGTTACAAACTATGGGGCATATTATCAAGGGCTCTATCGCCGCTTTAGCAGGACTTTTTCCCGCTAAAGCGGCGATAATTCTAACGCCCTATTAGCAAGCTGTTGCTAACTGCTGTTAGCGACAGCTTCTAGGCGATAGCGACCGGGTTGGGTGCCGCTTTGCATGCCAGCGATATTTATCGTTAATGGCATGCAAAGTAGGCGTTCCCAACCTAAAAGCGACTGGAAACAGTCGCTAAGCTCGCTATCGCCTATTAGCGAGGCAGGGGAGGTGATTAACGAACCATCGCTAAACACGTTTAGCGCTGGTTTGTTAACGCCTGGTCCAGACCTGACTTAGCCATGTAATCCAATGGGAGGTGGATTACATGGCTAAATCCCCCTCGCCCTATCACCTAGCTAACACTGGTCACAGTGTGAATATCGCTTGTTTTCAAGCGATATTCACACTGTTCTCCAGGGTTTCTATCGCTTAGGAGATAAGCGTTGCTGATAGCACGCTATCTCCGCGATAGAAACCTGCGATAGCCGGCGATAATTATCCAAGCGCTAACTGCGCTTAGCGATAATTATCGCCGGTTATTGCTAATAGGCCCCTATGTTTTAGTAGACTTAGCATGTGTTCCTAGAGTAGTTAGGATTCTTAGGATTACCTCTCTTTATGAGAGATCTTTTTTGAGTCCTTCTCTTGTCCAGAGATATCTGCTGATTTAAAGCTGAGAATAGTTTCCAGCTTGCAAAATTCTCTAATGCTTAAATGCTACGGCTTCATGCCACAGCATTCCTATTTTGGCATCAGAACTCTTCATTTGGGTTTCTGAACTGACACCTTTCTATGCTTATTGAAGAAATTGCCATTCTCATTCTTAATTTAGATTCGGGAATTCCTTTATGGAACACACTTGCTCTATTTTCTCTATTTTATTTGTAACACTCACCTAACCTGGTAATGTACCTTGTCTTGAAATACTGAGTAACGGTTTATTCGAATTTGTAATAATTATGACTAAAAGATTAACATGTATAGAATAAAACAATTTCAACTTATTAGATTTGTTAATAAAACCCTTTTATTCATGGCATCCCTCTCTAGAAATTCTTGTGCAGTTTCAATGAACTTCCCTGTTCATCTTGTTTGAGGTAAATGATTGTTCCTTCTAAAATCTCCTTGTTGACGAACAAAGGTCCATACGACCAATGGCGGCGGTTGTTTAATGATTACACACAAAGATTGAGATACAAGAATCCTCGCACCATCACAACCATATTTACAAGAGGCAATCCAGCCCTTCAACCTTACTGAGGCTTTTAGTATTAATAAAAGAGGCCAAACAGACATTCAAGGGCAATAAGATAACGAGAGAGAGAAAGAGAGACATAGAACAAGAGAGAGAGAAACACATAGCGGCAGAGAGGGTACGAAAGATGGAGAGAGAATCATATTGAGGGCATGCCTGGGCTTAATAGGGATTGCCTCACAATTGCTATCTCATCTCATGTCCCTCTGGTATTCAAATGATCCAGTTGCTTCTAATTGTTCTTGAGATGCAGGTAAACTTTAGTATATGCGGGTCTCTGATAGCACTTGTCTACACTCAGCAAAGACTCTGACTTCAAGTTAAGCTTAGTTATGCATTATATTGAATTATAGTGTTATATATTGTAATTTATCGCAATGCATCATTTCTTTAGAGCTTCATCCTGCTGATGGAGTCATAAAGCACTCCAATTTGCAATGAGTTCCTGGGTCACGTTTTGCATTGTATGGTTAAAAGGGGTATTGGTTGCTGTTTGACTTAGATGGCACATGTTGAGTAAAGTGTATGACATTTGATGACATGCTCTAAACATGGTGTAGCAGTTTTGCTGTAGTAATGCATGAAGTGTTGCAGAGAGTCCAAAAATAGACTTAATGATTAAGTAATTGTATATTTGCCACCTTTATGATGGTCCATTGGAGTTCACCAGGAAGTATCAAAAGCCCAAGCCCTGGTACCATAGTTCAGTAGTCAAACAATACCATATGGAGTCCATCCAGGAGTGCCAGAAGCCCAAGCCCAGGTGGCATATTTAAGCAACTGCAAAATGCAATACAGAAACCACCCAGAACCACAGAAGTCAAAGCTCTGGTGGTAAAGGTAAGCATTCAGATAATACTCTATGGAGATCAACGAGGAGGGAACAATTTTCGTAGCTGCATGGATAAGCAGCCACAGAATATTATCTGGAGTCTACATGAGAGACAAGACTCCAGGCAGCATAATTAAACAACCGTGAAATTTATTATGGAGACCACGCAGAAGTGGCAGAAGGCCTTGGGGGATATGATTTAGCCACAGGAGAATCCAACAGGAAGCATATCCAGGAGCACAAGAAGCCCAAGGTCTAGAAGCATGATTAAGCCACAAGAGCAGTGGTCTTCAAAATTTCTTAATGCTGTGCACCCGTAAAAAAATAAAAACCTCGGCCCCCCCCCTCATTTTTTTCACAATGATTCTGCTAAATTGGCAATGTTTAAATATGTCTAAACATATTTAAACATTGCAGTTAAGCTCTGTTACCCCTTTTTACACATACTCCCAGTCAGGATATAAATAACAAAAGTTGTTAGTGATGGCCCATTACAAGGTGGCTTACTGCTGCTCATGTTTTTAACACTTAAAACAAAGCATGTTTCTTCTCTTGGCCAGACACTGGCACCCCCACTGAGATCACTGAAGGCCCCCCAGGGGGCCCGCCCCACAGTTTGAAGACCTCTGCACTAGAGAATACTATAAGGGGTCCACTCAAAAACAGAGAGAAGCAGTAAATTATGCAAAAGACTATATAATAAGCTCTTGGAAAGTCATCAGAAGGGGCATGAAGCATACTAAAGGGTGGCCATTATACATTCAGCCTGGATACATAGCTGTGAGGCCAACATAAGAGAGGTGCGATTCCAAACCTAGCCATGGAATGCCTTAAAGAAATCAGAAGAAATGGTACAGTCAATGATTCTGAGAAAGAATGAGGCAAGATCATGCAAGACAATAGGATACCAGGCAGAGGTTCTGGTCCTAGTACTATCTTGGCCTAATAGGTCCAAAGAAAGGAGTCAATCTTAAACTCTCTACCCTTCACTTGATTGACCAGGCTGGAAACCCTGAGAAGAGAGCTTATATATGGAAGGCTTGGAAAGGAGAGACTACAGAACATATGAACTTCAGGCCCAGTAGGCATATGGCCAAGTCCAACTCAAGGCTGAGGGAAGGGTGGCATCACTGCTGAAAATGACAGGTTGAAGACATCCAGCCAAATTCAAAAAACACATTTTAACCTAAACTAGTGCATGTGCAAGCACTCAAATCTAAGTGAACGTTGGAATTTGTGTGAAGTTAGTCTTTAGGTGCTGGTGTATTGAGTGAGTTGTTTGTTACGGGCTGTTAGGAGAGCATCCCCAGAGAGGTGTGTGCCTGTAAGAGACACAGGAAGTGGGTCATTTGCAGACTTTGTCTCATCTCCAGCAGGCGATCCTTTTCAGTTTGATATCAAAGCATTTTAGTTTGGTGTCTGGATAAGAAATACGTGCTCTGGTCAGCAATAGATGGATATAATTTAGCATGAGATGAGTAAACACACCTCTCATTTAAATCAAGCCTAATGATAGACAAGCGCTTCTGTGGAGCCTAAGTTTGTGTGCCGTTTTGGTGTAAGTGGACTGTCTTGGTTGACACAGGGAGGCTACTGCTAGGAGGCCTGTGGGTTTGGTCCTTACCAGTATTTCAGTCAGTATCAGTGTACGAGTAGCGTTGCCCAGGTTATGGTCCAGATCACTTTGATTTTTGCCGACATTAAGCTGTCTGGTTTCATACCCAGAGAGGTGTTGCATGATAATGCGACTTATGGAGTGAATGAGGTTGTGCTAGTTGTATTGTAGTCAGTAGCGATGATAGATATGGTACCAGTGTTAATGTCCGTAGCCTTGGTAGAATCTTTTGGCATACATGGTTGCTGATATCCGACTTCCCTTTTTCATTCTGGGAGATGTGTACTTCACTTTACTGGTTATGGTAACCTGAGATAGTAAAATTTTCCAGTAAAATTTGTGGGTGTTCTCTGAGAAGAAAAACCAAGAGTCCAGAGGATATATCCCCCTTTCGGAATAAATTGTGGATTATTTTGGGTAAAAGCTGGAAACTTGTCAGAAGAGTCTTTTATACCCAAGTTATAAGTTTAAACATTGTAAGCCCTGGCCACAAACAAAAGAAGCTACAATAACAGAAAAAAAAACTGTCACGATATGTTTCTCACTCAACTCATGGCCAGGTAAGCAGATTTTAATTCATTTTGTTGTAAGTTGTCATCAGTCTATTTTCTACAAAATAGCAACAGTTTTGCGGAACCAATATTTAACTCTTAAATTCTTAATTACCTTGAAAAAAGTGATATTCCGCACAATAACCCCTTTACCATACTATATTGTAAAGTGAAATCACAGAAGTAGGGCTATGATTAAAACATAGCATCAAATATCAAGGTTATTAGTTAGCAAAGTAAAAAAATTATTTAACTTTGTACATTTCACAAAATGAAAACCAATAAACTATGGAAAATTGATTTTATCTATCTTCCTTTTTTGCTTACGGTCTCAGGTAAACTTATTTTTGTAGGAAGTAATGAAATTGATTAGGTTTATAAACATTTAACTATTGTAAAGTTTTTTTTTAAAACCTTAAAAAAAGTATGTTTATGAAATTAAATTAAAAATTATCACACTCAAAAGCATAATATAAACAAAGAGCATTGCAAAGTGTATGAGTCTGTGCACATTTGTACAGTGATGTCGATCCACTTTCAAACCTGTGCCTGATCAGTGCTGCAGGTGGTTGAGTGATTTACCATAGTTTCCACATAAAATTTAAGTCCAGGAGACTAGGTGATTTCTGAAGGGCCTGGCCCCAACTTTTTCCTACCTTGTATGTTAGTCTGAGTACATGCTGTGTAAGTCACCCAAATATGGAGGAATATTACCAAAATAAATGTTTAGTGCAATTAACACAACCCTGATCATCACAATTGCTCATTGACATCACAGTCATAAAGAAGGATGACATATCTTTCAATAGCAGACATAACCACTGCATTCTCTTCTAATGTAAGTTATCTGGAAATGGTACAAAATGTAAATGCCATTTATTGGTAATTTTTCCAAGTTGTCCTCCAAGTTATACCGCTAATACCAAGAATATGAAACAAAATGCCTTTATTGAATGCAGTCCGCAGTTGCTCATGGTTTAGGTTCTTAGCAAAGTTTGAAGCCAACATAACTTCAATTTCAACAGAACATATGAGAATGTTCTTCTTATCTTCAGCAACAATATCAGAAGCACGAAGAAACATTTTTTTGTCAGCGTTCATATAGATGGATGGTTACAGTCTCTCTTTTTTACTTGTAGCACCTGAATATAACTATTTTACTCTTTCCTCCTGTGTGAATACAATTTTATCCCAATATGTTTCTGCTGCTTAGGTCTTGTTTGTATTAAATGTCTTGTAGAAATGTGGGTTATTTCTTTAACACACTGTTTTTGCCAGCTTGTCTACAAGTTCCTTTACCTCTCTCAATTCACTCAGATGACTTCAGGCTTTTCTGCTTTTTGAATATCAAAGATGATATATGTCCAGTGCAGATTGGATTTGCTAAACTGATTTTATATGTAGATAATAATTTTTGGTAACAGACCAGAAAGGCATCTGTCTTGTCTGGTGTATCAAAAGGACAAAGTCAGTTCCATCTACAATCTACACAGTGACATCTGAATCATGACATGCAGGTCCCTTTTTATCATCTGCTGGATACTTAAGTAAGTCAGTTTTCCCCTTACATTTCAATGGGTTATGGTCTGACAAAGACAGTAAATAAATATATTTTCATGATAGAAAAGGTCATCTGCAGTTCTATGGCAATCTGACATTCTAAAAACAATTTTAGGGACGCAGTTCGGTCTATGGAATAATGACCAGATTTTGATGTCTGTGATTTATGATTGCCCAGAGAAATCATGTTTGAAACTGTTTGAATTGAAAGCTACCTGTATGGGTGTTTCACATTTTACTGGCCTTCCATTAAAGAAGTTCTTATGAAAACTTTTCCCATGTCTTTTTGGATTGACTTAATGGAATCAACAACAGTCTCATGCATAATCTCGGCAGTATTTAGAATCAATAGATTTTCAGCTGCATCAAATACTGGATTACAAATTTACTTTATGATGGCTACTAGTTTGATAGCTCAATATTGAAATCTTTCTTGCTTGGTAGGAGTTTTTTCATAGTTGGAATAAAGAAATCTTTGTTGCATGCTAGGGCTTTTGTCATAGTGAGATCACTGAAACTAAGTCATGATTTTGTTCATTTTCTTCATCAAGAGGAAAGTTTCAACAGCCCATTTTATTAACAGTGAGAGTATGTTTCCTCTTTAGACTTCCATCAGCCTATTCTCAGAAACAATGTCAGTTTGGTCTGCACTCTCACTTTCGTACTCTTTGTATACTTCCTGCTTAAAGCTCTATAAGACACATGCTGATATGTGATTTGTTTGTAAGCTTTTCTTAATATGAGCAGATTTCAAGAAAGAGTCTGATGTCCCTGATGATGCAATGTTTGCTTGTTCAAGAGCTGCAGTCTAGCCATTGTTGTCTAATAAGCCTCTTAAGCACTTCAAGAGTGTCATTTTGAAGTGTAACATACCACCAATCTCAACAAAGCTATTCTCTCCATAAGTGTCAAGCCAACTTCATTACATTTATTGCATAGTTTTGTAAAGTGGTTGATCACATGTAATCACAATTATATGTATGGGATGGCTACTGCATTCCTAATAACCTCAATGTAATAATACACAATATAATCTGACTATGTATCATCTTTAAATAGGGAAAGGAGATTGGTTAATGTGGTTGGCATGTGTGGTTTCTCTTTTCTCTGGTCAGAGAGATAAGGCAGACTAAAATCCATGAATATTTGTTTTGTTACCACTCCCTTTCTTGCTCAGAAACTTGCATTCACCAAATATGCTCATTAACAACTCTTTCATCTGCCAATTGTTCTGAAGCATATTCAAGATCAGGGAGGTTTGGGGAAGAGGCGTTCAGCTTCATAACAGCAACTGAAGGTATTAATGCATAGTTTCTAGCCAATTTTATCCTTTTCTTGCAATAACATCTGCTAATTTTGATGATTTGACTTATAACTTTAGAGGACTAATGTAGCCCCTTAAATGTATTGAAAGTGGTTAGTCATGCTATGACGAGACTTCGTTGTGATTAATAAGTTATCCCCTTTTGTATTCTTAGACCTGACCTTATAATTGTTAGAGTCAAAAGTATAGAAGGGATGGATTTTTCTTAGCTTTCTTAACAATTCAGAAAAGGGTGGTTGCTTGTGCTGGAGAATAGCTTGGATTATTATCACTGCTGCTTGTGCCAAGATCACTGCTTCTGATTCACCATTAAGAGCATAGATTAGCCCCAGAAAGTGTCTGACTTCTTTGTTTATGACTATTAGCACATCCCTCCCTTCTGTAAGTGCCTCACATTCAAGGACATTTGCTAGAATGCGTTGTTTTAGCCTTGTGGAATGAATACTGGATGAATTTCCTCCAAGCTTCTCAATTCTTCTACAACAGAAGTTGTGCTTATGGTCACAAAGATTAAAAACTGGCACAGTTTCTTCACATTCACGATTAGATTGAACAAACGTTATTATCAATGCAGATGAGTTCCTGCGTATCAAATGTGTTAAAACATCATTGGCTTATTGTTTGCTATTTTATGATAAAAGCGTGTGAGGCATTCTGCATGATATACTGCATCACTATGAATCGTGTCGCCCTTATTTCATTTGTCAGGTAGCTGTTCATCTTTCAGATTCAAAGCACACTTCCCTACTTGGGTATTCACTTTAAAAACTGAAGCAAGAAATAATATTTTTCTGTGTCCCAGGGTCTTTTTTTGTATCACAGAAGAAACATTTATGTTCTGACTTATCATAAGTAGACGCACCTTTTCGTCACATAAATCGACTTGTTGAAGGGGCATCCCATTCACATTTTGATACCAGTGCAATATTAGACTCAGAAGCATCATCTTGTTTACATTTTTTTCCACCGGTGCTTTTCAGCGTCATCCACTTCCTTCTGAATGTAGAGCAAATTGTACACTATGTGAACCTTAGCTTTAAGCTGGAAGAGGATGGTTTTAATTCCATTGTCAATCCTCACTCCACCTAGAGTCCCAATTGCTTTAGGTATGATGTTTCTCTATAGTTTCTTATTTTGTCTGTGTTTTAACAAGCATAATCATGAAAATATGCAAATTTTTCATTTTTTTTATTTTACAACACAAATCACTTCTCCCAGCCTAAAGCTGATATTTCTTTTGGGTCAGACACTCTTTGATCTTCCACTACTTTAAATCTTATCTTCATAGTTTCATCCCATACAGTAAGTCTCCAATTAACAAACACTTCATACAGGTACAGGTGCCACTAGTCCCACTATTCTCAAGCACGAACTCTTGGAATCTTGTTAAACCTTTAAGAAAATAAGAACCATGTTTAACACATGTTTTTTTACCTACTGTTATAAAGGGCCACTGCATGAATCATATGTCCCCTTAATTAAACCATTACTCTTTTGGACAAGTATCATGACCTGCAATGGAGTTATTGAGCTGCACATTTTGGGCCCTTTCAGATACTTTTCTTTATTTATAAAATAAGACCCTAAAATGGAAGTGATATCTTACATCTGTGCTTTGCCGCAATTTTGAGATACAATAGTAGTTCGTAAGGAAAAAACTGCTTCATGTTTTTGTAGAGGGACAAGTGATAAATAACATTTAAAAAATAATACGTTCAGGAGTTGTGAGTGAAAAATGCATTTTGGTGGCCATTTTCCAATATAGTGGCATGTGGTGCTTGGGGGTAGTGCCTCCAATACTTAAAATTACAATACACCACTTCTGCCAGGTTTCATGGTTTTACCAAAATGTTCACAGTTTTCGACATATCCTTTGCACTAATAGTTTATTGGTCCAAGAGGATATGCCCTTAATAAAAGAATAAATAGTACGTTCAGCTTTCATGGAGCTCTTAGAAGACTATGGGTTTTGTCACTTATTAATGTTTCCAGGTTGACTGTCAAAGATCTGTATTTGTGGTATTTGAGGTTAGGGTGGTGTTAAACTTGGCATCTTTTGGCGTGATTTCCCCAGTCTTTTTGCCTCTGACCTCCTGTTTTGACTGTGTGCTGCATTTTGTTTTTGCTGGTGTTAGGACTCTGTGCACTTTACCACTGCTGACCAGTGCTAAAGTGCAAGTCTCTTTGTCTACAAGGTAATGATAATTGTTTTCCCCATGAGTGGCATATTTGATTTATTAGTAAGTCCCTAGTGCAGTGCACTATGTGTGCCCAGGGCCTGTAACTCAAATGCTACTAGTTGGCCTGCAGCACTGATTGTGCCACCCACATGAGTAGCCCTGCAAACATGTCTCAGACCTGCCACTGCAGTATCTGTGTGTGCAGTTTTAACGCAATGTCGACCTGGCAAGTGCACCCACTTGCCATGTCCAGCCCTCTTCTCTTATTACATATGTCACCTCTAAGGTAGGCCCAAGTTAGCCCCTTGGGCAGGGTGCAGTGTATTTAAAGGGTAGTAAATGTGCTGTTGTGTTTTACATGTCCTGGTAGTGAAATACTGCTAATTTCGTTTTTAACTATAGCAAGGCCTATCTCTTCCATAGGTTAGCATTGGAGCTGCCTTGTAATATCTTACAAGTGTATTTGCCAATTGGGAGCTGATAGAAAATTGAAGTTTGGTGTCTCTGGACTCACAATTTAAAAATTCATCTTTTAATGAAGTTAGTTTTAAAATTGCAGGTCTGAAAATGCCACTTTTAGAAAGTTGGCATTTTTCTTACTTTAACCATTCTGTGCCTCTGCCTGTCTCTAAATACACATTTGGGTCAGGATGACAGTTGGGCTGTTTGCGCATTTACTCTAAAGCAACTCTAGACAGTCACACAAAGGGAGCTGAGGTGTGCCTTGCATATCCTGATGGCCCATCACCAGGCTGATGGGCCTTCCTGAGCTAGAGTGGTGGGAGGAGTTGACACTTGCTCCTGTTCCCTACCAAAGCAGTCTCCACCCCCCTGTAGTGTGTCTGGAGCCAAGTCCATGAAAGGCAGGCTCTTGTGCACTACAAAGACTTTCCTTTTAACTTTGCCTACTTCAAAGGCTGAATTGGGTATTATGGACTGGACCTCTGACAGCATAAACTCAGAACACTTCTGGGTTGAGGACATTGTGCCAGGAAGAAGAGCTGGATAGCTGTCAGGAGGGACTGCCACTTTGCTGTTTGCGGTGTTGGTCTGTTGCTTGCTGCTTCTGTCCTAGGAGTGAAAGGACTGGGCTTTGCTTTCTACATCATGCTTCCAAGGTTCTCCAAGGGCTTTAATGCAGCACATAAGCTCCACTGCTGGGAGTCCTAACTTGCCAAGTAATGCTAAATCCAGTTCTGGGCACTTGGAAGTGAGTTTGCTGTGCTAAACAAGAATAAATTATTACATCAACTTCGAGTGTGATTTCAGGACCGGTGCCGCTCTTTGACACAGCACTGCTGCCTGCACTGGAGCCGTGGTCCCCGCTGGATGCAACGACCGTGACTCTTAAGTCCCGCCACAGTGTGAGTCCCGAGTGCCGTTTTACCAACATACGTGACACCCGACTCCAACTTTGCTGCAGCATCTGTGGTCCCGTGGTGTGAGATCGACATCACAAAGTTGATGCCACGTGGCTTGACTCTTGATGCTTCATAGACCCCTCATCATTGTAAGGAACCGCCGCCTCACCGCCAATGCCGCATCACCTGCCCTCTGCATTGCAATGTCCTGAGCATCACTAGATGGATGACTCCGCACCACCTCCAGGAACTGATGCCCCACTGCTCAGTGACACCTCACCTCCTCTGTGCAGCATGGTGTCCCGAGCACCGAAGTGCCACCGACCTGTACCGACAGTAAGGAACAAATGCCGCACCAGCCTCAGCGATGCCTCACCTCCCCGGCGCCTCGCAATGTCCTTGTTTTGTCATTGTTTCCGAGGTACTGTAGCCGGGGTGTGTAAGATTCAGTAGCCGGTCCGCGCTCCATTGCGGTCAGCCCCAAACTTTGAGATTCAACTTTGTCAACCTTGTCATTGTAGCCTTAATCAGAGCTATTGTGTTTCTAAGTGCTATAACTGCATTTAATCTTTGACATTTTGTATATTTACTTGTGTATGTTGGATATTTCTCGTTTTGGTCTTGTTTTATTCAGATAAATATTTGCTATTTTTCTAAACTGGTGTGAAGTCCTTTTGTATTGTTTTCACTGTGTTACTGTGTGTGTACAAATACTTTACAAATTGCCTCTGGGATAAGCCTGACTGCTCTTGCCAAGCTACCAAGGGGGTGAGCACGGGTTGTGTTTGGTGTGTAACTCACTTGCCCTGACTAGATTGGTGGGTTCTGACTGGCTTAGGTGCATAGCCTAGCCAAACAGAAACCCCATTTCGAACAGGTGGATAGGCCAGGTGGAGTAGGACATTTGGGTATTGTTACATGCATGCTAGAGCCTGATATTTAATTTAAGTGTATGGCCATAATCAGATTAGGTGAAAACATGTAGGCTATTGATCTTGAGAAGCAGATTTTGTAGGGGTAGCCACAAAATGCGACTTTGTGGCATCACTCAGTAGAGACAGAAAATGTAGCAGTAAGATGTCACATTTGGTGTGCATGGTGTGCATCTGTATGACTCCACCCACATTTGGTTGATAGCAAATTAAAGTGCAAAAACACCTTTGGTGCAACATCAGCACTGGTGTGGAGTTTGTTTAGGAACATCAGCCACATTTATGTGTAAAATAACAAATAAGTGCAAATATACTTTTTAGTGCAAAATCGCACTTGGGGAAAAGTAGAAAAGTAAGCAGAAAATCACATTGAGGTGCAAAATCAAATTTCCATTCAAACTCGGTGAAACATAATTAAAAGAGTGGAAACAATTTTAGGAGCACAAATCACATTTCAGAGGAAAAGCACGTTTACGGGCATAATCCATTTAGCTGCAAAAACGCCCTTAGTGGAACAACAATAGGAACTTCCCGGGTGTTTTCAGAGTAAATAACGAGGACCCCCTGCTAATATTCTAGATTCCTAGGGCAGGGCAAATACATAATTGGCAAGGAAAGCCCTAGGCAACTATCGGTCTCTAACGATTTAACAGACCATACCAGCTGAACACATGATGTAAGAACTCAGTGTGCACTACAAATACATTTTTTTTTATCATTATTTTAATACACAATATTTAAAAACATATTGAAAAATCTGGTATCATACATTTCAGTGCATACATAATTTGATATCATGATATGATTTATAAAAGTACATAGTGCAGTAAACTAACATGAGTATAAACAGACAAATACTCACAAACAGATACAAAGATTGTCAAAGTACAGAGTAATTGGGGAAAGAAAAGGGAAGACAAATAACTAAAGTGGCTGGTTGATGTATCATCTTCGCATCCCGGGTGTTTTACCACTCTAGGTACAAACACCTATTTGCACGGGGGCTGCAATTACAAGAGGTATGGAGTTTGCCACACCTAGTAATTACAGTGTGCAGTAAAGTCCTCATCCCAGATACATTTTGGCAGGTCAAATCTGCCAATATTTTCTGTGGAAACACCTGGTAAATACCAAATTTGTGGCAGAAAACACCATAATGTGCATGTTACTGCACATATCAGGATTAGATGTTTCTCAGCTAACCCAGTACTCTGGCAGTTTTTGCCAGCAAGATTTCAGCAAGTTAAACCTGGTAACTCCTGTTATTGCACATATCACAATTTGGTGTTTCTCAGATAATGTTAAACTCCAGCTGCAAAATTACAGCAGGTAAACCCTACCAACATTTATCTGGGGAAAATGCTAACAGATTGCTATGATGGATTTTGGTGTATTACGCACCAAAATCCACACATTAGTACCAATTATTGGGTACAAACTCGCAACTGGACATTAGCTATAAGACTCGATAAATTCCAACCCAGCACAGTTGAATTTTTTCAGGTCTGATAAATATTAGCCCTAAGACCATTTTACTTGTAATGAGGGCCTATGGTGTAAAATCACTTTTAGGTGCAAACTTGTATTAGGTGTAAAATAATTCTTGGTGCACTATCAACAGGAGTATTGAGACACTTCTCTGTGTAAAAACAGATTTAAAAAAAAATCACATTCATGTGCACAAACTCAGGAATGTGTAAATTCACCCTTTGTGAAAAATCACATTTAGTGGTGTAAAATCTAATTTGGAGCAAAATAAGCACAATATGGTGCCACATTCAGGAGCAAAATCACATGTAGGTGCAAAATCACAGTAAGATACAAAATTCAATTTCAGTCCACACAGCAGAGACCCCACCAGTCCATCGGTTCCTGAAAGGTCACCGGGTCCAGTTGCCAACCACTGGAAGCCATGAAATGCCTGGAGTTCCAGTCCACCACTGGGTTCAGAGAGGCCGGAAGATACTCTGCCATCTCCAAAATCTGATATTGGAGGCAGAAGTACCAGAAGTCCTTGGCCAGTTCTGTTAATGCTCTTGATCGGGTAGTCCCCAACTGGTTGATGTATTGGACCGCTGTCGTATCGTCCCTTGTCATTGATCGGATCACAAAGGATCCCGCCAGCAGCTCCAGACAGTTGATATGCAATCTCAGCTCTTCCTCTGTCCAACTTCCTCCCATGATGACTGAATCTCATCTGGCGCCCCAGCCCTACCGGCTGGGATCCAATTCTATTACCAAGTCCAGGAGGGATCCGAAGATCACCCAACAATTCCATGCCTCCATGTGGTCTATCCACCGTTGTAGCTCTGTTCCGGCCTTACTCATCAGGGTCCGAGTAGCTGAGGCCTTTCATTAGGTGAGCGGCTTTCAAACGTTGTAATGCCCTGTAATGCAGTGGGACCGGAAAGATGATTTGAATCAAAGAAGACGATAAGCCAACTATCCTGGCCAACTGCCTGAGGGAGATCCTGTCCCCTCTCAGTACCATGGCCAATTCCTTCTTGATCTTGTGGACCTTCAATACTGGTAGGCTCAATGTGGCTGCGGTGGAGTCTATGAATGGGAGCCGGCGTCAACTCTGATTTCTGAGAATTGATGACGAATCCCAGATCCTGAGGGACTGCAATAATTGTGTTCAAATGTGACACCAGATGCAAGTGTGACAGGTCCATCAGGACGATGCCACCGAGGTGTATAATCGGCCTGATGCCCTTTGTTCTCAGGGCCTCCACTACTGGCCTGAGGAGTTTTGTAAAGCACCAAGGTGCTGAGGATAGACCAAAAGGGAGAGATTGAAATTCAAAAACATGGCCCCTCCACTGGAATTGTAGGAAACCGATATGAGGAGTAAAAATAGGGACCGGGAGGTACGCGTCCTTGAGAGCTAGATGCACCAGCCAGTCGTTCTGCATTAAGAGATCTCTCAGGAGGTGAATGCCCTCCATCTTGAAGTGACGGTACACTAGGCACTTATTGAAACTTCTCAGGTTTGTCACAGGGCAAATGCCTTTGTCCTTTTTCTCTACTAAAAAGAGATTGCTGAGATACCCCTGAGGGTGTAATACTGACCTCTGGATTGCTACTTTCGTGAGTAGATCCTGTACATCCACATCTATCAGACCCATATCTTTCTCTGAAAAAAACAGGGTGTGTGGTCTGGCCACTTGAACCAGAGCTCCGTAGTACTCTATGTGGTATCCCTGTACCGTCTGTAGGACCCATGGGTCTATAGAGATTTCTGCCCACTTGTGTACAATCAATCTCAGCCTCCCACCTAGCCTTTGAGGGAAAGAAAGGATACTCCTTACAGTTGAAACCTCCGGGACTATTAGTCCCCCCTCTGGCACGGTTGGGTCTGCCATTTCCAATACTAGAACAAAGGTGCCCCTTGATAGAAATTCTGTGGTCTGGGAGAAAACGGGGAAACAAACACTGCAAATATATGAGCCTCCCACTAGACCACCCACTGATTCGCTTTGGCCAAACCTGGCTCTATTGGGCTATCCCTCAATAATGTGAGATACAACAATTGGTCTTACAAAGGATGTATACTTTGCATACTTCTTAAAAAAATATTTTTATTTTATTTCTTTTATCTCTTTTTTTCATTTGTTCTTGTAATATTTCATAAATAGTGAGACAATCATTTTTTTCTTTTACAATCTATATATACAAAAATTCAAAAAAGCATGATGATACCTATAACCAATTTACAGATCAAAGATAAATAATTCAATAAATATTATCAAAATAACCAAACAGTGCATAAATATCCCCTTACCAGAGTCACATTCGTACCAACCTCACATACAATCAAAGCATACCAAACAAACTCATGCACACATCACAATACAATCATCAATTTCCAGCTGCGAAATGGCTTGCAAATTCAAAATTCATGGTGATTAAATCTTCTTAAATGTCCATGGTTATGCAGCCTGCTGGAAACAACCAGGCCAACGCACGATTCGGTGGTGAGCTGATTTGAACCACCTTCTTCAGGACCGCTTACTCTTATGAATTTAAATGCAGCGGAGGTAAGGTAGGGGATCCCTTGGTTTTTGTCCTGCTTGTTTTCAGTTGTACATGTAGGCACTCAGATGTTCCTCTTTCTCTCTGATCTCCCTTCTGGCAAAGGCTGGCTTATATCAGTTATCGTTTCAGTAAGTGCGGTCACTAGGGGCACTCTGTTATCCTTCAATTAAAGTATCCTTTCATTAGCCGCTGAATTCTTTTTAATTTCCCATCTGACTCAGGCTGGCTTTTGTCAATGTGTGCCACTGCTGCAATAGTCGCTGTGGCTATTAAAAGCTCAATAGTTAGTTCCCTTGTTGGTTATCATTTTTAAAGGTATGTCACACGAATGCCAAATCCATAGTTATGGAACCGCAATAATCTCTTTTTAGAACATTGTTTTCAACTTTCTCAACTTTCTCAAGCAGTTCTGAAAGACTCCCACTCGTCCTGGGTCTGCCATTTCCACCTCCCCAATTGGGGTAAGAGGTCCCCTGCCAGATGGCGTTCCACCCGTTTTTGCAGCTGACTTGAACTCTGTAGGGGCCTGGTTGGAAAGAGCGGCCAGAGGAGCAACCCCTGCCTCTTCTGACCCAGTAAAATCCTTCCCCAGAAAAAGTTATTATAACTTATTGATGACTGCGCTTTGTCCAGCGGTGAGAAGGTGGCAACAAACTTCCCCAGTTCTTTCACAAATGGTTCACCAAATAAATTGCCTTTAGCCACTGCTCCTGTTTCTGATGAGGACAGCTCCCCCAGTTTAGGATCTACTTTGATTAGTAAGGAACGTTGTCTCTCCAACGACAGGGCACAGTTGGCATTGCCCAAAAGGCACATCGCCCTCTGTGCCCAGCCTACCACTATGTCTGTGGGAAGGGGGGGTGGGGTTCCTGACTGTCTCGACTGCTATTCTAATTCTATTATTTTTGTAGTTGGGCCTAACACATCAAATAATATGTCCTGACATGCTCTACAAGAGCGGTCGATACCCTTCTTGGGGTCTTTCATATACTTTGCGAAAAAGGTGCAGAGTTTTGGTTCTTTGTCGGGAGTGGCTGCCACTTTTCCTCCCAAAGCTGGTGTAGGGCACTACACCCGAAGATGGCCTTGAACCTCCTTGTCTAGGGGCTGAAGAATTTTGCTAGCCACATAGTCTGCCACCTTCTGATCTGGGTGCCACTCCAAGGACCTCGGTTGGTATATCCCATCCGGCTTGAACATGTCTATTGAGGTGCAATCCCCTTCAGAGGATCCGGAGGTATTGAAATTGGGGCACCAAGGCCTCCTGAAATCCTGTCCATCGTCAGAGGACCCTGCATCATCCGTGTCAATCCCCCAATATCGGGGAACCCTTCTTCAGGGTTAAAGTTTACAGCAACAGCATCACCAATTTCCCCAGGTAAGTCTTCCTCTCGGTAGGGTACGGTTTTCAATGTGCTGCACTCTTGCGGAAGGGCTCTCTCAGACAATCAAAGCCTTCCAGGTGCCTCGCGTCATGTTACAGGGCCTTCTTGGTGGTAGTTCAGCGGCAAACACAAGGAAATGATGGACGGAGCGCTGAAACTTTTCAGACACTCACCCCCAGTCACAGATCTGGGTTGAATCCATCATCGTTCTTTAGCTCACTTCGCCACCCCAGTTCAGACACAGCTATATGCAAATCAGTCTTGACCCTGTGCCTCATGGGAACAGTCCAGACCGAACTGCCAAGCCATGTTTCCCTGGACCGGAAACAAGCATCCGCTAGGCCCTGCCCCCATGTCCCCGAGGATCCCTCCGCCACTCGAGACCTGGGAAATCAACTTGACCCTGCTTTCCTGCAGGGGTGCCAGCGTGTTAGCTATAGCTTGGAAAATGAGCCTGTCCACCCCTGCAGGGATGCAGTATTTTGGGGGCCATTTCTCATCAGAGGCTAGTTCAGGTAAGTACTCGTGGTCCCTGAAGGATGCCATATAAAACAGGGGGTATGAGCACCAAAATATCTATTCAATATATACTCCCTGTAAGAATACAAAAAGGTAGCCCCCTCACATGTGCTCAATGCCAGCCACTAATGAGAACCAGAACAATGCAATGTCAGACGGCCAAGGAGGGCTGTAAATTCTTACAGTCGTGGCGGTGCTGTGCGGGGGTTGGTAGGGAGGGGAGGAAGCCCCGGTAGGCGGTCCTTATGTTCTAGATGTGGACGCACACCGCAGCTTCCTAACATGTGATGCATATCTGAGGAGCGCAATGAAATAGAAAGCGCTGCTCCACAGGCCACCATGTGTGTGATGGTGGCCGCTGACAGCGCGAAATAGTGGCCCTAGCAGACCTGCACGTTAGTAGGACACGCTTGGGCTGAAGCCTGCCGCGCAGTGAGAAATTGCTCTAGAGTGAACCGTCAATCACACAACAAATATCAGTTAGCAACTTTGCCCAATATCCCCCATAACAACAAGTAACCCAAGAGTTGTTAAGTGTAATGAGGGACTTAACTGACACAGCAGTGAAGAAAGAGGAAGGACTGCATGGGGCAGGGATTTATATGCATTTATGGACAGTGTTACTATTGGTTAATGGTTGTCATGGACACTCTCCCGTGGACTCATGGGATGTGCAGTGTTTGATGTTTTTTCTGTTTAACTTTATGTCTGCTGAATAATAAAAAGTGAAGAAATGGATGCATAATCCTCATTTCTGGTCCTGACATAGAATGTGAAACGTTATTCTCACACTGTGGAAGATAGTGTGGCTTTACAGGAAATATGCTCTCATTTTAGCTTTTGGGGCACCTTTTATAACTTCTATGAGAAAATCATTAATAAAAACAGTTTTCCCTCAAACATGGTTCATCAAATCCCAAGAGAAGATCAGCTTTTTCACTGGATGAAATCACTTTAGAAAACACCACAATTCCTAAAATGATTTTGGTACCACCAAAGAAAGATTTCAATTGTGACTAAAATCTGTTATCACCCTTTATATGTGCTCATTTTTGAGACCATAAAATACAGACTTTCACTACAATGCATTTCAATGGAGAACAGGCCCCAGGGTGATGAAATGGCTGCAACAAAATGTTGTCCTATTGTGGCCAGCCATTCATGGGGGGTGGGGTCTCTTTGGGAACCTACCCCCAACATTCTCTTTGTGGTCAAGGTGTGCTCACCCTGCTTATATATATATATATATCCAGTCACTCCGTTGCTCCTCAGCATTCGTTCCACAGATGGAGATGGACCACAGAATCGTGCTGCAGTTTTCTTTATTGCTATTTACTCGGTCTGATGCGTTTCGGCTCAGAAGAGCCTTGATCACATGACACGGAAGTGAAAAAACCTCTCATATTTAAAGTGACGAGTGCTTGTTGTGAGACATCACATGTGCAAATCAGCTATAGACATAAAAGAAATATCTATACATGACTGTGTATACGAATATTGTTATGAGCAGATCTATATACACTCTACTTAATACAATAAAATCAATTCTTTTCTCGATTTTTTGGACATATATTTCGTATTCATTTCAAAACATACGCTTTATATTGGATCGTTTTAATTTAGCTTTTATAAGTTTTTAATCTGCTCGTATTGCCGACTGCTAAATTAGTTGATGACATAAAAACGTGTTTATTTACAAAAAGTGCTAAATGTGCAAAGTGCAGTGAGTGAATTAAAAAAGTTACTGTTGTTATTTTCATTTACACAGTTAATTGAGTGAGCTTGATATCAACTCAAAAATGTGTCATTGTCTCTATGTCTATGCAAAGCTGCCTGTGTTTGTATTGCCATTCAATTTGATTACTTGTGCTGATGTTATCTGCACTGTATATGTCTGCTTAATTTGCCAAATGTGAGAGCAAATGCCCCCCATTTTCAACCACTGTATGAATTCTCTGTTGTTGGGGGCCCCCCAATCCTGCAGGGCAGCCTCAGCGGTGGGAACAGAGCATCCTGTTACTCAATACAACCAAGAAAGATGCTGAGGCCAAATCAAGGTGTTGTTTCCCGCCGCTGAGGCTGCCCTGCAGGACTGGGAGCCCCCGACAACAGAGAATTCATACAGTGGTTGAAAATGGGGGGCATGGCCCGCTCGCCTCCATGCACAGCAAGGATTTCCGAATATTGACAAGCTCAGGAGGTGAGAAAGGGAGATGGGAGAGGTTTCCTCTTCCTAGGAATCACGGACTGTTTGTGTTTGAATAATAACATTACCAAGTGACTTAAGAAATGTGATCTGCCCAGGAGTTTTATACTTTTAATTGCACGTGGCCACTTCATGGGATTTAGATGCACCGAAAAATAATTTTGAAACACTGAAAAGCTATTAAGCAAAAATAAAGTGGATATTTCGAAATGATGATACTGATGCATCTTGGTACTTACATGCTGACAAGAGGTGGTCACATGGTTGAATGAATTTAAGGCACCTGCGTTTGGGCAGTGTTATCCTCGCATACCTATGATTAAGGCAGTCACCGAAACGCGTAAGGGAGAGGAGGAACTTTTGTCACTCGCAGCATGGATAATAAACATGAAACAACACCGTGATTTGGCCTCAGCATCTTTCTTAGTTATATATATATATACATATATATATATATATATATATATATATATATATATAATATAATATATTTGTATTTCTTTTCAGGACACAGGGACCATGTCTTTGAGTCCTGTAAAGGCTGCCACACATATTGTTCAGGTTGTGGCCAACCAATCAGGACTGACTAGTCACCTTTAAAGTGGCCCATCAGAGCGTTAATAAAAAACTCAGAAATTCATAGAAAAAAACAAAGGTTAAAGTGACGTTATAGTTAGTTGAAAATGTCAGTTTAAATGTAATGTTTTAAACTAAAGTAAACACTGCAGTTAAACAGTTATAGTTATTTCAAGTAACTATAACTCATGCTCTCGCCATGCACTGCTTATGACCTCACATTTTACAACACGCATGACATGTTCTGTCACATAATTAATAGCATTACTGATGACAACTGACGTGACATCAGTAACAATAACACTTTTCATGGCGGGGGTATGAGTTATAGTTACTTGACATAACTATAACAGTTGAATGGACTCGACTACCAGATTCCTGGCTGCCTGTTAAATCCATGCATGTCTGTCACCAAGTCCAACGGCATCAAAATCGAGCCTCTCCAAAGTTGCTGGAAAATGCATTTATTATCCAAAAAGTGCTTTTCGGGGGGCACAATGTGTTTCAACCCAGAAGGGCCTTGGTCACATGACTGCACTTACATTACCATAGTAATAGTAAACAAACTACAAATAACTGTTCGTTATATACATTCATTATCAAACCGAAACAAAAGCATAATCTGAGAAGAGTGTCCAGACATCAATTATTGATTCCATAATATCACCATATTTAATAGCAACGTAGTTGTAATTGATCACAAAAGGAGTATTTGTTTTGTTCTCTTCTCTTTCCTTCTCATAGGAGAACTGGCTTTTTCCATCACATCATAGTGTAGAGAAGGAAGTTGATGTGAGACTAAACAATCCAATTAGCAAAGCCACATGTTATGATAGACCATTCAAGGCCGGGAGTCCATATAGCCATCTGCCCAACAAGACATTAAAGTTAAAAATGTATGTATATTTATGTATATTTCATGCCAAAAAGGATCTGTGATGCCGACTGATCAAAAGATGAGATCTGATTGGCTGCCACCACATGAACAAAGATGTGACGGCAGCCACTTTAGGACTCGGGGACTCAGTCCCTGTGTCCTGAAAAAAAGAAAAAGAAAATAAACATGTAAGAGGGATTTTTTTAATTTTGCAGATCCACAGATTTGTGGATCCATGGTCCCATAAAAAAAATGGGCAAAGTCCCGCCCATTTTATTATTAATCCCCCAGGTGAGCCAGAGATGGGGGGATGTGTTGCTTGTATTTGCGTAATTGGCCTGTAAATGAAAAAAAGAAGGCAAATGTGAACATGTATATTTATATATATTCACGCACAAACCATTTGAAATACACCCCATCTGGTCATGTTTCATGCAGTAGACGTATCATCTTGCTGGCTCCTATCCAGAGTAAGGGTGGAAGTTCAGGTACCACAAAGCAAGAATTCCCTTTTCAATTAGTCAGAAAACAAACCTAGTCTAAAAATGTAATAGTACAGGCAAACCAGATATGAGGATTATGTGATATAAACAACCTCTCCCAAATAAATTCAACATAAGGAAAAAAGGCAGAAAAGTTAACTTACAGGTTACTGCATTGTGCCCCTATAGTAATCAATACACTCACAAATTCAAATATAAAATATGTAGTCAAATATATCATGATTTTATTAAAAACGTATTAAAATTTTTTTTTTATTATATTGCTCAAATCTTGACAAGGTGCAAATGCATAGATGAATAAGATCATATCAGCATGATTCCAGCAATACAACATTTTTATCCTTTTTATACATATCATTAAAAAACAATATACTTGCAAATTGATTAAAAATTCAAAAGAACAACTGTTGACGCGGTTTTTCGGTGAAAATCAGATATTTCGTCACCTTCTTCAGGACAAAAATTGCATATTTATCTAAATAACAATAGGAAAAGAATGTATAAGTGTATTGAAATAAAAAATATTTACATTGCAGAACACATCTATATTGCAGCAACCTGATCTGACACTACAAAAACATTTGTAGTTGACTTTTCAATAGCTAAAATTACATCATACAATCTATACCAGTCTGGGTTTTGCCAATTATATAGGTAGTATGTCGAAGAAAAGTTATATTCTCTCATCCTTTCAATCATAGACTTCCATTTGTTATGATCTTTTGGACATCAGCAAGAGCTTTCGAATTTTGTACTGATGAGTCCTCCTAGAAAAACATTAGAACGTATAGGTAGGTGGGTCTTCACCAGCATAGCTCTTTCTCTATTCATCAATTTTACTAGACTGTAGCTAATTGGACAAATATTTTCTTTGTAGAATCTCGTTCTATGTCTATAAAGCTTTGAAGAACAATACATAAATACTTTTGTCCAAGTACTACGCTATCCTATGCGCGAGACTACGTTCTGCAGGGTCTCCATATACATACCAATTGGTGTGTTTCTTTTATGTGCACATACAAAAATTGAGTGAGGTTTATATTGTTCTCTCACTTATGCCTTCAGTTTTTAACTATAAGTTATCTGAATTTTGAATTGGCAAAACCCAGACTGGTATGGATTATGTGATGTAATTTTAGCTATTAAAAAGTACACCACAAATGTTTTTGTAGTGTCAGATCAGGTTGCTTCAATATGGATGTGTTCTGCAATGTAAATATTTTTTATTTCAATACACTTATACATTCTTTTCATATTGTTATTTAGATAAATATGCAATTTTTGTCCTGAAGAAGGTGACGAAATATCTGAGGGAATCATGTTGATATGATCTTATTAATCTATGCATTTGCACTTTGTCAAGATTTGAACAATATCATTAAAAAAATGTTTAAATAAGTTTTTAATAAAATCATGATATATTTGACTACATATTTTATATTGAATTTGTGTATGAATTTATTATTATCAGGTCACAATGCAGTAACCTGTAAGTTAACTTTTCTGCCTTTTTCCTTATGTTGAATTTATTTGGGAGAGGTTGTTTATATCACATAATCCTCATATCTGGTTTGCCTGTACTATTAAATTTTTAGACTAGGTTTGTTTTCTGACTAATTGAAAAGGGAATTCTTGCTTTGTGTTACACATACCCATCCATTTTCTAAGCACTAGGGTACCTCCCTCATATTTTGGGGAAGTTCAGGTACACCATCCTCATCAAACATAACGTAATGAGAGTGGTAGTTCACCTTAATACTGATTTTGTTTTCCCTACCAAAGTAGCTTAGGTTATGGATCAGTCCTGAAGAAGTGCCGTTGACCCCTCATAGGACAAATTAAGCGTGAAACATGTCTACCAAGTGAAGGGATCTAGGAATCATAATACAATCCTAGGACCAAGTGAATGGATCTAGGAATCATAATATGCTTCTAGGATCCACTGATTAGTTTTATCCCAATAACAGAGGCCCCACAAATAAAACAGAAATAGAAGGGACCTCTAATTAATTTTAAATCTACATATACACATTTTATCTTCTTGAACCATTCCTTGAAGGGGTTGTTGGCCATACATTCTTGACCAACAGGAAATACAAAGAAGATCTCCGGCAAGATGCCCCACGTGGGGCCCGTTGGGCATTGCAGCACCAGCCCAATGAGAAGCATGCCCAATGTTGAAGCGGGCCATCATTAGTGGGTGAGGTCTTGTGCTCCTAAAAGAAGCTGCTCCTTGATGATCTGTTGGGTCCAGACCCCCATTGTCAGCTTTGGAACCCCCTTTTTTCAAAGGGACTGCACACTTTTGTTTATCAATTGCAGTATTCACTTTTTCTGGCCTTCACCTAGTCATTTTGTAACAAAATAATGGGGATTTTGATGGCCTGTGGGTGAGGCACTTGGTCAATACTTTAATGTTACTGTGGACCAAATTGTGCATGATATTGAGCCCGATGGCATTTTGGTGATTTTATTAATATTATCTATTTCTCTGGTTATTTATTGCCCCACACATATCCTCCTCGGAGACCCAGAATAGTCTTTGATACAGACCTTACAAAAGCTTATCAAAGTTTAGAACAATGAGATAAACCAGTACAATGAGGGCAAGGATATAAAAAGTGCTTATAGACTTTTCCTGGCTGTGGCATAATGAGCACATATTTCATCTGGCTGCCCTCAATAGCTTCTGGTTTCCTACGTTTCAACACATGAAACACAAAAGTATCCCAGAGTGACGTTTTACATGTATTTTTTTATATTATCCTACACCTCTCCCTTCCTGTAGTTTGAATTTCTGATATAATTAAGTTAATATGCTCTTGCAGCCTGCCTCAAGCTGTAGGCCAAATTCTTCAATAGACCTTGCACCTAAATTGTTGTCGTCTGCGGTATTAGAACAACACTGGCCCGAATACACCAACTCTGCAAGCTTCCGGGCAAAAATGGAGACATCTATTATTTGCATCTTATTAACACGAGTGACACATACGTGACAGAAAATGAAGCAAACATGTTGCTTCGTTTCTCAAAGATTTCAGCATCTTGGACCAATAGGAGTTGTTTCACTTTACTGTATTTGCGTGTTTTATAACTGAGCAAATAGCATTTCAGGCGAGAAAGATAAAACTAGCTTTAGGGCAAAATCAGTCTGCTCCCTTCTTTATGTATTAAATATATTTTAATACGATTTTTACATACACAGCAAAAGGTCAGAACAATAAAACTGGTCAACTAAGATATCAAAACGAGGCTGTATTTTTTTAAAATAGCTGAATTATTAAAACGAACCTAGATGAACATAAAGGGTACATTAAGGCAGGTGGGTCATGTGGACGGCCAGGTAGAAGGCAGTTGCAGGAGAATAAGAAATAAGGATACTACTGAAAAAGTAGACAGTATCAGATACAGTTGATTGTAGAAGATTAAGAGAGAATTGCAGAACGGAGCAGGAATGTGTATAATCCGTTTGCTTTAGTTTTTAATGGAGCTATTATACAAATGGTGTTCTAAAATGATATCTCAGCAAAGAGTGTCAAATATCTTTCATAGTTCTTTCATAGACTTTTTTCCTGATTTCTTCACTGGTCTAAACATGTTTATATAACACCCACAGCAACAAAAACTATGTGTGCTATTCGTTTTTTAATAAGCACCAAATACAACACAAAAGAGCATCTTCCTTGTTTTTCACCAGTTCAAATTTCCCTCGACAAAGATGAATGCTGAGTGGAGCACCACATTTTTTTTACCCTTCAGAGCATTCTTTTTTTAAATATTTTTCATGAATAATCCCCAAAAGCAGTGGTTTGTCCCTTAAAAATAAAAACTGAGGGGCATATTAACAACGGCCAGGGATAATTATCGCTGGCCGTGCTTAGCGTGAGGAATCCTATCGCCGGCTATCGCTGGAAATTATCGCCATGCTAGCGCTGTATTAACAACGCTTAGCGCAAAGGCGATAATTTTCCAGTGATAGCGATGTTTTCCATGGAACATCGCTGGTTTTCCAGCGATGTCCCATGGAAAACGGCGATATACTTAGCGATAGGGCCTGTGGTCTTAGCCACACAATCCACCCCCATGTTAGGTATGCCTTAGTCAGGAATTTAGCAGACGTTAAATTCCTGCGTTAAGGCATACTTAACGCAATTTAAAATATCGCTAACCCACGTTGCTAATATGGCGATACCTGGGTTAGCGATATTTCCCCCTGTTGTTTTCACAGGCACGCCCCCTTTGCATCTCATTAGCGATGCGATGGGAGGCGTGCAGAAAACGGACGCTAAGTCAGGAATCACGCGCTAGCGTGTCCTTGTTAATTCGGCGATAAAATTATCGCCGCTTTTCGTCCGAAAACGGACGCTAAAGCGGCGATAATTCATTAACGCCGCCTTGTTAATATGCCCCACAGTTTCTCCCTGCGTGTGGGAGGCATTGTTTGCTTTCTGTGCCCTTCCTTGTCCGCCATTTCCCCCTGAAATATGCACCACGTGTACTGACCTGACAGTATTTGCCATTTCCCGCTCATCTTTGTACTCTAGATGATTGTTTACGTTTGACATAATTCTCACTTGAGGTTCCAAACTGGAGTTAGTATGCTTCCTCACAAAAAAGAGATCTAAAAATGAATCTCCACACACACCAGCACCCTCGCACGTGATTATAGCTCACATATCCACATGATGAGATCACTGAGAATGAGACGTGCTGGGGAGACTGCGCGTGGAGTCAGGGGCATAGCAAACAAGAAGGAAACACAGCAGAGGTAATGGTGGCCAGTGGTGGGTTCACTTCCCCAGAAGCGAGTGAAGTGCTGAACAGGCAGTCTATTGCAGGGAAAGGTGCTGATGGAAAATATCAGAAAGCAGAAGTCGTAAACCGAAATTCCCTCCACCAGAGTAACTAGTTTGCTGACCGTTAAGTGCGCACAAGCTTTATATTTTAAGGGCATGTTTATGCTGTTTTTGAATCTGTACAAAAATATGTGGTTCCACTCAGTTGATAAGGTCCTCTGTGTACAGTCAACCTGCAATTCAACCATTGGCTTGTTTCTGACATGTCACTTTCTTAACAAGTACCTTCATTTGTTTGATTTGGATAAGTATGTCTATCTATCTTCAAATATATGCCTTTTTCTCCTTCTTAATTATTGCTTGCTGGAGTAAAATTAAATCACAACATAATAATTAGGTGGCATGGTCTAGCTGGTTTTAAACAGGGCCGGACTGACCGTAGTGGGCATTGGGGATTTCCCTGGGAGGCTGAAGGGTGGGGACCGGTTTTTACATCGGTGGGGGCCGGTTTTATTACTGGGGTCCACTTTTGCAACAGTGCTGCAATAGCGGCCCCAAGTAACAGAAGCAGCAGTGCTTTAAATTCCCCCCTCCTCCCCCCCATCCCAGGGCTGGTCTGACACAATTGCCAGGGCTGCTTTGAGATCCCAGTCTGGCCCTGGTTTCAAAGTACAAGTCTTGAGAACTGCATGCCCCCCTCCCTTAGGAGAAGCAATAGATCTCAAGAACATAATATAAAGAACTATAGATCACTAACAATGAATAAAAAAAAAAAAATTCAAAAAGATATAGAATGTCAGCAAATAAACAACCAGAGTGAAAATTGAGTTTTCTTTGATGCCACTCAGAATTCATAGATTGGACGACCTTTTGAAAGCAAGTGATGATTTTTCTTTGAAAATTTGGCAAGATGAGTAAAACTTGTGTATACATGTAAAAGTTTTTAAAGTTTAGTTGTGCCAAGGAGTAAGAATAAAAAAAAATTTTGAAACCTATTTCTTCAATGGTCCTTAGCGGGCTTTAGCGGGCTTGAAACTTGCATAATGCTCGTCTCTGGTCTTGATATAAAATGCATGATTCAGTAAAGGTGAGGTCGGAGAATTTTGGTTTATCGAACATACAAAAACTAGCATTATTCCTCTTTTCCTCAATCTCTATAAGTAAGTAATCTCAATGTTAGGAAGTACTTAAAATATTGTTTCATATTAAAAACAGTTCTAGAAAAATATTTCCAGACAATATTTTACTTTAATGAATTATGTTTTTACTGGATACCTTGCCTAGAGACAGCCTGATTAGGAGTATGTAATTCTTATGTTGGGGATCAATAATTCTCCACATTGGGCTGGAGAATGGATGGTGGAGTTTGTCAGCACTTGAAATCAGAGGCTTTGTGGATATTTGCTATCTTCAGGACATTGAATACTATGTCCGTGGGATGCAACTGAACAATATATGTTCTTGAAGACAGTATTTTCTTTTGGTCGCTCTGAGACTTTAACATTTTGCTGCTGAGATTAGAGCATTAAAGAGTTTAATTAGGAGTGTGAGAAACTCATGTTTTTTAAAAATATAATTGCATGAAATTCCTGCAAAATTACATGAAATTATGCTCTCTTTAAAATGTCACGTAGTCGAAATGTGCAAAATGCACCAGGCATCCATATTTACTGGTAGACTGTTGTTAGATTTCCCTTTAACAAACAGAGGCCTTAAAAATTGCTGAACCATGCACAAATGTATTTGGTAGCTCGAACTTAACATGACTTTCTTAGATTTTGTCATAGCTGCAGTATGTTCTGAGTTTAATAAATATATTCCTTTCTTAAGTTACATATTATTGATGTACCAAGTTTGAACTTTGTCTGTCTCATGTTCATATAATGCTGAATAGAGAATCACACACTTGAACAATAATGCTTACTTATATGAAATACGGAAAGCATTACTTAACTAGAAATCTGCAAGCAAATGTTTCTGTCTTTAGCATCTGTCATTTTTACTCAGTTAATCATTGAATAAATGATAGAAGAGACCCTGCAATAAACTTCACTGGGAACCATGGTTAGACATTCCCAGCTATACAATTGTTTAGTGATGTCTGTTACATATTTGATAGTAGACTGTGAACTCCATGTGTTTTCCATGGGAAAGGAAGAACAGCGCTGCTGATATTCAAAAGCTTTCTTCTCATTGGTCCGAAGTGACCTGATCTGCAACAATGCTGTCCGCATGTTTTCTTGTCTTTTAAATTAGTGCGTGTTTCTAGTTAGATTCAGGACTTTCAGATTTTCCATTGCTGTAGGCTACTGCTGACGGCTGCTACTGTTGCCTTTCACTTTGGAGGTGTCGGTTCCTATTACTTTCTATCCTGATGGGTGTAGCTACTGCTGCACATGTTTTCCCTATTTCCCTGTTGAGGCGTATTTGGTACAGTTTGCTACTGCAACTGTATGCTGATATATCTTGGAGCTTGAGACTTGGTTGAGTTTCGTGAACTACTCTTTATGGGGAGTTCAACTACCTAATTTGATTTCGAACTGAATACTCCATTGATCTCACTCCTTTTCCTGAACTCTTTATGGGTTCTATTAGCTTTTTCTCCCATTAGCTATAATAGGGAGTAATTCCTTTATGGAACCCCCTTGTCAATTTTGCATTATTGCTGATTCTAACCAGGTTTTTCTTCATAATATCTGTAAAAGGATTTATCTGACTTACTAAGTGAAGAAAAAGAATAAAAAACATTTCCTAATCTCTTAATGAGAATAAAGGTTTTAAAACCCATTTAAAACTCTCATCATTAACTGAACTTAAAAATTGTTAATTATGATGCTGATTGACTTGATTTGAGTTAGTTTCCATTAAAAAACGATGGCAAAGATCTGACGTCTAGGAGAAGAAAATATAGTGCCGAGCTGCAGCCCAGGTTGAACTGGTACTGGAAAGTACATTTTGGACTCTTTCCACACTATCACACACAATGCAGGCCCAGTACATCGTGCACTTAAATGGCATGAGGATCCATGTCATGCAAAAAAAAAAAATGGCACAAAATGGCATGACATGCAAAGCACATGATTACCCATTTTGATTAGGGTGTGGCAATCCAGCCTTAGGCTGCCTCATATTCCTTAACCATCACTCTCCAGATTGACCCTTTTACTGTCCACCTCTCCCATTTCTGCAGCTTTCTTTCCACTTTCCCAGCCCCTGCATTTTTATTTTACAGATCTTTCCCATTCCTTTCTGCATTTTGTTTAATTCTCTCTACGCAACCACCATTCACAGCAGAGGTAGCCAGTGGGTCCCGAAGGTACTGCATAGGCATGAACCAGCGCTACATATTTCAGATGAGGAGACAGCACTCGTCTTACTTGTCTTTTCTTTGTACAACCTCATCACTCCCTCATGTTGGCAGTAGGTGGCACAGCCTTGTGGAGAGGAACTTGCACTGGGGAAGAGTACAGCGAAGCATGTGATGCCACATAGGGATCTCCCACACCCAGTGCCAGGTTATGCACCACTGGGCTGATATTCTGGATCTGGAGTAGAACTTGTTTGACCTGCTCTGTGCAGAGGTGGCAACAACAAGTAATTGATGTTTAAATAAAAATAAAAAAATGTATATTTATTGCTTTGCAGAAGGCATTATATTTGGTATGGATTCCTCCTTTCTCCTTAGAGCCCCATAAGTTGACAGTGGGAGTGCCCCAGGGCTCTGCTTTGAGAACTACATTATTTAATGTATATCTCACTCCTTTTGCTCAGTTAGCGCAGTCCCTAGGTGCGAAAGTTATATCTTACGCTGATGATACTCAGCTACTGTTCTCATGTGGCAAGGAAGAAGAGCTTCCATTAAGTCTGATTAAAACCTGTCTGATGGCTGTTTTTTATTGGATGGCTATACACCAGCTTAAATGTATTGCGGAAAAGACAGAGATTCTTTTCTTTGGCAACATCTCTTTAGATAGCTAGCAGGCTTTCTGGCCGGATAATGCCCCACCTCTGGGTCTTCAGGAAGGCATTGCTAAGAACTTAGGATTTAAATTCAATGAGTTCCTGTCATATAAGGCACCAATAAAATCAGTGGTGGGCACCTGTTTCGGAGTCACATTCATCATCATCAATACAGGTAATTTTAAGTGAGGGGAAGGTGTCAGAGTACATCCTCCCAGATAGTTACTTAAATACCCGATACACCCACATTAGTATGGTATGATACTGGTAGCTCCTTCCTCTGTGGAAATTTTCAAACCTAGAAAAACACACAAAATGTTTCTTTTCTTAAAAGGACAAAGGCCCTAACTCGCTAGAGTGGCATTCTTCATTATCGGGCTTCTCCTTCACTGTGAAGGCATAAGTGACAGACAGTGGGCTCCCCCTGGAGCCCTTAAGATGCTGGAATGGGGGAGTGTGCTTGCCTATTTTGGCAGTGCCCCAGGGGACCTTGAACTAATGGGCTACAAATGTGTTGAGGGGTGACTGTTGTACATTTTTATTCTCACTGTTCATCACATAGCTAAAAAAAAGAAAGTGTCTGGTGGGGCTGTACAATGCAGGCTCCCAGTGCTATGCCAACACATTTCTGCCCACCTATAAGGCCCAGGTGGGTCCATGGTATTCATCAGATCAATCAGGTCCCCTTAGTCCCTATTGTCACCCCTATTCGGATTGCAGAGAGTCAAGTGCCTGATAGTCCGTCATGATTCTGATGATGAACCATATCACTCCACTGAGTGAGGGCTTTTGTCCGTTTTAAGAAGATGAACCATTTTGTGTGGTTTACTCTGCAGGATCATATCCACAGAGGAAGTGCCTCCCACTACCGTACCATACTGAATTGGGTGTCTCAAGAAGTGGGAAGGGAAGATCTCAAGGGTGGAGGGGCTCCTCCATGAATCTTCTGTCCCTGCACAGCTTTTCTCTCCCTGAGATGCGGTGCAATTGTGGAACATTTACGAATTGACGGAGTTTAACAATAGTGAAAATGTATTACAGTAGGAAAGGAGCAAGGAGGAGGAACCAGTGGCTGTCAGAAAGACTGCCAAGTCATGGTAATTTTTTAATGAGAACTTCTGCATTTGTTAATGCGTTCCTTCCTTGCTCCTACATTTGGTTTCCAATTATTTTTAAGTTGAATGAATGAATGAATAAATTCTTTTTTTTACTTCCCTTGAAATCCTTTCACAGTAAAAACTATTTTCACAGTAATTTTCTAAAATTAAAATAGTATTGTAGTGAACTGTAGAAGTGAATTTAGAATGAATGGTAATTTTTGTGTATTTAAGTTAGGATAGGTAGACCAAAAACTAATTTACTGGGCCATGGCCTGGTTGCACTGAAAGCTAAAAGAAACATTGCTTTTCAAAGTTGCACCACATGCCTGCTTCTATTCCTTCTGTTTTTCCTCCCTTCATAAAACAGATAAAATTGTGCTCTATTCCATGATACTGTTTATTTTATGCTGTAACCATTTGTATGCTTCAGGCGAAGCCTGTTTGCCTGCCGCATAATGTTCAATGCTCAAGATTGATGTCGCTTGCTAGTTGAACTGTGCCTCATTCACATTTTCATGCAGGCATCATTTAGTACCAACCCCCACCTCAGAGGTCCTCCTACGTAAGGTCCTAAAGGACATACAGGTAGCCCAGATGGACATAATTTGTGACTTTACATTGTGGAGGGTCATTTTCAGTAGATAGAGGTGTAGGTCTCTTGCGGGTGGTGAGGGTCAGGACAGTTGGAGAAGGGGCTGGAATTAGGAAAAATGTAGGAGTGTTATTTTGGGGTTTACGGAGAGGGGTGGGCCTGTTGTGGGTGGAGTTCTTTTGTTATAGAATAAAACTTTTTTGTTAAACATATGAGCTTCTACTATTATTATTATTCTTCATTAATTATTTGCTTTATTGTACTCCAGCATCTCCTTAATTATTTTGAACCAGGATGCTTCACCAACCCACCAACAGAGTCTGAGCCCCACCACCTGGCACATTTACAAGGAAATTGTCCATTTGTCCACCCCCATCGTCTTCTCTGATGTCGCTGTCTACCTAAACTGATCTGAGCTCCTATAGCAGGTTACCTCCAATGCAGGCCTCCACTCAACCCTCCCCCAATCAGTTTTGGAACACTAACCATGCTTAATATTTGCCCCCCATTCATGACATGATGTCATTTAAGCAGTGAGTTCTCACCCTCCCATCAGTAATGCCTGTCTACTGCAAAACATTCTGCAGTCACTCATTGCTAAAGAATACACTCCATGGACTAAAGATGCTACATTACGCACATACTGTCAACCCGAACCCAACAGCTCCCTATTTCCAGTTCTTACCTGAGAAGAAATGCATTGTCTGCCACCGCCTCAATATCTATGACTAGCTGCTGATAACCTTTAGACCTGGCATCATTGGCATGGGTTTCCCCTGTATTTCTGCTTTTGCCTCATGTTATTTTGCTGTGTTTTGGACTTCGTTTTTGCTGGTCTAGATGCTTTGGGCACTTTGCCACTGCTGTTCAGTGCCAAAGTGCAAGTGCTCCCTGTAAATTGTTGTTATGGATTGGTGATTCCATGATTGGCATATTTGATTTACTAGTCAGTCCCTAGTACACTGCACTGTGTGTGCCCAGGGCCTGTAAATCAAATGCTGCTAGTGGGCCTGCAGCACTGATTGTGCCACCGACATAAGCAGCCTGTAAATGTAACTCAGACCTGCCACTGCAGTGTCTGTGCGCAGTTTGGTACTGCCATGTCGACCTGGCAAGTGCCCCCACTTGCCAGGCCCTAACCTTCCCTTTTCTTACATGTGAGTCACCCCTAAGGTAGGCCCAAGGTACCCCTGTCACGTATGTGAAAGGTAGGACATGCCCTGATGTGTGTGGCATGTCCTGATAGTGAAATACTGCCAATTTCGTTTTTCACTATTGAAAGGCTATCTGTCCCATAGGATAGAATGGGAGTTTATTTATAACATCTTATAAATATAACTTCCCAGTGGGACAAGATAGGAAAGTAAAGTTTAGTATACCTGAACTCAAAATGTAAAGATGCACCTTTTAGTGAGGATGATTTTTACATTCGTGTGTTTGAAAATACCACTTTTAGAAAGTAGGTATTTTCTCGCTTAGCCATCCTGTGTGCCTCTGCTAGTTTGTGTATTGACTGTCTGGCTTTGGAGTGACAGGTGCTATGGATGTTTATTCTGTTCAGACAGCCACTTGGGGGGGCTGAGGTGTGTCCTGCCTTTCCAGGGTGAGTCAGGGCTGGGCTGAATAGACCTGGGCTGCATTCAGAGTAGGGGGAGGAGATTTCTTTCACACCTGAATGGGACTGGTCTGCCTTTAGCAATGCTGTCTCCATTCCTGCCAGGAGGCTGCACCAGAGAGGACAGAACTTGTTTTGGTTGGGCAAAGAGCTTCTTTGCCACTAGAGAACAAAGGAATTTGTGTTATAAAGAGTGGGGCTCAGACCCCTGAACTCTAGATTACTTCTGGAATTCAAGAGGTACCTTTGCCAAGGAGAAGAGCTGGAGAAACTGAGGAGAAGTACTGCCCCTTTACTTTCTGCTGTCTGGGGTTGGCCTGCAGTGGCTGTTTCTGCCAAGGAAAGGACAAGGACTTTGCTGTGTGCTGTGTCCCCTGCTTGAGGAAGATCTCAAAGGGCTTGAAGTAGAGCTTGCCTCCTGTTTTGAAGTCTCAGGGATGCAAAGACTTCACCCTCAGCTCCCCTGAACTCCCTTGCTGAGAGTTCTGACCTGCCAAGAGTTGTCTTTTGCTGTTGTGGGCCTCTTGAGGTTGTTCCTGCTGTTGAGAGCTGCAAAAGTAACACAACGAGCAGAAGCGTGATGCATCCGTACCTGTTTCCGATGCAACGCTGAAGAAACTGACACATGTTTAGGGAAAACAATGGTTCAGTTTGGCCCAATCGAGTCCTATGCAAAAAAGTGTGGTCCTTGAGAAGGACACAGAGTAAAAGGATTTTTGGGCTACACAATTAATCATTGAGGGAGCACGAAAGTAGTAGGGGAGCATATGTAGTGTAAAATAACATTTTATTTTACACGTATGGTTAATGATACTCAGAGTAAACAGGTGTTCACATAAAGTGACAGGTGCGTAATGTGACAAGGTACAGTGAACTTAAAAACATTGCATCACATTGACAACAGAGTAGGAACTTCGCATAAGTGAGTACAATTGAGGAAGTTCCTGTTGTGGGGGTCGACGGCGTTTCGATCTTTTAGGGATTTAAGATCATCATCAGGACAATGAGTGAGCAACCTGAAATCTCTACTAGGGCCACTACCCTAGGGGAGGGGGGTGGGGTGGTAGTAGAGGCGGTCTGTGGTCAGTACAGGGTTGTTCTTCTTATCTTGAAGCACGTTTCCTATTGTGCGTGTGTGACCTATTCCCAGCCGGGAGAGGTCCGTGAGGGCAGTCTGGCTGCGTCTGCTCACAAGCGGGTCGATGGACAAGCTAAGTTGAGGGGCGGTGGGGTAGTAGGAGTCGGGCTCCCACCGGGTCGTCTGGCGGGGCTCAGTGATGCCCAGGAATAAAGCGCCTGCAGTCGGGCCTCTAATTAATTAAGGATGCGCGGGTGAGCCGTAATAAGCAGGGCTCATAGCCTTTATGATTAAGAATTCAGTTAAGGAGGCGTCTAGGAACGTGCGTGATAATTTGCTGGTAGGGTAGCCCTTGTTTAAAACGGTACTGTGAGGGGCCGTCAAGGGGCAGACAATGTTAAAGACGCCCAGCTCGCGTCTGGGGCGCGTCTTAAATGGAGCTCCAATTAATCAAGGCTTCCATCAGGGGAGATCACCGGTCTGGTCAGCGCGCTGCCGTGAATCACTCTGACACAGCGCCTGCCCCCAGCTCAAGAAAACGCCGCAAGCCGCATCGAGTGCACCGATCTACGAAGGCCAAGATCATTGCACCGATTCCGACGTAGGACCTGCTGTGCGGCTGCAAGAACCAACGCATCGTGGGACCGAGGATGAGGAAACCAACGCATCACCATTGTCACCGCCGCATCGAGAACCTACGCATCCCCGATCTTCATGCATCACACCGGGGCGCCATGTTTACAAGGACATCGGGCCGCAGTAAGAAACCGAGGTATCACCTCCCCACGCAGTAAGAAACCGATGCATCACCTCCCCTTCAGTAAGGAACTGACGCATCACCTCCCCTGCGTGCCAGTGAGGAACTGACGCATCACCTCCCCTGGAGTAAGGAACCGACGCATCACCTTCCCTGCGCATAAGGAACCAACGCATCACCTTCCCTGCGGCTGTTCTTGCTTTTGATTTTGACGCATCCAAGGTACTTTGTGTTGAAAGTGTTGCATCTATAGTGTGCTATGGACAGAACTGTTTCTACCTTTTAATAGTCATATTTTTATTACTGTATTGTAGATTTTTGTCGTTTTGGTCTTGTTTGGTTTAGATGAAGATTACTTATTTTTCTAAACTGGTGTGGTGTCCATTTGTAGTTACTGTGTTACTGTAGGTGTGCACAAATGCTTCACACACTGCCTCTGAGATAATCCTGTCTGCTCATGCCAAGCTACCAAGGGGGTGAGCAGGGGTTATTTTAGAAGTGTATCCTCCTTACCCTGACTAGGAAGAAGCGTCCCTACTTGGACAACGGTGCAAACCATTGCCAACTAGAGACCCCCATTTCTAACATTGGTGGTCAGCGGTGAGGATCTGGACTTGCATTTGTGCCACCAGCCGGGTCTGGTGGCTCAGTGGACTAATGTATCCACTGCAGGGGCCTGTGTTCGACCTCATGGTCACAGGTTCAAATCCCGGCGGGTCCACTCAGCCTTTCATCCATTTGAGGTCGATAAAATGAGTACCATTGAGTTGGGTAACAATAAACATCTGTTATTCAGCGCCAAGATGCCCCGTTGCTGGGGTGAACGTGCGCTTTACAAATACACATGTTATGTTATGTTATGTTTGTGCCTTACATACGTGATTGGTGTACACTACTAGTGTTAGGTTTCAAATTTCCATCCCTGCAACGCACTCTTTTGACGTTATATTAGGTTAGCAATGTGTGGCTAAATAGATGCCAGTTGTATTTACGTTATGCAACCCACTGCGTTATCCCCGTAATGTGCAGGCTTCAGTTAGCGAGTGTGACTCCATTTTGTTTTTCGCAATCCTTATTAGGCTGCTTAGACTGGGCCTGAGTTAGGCCTCATGGCTCATAATGCTTGCCTCAGCAGAACACTGTATTTCGTTATTATTTTTTCTTTCTGCCCAAGGTTGTTTCCCGACTTGCTAATGAGGAGACCATTCTGCTCTCACATACCTATCCAAGTGTGTAGTTCTGCTCCCACGTTAGGAGACGCTGAGACCCGGCGCAGTGGCCTTGGGTTTCTGATAACATGTACCCATCTGGCAGGTGGTAGCTCATCTCCCTGTGCCTCCTTTGTTCATGTTTGGCCCAGGCCGGTATTTTTCCATGGTGGGCGGGGTTGGAGGCTCTTGGGGAAGAATGATTACTCACTGTAGACTGTTGGGGAGTCAGTCCCTCGGCAGACATCTTAGGGTGCAGGTCACAATGGACTCCTCTGCAGAGCATTTCTAATAAACATGTAAGTTTGTATTCTCTACTGTCTGACCGACTCTTCATTCTTGGGAAGGCATAGCAGGTGGTTGTGAGAAAACCAAAGTGGCCCTAGAGGGCCACTTCCTTCAGTTGGCGCCCGAACAGGGACCACGCAAGGTGATCCGACTCGCCCGTAATCGGGTTGTAGGGTCGGGCGGTGCCTTTGGTCGGTTGGGCGGATTGGAGTACCCCACACAAGACCGAGCTTGGTTCTCGCAGCTGCCCCGCCCGGCTGAACGGGCGCCCCCTCGTCTAGTGGTCACCGGCTGGGGTCCTGAGAAGGTGAAACCTTGGAGTTGACCGTTTGGTCCGAAGAGTCGGCAGTGGAGAATAACTTGACTCGACCTGTGTGCACCAGGTTAGTGATTTGATTCTTGGAAAAATTGCGCCATTCTTGGACAGCATGAGCCTGCGGGCTGTGTCTTGATACGGTCTTCGGACTGTCTTGCCTGCAGTTTTTGAACTGCCTTGCTTGAACGACACAAGTTGACGGGCTGTGTCTTGGTACGGTCTCCGGACTGTCTTGTCTTGAACTTTGTGGGTCTGCGGACCCTTGAAACAAAAGACACAGAGTGTTTGTGAGCAGTTCACCGGACCACCTGGAAATTTGGCCCGCGCTTGAAAAGGTCCGGGACTGCCTGCAAACAATCTGCCAGACCAACTGGTAATTTGGCTAATGCTTGAAAAGGTCAGGGGTTGGAGCCTGTCTTCTTGAATTTGATACAGTCCCCGGACTGTAGGGAGTGGTCCCTGGACCGTTTTTGTTTGGTTTCGTGACTAATATTTGCTACTTTATTCTGTCTTAGTTTGTTGATTGTTGGTGTTTTACTTGTCCGTTAGGGACAGTGCATGTGTCTTATTTTAAGATGCCTTGTTTCAGCAAATTGGGGTGTTTTGGATGTCGATGTGGTTCTACTGATGCTCGATTGGAAGAGAGCCAGCCTGCACCTCCGGAGGGTTCTCCAAATTTTGACATTTACGTTAAACATGGTATTGGCCCTGTTATGTTTAGCACATTGTGGCATAAATATACGAGGGACAATGCTGAGTTACAGTGGCCACTTACTGGCTCATTTGATGAACAGAAATTGAACTTCTTGCAGGACAAGTTGTTCGCTAGGAGGAGCAGACAGTCGATGTTTGATTCTCTAAGAGTATGGCAGAAAGAAGCAAAGCAGCGACGATTGAGAGCAGAGAAAGAGGCCCGGAAGAGGCAGACGCAAACTATAACACAGAAAGCAGTAGCCTATGAAAGAGGAAAAATAGAGAAGGGTATAGAATGTGCAGATAGAAAGTTTTGGTTACAGACAGATAAGTGCTATGTTACTAGAGAGGAAGGTGATGATTTCGTCAAAGAGCTATTGGATTCTCGTCCTCCTCCCCCTTATGCCCCTGAACGGATATACCCGGCAGTCCTGACCTCTCAGTCCTTGGCCCCTAGTGCCGCCCCTTCTAGCATTCCTGTTTCTAACGCTACCGCTTCAGCCCCGGCCACTCTTGCTTCTCTTCTACTCACACCAGTCACCGGGGCGGGTGCTGTTATCTCCCCTGCCCAGTCTATCAGTTCTGTGTCGTCTGCTACTCCCCCTTTCACCCCTACCACCCTGTCTCCCTACATCATGGTACCTGTCGCTGCGTCTGCTCCTTCCCCCGTGAGTGTGACACACCAGGCACAGTTGAATGTCGAAACTCCTGCGCGTGGAGTGCATGATGTGAACTGGGCAGCAGCGCGAGATCGGATGGATAAAGTGTTGGTGCGTTCTGCAGTGGGTGATGAGGAAAAGAAAATGGTGGCGAATCAAGCAGCTCAGTGGGCTCGGCACCCGATCTATAGCGTGGAGGATGTGTGGAGTGTGATGAAAGATTATGAGCTGTTTATACAGCAGCATGCCCTTAAACACATGTCAGCGATGCTGATAGAGTTGTGGGAACAGTGTTTTCAAGGTGTTAATAATATATGACATACGGGATAGGGTATATGCTGCAGGTATGGCTCCCAATGAGGTTTTTAGCAATATAACGACACGAGTGGGTTACCGAGGTAGATTGCTCCAGAAGGTTCCGACAATGGGGACACAGCATCCCATGAGGGAAGTTCATCCCATTTACCACCCTGAAATTCCAGAACTGCGCGATTCCACCAATGCTGTGATTAGACAACGGGTCGACGCTCGGTTTCAGGAGCAATGGATCTATACTCCTTGGAAGAGAAGTGAGGTCCTATCCTTAAAGAGCCAGCTGCCGGACCCCCGGAAAAACCCTACTGCATATTATAAAGAATTGACGGAGGCGGCCTCCTCCACAGTAATGACGCTAGCTGACATAGAGTTGTTTTTCGGCCTGTTGGTACCAGTGGACAGATGGAGGCAAGTCCATACACAGGATCATGCACTAGAGTTGGGGGGAACGTGGGATGAGATCAAGGCTTGGGATAAGGAGCGTAAGCCCGGCGACAAGCCGAAAGAGGAGCTCCTCGCTTTGCCAGGGCGTATTATCACATACATGCATTCACTTATCCCGCCAAAGAGAATGGATTGGGATAGGTTGACTGTGTGTCGCCAGAAGAAGGATGAAAGTGTGTCGGACTTCTTTACCAGATTTGAAGGGGTGTTCTTAGATTTTAGTGGACAGGACCTGTCACAGGAGGGTGGTGTTAGTTTATTTGTCAACAGATTTGTCACTAATTTGCTTCCCGAGATTGCAACATGGTTGCAGGCTTCAGAAAGTACTTGGACGACATCATCACCGTCCGTGATATCGAGTATGGCACAATATTACGAACATAGAGAGAATGAGGACAAGGACAGGGTGGAGAAAAAGTCAAAGGATTTGAAGACGAGGGTATTGATGCAGCAAGTTGCGAGGGGAAATGGACGAGGTAGCGGTTCGGGTTTGGCCCAACGGCCACCCCGGTCTGGCAGGGGTGGTGCTTCAAACGCGCCCCTCTGGCTCAATCAATGTGCGTACTGCAAACAGGAGGGACATTGGCGGAATGAGTGTCCGGAGTTGTTACAGAAAGGTGAGGCCCCGAGGGGTCGAGGTTTTCGAGGTCGCGGACGAGGAACAGGAGGTAGAGGGGGATGCAGACAGAGGATTCATCACACAATAGGCAGAGCGGTAATTATTTTGATGACCCCAGAGGACGGCAGTACTATCATGATGATTATGACATGGACGAAGTGACAGGATTATCTCACAGCTAGGACAGCCGAGGACAGGGCGAGGGACCAGTTCCTGTGCCTATAGATCAGAATGGACCTTATGTCACTGCTGATTTACAGGGTACTACTGAATTTTTTTTAGTTGATACAGGGGCTATGAATAGCTCTGTTTCCCGTTCACTGGTCCCGGGGGCAGCTCTGTCTGGCCAAAACAATGTGACGGTAGGTTTCTCAGGCATGCCGGTCATTAGCCCCATTTCCAAGCCCCTTGCTTTAACTATTGGCCCCTTTACGGTCGATTCACCATTTTTACTGACGTCAAAATGCGGGGAAAATTTGTTAGGACTCGATTTATTAAAAAGGTTGCATGCGACAATTTTCCGTTCTCCAGACGGTGTTTACATGACTATTGGACCGCAGGTAGCCCGTGCCAAACAGTGCTTTGCGAAGGATGCCCCCCTTCCAGCTGAGTTTAGAGATGTGCCACGTACGTTATGGGCTACAGGAGACACAGATGTGGGGTTACTCCAGATCCCGCCAGTTTCTATACAGATCAGAGACAATGCTAAATTGCCACGTATTCCCCAGTACAAGATATCCCAGGCAGGTGAAAAGGCCTTATTGCAAATAATACAGGATTTGATTGAGTCTGGTGTGGTTGAGGAGACTACGGCGAATGTGTGTAATAGCCCTATTCTTCCTATTCTTAAAAAGGCACCCTTGGATTCTCCTGATGTCCACCAACGTTTACCGTTTTGTGATCGACCTCAGAGAGGTTAATAAGATTGTAGTTCCACAATACCCTGTGGTTCCGGACATTACAGCGATCTTAACAATGATTCCCCATCAGCAAAATTTTTCTCTGTAATTGACTTGAAAAATGCTTTCTTCAGCATACAAATCCATACAGATAGCCGATATCTGTTTGGACTCGCAATAGCCGGTCGGAGCTTTAGATTCTGTCGTGCTCCACAAGGCAATACTGAAAGCCCTAGTATTTATAGCCAAGCCTTGAAAGCTCAATTGGATTCTTTGGAGCTTCCCCCTGGTAATGTGCTGTTGCAGTATGTTGACGACCTCCTTATTGCTTCGGACAATGAGGATGGTTGCAAAGACACCACAGTTAAATTATTGTTGCATCTGGCACATCATGGACACAAGGTGTCACTTTCCAAATTCCAGTATTGTCGACAGGAGGTCACCTACTTAGGTCACCTACCGTCGAAGGAGGGTCGCAGACTAACACCTGAGCACATAGCTGCCATTACTAACATGTCTGTCCCTAAAACCTAACGCGAGGTACGCGTGTTTATAGGGATAACATCGTATTGTCGGTTTTGGATCCCTAATTACTCCCTACTAACAAAACCCCTTCTTTACCTGACCACCAAAGATGTGCATGAACCCCTGCCTTGGACACCTGCATGCCAGCAAGCTTTTGAGCAATTAAAGACTGCACTTTGCTCTGCTCCTGTGCTTGGTACTCCTGATTAGCAGAAGCCTTTTGTGCTCTACGTGCATGAGGTGGATGGTTGTGCGCTTTTGTTCTAACACAGGGTTTCGGTGGTAAGCAGAGACCCTGCGCCTACTTCTCTGCCATGCTTGATTATGTCACCAGAGCACTCCCGAGCTGTCTGAGAGCTGCCGCGGCGGTGGCAGTTTCTCTCAGGCAGTCGGCAGGGCTCGTCCTTGATACTGCTCTCACAGTTATGGTACCCCATGCTGTGGATACACTGTTGAATAAGACAAAGACACAGCACCTTACTAGTGCGCGTCTAACTGGCTAGGAAACTGACCCTGTTTGCTCCGCACATTACCAGCAAAAAATGTGCCACTCTGAACCCAGCCACGTTACTACCCCTCCCTTCGGAAGAAAAGGACAATGATGTCCATGATTGTTTATATCGGACTGAGGAAGAAACGAAGGGGCAGGTAGACCTGACTGATGTTCCCTTATCTGACCCCCAAGGGGAACTATATGTCAATGGCTCTTGTTTCAAGTTACCAGATGGCACCACCACTGCAGCTTATGCAATAACAACGTTACACACTGTAGTTGAGACATCCCGTATCCCACACCAATCGGCCCAAGCTGCAGAGTTGGTTGCCCTCCTCAGGGCTTGTGAGTTAAGTGAGAGACTGGCTGTTAATATCTACACCGACAGCCATTACGCCTTTGGGGTGGCCCATAATTTTGGGCGCCTCTGGGTGGAGAGAGGATTCTTGAATTCGCATGTACTGCGGATTCAGAACGAAGCGATACAAAAGGGGGATGATGGACGGAACGTTTGAGCCAATCAAACACTCACCCCCAGTCGACTGATCTGGGTTTAATCCATCATCATTCTTTAGCTCACTCCACCACCCCAGTTCAGACATGGCCATATGCAAATCAGTCTGACCCTGTGCCTCATGGGAACAGTCCAGCCCGAACTGCCAAGCCATGTCTTCCCTGGACCGGAAACAAGCATCCTAGGACCGGTTTCTGGCATTCCAGCCGTCATCAGCCAGGCTTGCTTGAATCCAGTGGCAAAGTGAGCAAGGGACCCACGTCTGGGCATACCCCCGCCAACTTAGGGCGAACAAAGCGATACAAAAGGGGATGATGGACGGAACGTTTGAGCCAATCAAACACTCACCCCCAGTCGACTGATCTGGGTTTAATCCATCATCATTCTTTAGCTCACTCCACCACCCCAGTTCAGACATGGCCATATGCAAATCAGTCTGACCCTGTGCCTCATGGGAACAGTCCAGCCCGAACTGCCAAGCCATGTCTTCCCTGGACCGGAAACAAGCATCCTAGGACCGGTTTCTGGCATTCCAGCCGTCATCAGCCAGGCTTGCTTGAATCCAGTGGCAAAGTGAGCAAGGGACCCACGTCTGGGCATACCCCCGCCAACTTAGGGCGAACAAAGCGATACAAAAGGGGATGATGGACGGAACGTTTAAGCCAATCAAACACTCACCCCCAGTCGACTGATCTGGGTTTAATCCATCATCATTCTTTAGCTCACTCCACCACCCCAGTTCAGACATGGCCATATGCAAATCAGTCTGACCCTGTGCCTCATGGGAACAGTCCAGCCCGAACTGCCAAGCCATGTCTTCCCTGGACCGGAAACAAGCATCCTAGGACCGGTTTCTGGCATTCCAGCCGTCATCAGCCAGGCTTGCTTGAATCCAGTGGCAAAGTGAGCAAGGGACCCACGTCTGGGCATACCCCCGCCAACTTAGGGCGAACAAAGCGATACAAAAGGGGATGATGGACGGAACGTTTGAGCCAATCAAACACTCACCCCCAGTCGACTGATCTGGGTTTAATCCATCATCATTCTTTAGCTCACTCCACCACCCCAGTTCAGACATGGCCATATGCAAATCAGTCTGACCCTGTGCCTCATGGGAACAGTCCAGCCCGAACTGCCAAGCCATGTCTTCCCTGGACCGGAAACAAGCATCCTACGACCGGTTTCTGGCATTCCAGCCGTCATCAGCCAGGCTTGCTTGAATCCAGTGGCAAAGTGAGCAAGGGACCCACGTCTGGGCATACCCCGCCAACTTAGGGCGAACAAAGCGATACAAAAGGGGATGATGGATGGAACGTTTGAGCCAATCAAACACTCACCCCCAGTCGACTGATCTGGGTTTAATCCATCATCATTCTTTAGCTCACTTCACCACCCCAGTTCAGACATGGCCATATGCAAATCAGTCTGACCCTGTGCCTCCTGGGAACAGTCCAGCCCGAACTGCCAAGCCATGTCTTCCCTGGACCGGAAACAAGCATCCTAGGACCGGTTTCTGGCATTCCAGCCGTCATCAGCCAGGCTTGCTTGAATCCAGTGGCAAAGTGAGCAAGGGACCCACGTCTGGGCATACCCCCGCCAACTTAGGGCGAACAAAGCGATACAAAAGGGGATGATGGACGGAACGTTTGAGCCAATCAAACACTCACCCCCAGTCGACTGATCTGGGTTTAATCCATCATCATTCTTTAGCTCACTCCACCACCCCAGTTCAGACATGGCCATATGCAAATCAGTCTGACCCTGTGCCTCATGGGAACAGTCCAGCCCGAACTGCCAAGCCATGTCTTCCCTGGACCGGAAACAAGCATCCTAGGACCGGTTTCTGGCATTCCAGCCGTCATCAGCCAGGCTTGCTTGAATCCAGTGGCAAAGTGAGCAAGGGACCCACGTCTGGGCATACCCCCGCCAACTTAGGGCGAACAAAGCGATACAAAAGGGGATGATGGACGGAACGTTTGAGCCAATCAAACACTCACCCCCAGTCGACTGATCTGGGTTTAATCCATCATCATTCTTTAGCTCACTCCACCACCCCAGTTCAGACATGGCCATATGCAAATCAGTCTGACCCTGTGCCTCAGAACGGGCCATTGATACATAGATTGCTGTCCGCATTGACACTTCCCAGTAAGTTAGCAATAGTGAAATGTAGCGCTCATAAGGCTATTACAGATGATGTGGGGAGGGGAAATGCTTTCGCAGACCAGACAGCTAAGGAGACAGCTCGATCAAAGATGACAAAGATGTTGGTGGCAGGTCCCGCTAGGTGGGTCCCAGACAATGGAATGTTTGAAGACACATTGGAGAATGTCAGGGAAATCCAGGGTGAGGCGACTTTAGATGAATTAGCAATGTGGGAGGAGAGAACAGGTCGCTTGGATGAGGATGGGTGTTGGACTGACTTGTCAGGGAAGCCGCGATGGTTGCTACCTAATTCATATGTGCTCCCTGTTGTTACCATGGCCCACGGACCGGCGCACATTAGTGCCAAAGGAATATGCAAGTTGCTGGACCCAGTATGGCAGAATGATAATATCGCTAAGACAGCCACGCATCTAGTGAAGCATTGCATCATTTGTCTGAAGCATAACCCTGGGAAAGGTACCCCTACACCCGCTGGTAATTTTGCAACGCCTTCCTTCCCTTTCGAGGTTCTCCAGATTTCATAGAAATGGAACGAGTTATTAACCTGAAGTATGTGCTAGTAGTGATCTGCGCATTCAGTAAATGGATTGAGGCTTACCCCACTAAAGAGAATACAGCTATGGCGACGGCGAAGGCACTTCTAAAAGAGTACTTCCCGCGCTATGGGTTGCCACACGTGATCTGGAGTGACAACGGAAGTCACTTTAATGCAAAAGTCATTGAATTGGTGTGCACATGTTTGCATATTAAACAGAAGTTTCATGCAGCAAATCACCCCCAGTCGGCAGGCCTGGTTAAGAAGTACAATGGTACTCTCAAACTGAAGTTGGCAACGTTTCAAGAAACCACAGGACTGAGATGGCTAGATGCATTACCCTTGGCTTTATTGTCTACCAGAGCAACAGCGCATTCTAGAACAGGGTTGTCCCCTTACGAGGTGGTCTTCGGACGCCCTGCTAATGTGTGGGGCGTCCCCAGACCCAAGCACTTTTCCGAGATAGAGTACCCCCTGCTTGTAGACTACCTGTATGAATTGTCTAAAGATTTTCGTTCTCTTCATCAACAGATACAAGCCACATTGCGGCCAGTACCAGAGGGGCCCAGGCATTGCATACAGCCCGGCGATTATGTGATGATTAAAAACTTCCAACGAAAAAGCAGCCTGGAGCCGATGTGGAAGGGGCCTGTCATCGTACTTCTCGCCACTAGAATGGCTTTAAAGGTGGACGGCAGAAAGCACTGGATCCATACATCTCATGTGAAACGGGTGCCTCTCCCGCTCCCGTACGACCGTTGGGTCAACAAAGGCATCGGTGATCAGGAGTGTGAGAAGGTGCCACGCTTCGTTCCCTTCTCTGACGCCCGGGTGAGGTGGGCGCAGACGGACTAAGAAAGTGATGCAGTTCTGTCCGAGGCGATCCCACCAGAGATAAGGGCCGCCCCGGATAACACCATCTCTGATACACCGGAATCTGAATCTCGATGCCCATCTGATCCGGAGTTTCTGCCCCTTTTTGTTGATGAAACAGTGCCTGGAGTTGCAAAGTATAATCTGAGGCCCCGGAAAAAGGACGGTGCACCAGCCGAAGATTCTAGGAGTTAGGGAAGGACTTGAGCTTAGGGCGCATGTGCTGTGCCTAAGGTGCCTTTATTAGACTAGGGTGAGCAACACTGGTGCACTGCCTTGGACACTGGACAAGATAGTTGAGGGTATTTGCCCAGGAGGGAGGGTGCCCTATCCTGAAAGAAGAAGGGTCTGTTTTTCTGCAAGGGTTGCGATCGCGCAGCTCCTCCGTGGGAGTGCTTCATAGCACCGTCGTTGATGAACAATAGGAGCCTACCGGCGAGGCTCTAAACGGACGCTGGGTGACTTGTGCCCTCTGGTACTGTTGTTGCAATAAGTGGCTCTAGCCCGTGAATTTTTCTTTTCCCTTTTTGACACCTATAAATTGCTCTTGAAGTTTTCCAAATGTATCCCTTTGGTTGTCCTATCCCTGATGAGGAGCAGCCCTTTGCGGCTCCGCGTCCCACTCCAGATGGTCCTGTTTGGTCCTCTTGGTCCACTAAGAGTAAAATACGGTTTGATGTAAAAATTTTGCTTTCTCTGATGGTCGTATTTGGGGTGGTCTGGTACTTAGAGGAACAACATCCCGTGCACACCTTGATAGGGACTACCCCGGTTCCAGCAGAGCACTCATTTGTAACATTGGCCCCACATAAGGAGAGACATAGACAGACTTATGCACAAATGCTTTTGTTCAGATACTTCATCAGGTACACAGTACTACTAATGCCACGAATTGCTGGGTGTGTGGGCTACTTCCTTCAGTTATGCATAAAAATGATTTGCTAGTGTCATTGCCCCTGTCATTTTTGGGTAGCTGTGAAGCCTGGTTCCAACTGCTCTCTATGGTATACATGCATTATCATGCTGACGTTATGAAAATGGTACAGGCAGACTACGAAGCAGTATTGGAGTATATAGCGGTACACCAGGGATATACACCCGGGGCAGATGGCAAGGAGGGTACCCTGCACCCAGATGCCTGTATGAATGTATTCAAAGCTCACGAAAATGTCACCTGGTTACGAAATGAAATGCTAGACTTCCAAGGATTTAATGTCACTGAATACTTTAAATGTTTCCAGGAGCGCAACATCACTGAAGATAAAGCCATGCCTGTCCCTGTGATCAATGCAACAGCTAGTTTCTGTGTTGAAGGAATAGGGAACATTTCAGTAGGACAGAGTCATTGTAACTACACATATAGATTGAACACTACTAGCAGCCCACCTTTGCTTACACCTTCGAATGTATACTTCATCTGTGGGGAGCAGGCTTATACATGGCTTCTGAGAGGGTGGTCCGGCTGGTGTTATGTTTCCTTTCTCTTGCCTCCCGTTTACATTGCACCGTCCAATTACCACAAGGATCATAGACTACAGCGTAGGGATCTCCAGGTACACCGAGTTAGGAGAGTTGTCAATCCAGACGATATTGATCAGACAGATACATCCTTGCAGCAATTTACTGACATAATGAAGGGCATTCTGCCGTTCTGGAGACCCATGTTCAATAGTCGTAATATTCGTCGCCTTGCTAGAACAGTTGAGGGAGTTATTAATACTACTGCTGGTATACTGACTAACATTACAGTTCAGGCTACGAGGCTCGTTTCTCTTCAAAACCGGATGGTCCTAGACGTCATCCTGGCTGATAGGGGCGGAGCCTGTCGCGTCATCGGCAGCAGCTGTTGTGTGTACATCCCTGATAGTGCCCCTACTGTGTATTCCGCAATACAGAATTTACACAGACTTGCCTCAGATATCCATCAGGATAATGGTTCATGGTCCCTCACAGGGTGGCTCTGGGGTCTGGTGACATCATGGGGTTGGAAGATATTACTTGTCCTAATAGCCATCGCAGGACTCATCTTTACCTGTTTCTTATGCATTAACTGCCTTCCAGCCTGTTGCACCTATTGTATGAGTAAACTTACCCCTACTCCTACATTGCCAAGAAGTGATAACAAGATTTCTGTTATGATGATGCAGGAAATTCAGGACCTGATGCTCATAGATGAGGGCATCTTTGAGTATTAGGTGATTTCAATGCTCATGTATTGCTTGTTTTTCCCTTGTTACCTGAGAGACTGAGTAATTCCTTCCTCTCCCTTAGAATTGTAAAGACCCTACCGGAAAGCAAATAAAGCATTTAGCCACCCATGCTAAAAGGAGGGTCTGTTAGGTTTCAAATTCCCATCCCTGCAACGCACTCTTTTTACGTTATATTAGGTTAGCAATGTGTGGCTAAAAAGATGCCAGTTGTATTTACGTTATGCAACCCACTGAGTTATCCCCGTAATGTGCAGGCTTCAGTTAGCGATTGTGACTCCATTTTGTTTTTCGCAATCCTTATTAGGCTGCTTAGACTGTGCCTGTGTTAGGCCTCATGGCTCGTAATGCTTGCCTCAGCAGAACACTGTATTTCGTTATTATTTTTTCTTTCTGTCCAAGGTTGTTTCCCGACTTGCTAATGAGGAGACCATTCTGCTCTCACATACCTATCCAAGTGTGTAGTTCTGCTCCCACGTTAGGAGATGCTGAGACCCGGTGCAGTGGCCTTGGGTTTCTGATAGCATGTACCCATCTGGCAGGTGGTTATTCTCTACTGTCTGACCGACTCTTCATTGTTGGGAAGGCATAGCAGGTGGTTGTGAGAAAACCCGAGTGGCCCTAGAGGGCCACTTCCTTCACTAGTATAGTGCAGACAATCACACAACCCCATACAATTAGTGGAACTTTTTCTTCTTGGAATCTTTTTTTTGCAGCTTCAGAACTGCCAATTTTCACCATGACAAAACCAGCATCACTTGCATCTGTGGATATTGAGATCAAAGAGGATGGGGTTGAAACCTACACTGTGCCCCAATTGGAAGCTGTCTGCAAGAAATTTAAAATCTCAGTAAGAGGCCTCACCAGAAAGGAGGAATACCAAAAGGTGCTGAAGGCCTGGGTGGAGTCAAGGGTTGCCAGTGAGCATACCAAGGAGCCTTTGGGGGAGGCTGAGAATTTAGATGGGCAGCAGGATGGGCTATTGGGTCTGCCTGGAGGGAGGTTGCTGTCCAGGGGGGGCAGCAGTGTATCTTCAAAGGGACTGTCTCCAGAGGAGTTGTAGGACAGGGAGAAAAGCAGAGTGCATGAGTTGGAGCTTACAAAGCTCAGGCTGGGGAAGGAGAGTGACATGGAGAGTAAGAAATTGGAGTTAGAGAAGCAGAAACTGGCCATGGAGGAAAAGAGGATGCTTTTAGAGCATGAGAGAGGTTTGAAAGAACTGGACATAAAGGCTAAGAGTGCGGCACCCAGTTCCAATGGTGGCAGCTTGTTGCCAGTGCCTGGGGAAGGGAAGGTATTCATCCCCAAGGAAGTGATTAAGGATTTTGTAAAGAATGAGGATATTGGTCAGTGGTTTAAGGCATATGAGGTAGCAATGAGGTCCCACAGAATCCCTGAGAGAGACTGGGGAGCGGGGTTGTGGAGCTGCTTCGTGACAGAGGGGAGGGAAACTTTATTAGCCTTACCAAGCGAGGAGCAAATGTCTCATGCCCACTTGAAGGAAGCCTTAATAAGGAGGTATGCTTTGACCCCAGATCTGTACAGGCAGAAGTTGAGGGCCTGTAAGAAACTTGAGTCAAGCACTTGGGTGGAGTACGTGTCCTATTTTTGCAGAGCACTGGATGGTTGGGTGAAGGGTAGCCAGGTGAGTGATTTTCAGGGGCTCTATGATTTGGTTGCATGGGAGCACTTGTCTGGTAGTTGTTTTCCAGAGCTACGCTAGCATTTGATTGACAGTAAGCTGACTGACCCCAGGAAGCTTGCTGTGGAGGCGGACCGCTGGGTCAGTAGCAGGGTCCACAAAGGTCATGTGGGAGACTTCACCAAAGGTGGGCAGGGTCTCTAGCAGAAGAGTGGGGAGACAAGGGTAAAGAGAAGGAGTTCAAAAAAGGGCCCCAAAGTAATTCCCAAGGGAACCAAGGGAAGGGTTCCCAGCCTCCCAGTGAGAAAAAGCCATTGGTCCCGGCAGGTAAGCCTGCCCAGAAGGACCCCCGGGCATGTTCTGGTTGTGGTCATGTGGGCCACTTCATAGGGGAGCCTAGGTGTCCCAAGAAAGCCACTACTGCACCTACAGGTGCTCCGCCCCGTGTGTTGATGAGTGTAGCCTTGGGGGAGGAGTTGGATTCCCAGGTGGGGGTAGGAGCCAGCAAAATTTACCCTGGTCTTATTAGGAGGCAGTGAAATGGTCCCAAGGACCCACCTGCCTGCCAACACTAAGAAATACGGGCAGTGGGTGACCATATATGGCCATAGGGTGCAGGCTCTGAGAGACACTGGAGCCAGTGTGACAGTTGTCAGTTGTCGGCTAGTGTCTGAAGAGCAAGTGGTCCCCAAAGTACTTTACCCAGTAGTTGCAACTGACAACTCAGAGTGCCTCTACAAAGTGATGCAGGGTCCCTTTGAGTGGGAGGGGTCTCAGGTACCTTGAAAGTAGTTGTGATGCTAGTCATGCCTGTTGACTGTTTGCTAGGCAACGATTTCGAGAGTTCCCCTTGGGAGGAAGTGGAACGTAAGTCTCATTTGGAGATGTGGAGTCTGCCTCAGAGGGCGTGTGTGACCACTCGGTCTATGGCAACCTTTAAGGGCAATTAAGAGGTCCTGGAGCTTGAAAGAGTGGCCCAGGTGCCTGCCAGAAAGAGAAGAGGCAGGGGGCAGTGGGAAACCCCACGGTCCAGGAGGAGGCAGACCTTGAGGGGGATGCCCTGGAACCTTCAGGGGGCAAGTGGCCAAACTGGGGGACCTGCCTGAGCTGACCCATTGGCAGCAGGAAGGGGCCCCTCCAGTGAGGAATTCTGCAAGGAGCTGCAGGAATGCCCTTCTCTTGTTGGTTTGCGGCAGGCTGTTTTGGTCTTCTTTGGTTTAGATAAAGATTTCCTATTTTTCTAAACTGGTGTGGTGTCCATTTGTAGTGTTTTCACTGTGTTACTGTTTGTGTGCCCAAATGCTTCACATACTGCCTCTGAGATAAGCCTGTCTGCTCGTGCCAAGCTACCAAGGGGGTGAGCAGGGGTTGTCTAAGGGTGTAACTCCCTTACCCTGACTAGAAGGAAGGGGTCCCAACTTGGACAAAGGTGCAAACCAATGCCAACTAGAGACCCCCATTTCTAACATTTGTGGTCAGCAGTGAGGATCAGGACTTGCATTTGTGCCTAACATACAGTGGTTGGTGTACACTACTAGTATAGTGCAGACCATTACGCAACTACATACTATTTGGGGAACTCTGCTTTTTGGATTTTTCTACCACTTGTGAACTTCCAATTTTCATCATGACAAATCCAGCATCAATTGCATCTGTGGATATTGATTTTGAAGAAAATAGGGTGGAGACCTACACTGTGCCACAATTTAAATCAATCTGCAAGAAATTTTAAATCTCAGTAAGAGGCCTCACCTGAGAGGAGGAATACTAAAAGGCGCTGAGGGCCTGGGTGGAATCAAGGAATAACAGTGGGCATATTGAGGATCCTATGGGTGGAAGCAGAGGATTTAGATGGGCAGCAGAATGAGCATTGGTCCTGAATGGAGGGAGGGTGCTCTCTTCAGGGAGGGCAGCAGTGTATCTTCAAAGGGTTTGTCTCCAGAGAAGCTGGAGGACAGACAGAGAAGTGGAGTGCATGAAATGGAGCTTGCTAAGCTCAAGCTGGGGAGAGAGAGTGACATGGAGGAAAGGAAATTAGAGTTAGAGAGGCAGAAACTGGCCATGGAGGAAAAGAGGATGTTCTTAGAGCATGAGAGAAGTTTAAAGGAGCTGGACATAAAAGTCAAAAGTGTGGAGTCCAGTTCCAATGGTAGCAGCTTGTCTTCAGTGCATGTGGAAGGGAGGGTGTATATGGAAGTGATCAAAGATTTTGTGATAAGTGATGACGTTAGTCAGTGGTTCAAGGGGTATGAGGTAGCAATGCGGTATCACAGAGTCCCTGAGAGAGACTGAGGAGCGGGGTTGTGGAGCCGCTTCAGTGCAGAAGGGAGTTATACCTTGCTAGCTTTGCCTGAGGAGGATAAGATGGTTTATGCTCCCATAAAGGAGGACTTGATTAGAAGGTATGGACTGACCCCAGAACTGTATAGGCAGAAGTTCAGGGCCTCTAAGAAACTTGAATCACAAACTTGGTGTCTGTATGTTGCTTCCTTTTGCAGAGCACTGGATGGTTGGGTGAAGGGTAGCCAGGTAACTGATTTTCAGAGGCTGTATGATTTGATGGCATGGGAGCACTTGTCTGCTAATAGTTTTCCAGAGCTATGCCAACGCTTGATTGACAGTAAGCTGACTTACCCCAGAAAGCTTGCTATGGAGGCGGACCGTTGGGTCAGCACCAGGGTCCACAAGGGGTATGTGGGAGACTCAGCCAAGAGTGGGCAGGGTCCCCAGCAGAAGAGTGGGGGATACAAGGGTAAACAGAAGGAGTTCCAGAAAGGGCCTCAATCTAGTTCCCCAGTGGTAAGAAGCCATGGGTCTCTTCAGGGAAGCCTGCAGAGAAGGTTCCCCGCAAATGTTTTGCTTGTGATCAGGTGGGTCACTTCACTGGGGTTCTTAAGCGTCCTAAGTCTACAACTGCACCCACAGGTGCACCGACCTGTGGGTTGACTAGTGTAGTGTTGGAGGAGGAGTTGGGCCCACAGGAAGGGTGGGAGGCAGCAGAACTGACCCTTGTCTCACTAGGGGACAGTGAGATGGTCCCAATGACCCACCTGCCCGCAAACACTAAGAAATACAGGCAGTGGGTGACCATTAATGGCCATAGGGTGCAGGCTCTGAGAGACACCGGGGCCAGTGTGACAGCTGTCAGTTGTCGGCTGGCGTCTGAGGAACAGGTGATCCCCAATGTACTTGTTGCAAAGTCATCCTGTGCCCTGGTTACCCCCCAACCTTTTGCTGACTGGTACTGGTGGTAACTGACTCTGACTGACCCTGGGCTCTGCCTAACCAGGCCCAGGGCCAGTGCTATGCTGAAAGAGACACATTTAGAATACAGTGAAAACACCTACATACACTAGGGTACACTATGGGTTGGGGTACCCCTGTGATTGGCATGACCTACCCAATAAGACCCTAGTGCAAATAGGGCAGGGGGATTGAAACTACCTATCAGTCCCTAGTATATAGTAGGGCATGGCAGTTTACAGGCCAGCAGCCTTTTCTGCACTTGCATGTGTGCACTGCTGAAGCCTGAGGTCAGTTTAAAAGTAGCCCTGGGTTCCATGACTGCTTTTAAAAAGTAAATTGTGCCCAAACTCGACTTTGGTGTTTGGGGCACTTAAAAATGGATAACCTACAATGTTTTGGCATATTAGGAACCCCCAGGGTCTCTCCTAGGTGTCCCAGGGGTGGGGGGGGGGTCAGGTATTTATAAGGTGGACCCTTATAAAATGAGTTTTATATGCCCTTGGTTAAGTGAAATTTCACATTTCACTCCCCACATTGTGATAAAGTGCTGCTCAAATTCGACTTTGATGCTAGGAGCACTGGGGAGGGAGGATCTGCAATATTTCTACAGATTCAGAACCCCTAAAATCTCCCCTAAGTGATCCATGGGGTGGGGGTCCTGTAGATATAGGCGGAGTACTTATAAAATATGTTTTTGTAAGTCCTGGTGCTGGAAAAATGGCCCAAGTCATTTTTCCCATTGCAAATCCCATGCCACATAGGTTAACATAGCAAGAAGTTATTAACTAATAACTCCTGATAGGAGAATGATAGAACTTCCATTCAAAGACTTCCCAGAATGGTAGTCATAAAACCAACAATATGATATTGTTGAATTTCTCCTAAAATGTACAAGCAAGAAGTTATAAGACTTTTTTGCTTGTAGGTCCAGATTCAGCCTTCCAGGGGTCTGTCCTGATTGGTCAGAGTTAAGTGGATTAGCCAGGCTGCTTTGAAGAGGTGATAAAGAGCCCTGGGGTTACCCAGCTCTTCTGGGAGGGCAGTGTGATGTTCCACAGGAATGCCAGGGCAGGGGAGGAGTCGTAAACCATGGTCTTCAAAGGGAGGGAAGAAACCAGTGTCATTTACAACTCTAAACTTTTGACCCCAAGCCAGATGCTAGGTTAAGGAATGAATGAGCAGATGCAAGGGGGAGAGACTATGGAAATAGCCATCCTAGGGGTGTGTTTAGCCAGCTCTTAACTCTCTGCTGGAAAATCAGCCATTATGAATTTGGAAGATTTGATGCACTCTGGGACAAAATAATGCCACACTCTACAGGATGTGGTCATATCTTTGGGGAGTTACCCTGCCCCCATTGGTCAGGAGTGACTTCCTGCTTGACCCAGAGAACTTAGAATAAGTATCTGAGAAGGGCAGAGCCCCTCAGATCTGCTGCTTGAAACTTAAGAAAGCAAGACGTTGCGCCATGCTGAGAAGTTGGATGTGCAATTGCTAAGGCCTGCCCTCTGAGGACTGCACCATCTGGAACTACAGCCCTGTGGACTACCTTGCTGTGAAAAAGACTAAAGAGTGGACTCCCTGCAAGCTACAGGTTAACAGAGCTCACCTGGATCATCACCACCAAGAATCCTCAACCTGGAAAACTACCAGTGGATTTGTAAGGGTTTTGTCCAAGTGGATTGTGGGAACTGAAGTTCTCAACTTTCAAGGACCATCTTGGAGCTTCCAGACCCTTGGAGTGAGTTTGAGACACTTTGGGATCCTCTGGGGAACTTCAGGAAGAAGTTCCAGGAGTTTGGAGAACTTTGGAGCAACTTTGGAAAAAAGCTCCATAAGGAGACCGACTCAACCTGGTCAGCCAAGCCACCTGCCTTCAACCGCGAGTCGGCCAAGCCATCCAGGTTCGTCCCACTGAAAGCTCCATAGGTCCGACTTCCAGAGTTTGACCGGGAGTAGAAGAAATCCGAAGCCGGCGAACCCTCACCGAATCCGGCCTGGTGAAGAGCATCGAGGGACCCCTCGAGAAAAAGCTCTAGAAAAGTTTCTAAGTCCAAAGGTAAAAACTGTGACCGGGACCTACCGCGAGGGGTAGCCGCTCAGGGCTCCATCGCAGTCGGCCTGAAACTTTGACTTTGAGCCGGGTTATTGCGACCAGATATCCTAATAAGGTGCTATAGGTTTCTAAGTGATAAATCTTTAAAAATTCATATCTCCGGTTCCCTACATTGGATTTTTGTCGTTTTGGTGTCATTTTAAAGATAACAATATTTCCTATTTTTATAAATTGGTGTTGGATTTTTATTGTGCATTGTGTCTTAATTATTTATTGAATTGGTGTTTTTAAATGCTTTACAAACCTGTCTTTGAAGTTAAGCTCGCAGCCAAGCTACCAAGGGTTGAGCATGGGAATAATTTTCTAAAACCTATGCTGAGTCCTATCATGTGTTAGTGGTCGTATTGCCAGTGGCAGACCTACATTTGCCCCTACCAATAATCCACTTCCCAACAGTACTTCACCCAGTAGTGTCAGCTGACAACTCAGAGTGCCTCTGCAAAGTGGCACAGGTTTCCTTTGAGTGGGGGTGGGGGTCTCCGGTACCTTGAAAGTAGTTGTGAGACCTGCCATGCCTGTTGACTGTCTGCCTGGTAACAACCTGGAGAGTTCCCCTTGGGAGAAGTTGGAACACAGGTCTCATGTGCAGATGTTGGGTCTGCCTGAGTGGGCGTGTGTGACCACTTGGTCCTTGGCAGCCGGTAAGGGCAATCAAGAGGACCTGGAGCCTGAAAGAGTGGCCCAGGTGCCTGCCTGAAATAGAAGAGGCAGGGGGTGCGGGAAGCCAGCCCCCGAAGTTCCCACAGTCCAGAAGGAGACAGACCTTGAGGGGGATGCGCTGGAGCCTACAGAGGAGCAAGTGGCCAAACTCGGGGACCTGCCTGAGCTGACCCATTGGCTACAGGAAGGGGGCCCCACCAGGGAGGAATTCTGCCGAGAGCAGCAGGAGTGCCCTTTTCTTGTTGGTTTGCAGCAGCGGGCTGCAAACCAGGCAGCAGGTGATCAGTCAAGATCACACTGGATTTACTTGGAGAATGGTCTCCTCTATAGCCAGCCTAAGGTTGCTGAGCCTGGGTCAGCCCATGTGCTGGTGGTACCCCAGCGCTTCAGAGCCTTCCTACTGGGTCTGGCCTATGATGTGCCTTTGGCAGGGCATTTGGGGCAGGACAAGACCTTTGAATGGCTTGTCACCCACTTCTTTTGGCCCCAAATGCGCAAGCAATCTGATAATCATTGTAGGTCTTGCCAGACTTGCCAGGCAAGTGGCAAGAGTGGGAGGAAGCGTAAGGCTCCTCTCTAACCTTTTCCTGTGGTCAGCACCCCCTTTGACAGGGTTGATATGGACATTGTGGGGCCTCTGGATCATAAGACAGCCTTGGGCAACAGGTTCATCCTGGTCTTGGTGGACCATGCCACCCGGTACCCCCGAGGCTATCCCTCTCAGGACCACAACGGCCCCTGTGGTGAGCCGGGCATTGATGGGGATCTTTTCCCGTGTCGATTCCCCAGAGAGGTGGTATCCGACCGGGGTACAAACGTCATATCAAAGTATATGATGTCCTTGTGGCAGGAGTGTGGTGTTACCTATAAGTTCACCACTCCTTACCACCCCCAAGGTAATGGGCTTTTTGAGAGATTTAACGGAACCTCATGGGCATGATTAAGGGTCTTGCAGGACCCATGAGGCATAAGTGGGATGTCCTCTTGCCATGCCTGCTTTTTGCTTACAGAAAGGTACCGCAGAAGTCCTTAGGGATCAGACCCTTTGTTGTTATTGTTAATTTGAATTTGTAGAGCGCTTAATACCAGAAGGTCTCTAAGCGCTACAAGAAGAGTGGCGTCAGTCCCGGGCGAGTGGAAGACAGTTAAGCCCAAGCTTCTGTGAAGAGAATGGCTTTCAGTTTTTTTCTGAAAGGAAGGAGGCGGCTTTCTGCGCGGAGCTGGCTAGGCAGCTTGTTCCAAAGGGTGGGTAAAAGGATGGAAAAGGCTTGGCCCCCCTTGGTGGCATAGTTGAAGCGTGGGCAATTTAAGAGGCCCATCGTGGATGATCTTAGCGAGCAGCATGGGGCGTATTTCTCAAGGCGTTGTTTAATATAGGTGGGTGCCTGTCCATGAAAAGCCTTGTGAACAATGCAGAGGCCCTTAAATTTGGCCCTCTGTTTTATGGGCAGCCAGTGAAGACTTTGCAGAAGGGGGGATGCACGCGTATGCCTGGGTACTTTAAAAATTAGCCTTGCCGCGTCATTCATGACTATCTGGAGTTTGCCTACTAAGGAGTCTGGCAGTCCAATGTGGAGCGAGTTGCCATAGTCGAGGCGGGACAGGATCATGGCAGTCACGACTGTTCTCATGGTCGAGAAGGAGAGGATAATGGAAAGTCCCTAAGTAGCCTGAGTAGGCCCACACAGGTTCCAAACACAGTGGAAACTTGGTTAGCTAGTGAAAGCTTAGCGTCCACTTTGATTCCCAGACTTTTACCACTGGGACTGGGGCCGGAGCATCACCCAGCTCCTGGGGCCAGTAGAGGGAATTCCATGGGTTGTCAGCATCGGTCATGGCCAGAACCTCAGTTTTATCTGGGTTAATCTTTAGGGAATTGGCTGTCATCCAATTGACCGTGAGACGTTGAACATCTTTCGCCCGGGAGTATGCTTGGGGGTCTTTTCAATTTGCAGAATAATTTGAGTATCGTCCGCATAATTGAAGACTTAACACTCCATAGCCGAGAGGGCATTAATTAATGGTCTGAGATATATGTTAAATAGGAGGGGTGATAGGGCCGACCCTTGTGGGACTCCGCAGGAACGGACCCCCTCTCTGAGACCCAGTCACCCATCTGAATTCTTTGGGAGCGGTTCGTCAGGAATGAGGTGATCCATTGTATAACAGCACCCCCGATCCCAATTGTTCTTAATCTTTCCAGGAGTAGAGCGTGGTTGACCGTGTCGAACGCTGCCGACAAGTCAAGGAGGACTAGGACACAAGGCTTTTTATTGTCGGTGGTCCTCCTGAGGTCATCAAGCACTGATAGCATCACCAGTTCTGTGCTATGGTGAGCTCGGAAACCAGCCTGCCTGTCCTCCAGAAGGTTGTAATCCTCCGTAAACTTGGCTAGGTTTTGCAGGACATGTTGCTCTAGAATTTTAGCAAGAAATGGAAGTTGGGAAATGGGTCTGTAGTTTTTCATATTGGATGGGTCCGCGCCAGTCTTTTTAAGCAGGGGGATAATCCTTGCTTCCTTGAAATAACTTGGAATCTTCCCAGTCTCCAGGGAGAGGTTCAACAGAGCGAGGATTTCATCCTCGATTTCTGGGAGATCTAAGTTAAAAATCCTAGGGGGGCAGGGGTCGGTGGGTGAACCAGATTAAATTTTTGTAGCAATGCGTCGGAGGGTTTCAATGTCGAGGTTTTGGAATGAAGAGAGCATTTCTGCTTGCTTTCCCTGTAAGACCTTCTCTACAGTGGGAGGTTGCTTAAATGGGGAATTATCAATCTCAATCAGAATATCCCGTATTTTGTTGGAGAAATATATTAAAAATTGATTGCATTGTTCTTGGTTAGATGGAGACGTCAGTGATTGTTTTTGACTGAGTTCTTTCAGGACTTTAAACGTTTCTTTCTGTTTATTGGTTGCTACTAGGATCCTGTATTCATAATAATCCGCCTTCCTACGGAGGAGCGCCTTTTTGTAGGAAGCAATTTTGGCTCTATACTCTGCAAGGGCCAGAGGCTCATAGTGTTTGTGCCACTGTCGTTCGTGGTGGTGAAGCGTACGTTTCAGAGCTCTGAGCTCTTCCGTAAACCATGGAGCGCCTTTGCCTTTGTTACCAGTTTTTCTTTTTCTTTCAGGGGCTATTTTATTGATGGCAGAAAGAAACCGGCTGGAAATAGCTTCGGACCATCCATCAACATCCGCTGTTTCCGGCTTCTTATGAGGGCAGTCTCGGAGGGCGCTTACCAATGTTGGGGCCTCGATTTTTGACCAGCTACGGACATGTTTCCAGTCCGAAGGGGGTCGGGCATTGCGCTTAGTAAGAGGAAGGGTCAGGTTAATACAATAGTGGTCAGACCACGGACATGGGGTGATGTCCTTTAGTGTTGTAAGCGGGTTGGTAGACCATACCAGGTCTAGGGTATGTCCAAGCTCATGTGTGGAGGTTGTTACTAGCTGAGTAAGGCCAAGATTAGTGAGCGTCTCCTCCAACTGACGGGCCTGTGCCTCTCTGGGTTGTTGGTCCCAGTGGTAGTTAAAGTCTCTTACCACCAGGAGTTGTTGAAAACGTGAGCGGAGGTCAGCGACACATTCGGTCATAAGGTCTATGAAATGTGGGGGGCATTTAGGTGGGTGATATACAATGGTGATAATTATACTAGATGAATGATAGCAGACCTTGAAAGTGAGGGTATCTGCCCCTTCTAGGGTTTCTCCAGACACCTTTTCAATGGTCAGGTATTTTTTGAACAGGACCGCCACCCCACCTCCCCTTTTTCCCGCTGGCCTGTTATGCCAGAAGGCGTCATAGCTATCGGGTAGTGCAGCCCGTAAGGTGGGGCCAGAGTCATCGTCTAGCCAGGTTTCGGTCAAGGCTAGGATGTCTGGTGCCTCATCTTGTAGGAGTGTGAGGATCTTGATGGCATGTTTCTGTAGTGATCGTGTATTCAGAACCGAGAGTTTCAGGGTATCAGTGTCGCTAGAGATCGGATGGCCAGAAATGTTAGCCTGATTGGAGCTGGGTGTCTCTCCCCTCTGTGAGATAAGGAGTCCTTCTCTCCTGAGTACACTTGCTGTCTCGGGTTTCAAGGGGCGCGGTCTATGATTAAGAAATCTAAGTTCATTACTAGTATAGGCCTGTAAATGGCCAGGGGTCCTGGCCACTGGACCCGTTTGGGCGCGGACGGGCACAGACGGGCTTGCCTTAGGCGCGCCTTTGGCACGCCAGCGGCGCGCCCGCTGCGCGCATTTGCTCCAGCGTGCGTTTTATGCCCCCGTGACCCTGGCTCCTCCCTGCCAATCAGCCCTGCTGTGCAGCAGCTGACACCCTCAGGGTCGCTAGACCAAGTGCGAGCGCACGGGGGAGAAGAGGCAGGACCGGCCAAGGAGAGGAACAGGTGAGTAGCGCTTCAATTTAAAAAAGAAGTATTACACTCAAATGTTTAAAACAACAAGGTTAAAAGCAGTAAAAAAAAATACAGAGCTCGGGATACCAGCATGCACTGCCTGTGCTAGCGCGATCTTCTTTGGCTGCGCGTCCGCTCCAGCGTGCGTTTTATGCCCCCGTGACCCCTGGCTCCTCCCCGCCAACCAGCCCTGCTGTGCAGCAGCTGACACCCTCAGGGTCGCTAGACCAAGTGCGAGCGCGCGGGGGAGAAGAGGCAGGACCGGCCAAGGAGAGGAACAGGTGAGTAGCGCTTCAATTTAAAAAAGAAATATTACACTCAAATGTTTAAAACAACAAGGTTAAAAGCGGTAAAAAAAAATACAGAGCTCGGGATACCAGCATGCACTGCCTGTGCTAGCTGAGCTCCTGTATGGGCATCCTCTAAGGGTACCTCTGAGTCTGGTCAAAGGAGGCTGGGAGAAAGCTCCCAGTAAACCTCCCCAGGATGTATACAGCTACCTGCTGGCCTTCAGAAACCAGACTAAGCGCTTCAGGCAACATGCTCAGGCGAATCTGGAGAGCAGCCAGGAGGAGATGAAACGCTGGTATGATCAGAATGCCACTCTGATTGAGTTTCAACCTGGACAGAAAGTGTGGGTCATGGCCCCAGTAGAGCCTTGTGCTCTCCAGGACAAGTGGACAGGGCTGTTTGAGGTGGTGGAGCGCAGGAGTGGCATCTCCGATCTGGTGGACTTAAAGTCTCCCAAGAACCCTTTGCGGGTCCTACATGTGAACCTCCTCAAACCTCCCTTTGAGAGGTCTGAAGTGAACATGCTCCTAGCAACAGCTGATGGAATGGAAGAGGAGACTGAGCCTCTACCAGACCTCCTGTCTGCCAAGGAACATGATGGGTCAGTGGACGGTGTAAACATCTCCCCCGCCCGACCCCTGAACAGCAGAGGGATTGCCACCAGATGTTGGGGCAGTTTGCCTCTCTGTTCTCACTAACCCCAGGTGTCACTCAGTGATGTGTCCATGATGTGGACACTGGGGACAGTCCTCCTGTTGCACCCAAAGTTTACAGGTTGACTGACAGAGCCAAAGCTAGCATCAAGGAGAAAGTCTCAGAAATGTTGACACTAGGGGTGACTGAGCCCTCAAAGAGCCCTTGGGCCAGCCCAGTGGTCTTGGTCCCAAAGGCTGCCGCACCCAGTGCCACCCTAGTACTCTGGTTCTGTGTGGACTAGCGAGGGCTCAATTCCATCACCAGGACTGATGCACACCCCATCCCCAGAGATGATGAGCTCATGGATTGGTTGGGAGCTGCCAAGTACCTCAGTACGTTTGACTTAACTTAACGTCTGGGTACTGGCAGATTGCCTTAACGGATGGGGCCAAGGAGAGGTCTGCATTTTCAACCCCAGAGGGGCACTACCAGTTCTGGGTGATGCCCTTTGGGTTGAAGAATGTCTCTGCCACCTTTCACAGGTTGTTTAACTAGGTGTTGGCTGGACTGGAGGATTTCAGCGCCTCCTAGCTGGATGACATGGCAGTGTTCAGTGAGGAACATCGGCAACACCTCTGGGAAGTGTTGAAGGTCCTGCAGAGGGCAGGCCTCACGATCAAGGCCAGCAAGTGCCAAATTGGGCAGGGATCAGTGGTGTACTTAGGGCACAAGGTAGGAAGCGGCCAGGTGGTATCCCTACAGCCTAAGATTGACACCATCCTGGCTTGGAAGCCCCCAAGACCCAGACAGAGATGAGAGCCTTTTTAGGTCACACCGGGTACTAAAGGAGGTTTATCAAGGGATATGACACCATTGTTGCCCCCTTGACTGAGTTGACTTCCAGGAAGCAGCCCAGGAAGGTGAACTGGGCTGACGTCTGTCAGAAAGCTTTTGATGCACTGAAATCTGCCATGTGCACGGCGCCCGTGCTGAAAGCGCCCAACTTCTTGAAACAATTTTTGGTCCAGACAGGTGCTTCAGAGCATGATGTGGGGGCTGTTCTCTAACAACTAAATGATGAGGGCCTATACCAACCCGTAGCCTTCATTAGTAGGAGGTTACTTTCCCGGGAACAGAGGTGGAGTGCGACTGAGCATGAGGCTTTTGCTGTGGTCTGGGCACTGAAGAAGCTGAGGCCTTACTTGTTTGGGACTCATTTCCGGGTTCAGACCGACCACAGGCCCCTCAGATGGTTGATGCAAATGAGGGGTGAGAACCCAAAACTGCTGAGGTGGTCCATTTCCCTACAGGGGATGGACTTTACGGTGGAACACTGCCCTGGTACAGAACACGCCAATGCTGATGGTCTGTCCAGATTTTTCCGCCTTAGTGAAGAGAACTCCCAGGAGGGTGGGTAATTCTCCCCACTTTTAAGCTGGAGGGGACACGTGTTAATCCTGGCATCTTTGGCATAGTTTTCCCCTGTCTTTCTGCCTCCGCTTCCTGTATTTTTGCTGTGTGTTGGATTTTGTTTTTGCTGGTATAGATGATTTGGGCACTTTGCCACTGCTGATCAGTGTCAAAGTGCAAGTGCTCCCTATGTAAATTGTATATATGGATTGGTGTTTCCACGATTGGCTTGTTTGACTTACTAATAACTCCCTAGTACAGTGTACTATGTGTGCCCAGGACCTGTAAGTCAAATTCTGCTAGTAGGCCTGCAGCACTAATTGTGCCACCCACCCCAGCAGCCTTTCAAAGGGGTCTCAGACCTGCCACTGCAGTGTCTGCATGCAGTCTCTACTGCCATGTTGACCTGGCAAGTGCACCCACTTGTAGGCCCTAACATTCTCTTATCTCACACGTTATTCACACCTATGGTAGGCCCAAGGTACCCCCATGGGCAGGGTGCAGTGTATGTGAAATGTAGGACATGTACTGGTGTGTGTGACATGTCCTGATAGTTAAATACAGTGTAATTTGTTTTTCACTATTGAAATGCCATCTGTTCCATACGATAGAATGGGGAATACTTTGTAACATCTTACAAGTATAATTACCGATGGGGACAAGATAGAAAGATGGAGTTTAGTATGCCTGAACTCAGAATTAAAAATGCATCTTTTACTAAAGGTGATTTTTATATTGTGTGTTTGAAAATACCACTTTTAGAAAGTGGCTATTTTCTTGCTGAGCCATCCTGTGTGCCTCTGCTGGTTTGTGGATTGATTGTCTGGTTTTGGAGTGAGAGGGGCTGGGGATGTGCATTCTCTTCAGATAGCCACTAGAGGGGTCGAGGTGTGTCCTGCCTTTCCTGGATGAGTCAGGGCTGGGCTGAATAGACCTGGGCTGCATTTAGAGTAGTGGGAGGAGTTTTGTGTGCACCTGAACAGGCCTGGTCTGCCTTGGACAATGCTGTCTCCACCTCCTACCAGGAAGCTGGGCCAGAGAGGACAGAACTGCTCTTGACTGAGCACAGAGCCTCTCTGCCACAAGAGAACAAAGAGAAATTGAGTATAAATATTGGGGCCCAGACCCAAGGACTTTAGATTAGTTCTGGACTCAAGAGGAACCTCTGCCAAGGAGAAGAGCTGGGAAAGCTGAAGAAGTACTGCCCCTTTTCTGTCTGTTGTGTGGGGTTGGCCTGTAGTGGCTGTTCCTGCCAAGGAGAGGACCAAGACTTTGCTGTGTGCTGTGTATCCTGCTTGAAAAAGATCTCCAAGGGCTTGGTGTAGAGCATGCCTCCTGTTCTGAAGTCTCAGGGACACAAAGACTTCATTTCCTCTGTCCTCCTGCACCTGGAACTGCTGTTTCAGCTGCCACAGAGGGAAATTGCAACACCTACCCCAGCGAGTGACGCTGCGACCTTCAACTAAGCCATGGGACCCCGCTCGAGAAGTGCACGACACACCACCCTGACTTGCACCACAGCCCTGACGCCTGCCGATGCTGCCCTGTACCGACTCTGATGCTGTCTGTGAGGCCGCTGCCTGCACCGTAGCCCAGGGCACCACTCGTGATACTCACAACGCACCGCCCGACTCGCACCACAGCCCTAACCTCACTGATGCCGGTGCTTCATCATCGTGGAGCCGATACCTGACGTGGGTGACCTCCCGAAACCCTTGACCCCGCACTGTCGTACGGATCCGACGCCTTTCGCCACTGCGATGTCACCTCCCCGGCAACAGTAAGGAACCGATGCCTCACCTCCCCTGCATCGCAGTAAGGAACCTACGCCTCACCTCCCCTGTGATCGTAAGGAACCGACGCCGCTGGGTGCCAGCGAAGCATCACCTCCCTGATGCCGTGCACCATCTTTGTTTTCATCATTTGCCAAGGTACTGTTCTTTGGTGTCCATGTGACTCCGGGCCCGATGCCACGCACTTACGGTCGGTGCCGTACTTTGGGATTTTCATCTGTCACGACGTCGTAATAGCCCCAGGTGGAGCTATTTGTTGCTACAAGCTTTATTTTTGTGAATAATCTATTTTTGGTGCTATCTTGATATATGTATGGTGGATTTTTGTTGTTTTGGTCTTATTTGTATTAGATAAAGATTTCCTATTTTTCTAAACTGGTGTGGTGTCCATTTGTAGGGTTTTTACTGTATTACTGTATGTGTGCACAAATGCTTTACACACTGCCTGTGAGATAAGCCTGTCTACTCATGCCAAGCTACCAAGGGGGTGAGCAGGGGTTGTCTAAGGGTGTAACTCCCTTACTCTGACTAGAAGCAAGGGTCCATACTTGGACAAAGGTGCAAACCATTGCCAACTAGAGACCCCCATTTCTAACAAGGGGCAACTCAAAACTTGATAGCCCCACAACGCAGGCCATGGGAGTGACTAGAGGGCCACATCTGGATGTCAGCCTCATTGACATATGCCTATCAAAAAATTTCTAAGGGCCCCAGCCTTATTATTTATGATTACCTTTTCAGTCCCATCTCCTTCTTGAGATGTGTCATGCCCCAATTTCAGTGTTTCAGAAAAAAAAACCTTCTGAAGTGCTTAGGAGAGTCTGACGCTCCCTTTTTCCAGTGTGTGTGTCCCACAAAGTTCTCAGGAATGCAGACAATCCACAAATCTGTCTGGTACAGCTCCTTCCCCTCTACATTCCTTTCTAAGGCCCTGGGCTTCTAAAATGGAACCGGCAGGCCTCCATGTACTGTATCATACACAGGCACAAATACATTACAGCAAGCGCACGCACCCTCACATGCACTGCACAGCGCTACATACTAACATGAGGTAGGCCAAGGGCAAGTTTGGTACATGGCTGCGGAACTTTACACGAGTGGGCAAGTAGGCCTACTCCAATTACACAGGTAAAAAGGCCTGTTAACTCTACCTATCACTATTACAAAAACGGTATGCTGTCACCACCACTCTTGTGCTACTTAACTCTGAGTAAGGTCAGTAGACCTTTACTAATACCAGGGTAATTCTTTGTGTGCCCCTCTCAGTCTAATAAGACCGCAATCCATGTGACAGACTTAGGTTATGGCACGCACACATGATTTGTGTTTTTCCATGCTGAAAAATTGGTACCAAGGATCCAGATGTCACTGCAGCTCTGACACTGAGAGCATAGATGCATGGCCATCACCATGCCAGGGACTTTTCCGGTCCAAAAATGACAGTGAGAGATACTCCTCTAGGTTCAGAAAAGATGTGAATGACCCATCTTAAAGGAATAGCTAAAGGGTGCTTAGATTCTGTATGATCATATAATCACTCATGGGTTAACGCATGCAAGAAAAGCCAAAAAATATGTGGGATTCAAAATAAGTGCCCATGTTTGAGGCAGGGAAATGGTCATTCTAAAGTCACTGGTTTGGTAGCATCCACCACCTCGCACAAGAGAGTGCTGGAATAGCCAACTAAGAACATACTGATCAGTCAGTGTGGATGCTAACTGGTTAGCAAGTTAGCAGTATACAGGAATGGAAAAGTCCTCAATGTGATGTTGGACAGAAAATTTAAATGTGACTGTCTCATTCTTCAATAGACACACAACAGCACTGCATTCTGCACATCGTTGCAGAGCTTGAAGTAAGAATAAAGAAACAATGGTTAAATTTTACAGTCGACTTATGCCCTTAAATAAATATTTGATCCAAAATGAAGTGCCATTGTGTTGAGCTGGATCATAATTCCTTTCCAGTAACTTAGGGAACTAGACTATTCTTCCAAAAAAACAAACCACAGAAATACACAACACAGGCTTACGCATATAAATATGAACAGTTACACAAAAATAGCACACAAACATTGTCACTTTAAGCACTGCAGCAGTAAATAGACATCCAGGAAAGAGGGATAACTGCACTGTGCACTACATAACTCTTATTGCCCAGTTATGGTCATCCAAAATAATGTCTTTGCCTGTAACTTTAGATGTTTATTACTGAAGGGGCCAGGTAACAAAACATTTTTGATTGGCACAAGAGGGGGCGATAGGTCGGATCTGACAAATTATAGGCAAATTGCACTTATTGAAGTTGAAGCCAAATATTATGCATCATTAATCCTGGAGGACCTGGTAGAATGGTCCAACAACAATAGCCTGATTCCATTCAACCAAACAGGATTCCGCAAAGGGTTTGGCACAACACCACCATACTATCCTGCCCATAATAGCGGACAAGTGCAAATGTTTGCAAAGAAAATTACAACTGAGGGGCATATTAGCAAGGGCACTATCGCCGCTTTAGCGGCACTTTTTGCCGCTAAAGCGGCGATATTTATATCGCCCTATCAGCAAACTGTCTCTAACAGCAGTTAGAGACAGTTTGCGGGCATTAGCGCCCGTTTTTTTACCGCTTTGCATGTCAGCGATATTTATCGCTAATGACATGCAAAGTGGGCGTTCCCGACGAACAAACCTGGGAAACACTCGCTAACAGGCCTATCGCCTATTAGCAAGGTGGCCATGGCCCCAGTTAGCGACGTGAAAAGTCGCACTAACTGGGGTCATCGCCATTTATTTAACACCTGCAATTAGCAGGTGTTAGCCATACCTAACATGGGGGTGTGGATTATGCTGATACGACCACAGGGTCGTATCAGCAAGGTGTTCTCCCTTCTCCATGCAACATCGCTGGTTTTTCAGCGATGTTGGCCCATTTCCCCCGCTATCGCTGGAATATTCATCGCCATAGCGCTAATCGTTGCTAATACAGCGTTAGCGTGGCGATATATTCCAGCGATAGCCGGCGATAAAAAAAATCACGCTAAGCAGGGTTAGCGATGATTATCGCCTCTTCTTGCTAATATGCCCCTATGTGTCATAGATTTTAAAGCAGCGTTCGACCTTGTAAACTATGGCCTGTTGTGGAGTAAATTAAAGAAACTGGGCCTTCCTGAAACAATACTACGAGCCATAAAACAACTGTACACGGGCACTGGGTCCGTGTAAAAATAGCTAATGGCACAAGACTGTCAAGGGAAATACAGACAGAGATAGGATTAAAGCAAGGCTGTGTATTAGCTCCCCATCTACTCAATCTATTCATGGCGGACCTCTCACCAAGATTGAATCAGGTTAATTCACATTCTCCACGCCTGCGTCCATTACCTATAATGCACCTTTCATATGCAGATGACATAGTCTTGCTCAGTTTAACAAGAGTTGGCCTCCAAAGAGCACTCAATGAATTATCAACATTTGCTAAGGCCAATGCCTTGGAAATTAATGTCACAAAAACAAAAACCATGTCAATTATGAATCGACCTGGACATCAACATCCAATTGAGCTGGGAGAAGCAGTCTTAGGGGTCGTCAGCACAACACAACAATATCTTAGAAAAAAAGCAAATGGCCTTATCTACGCATTTTGTGCCCTTGCAAAAAATTACTGGGCCCATCTTTTAAGCCGATAGTGGCAGTGATGGCAGTGATGGCAGTGATGGCCTCTAAACTATTGCCGACAGTAACTTATGCAATCATAGGGGGGCGCTAGAGGGCGCACTGCGGAATGGCTGCCTTCTAAGACAGCTCCGCCGGTCAGGCGCAATATCTGCTGATAAAGCTTCTTAGGCGGACTCAAAAACGGCCGCAAACGCACAATCCGTGGATCGGAAGGTGCCGGCACCGCAGTGAACAGAGCGAGAGAGCGGCAACATGCAGCAAACGCCGAGAAATTGACAACGACAGCAGGGCGTGAGACGGGACCAGCCGAACACAAGATGGCGGCGCCCTGAGGTGCGAGCGACTTGCGGGAAGAGAGGGCGACATATGAAACTGAGCCATATTCCGGTGTGTGTACGCCCTATGTACCGTGAAACTATGGGTAAGGGCTTGTACTGAACCGCCAAAGCGCATTAGATGCATTCTGTATAGAGTGTGGGACATTTGTTATTGTGAAATACCGGGAGTGATTTCAAAATGGCGGACAGTGATGATGTTGACGACCTTTACTGTGTGAAGCGCAAGCAGTGGGGAGTTTCAACAAACACGACACCCGGGTTGATGTTTAGCCTGCGCCTGGATATGCAATAGTGGCCTGGGAGGCGTAGCCCATGCGGGCGAGGACCGTGTCCCCAACACCTGTGACTGTGCCATGATCCTAGCGCCCACGGCATCGCGCTTATAAATGAAAGGCACGTGGAGGTAAATAGCGACAAGCACTATACGTCAATTGCCACGCAGTAAATAACCCCCAGCAACGCTGTGAATTCCTATACAGACGCCTTACGAGGTGGTGAATGGGGCGTGGGCTGCTGATGCCTGATCACGAAGAGGGCAAGAGAGTGGAATGTGATGCCTGAACACTGAACACCCCGGAGGCCCCTGTTTCAGTGCGCCGCGCTACGTGTGCATGTTGTATTACTGATTGCAGCGAGGGACAGGCAGGAGAGGGTCACACTGTCGGAGAGCCTGCAGGCATGACTGTCTCGCCAGGTGATATCGTGCTGGGGTTTGGAGGACCGACACCGAAGTGGCGCGTCACTAACGACTATGCACCGCTTCTGCTGAAGGTGAGACGTGTGTTGCGCTGTGCTGTGGCGGTGCACTAGCGGAAGGGAGGCTAAGGAGACGAGGCGCCCGTTTCTCTGTGAAGAGGTGCGTTGCGCGACGCTGCACAGGCACCAAGACAGTTGGTGATACTTTCCCTCCAAAATTGCTAGGCCCAAAAACGCAGCAATGGGGAAGCCAGACAAGCAACAACCCAAAATATCATTTGACACCAGACGACACACAAAGGGTGCGACGGCTCATTCAGACACCGAACTTGATACCGACAACGCAACTCGGACTGGCATGGAAGGTGTCCTACAGGCAATCCAACAAAGTCTACAGGACATTAATGGGAAATTAGACACCATCACCCAACGGGTCGACAATATGGCGGCTAAGCTGGACAAGCACGGAGAGCGTCTGGTCGAGGCCGAAAATCGCATCACGGCAGTGGAGATTGAGTCACATGGCACGACACAACAATGCACTGAGATGGAGAAACTACTGGAAGTCATCAAAAATAAGGCGGAGGATTTAGAAGCGCGATCTCGACGCAACAACATCAGAATAGCGGGAGTTCCGGAGTCCACAAACACAGGACGGATGGAAACGTACGTGGAGGAAATGCTACGAGGCATCTTTGGCGCGGAACATTTCTCAGCGGTATTTTTAATAGAACGTGCGCACAGATCGATGGCCCGAGACCAAAGCCGGGCGCCACTCCGAGACCTATCGTTGCCCGTGTCCTCAATTATAGAGATCGTGATGTCGTTTTGAGGCTAGCCCGCGAGAAACAGCAGATCAACTACCAGGGCAATGCATTGGAGTTCTACCCAGACTTCACTTTGACGGTCCAGCTAGCACGAAAGGAGTTCAACCCAGCGAAAAAGAAATTGCGAGAATTAGGAATAGAGTATGCTATGCTCTATCCAGCCAGGCTGAGAGTAACACATGAAGGCCAATCCACGCTTCTACTGTCACCGAAAGCAGCACAGGATTATCTCAAAAAAATCAACAGTAAACGTAAGGAACGTAAACGAGCGGAGCAAACCCAAGACTCGGAATAAGAAATCATGGAAAGAACGGAAATCCTCGGCAATCGGACACTATAAGCTGATGCAACACATGGAAGTAATGGGATAACAGATGGAACTGTTGGCACACCGGTGCAGCTGCGTCGGCACAGGCTGGAGATGCCGCCCGGAGCCTACTGCAGGGACCTAAGGACAGACATTTGTTTCTACCAAAACTGAGATGCCCTGGGACCCGGGGGGATGTGGGGCCCTATGGCTAGCCAGTACGCTTGGGATCACGTAAGGGGCGCCGCCTGCCCGGCTGGGAGCAGGTATAACTCATATATGTATGCTGGCCTTGGCAGGAATGAGGGATGCCGAATGCTAGATTATATAGACTACCGGATTGACCCTGTAGCCCTACAATTACCAGACAGGAATGTAGCTATGGATAGGGAGCAGAGGGAGAATATTGCAGATTAAGCTATTATGTTGGTACTAAGCACACAGAGGTAGAAACTATAGTAATGATACCGATCTGTGCCTGCAGGCAGTATCTCACGGTTAGTATTATTGTGTATAAGAGCGGTATCTGGCAATACGCTACAGCCGGCTGTGCTAACTAGATAAAGGCATATGGCTGTCAAAAATGGTAACTCACAGGTTGGAGGAGATGATTCTGGTCTGCAACACTAATGTATACCTGACCACATCCACTAGGTTGGATGGAGTTGTGTGCACTTGGCGGACCCCCAAGCGGGAGTTCCCCAATCAAAGTTAGATTATGTTGTTATTATTTTCAGGGGTATGTCTTTGGCATGGTTGGGGTGCTGAAGTGGGTGGTGGGAGGAAGGGGGGATGTTGGGGAAAGTTTTATAGACCAATGTACTTGAGAAACGTCGCTGAAATCCAGAGTTACGTACAGTTAAATAATGCCACCAGCTTCATTTTAGCAAACGGGAGAAGTGCATGCTGCATGAATTGTACTTCAATACATTGCACACAAGTAACTAGCAATGACTACTGACAGATTACAACCTAAACACTTAAACTTGTTAACTTGGAATGTGAGAGGGCTCAATAACCCGAAAAGATCCGGCAAATAATTGCCACCTTGGACAGGCTACAAATTGACATTGCGTTCCTGCAGGAAACGCATCTTGCACCCAATTCTAACACTCGCATCGGACATAGATGGGCGGAGACAATACACAGTTCACCATACTCCTCCTACTCTAGAGGGGTCATCATATTGATTAAAAAAGGATTGCAATTTAATATAGATGCCACCATCACAGATGAGCTAGGGCGCTATGTTATCATTACGGGAACACTACGAGGGCAGAGACTCGCTTTAATTAACACATATGGCCCAAATATAGATGATCCTGACTTTTACCATGCAATATGGCGCAAACTCATCGACTTACCGAACATCCCCTTAATTTGGGGGGGAGATTTTAATATTGCATTACATGACGACCTTGATAGGTCGGGTGCATCATTGGAACCTCACAAAAGGGCGAGGGGCAAACTAAACGATATTATGACTAATATAAGGCTTACTGATATTTGGAGAACCCGAAATCCAGAACGTATGGAAGCCACGCATACATCAGCAGCGCACAATAGTTGGTCCCGTATCGATTATTGGCTGGTATCGGACGATATAGCATTATGGACACGAGCTGTGAAACACTTACCCAAAACAATATCCGATCATAACCCAGTGCTCATTTCCATGGCTATGCCAAACTATGTGCCGCCCCTTATAGCTGGAGGTTCAATGCGAAAGCATTACTAGACTCAATGTATACTGACACCATTAGTCACGCTATAACAGAGTACTTTGTTATCAATAAACCCACGACTGAGGACCCCGGCCTACTATGGGAGGCTTTCAAAGCTACTATCAGGGAGTATGCATAAGTACTAATGCTGGCATTCTCAAAGATATACGCAGACAGCTTGAAGTGCGTGAAGACCAATTACGCACGCTGGAGAAGGAATACGAGCGCACACAAAACACAAAGATATTGGGAGACATCAGGACCACACTGACAGAATACCAAACATATGCTGATGACGAACTCAAATATGTAGCAAAGCGGCAGATAGCGAGATCCTACGGTGAGGGTGGTAGACCGGGTAGGATGCTGGCAGCTAAAATATGTACAGGGCATACTCCGCAGGTTGTCCGGGCGGTCAGGGATGCTAATGGGGTACTGCAATATACTGCACAGGGCATATTGAGGGAATTCATGAATACATATGGACAGCTCTACACTTCGCAGCCCACAGCGCCACCAGGCACAATAGGGGACTACCTAGCAGATGTAAGCGATAGCGTGGCTGTCGGATGCGCAAAGAGACTACCTGTCCTCACCGATTACAGTGGAAGAAGTAATAACAGTCATAAAATCACTGCCAAATGGTAAAGCGCCAGGCCCTGATGGGTTCACAGGTGAATTTTATAAATCCTTTGCCGATCAGCTAGCGCCCCACCTGGTAGAGATGTACGGAGCAGCTCATGATAAACAGATGTTACCACCAACATTGAGAGAAGCCATGCTTATAGCACTTTTAAAGCCTAACAAAGATCCGGAATATTGCGACTCATATAGGCCACTGTCCCTAATAAATGTAGACACAAAAATCCTGGCCAAGCTGTTAGCCACTCGGCTACAACCACTGATGACCAATTTAATACTGCCGGATCAATCAGGGTTTATTCCAACAAGGTCAACAGCCCATAATACTAGAACGCTCTTTGCGCTTTCGCATTACTTAAGCCCCACTACTAAAGCTGCCGCAATTCTTCTAGATGCTGATAAAGCATTCGACTCTATTGAATGGGTATACCTGCACACGATTTTACGGAGAATGGGATTCCCCCTATGTTCCTGAAGTGGATACAAATACTATATACTGCACCGATGGCGCGTATTAAAGTCAATAAATATATATCTGAGGCCATACCGATAGCTAGGGGGACGCGGCAAGGTTGCCCATTGTCCCCGTTATTATTCGCAATAGCGATTGAACCATTGGCATGTAAGATTCGACAGGGACATCACTACTCAGCGCTCCAATTTCCGCAGAGGCCTTTGCATATATCGTTATATGCAGATGACATGACGCTATATGTACGAGACCCTGAAATGAATCTGAATCCTCTACTGAGGAGTATATTAGATTTGGGCAGCAGTCAGGGCTCAAGATAAATTGGGCCAAATCAATAATTATACCACTAACAGACACCACACACCCGCATTTAACCAAATTTCCCTTAGAATGGCAGTCAGAGCCAGTTAAATATTTGGGTGTTTGGTATCACCGTGACCCAGAAGTTGTAATCCGCGCCAATTATGGCAGGGCGATTACTGTGCTGGAAGAAAAAATAGGGCGCTGGATTCAACTACCATTATCATTGGCTGACCGAATAGCCATTGTAAAGATGGTTGTATTGCCAAAATTGCTGTACCTGTTTAATAACATTCCGATTAAGCCCCCGGCAGAGGTGTTTCGTAGGATAACCACCATGACACTGCGTCTGATATGGGCGGGTAAACAGGCCCGGATAGAACTACGAGCTCTTACACTACCTTACTCAAAGGGTGGATTCAAGGTTCCGGACTTCTTGCTTTATTATTTATGTGCACAAGCGCAATATGCACATGCTTGGTATCATAAGACCCCTTACCTCACACATGTCGCTATTGAAGAAGGCGATGCCTTACCAACTCCGTTAAATGCGATTATAACGCACCGTAGGCCATCACTTCATAAACAAGACATAAACACAATAGACACAACAAACAATGCATGGCATGTAATGGGTCAGAAAGCACATAAACTACCACTATACGCCCCTGCACTGAAATTATATTACCATCCGGAACTATCAGTTACCCAGGAACAAGTGGGCATGGGCCTGCTGAGACAAGTGGGTATCGATACCATGGGGGATATATATCACAACGGGGCTTTTAGGTCACTCGATGAGCTATCATACATAAGCAACCAGACATTACTGTTTAGATTTACGTATCACAGATTACAGGAAGCAATAAAAAAGCTGTACCCATCCTACCCTGAGGAACCACCACAGCTGTCCACGCTACAGTTAATGATCACAACACCCGCTGCTAAACGCATGGTATCTAGACTATATGTTAAGATACAGGAAGACATAGCGGATAACACACACAGGGCATTGGAGAAGTGGAACGATGGGCTAGATATACCATTGACAGAAGAGGAATGGGCTATAACCTGCTCACTGACTGGCTTGCTCACACCCAATGGGAACTTACGTATATTACATTATAAGTACCTACATCAGACTTATTATACCCCTGCAAGGCTCTGTAGATATGGTCTACGAACAGATTCTAAATGTCAACGCTGCAATACTGAAATAGCAGATTTCATACACCTGGCATGGTCTTGTGCAGGGGTGACGGAATTTTGGTTAAAGGTAACACAGATACTGAGCACTATGGTGGGCATTGCGGTGGAATGCACTGTTCGTACATGCTTGCTGGGTCTAGTTCCTGCTGTACGTGCCACTAGGCGCAAGTTCTGTGTAATTGCGCTGCTATTGGCTAAGCGCAGAATATCTTTATGTTGGGGCAGTAAGAGGGCGCCAAGAGTTAGGGAATGGATCCAGGATCTGTCCTATTGTAGAGACACATTGCAAACGTATGAGGAGGAGCTACCCATGGGCTCAAGGCCTAGAGATTACTGGAAATGCTTGACTGACTATTTGCAACAGCACCAAGTTGACTAATTATGTGTAACAACTGCACTGTAGAAAATGTACTCACAGGTAATAATGTAAAGTTGCAAAAACTGGATGATGGATGTTGTTGTACAACGGTCTAAATGTTAATTTCATGTTGGACATTATATGTCTTTGAAAATGCTAATAAAAAAATAAAAAAAATAAAAACTTATGCAATCATAGCTTTAAATGGCAAAGATGCCAAATTTCTAGACTCTCTACAAACGACAAACGAAAACGTATGAAAATGTTTTTAGTCTACCTCAGAACGCATCTCCGGCTCAGGTACGATTGGAATTTGGTCTCATCCAACAGGAGATTGGGAGAAAATACACTGCAATTAAAACCTGGTACAAACTTTGGTTGAATCGATCCGATGTCTTACATGATGCCTTGTTGCGGGCCCAGGAAGAAGATCCTAGTTCAAGTTGCAGCAAATTCTTGAAAACAGCACTGAAGGAAAGAAACACAACAGAATTCTGGGCTCAGAACCCCACCTTCCAAGTCTTTCATAGGGTGATAAACAAAACTGCCAAACTCCACTCATTAGTAGAAGACAAAAGCATATTAGCTAAATGGTTCCATGCCTGGAGGGTCCTCCAATCTTATACAACAATACGTCCGGCAGAATACCTAAGCACAACGTATTCACTTTATCTGAAACGAAAGCTCATGGCCATCAGATTTGGGGCATTACCAAGTTTGGCCGATCAACCAACATGGAAGTACAACGGCCCCAGAACATGTAACTTATGTGGTGCAGTAAGGCAAGATTTTATTCATCTGAACTGTGTTTGCCCCTTTTTAAAATCTATCCGGGTTTTGTTACTGAAAAAAGCTTTTAACCACAGGTGAAGGAAGTGACCCGTATAGGGTCACTCGGGTTACTACACCACCTCTCGGCCTTACCTATCTCAATGAAGAGTCGGTCAACCAGTAGAGAATGCAAACAAGCAGTTTATTATCTATACTCTGCAGAGGAGCACAAATACAACATGCTTGCTAATGGACTGACTCAATAATCATGCGCAGCATAGTATGATACATCAAACACGTCATAAACATCTAGAGCACGCCTACAAGGGAAAGTTACAGCTTTAGGGATGCGTACTTTAGGGAGGCAGAATGGCGTACATCACCAGCCCGAGGCAGGCACACGGTATCTCTTAGCTAAGATCAGCCAGCTGCATCCCTGCTCCTCCCAACGTAGGAGAGGTGCTGCAAATAGAATATTACTTACGCTCACAGAAAGGCTTATTCATAAGCGAGGCAGTGCCCCTTATTGGATAAAGAAACGAAACTGGGCATATATTTATCAGGTGAACAACAAGTGTCATGGCGCAGCTGTCTGGGCCTACCTGCGTTCGCAGTTTAGAGCTCACCGCGTGCTTAAACATAGCCATAATGTAAGATGGCGGCCAGTATACAAAATGGCTGCCACCTATCCAAGACTAACCTATTCTGTAAAACATTATCTTTCTTAATATAGCTCAGTGGGTTGTCAATATAGATGACTACCACTGCTATATTTAGCTATATAAGGCTAATCTAATAGCGTAACATAAGGGGCATAGCCCTATGATTATTTTGAAACCTACAGACCCTCCTTTTAGCGTTATAAGCTAAATATAGAAGTACAGAGGCCATCAGGCAGGGTCGTTATCAGTCGTCAGCATGAGGAAACCGGGAGGGGGGGTATGCAACTGTGCAGAACTAAGGCGAGATTCTGTTGAATTTCGAATCTTTAGTCCTCGAAAATGCCTTCGTCGATATCCATCAGTTCTTGAAGTTCTTTCAGCATCATAATCGCATCCCTGGCATTAGACTCACTTATTGGAACAGACGGGGTGTGTTTAGCCATGCAATAAGTGCAACAGGATGGAAGACAATTCACACAAAGGCAACAAGTGAAGATGATCCCTGCAACTACTACTAAACCCATGAGAATCTTCCATCCCCATGCGGACATTAGGCCCCAGAACCACTGTGTCAGAGACCCTGTACCGTTATCTTCATGTATTTCAGAGGCTAACCTATGGAGTTTCTGAATAGCTGAATAAACGGTAGGGGCGTGGTCTGGTATGTAAACGCAGCAGCTGCTACCAATCACACGACAGGCTCCACCCCTGTCTGCAAGAATGACATCAAGGACAATCCGGTTTTGAAGAGCAACGAGCCTGGACGCCTGAAGCTCAGCTGTAATATTCGTGAGTATACCAGCAGTAGTGTTAATGACCGCTTCCACTACTCTAGTAAGATGGCAAATTTGCCTACTATTATACATAGGTCCCCATAGAGGCAGCAATCCCTTCATAGCATCAGCAAATTGCTGCATCGTGGTATCTGGCTGATCAACATCTTCAGTGTTGATAATCCTCTATACTCGTGACAATGAGGTACCCCTTTGCTGCAACTTATGATCCTTATGATAATTGGATGGGGCTAAGTAAACTGGGGGTAGAAGGAAAGAAACATAACAGCGTCCTGCCCACCCCCTAGGGAGCCATACATGAGCATGTGTCCCACAGATAAAATATACATTTGGGGGTGTAAGCAAGGGTGGACTACTTGTCGTGGTCAATGTAAACGTATAATTACAATGACTCTTCCCCACAGGAACACTCCCAAACCCTTCTACACAAAATGGGGCTGGTGTATCAATTATTGGAATGGGTAGGACCTCACTATCTGGGATATTTCTCTCATGAAAGGATCTAAAATACTCTGTTATATTAAACCCTTGGAACTCCATCATCTCATCTTTTACCCAAGAAATGTTTGCACTTTGCTCATAAACATTCATACAGGCATCTGGATGCAAAGTACCTGCCTTCCCTTCTTTTCCAGGAGTGTATCCCTGGTGCATCACTATGTATTCCAACACTGCTTCATAATCTTCTTTAGTCAGTTGGGCAGTATCTGCATGTGAGTGGGTATACACTACAGTAAGGAGCTGGAACCATGCTTCACAACTCCCGAGATATGACAGAGGCAAGGATATAAGAAGATCATTCTTATGAGTCATAGAAGGAAGTAAACCACAGATCCAACACTTTGTCGCATTAGTCGTTTGGTGTACTTCATGGAGCATCTGAAGAAAAGCATTTCCAAAATACGTCTGCCTATGTCTTTCTTTATGTGGAGCTAGGGAAACAAACGAATGCGGATCAGGAGTAGTCCCTATCAGAGCATGCATTGGATGCTTAATTTCTAAATAAAATATCACACCAAACAATATAATCATAACAACAAAAATGCAGAATAAAACCACAACTTTGGTTTTAGTGGTCCAACTAGGCCAACCAGGATCATTTTGACTTAAGGGCGGGGCCGCCAGAGGCTGCTCCTCTTGCGCGACAACTCGCCCAAACGGGAACATATCTAACACCTACTTTCTACAATAATGATGGAGTCACTTGCGACCTTCTTCAATCAATGATCAACTACGCCAAAGTCCGTTCTAAGCCTCTTTTGGTAGGCTTCTATTGTCCATCATACTGTAACAGGTGACTTCCTCCGCGTGGGGCCTCACAGTCTAGGCCTACTCAGTAATCCAATTCTTCTTTGTGTCGGTTGGGGTGCCCTCCTGGCAAACACCCACAGCTCACTCGAAAGTCTAAATGTTTCAAAGCAGTGCACCAGTGTCTCTCTTTTGTGGCAGGCACTACAGATATTGTGCTCTTACCATAAACTCAAATCCATAACTCTCTATTTCCCTCTGGTGCTCTTCTTTTGTCGTGGGCGTAGATCATATCTTACAGACCCAGGCACTGTTTGATCAGAAAAAAGCAACGAAGGCTCAGGCTCAACAAAGCTCCCAGACTCCAACACTCGTTGTTCAGTGTCAGAGGACTCTCGTGCTGCCCTTATTTCGGGAGGGACAGCTTCCAATAACACATCTTTGTTCTCTTTTTCTGTCTCCGTCCAAGTTAGCCGAGCATCCGAAAACGGGATGAACCTTGGTACATGCTCACATTTAACCCTGGGCAAAGCACTATGCTACGCTCGCGTAGTTTGCGAAGTTTGCGCTACTTCGCACAACGCGAATTGCACGTAGCACAGTGCAAACACGCGTAGCGTAGCGTAGTGCAGCGGTCATTTTTTGCTTGCTCGCGGTCCTCAACGTCAAGTTGGCGACCGCGAGCAAGCAAAATGACATCCCGGCGAGACTTTTTCCTCGTTCGCGATCAGCAACATCAAGTTGCCGAATGCGAGCGTGGAAAATAAACCTCCCGGCGAGATTCTCAACGCGGGGAGGTCAGGTTTCTCATTGCGAGTGGTCGCGTATGCTCGCGACCGCTCGGGATGAGAAACTACCAGTCCGCGTTGAAAGCTGCCGCTCGAGTAAAAATCTACTCGAGCGGCAGTAAAGACAGCTCGCACTGTGCAAGATGCCGTTTTCAATGATTGCACAGTGCGGACAAGCATCCGGCACTGTGCAATCATTGCGAACAGTGCACTACGCAGTTCGCGTAGTGCTACGCGTAGCTTGCGTAGTGCGAACCTCACTTTGCGTAGCTTCGCGTAGCGCTACTTCGCGAACTACGCCCAGGCTTACACACATTCATGATCTCCGATTCCTTCTTGGACCCACCGGTCATAAGGGAGTGGCAGCGGTATTCTTTTGGTATGGTGGGCATGTATCCAATTTTTTCTCCCATCCACCTTCACCGCAGTCCTCGTTGCAAGGAGGACTTGCTTCGGTTCATGCAAACGGGGCTCCAGAGCCTTTGTCCTCGCAAAGTTTCGGATCAGAACCCAGTCACCGGGCTGCAACTTATGTCCGGGACTCTCTGGAAGTGGTCGCAGTGACTCTCCGATCCGCTGATGAATTGAACGAAGATTTTTAGTTAACTCATACAGGTAATCTATCATCATCGGATACTCGATCTCACTAAATCGTTTTGGCCTAGGGACACCCCATATATTGGCAGGGCGCCCGAAAACTACCTCATAGGGACATAGACCAGTCCTAGTGTGTGCGGTAATTCTTGTGGACAAAAGGGCTAATTGGTAACGCATCCAGCCACTTCAGGCCTGTGCTCTCCTGGATCTTAGCTAGCTTCAACTTGAGCGTTCCATTATATTTCTCCACAAGACCTGCAGATTGGGGGTGATTTGCTGCATGAAACTTCTGCTTTATGTGCAACCCTTCACACACCAACTGCATGACTCGGGCATTAAAATGGCTGCCGTTGTCACTCCAGATCACCCGAGGCAAACCGAAACGAGGGAAGAACTCTTTTATGAGTGCTTTCGCCGTTGTGTTAGCAGTATTTTCCTTCACAGGGTAGGCCTCCACCCACTTACTGAAAGCACACACGACCACTAGAACGTACTTTAAATGATTCACTCGTTCTAGCTCAATGAAGTCCATTTAGAGAACCTCAAAGAGAAATGAGGGTGGTGCGAAATTCCCAGAAGGCAGGAGTACCTTTCCGAGGATTATGCTTCAAGCAAATCATACAATGTTTCACTAAATGGGCAGCTACCTTGGGAATGAGATCATTTCGCCACACTGGGTCTAACAATTTACAAATCCCTTTTGCGCTAATATGAGCGGGACCATGAGCCATAGTGACAACTGGGAAAACATATGCATTGGGCAACAGCCATCTCCGGCTGTCAGACAAATCAGTCCAGCACCCATCCTCATCTAGAGTACCTGTCCTTTCCTGCCATACAGCCACTTCATCTGTTGTGGCCTCATTCTGTATGTCCTTAACACTACTTACAGTGTTCTCATACATCGCATTATCAGGTACCTACCTAGCAGGTCCTGCCACAAACATCTTACTCATCTTCGATCTAGCAGTTTCTCTAGCTGTTTGATCCGCAAATGCATTGCCCCTACCCACGTCATCTGTAACTACCTTGTGGGCACTGCATTTTATTATTGCCAGCTTTTTGGGTAACATCAAAGCCGACAGCAATCTATGGATCAACGGGCAATGCTGTATCTTCAACCCATGGGATGTCAGGAACCCCCTTTCTGCCCAGAGCCGCCCAAAATTATGAGCGACTCCAAACACGTACTGGCTGTCGGTGTAAATATTAACAGCCATCTTCTCACTTAACTCACAAGCTCTCAACAGGGCTACTAACTCAGCAGCCTGGGCAGATTGATATGGGACGCAGGAAGTCTCTACGACTGTGCGCAATGTGGTGATCGCATATGCGGCAGAAGTAGTGCCATCTGGTAGCTTAAGGCAGGAGCCATCGACATATAGTTCCCCTTGGGGGTCAGATATGGGAACATCAGTCAGGTCTACACGTCCCTTTGTTTCTTCCTCTGTTCTGTACATACAGTCATGCGCATCTGCATAATGACTCGTCGAAGGGAGGGGTAGAAATGTGGCTGGAGTCAGAGTCACACATCGTTTAATGGTGACTTGTGGAGCGAACAAAGTTAGCTCATATTCAGTCAGACGCGCACTAGTAAGGTGCTGCGTCTGCGTTCTATTAAATAGAGTGTCTACAGAATCGGGTACCATGACCGTTAGGTCAGTGTCAAGAACGAGCCCTGCCGATTGTCTGATTGCAATTGCCACCGCAGCAGCGGCTCTCAGACAGCTCGGGAGCGCTCTAGCCACATTGTCAAGGACTGCAGAAAAATAAGCACAGGGCCGATACTTACCACCAAAAGCCTGTGTCAAGACACTCAACGCACAACCATCCACTTCATGTACATACAATACAAAGGGCTTCCTATAGTCAGGAGTACCAAGGACAGGAGCAGAACAAAGTGCATGCTTCAGTTGCTCGAAGGCATGCTGACACTCAAGCGTCCACGGCAAGGGTTCACACACACCTTTCGTAGTTAAATAAAGGAGGGGTTTCACAATCAGAGAATAGTTGGGGATCCAATGTCGACAGTATGAGGTAATTCCAATGAAACCTCGCACTTCTCTCTGTGTCTTTGGCACGCCCATTTTATTGATTACAGAAATATGTTCAGGTGTCAATCTTCTACCCTCCTTCGATAGGAGGTGACCTAAATAGGTAACCTCCTGTCGACAATAGTGAAACTTAGAAAGGGACGCTTTATGTCCATTTTGTGCCAGATGCATTAACAATTTGACCGTGGCTTCCTTACATCCTTCTTCAGTATCAGAAGCCACGAGGAGATCGTCAACATATTGCAACAATACATTACCAACCGAAAGCACTAGCGAGTCCAATTGCGCTTTCAAGGCTTGACTATATATACTAGGACTTTCAGTATACCCTTGAGGAGCGCGACAGAACACAAAGCTTCTGCCAGATAAATTGAAGCCGAAAAGATACCTGGAATCTGGATGAATCGGAATACTAAAGAACGCATTCTTCAAATCAATCACAGAGAAATACTGAGCTGTAGGAGGGATCATAGTCAAAATCGAAGTGATATCAGGAACAACAGGAAATTGGGGTACCACTATTTTATTAATTTCCCTAAGATCAATAATAAATCGGTACACATCAGAATGGGCATCAGGTGAATCTGTCGGGCCTTTTTAAGAATCGGAAGAATAGGACTGTGGCACACATTAAAAACTGTTTCCTCAACCACACCAGACGCAATTAAATCATTTATGATTTTCAACAAAGCAGTCTCTCCTGTCTGCGATATTTATACTGTGGAATACGAGGCAGAGAAACATTGTCCTTAACCTGAATAGACACTGGCGGTACCTGCAACAGTCCTACGTCCGTGTCACCTGTAGCCCACAGCATACTAGGCACGTCCTTGAACTCATCGGGGAGAGTGGCGTCTTTGGCAAAGTGTTGCTTCGCCCGTGCCACATCAGGTCCAATCGTCATGTAAACACCGTCTGGGGAACAGAAAATGGTTGCATGCAGCCTTTTCAACAGATCAAGCCCCATTAAATTTTCCCCACAATTTGAAGTCAAAAGGAACGAGGATTTCACTGAAAACGGACCAATTGTCAAAGCAAGGGGCTTAGAGATGGGACTAACAACCGGCGTACCTATAAATCCCACCAAAACATTATTCTTGCCAGACAGTGCTGCCCCATGGACCAGCGAACGGGAAACGGAGCTGTTCATAGCACCCGTGTCATTCAAAAACATTTGAAAGGTACCAAGCAAACCCGCAGCAACATAGGGTCCGCGTTGATCAACATTCACCGAAACTGGTCCCCCAGCCTGTCCGTCGCTGTCCTAGCTGTGGATGGACATCCCTGTTCCTTCATCTACATCTTAATCCTCATGACAATACTGTCGTCCTCTAGGATCATCAAAGTAATTCTGATCCTTTTCAACATTCTCAGTTCATTCTGGTCTTCTCTCACCCTGACTTCCTGTTCCTCTACCACGTCCCCGAAAACCCCCTCTTCTAGGGATCCCACCAGCCTGTAGCAATTCAGGACACTCATTTCGCCAATGCCCCTCCTTCCGACAATATGCACATTGATTAGGTCCCACAGGTACATATGGAGCACTCGTTCCACCACCTCGCGGTACGGACCATTGCTGCTGCACTTGCGGCTGACCCCTTCCTCTTCCACTACTTCCCTGCACCTGCTGCAACAACACCTTTGTCTTCAATTCCTTCCCTTTCTTCTCTACAACCTGCCTCTGTTCGTTCTCTTGATGTTCATAATATTGCGCCATACTCAATATTCCAGAGGGAGTGGACGTGGACCAAGTACTTTCCGCTGCCTTCATCCGGGCTGCAATCTCAGGAAGCAAATTATTAACAAACCTGTCGACAAACAGCCGGACTCCACCATCCACTGACAAATCCTGACCACTGAAATCCAAAAACACCCCCTCGTACCTAGTAAAGAAATCTGACACACTCTCCTCTTTCTTCTGACAACATGCTGTAAGTTTATCCCAATCCACTTTCTTGGGAGCAATAAACGAATGCATGTACCTAATAATTCGGCCAGGTAAAGCTAAGACTTCCGCTCTTGGCTTCTCACCTGGCTTACGTTCTTGATCCCACAGCTTTATCTGATCCCATGTTGCTCCTAACTCTACCACGTGATCCACCAAGTGCACCTGCCTCCATATATCAATCGGCACCAGGAACCCAAAAAACAACATAATGTCAGCTAACGTCATAACTGTCGAATCGGCCGCTTCTGCCAGTTCTTTATAATAAGCAGTCGGATTCTTTCTGGGATCTGGCAACTGATTTTTAAGAGAAAGTACTTTGCTTCTCTTCCAGGGGGTATAAACCCATTGTTCTTGAAACCGTGCCCCCTCCCGGGGCCGAACAATGTCACCCACTGCATTTATTTCTGCTGGTGTCTCGGGATGATATATGGGGTGAACTTCTCTCATAGGGAACTGCGCTAATGCTGTGGAACCCTCTTTAAGCATCCTACCTCGATATTTGAACAAAGTAGTAACTTTATTCAACACAGCAGCAGGATCCATACCGGAACCATACACTTCATCTCGTATCTCAGAAACCTCCCTTGGGACCTCAGCATTAAAGCGCTGCTCCCACAAACTCATCAGCACTGTACACATATGCTTAAGCGCAAGTTGTTGCATAAGCGGTTCATACTGTCTCATCACACTCCATACATCCTCAACCATATAGATCGGATTTCGAATCCACTGCGCAGCGTGATTCGCCACCATCTCCTTTTCTTGATTACTTACTGCAGAACGCACCAACACCCTACTCACGTGTTCTTGCACTTTCGCTCGACTTCCCGGGACATTCCACTCACAGGCGTTCTATCAAATTGCATCATGGGAAGTGAAACATCCGCCGGTGAAAGAGTGGATGAAGAGACAGGTACCATCAATGAACGATCTTGACTAGAGGGAGTAAAGAAAGTCGAACCAGAAAATACAGAAACAGGTGCCACAGACGGAGAGCTATTACCCTCCAACCCGGACATCGATAAAGCAGTATAATACCCAGAAGGCGTCAAATGTAGACCCAGAATGTTAGGAGGTGGAGGAGGAGGACTGGTGGGGCCAAGAACCGAAGCCAGAGCCCTTGAAGCCGGGGCCTGGGAAGCTGGAACAATAGGATATATTTGTAGAGGAGCATAAGGTGGTGGGGGTTGGGTGTCTAACAAATCTTCAACAAAAGCATCACCTTCATTTTGAACGACATAACTCTTCTCAGCTTGCAGCCGAAACGCCCTATCTGCGCACTCAACACCTTTGTTTACCGTCACTTTATCATAAGCCATAGCTTTCTGCGCGATCGTCTGCGCCTGTCTTTTCCTCTTATTTTTTTCCTCTCTAATTCGCCGCTGCTTTGCCTCCTTCTGCCAAACCCTCAACATATCAAACATTGACTGCCTACTTTTCTTAGCAAACAGCTTTCCTTCTAGAAAATTAAACTTTTGTTCATCGAACAAACCAACAAGTGGCCACTGCAAATCAGCATTGTCCTTCGTATATTTATGCCATAAGGTGCTAAACATAATAAGGCCAATACCGTGCTTTATGTACATATCAAAATTCGGGGTACCCTCGGGAGGAGCAGGTTGTCTTTCCTCCAGTCGATCACTTGAACAACAACATCGACATACGAAACATCCAAGTTTACTAAAACACGGCATCTTAATATAAGATACTTACACAATTCCCACTGCGCAAAGCAAATCCACTTCTCTGTCCGAAAATCGTACACAAAATACACTCAAAAATCAGCACGAACAGACCTCTTAAGGTATGCGATACAACACGGCCCAAACAGCCTTTCAGTAAGCACCACTTAAGAATCTCTGTTACGTGTATGGATAGCCCAGCTCGACCCTGTTGTGATTAGACACGATCTAAGGCCTATCCTGCATCTTGAAGCTCGTAGAGCCGTTAACGACTCTCAAACCACCACGATATTCAGCCCCAGCACTCGTTCACACAATACAGTTCAAACTTGCTATTAAAGCACAGCCCAAGTAGCTTGTCCACAATACTTAAGGGTACAACTCAAGGTTCTGTCTTGTCAAAACGCGGTCCGGCACTGCCCGTGAGGTTCGCCACTAAGGCTCATCTCATCTGTGGCTCAAGACCACTGAGATACAGCTCGATGGGCGACCTCACCCTCACAGTCCGGTACCACTTATGGAGCACAGACCGATCGGTTCTGTCTCCCTCAAGTCGGTAGTGTGGCTCCGTCCACGAAACACGCCCTGAAGGCCCTGCCCCTCCCGGTGCTACCCGAGAACCACTATGAGACGGGTCTCAAAAACCCGAATCACCCAGAGCAGTTCAAGTTCACACCGAAAGGCGGTCAACGGTCTACCTCGCACGGTTCAGTCCAACACCACCTCAGGACTGGCACCAGTACATTTTCAAGTACTAAAACGTACACCAAGTCACTCACCTGTCAAACGCAGGTTTCACACATGAATCTCTACCCCGACTCTCCAGACCAATCTGGTCAGCTCCAAGGTCTCGCCGTCTCTGGACGCCGGCGTATCACCACTAGGCGTGGGCACCCTTGATCAAACGGGCGGGGCAAGCCACAGAAACAGAGCTCTATCTTGTGGGGGCCCCCGATCCGCCCGCTAGACCAGCCTGCACCCCGACCTCACAACCCGTTTGCGGGTGTGATGGGTGATTAATCGCGGGGTCCCTGTTTGGGCGCCAACTGAAGGAAGTGACCCGTATAGGGTCACTCGGGTTACTACACCACCTCTCGGCCTCACCTATCTCAATGAAGAGTCGGTCAACCAGTAGAGAATGCAAACAAGCAGTTTATTATCTATACTCTGCAGAGGAGCCCAAATACAACATGCACCATGCAATGCTTGCTAATGGACTGACTGGATAATCATGCGCAGCATAGTATGATACATCAAACACGTCATAAACATCTAGAGCACGCCTACAAGGGAAAGTTACAGGTTTAGGGATGCGTACTTTAGGGAGGCAGAGGGGCGTACATCACCAGCGCGAGGCAGGCACACGGTATCTCTTAGCCAAGGTCAGCCAGCTGCATCCCTGCTCCTCCCAACGTAGGAGAGGTGCTGCAAATAGAATATTACTTACGCACACAGAAAGGCTTATTCATAAGCGAGGCAGCGCCCCTTATTGGATAAAGAAACGAAACTGGGCGTATGATTATCAGGTGAACAACAAGTGTCATGGTGCAGCTGTCTGGGCCTACCTCGTTCGCAGTTTAGAGCTCACCTCGTGCCTAAACATAGCCATAATGCAAGATGGCGGCCAGTATACAAAATGGCTGCTACCTATCCAAGACTAACCTATTCTGTAAAACATTATCTTTCTTAATATAGCTCAGTGGGTTGTCAATATAGATGACTACCACTGCTATATTTAGCTATATAAGGCTAATCTAATAGCGTAACATTAGGGGCATAGCCCTATGATTATTTTGAAATATACACAGGGGCATTCGAACTTGCAGAACAGCCATTATTAAAGGTCTTGACTCAACAGATTCTCAACTGAATTGTAAGATGATGAAATTCCTGATACTCTATGAAAGATAATATGGCCCAATGACAAACACGCCTCCCTGTGATCCATTGACTGTATTTAAACCCTAAGCCAACTGTACAAACACACTTTATATTGAGCACTGATGTGATACCAATGGTGCACAGTCAAAATATCGACTTTTAAATATCGACCTACATTAATATTGTGTTTTAAATATCGTAGGGACAGAATATCGACATCAAGAATATCGGTGACCAGAATATCGACCTGAAGGTAAGAAATATTGTTTTTGTTAATATCGAAGTTGTTAATATCGATAGTAAAAATATCGATGTTAATAATATCGATGTTTATGTTAGTGTTATGTATTTTAGTATGTATTTTATATGTATGTGTTCCACATGTTTTGTTATGTTTTGTATTATTTTTTTAAATATATGTATTAATTGTTTAGAAGTTAGTAATTTTTTTTAAAGTAAATTTTGCGTTTTAGTACCGTAGCGGGTTGTGGGTTTATAGGGGAATAGGGTGGGAAGTAATTTAATTGTAATTAAGTAATTATTACTTTTTATTTATTGTTATTGATATTTAATTTATTGTTAATTAATTATTAATTTTTATTAATTGATTAATTGATAATTATATTAATTGTATACATTTTTTAGTGGAGCGGGTTGTGGGTTTATAGGGGATAGGGTGGGAAGTAAATTAATTATAATAAAGTAATTCATAATTATTATTTTTTGGTATTGATAATTACTTTATTGTTTATTAATTATTAATTAGTAATTAATTTTTATTAATTAATTAATTAATTGATAAATATATTAATTGTGTTAATTTAGTTTAGGAGTGGGTTGTGTGTTTATAGGGGAATAGGGTGGGAAGTAATTTATTATAATTAAGTAATTATTTATTAATAATTATTGGTATTGATAATTAATTTATCGTTCATTAATTATTAATTGGTAATTAATTTTTATTAATTATTATTTATTGGTATTGATAATTATTTTATTGTTAATTATTAATTGTTAATTAATTTTTATTAATTGATTAATTGATTAATTGATAATTATATTAATTGTGTTAAATGTTATGTGGAGTGGGTTTTGTGTTTATTGGGGAATAGGGTGGGAAGAAATTTAATGTTATTAAAGTAATTATTAATTTTCATTTATTGGTATTTATAAATAATTTATTGTTAATTTATTAATAAATCATTATTTAATTAAAACAATTATTTAATTGATAAGTATGTTATTTTTAACCCCTACGCTATCCAACACTTTCCCTACTGTTGCACTCTCTGGAGTGGGAATAGTAATTTTTACCCGTACGCTATCCAACACTTTCCCTACTGTTGCACTCTCTGGAGTTGGAATAGTAATTTTTACCCCTACGCTATCCAACACTTTCCCTACTGTTGCACTCTCTGGAGTGGGAATAGTAATTTTTACCCCTACGCTATCCAACACTTTCCCTACTGTTTCACTCTCTGGAGTTGGAATAGTAATTTTTACCCCTACGCTATCCAACACTTTCCCTACTGTTGCACTCTCTGGAGTTGGAATAGTAATATTTACCCCTACGCTATCCAACACTTTCCCTACCGTTGCACTCTCTGGAGTGGGAATAGTAATTTTTACCCCTACGCTATCCAACACTTTCCCTACTGTTGCACTCTCTGGAGTTGGAATAGTAATTTTTACCCCTACTCTATCCAACACTTTCTCTACTGTTGCACTTTCTGGAGTTAGAATAGCAATTATAACCATACGCTATCCAACACTTTCCCTACTGTTGCACTCTCTGGAGTGGGAATAGTAATTTTTACCTCTACGCTATCCAACACTTTCCCTACTGTTGCACTCACTGGAGTGGGAATAGTAATTTTTACCCCTACGCTATACAACACTTTCCCTACTGTTGCAATTACTGGAGTGGGAATAGTAGTTTTAACCCTTCCGCTATCCAACACTTTCCCTACTGTTGCACTCTCTGGAGTGGGAATAGTAATTTTTACCCTTACGCTATCCAACACTTTCCCTACTGTTGCACTCACTGGAGTGGGAATAGTAATTTTAATCCTTTCGCTATCCTACACTTTCCCTACTGTTGCACTCTCTGGAGTGGGAATAGTAATTTTTAGCCCTACGCTATCCAACACTTTCCCTACTGTTGCACTCTCTGGGGTCGAATAGCAATTTTTATCCCTACGCTATCCAACACTTTCCCTACTGTTGCACCCTCTGGAGTTGGAATAGTAATTTTTACCCCTACGCTATCCAATACTTTCTCTACTGTTGCACTCTTTGGAGTGGGAATAGTAATTTTTTTCCCTCCGCTAGCCAATATTTTTCTGTATTGTTTTACTTAATGTTGTGTATAATTTATTCTACAAAAATTAAAAATATTGTAATTTTTTTAATTTGTTAAATATATTTTTACATTTTTTAATAATAATATTTTTGCATGTGTATGTCTGTATTTATAATTTATCAAATATTTTTAACAAGTTATGTTATTAAAATAATTATTTATGAATATTATTAAGTAAGCATATATATTATATTTTATATGTATATGTTTAATTTATTTTAGCATTATATGTATCAGTTTTTATTTTTAAACATTTTTAAATAATTTTAACTATGTTTCTTTTAATTATATGTATTATTTACTTTATTTTAGATTATTTTTTTAACATTTAAAAAAAACTATATTTTTTACAACGATATTTTTGACATCGATATTTAATTTTCGATATTTTTGTACTTACCATGATGTAGATAGGATGTTGATATTCTTGACTTCGATATTTTTGTCGCGATATTTTTGTACCTCGATATTTTTGAGGTCGATATTTTGTCAGTGATTCGATACCAATATCGCCAATAATCTTTATGATATAGTAACATGCTCCATTTTAGTTTGTTTTACATGATATGAAAACTGTCTTTTTAAACAATTTAAATGCCTTTTAAACAATTTAAATGCCTGTTAATTAACTGCACTTTTTAGGACATTGTTATGGTTTTTATTAACTCAAACAATAAAGCTCTGATTGATTGATTGGCACTGTTAAGGTACTGCTTGCTCTAAACACCTTTTACCACCGCTTTATGAACATATGATTCTGGAGGTGGTAATGGGTAACATGAACTTTGGGGCACATTTGCTGTGTGGCATCTTGAATTGTGAGTGTCGTGTTCTGTGCTGCTTTCTTTTGAAGCTGCATTATTGCAATGTGATTTTGTTTTGTTGCACTGCAGTTTTTGTGTTGCTTTCTGTTTTGATTGTTACATTGTGATGCGCCATGTTATGTTTTATTTGTGATGTTATGCTGCTTTGAGTAGTTGTGTTAAGTTTAGTTATTTACTTTAGATATGTCAACATATACTGCTATCTTTACAGTCAAAAGCAGCACATGCCTTAAACTTTTCTATGGCAAGCAACAATTTGCCACTTTCTAGGATTTCATATGCAGATAGAATTTACGTGTATCCACTGCTTGCTTCCAATATATTAAAACATGTAGTAGACGTTTATCAGATAAAACCTTAAAATGACATTTGTATTTACCTGAGCACAGTGATAGTCATGAAGTATCAACTACAAAGTCAATACCATGTCCACTTTTGACAGTCAGAGCATATGGAATGGAATGTATATTCGTCAACATTCACATCAACAATTGTGCAGTCATACAAACAAATACAAACTCATAGAAACAAATATACATACAAATACTATCAACACAACGACACATTCACAATTGTAAACTAAATGTGTACGAAGTAAACAGTCCATAAAACAAGCAATATTTATTCAGGACGCATATTTACCCCACATGTACGTTCACACCACTGAAGAAATGTAAAAACGAAGACATACACTAATCTGATAGCTTGTTACCGTATGCTAAATAAAATACATGATTATAAATTCCAGGGAGGGGGTTGGGGGATGATTATCATACCCGAGAAATCTGATATCCAGGGATTGAAATGTAATTGGTGTGATAATTATCACATATTACGAGGTAAGCTCTGCAAAACTGGGCACATCATGCTGATTTGGGTGCTATCTGCAACAAAATCTGGATGTCTCAATGTTTATCTGTTATTTCCCTGGGTTTATATATATATATTTGACCTGCTGATATGTACCTGGAGAACACTGCAGGTGTGTGGACTTTTATGTCACCTGGTAATTACCTGGTGTGGTAAACTCCACCTACTCAAACTTCTGGCCCCTGTGTGGGTTTGCACAAGTTCAGAATTAGTTGGTCCTCTTTTAATCATCAGGGCTTGGGTGCCTGTCACTCACTTAAAAAAATAGAATAAGGAAATTTATTTGAAAACTTTTTAAATGTAAGTTAAAGTTAAATACGGTGCAAACAATAAAAGTTTTAAAAGATCTATGTGCCGTAACACTATACAGAATGCAACAATTAGTAAATGCACAAATCTAACGCCGACTCACCCAGAATAATCACCAATACACAATTACAAAGCATATTCCCGTGACACAGTGTATTATTTTAGGCTAGTTAAGGATTTTTTTTCCAATATTCATGCGTATATGAAGACATACAAAGGTAGAATAAAATAGCATGAAGATTTTCCCAGAATATATTTGGTTTGTAAAGTTCGAATTTTAAAATGGTGTCACTTGTTTTAAAACACTTCTGTATTCATACTTTTTTTTAAACGTTTCCTGCCTGAGATAGTTATCTACAGTTCCATGTGTAATGTTTAGCATCTCCAGATGCCTGAACAGATAATGGAGTCAGCCCAGTTGTGATGCTTATCTGACAAATGACCGATCTCAATTATATAATCAGATAAGGACTATTAGTTTTGGTATATAATAAACTGTAATTGTGTTCCTTTGACAAAGGAACCTTGATAGTCAGCAAGAGACCACAGAACTGAGGCTGTCCCTTTGATTTCATTGCAGCTCTCACCACAGGAAATGTGCACATTCGGTGCAAGCAAGATAAGTGCCATATACTTCTGCATTTTATCAAATCATCTTTAAGCAAACCCCGCCCCAGGAAAATGGGGTTTATCCTTTACATAATGCTACCGCCGAAGTAGTAAGAAGTGGTTTGTCCCAAACTGTTTTTTTTGTTAGGTTATGAACTTTCTTGGCTGGAGATCCTTTGACCACAGATCAGTTATTTATCAAAACAGGAAAGATGACACCAAAGATTTCCTAACTATCTTTTGCAGAACCCTTTGGAAGAAATCTACAAAAGTGTGAGCTTTGTCCTTAACTGACAATAGCTGTGGCCTAGTTAGATTTCTATTAACAGGAAACTTTTTGTGTTACATTATCTTCGCAAAAACAATTGAGGCATAAGCAAAAAATGTGAATTATTTTAACTTTTTTGCAAAAATATTTTTATTGCACTTATGCAGTAGAAAGGTCGATATGATGTAAATATGATGAGCTGTTATGAGTGTGCAATCAACCTATAACCTATTTGAGAACTTAACTCGCAAATCATAAAAGGCTTTCTTGTAAGTGTTGATGTCAGTATGTCGTCTATTGCTTATTGTATCATTCGTTCAGTTTTAAGATATGCGTGTCTCAAATTGTATAATCAGATAGTACCCTGAGAGCACTAAACACATGGGGGCATATTTATGAGAATGTGGCGCAGCACAGCAAGTCACCTTGCTGCGCTGCGTCACAGGGAAAAGGCAGGAATGCACCGTAATTAAAAGAATACAATGCATTCCTGTCCTTGTCCGTGTGCTGGCGTCATTTTGGCTGCCTAGTGCCAATGCAGGCACCCTTGCACAATGGTGCACGGGTGCCTGTGTTGCATGATGGATTGTTTTTGTACAGGAAGGGGAACCTTGCTGCACAAAAACAATCCTGAGAGGCAAATTTATCTTTCTATATGTGCAGCAGAATGCATGTGTGAGTATTAATCGTGCTATTTGTTTGGCTACTAAATGCACAATATTGCTCGTTAATGACTGAGAGCCTGTGACAAAAGACATTTGCAGCCGGATTACAACATTTTTTGATTAGCTATTTTATCTCCTTAGTGGTAAGCTAAGGTAATGCTTGCTCCAAACAGGTTTTACCACAATATTATGAATATAGAATTCTGGAGGTGGTAATGTGTGAAAAGAGCATGTGTACATATTGTGGCAATTTGCTGTAGTGGTGATGTGTTCTGTTCTTTTGTATGCCACTGTATTGTTATGCTGAATTATTCCAGTGTCTTTTTGTTGTATTGTACTGCAGTTTTTTTAGGTACTGTTTTACCAGTTTTAGGTACTGTTTTCACTGTTCTGTTGTGATGGGCCCTATTATACCTTACATTTGTTATCTTACTTTGTGTTTGTATTGTGTTATGTTATGTTGTTTACTTTAGATATGTCAAAAATGCTACTACATTTCCAGCCAAAAGAAACTTTAAAATTCTTGTATCAAGCAATCATTTACCATTGTCTTAGGTGGTGAAAGATTGCTGCTCGAGCTCTCAACTACTTAAGACACCAGTCAGCCTAAAACTGTAGCAGAGACTGAGGGCCTTACATCAGAATGTGATAGATGTCCTGCCCATTGCATTGTAAGTTCCATAGGCTATAATGCACTTAATATGTGGAGGATGGGACAATATATGGAGGATCTGCCACATATGTGATGGAGCATCCCATCAGTCAAACTCTAAACAAAGCCCTGAGTCTAAACTTAGCACTCACAGTGCTCACTTTATTTGATTTGACTCAAATTCTTATGTTCAGAACCCCCAGCAAGAATCAGCCGATACCTTAGAGCCTCTTCTTTGACATGGAGATGGATTGATTCTCTGGTAGCACTCTCTTAAGTCCACTGAAATATTTTACACTTCTCTTGCTTGCATTTCTGTTCTCAACCCTACACCCCTGCACTACACCAGACGATCAACACCTACCTGCAAGACAGTATCTGAGGTCGCATGCCAAATATAAGCATGCCATGCCTCTATATTACAATTCAGGGTACTTTAATTATGTTTCCATATTTCACCAAGTTCGAATTTCAATATTTAGTTATTTTGCTCTGATGATGAATGTATATAGCATATAAAAAGACCATAATTTTAATTCAATGAGGTGCCCATCTGTCTCATTACTTGGGAATGCAACCTCAACATCATTTGGGCCAACAAGTGAAGCACACAGGTGTGAAAATGCACCGTTAGTCCCTGAACAAGGTACTGCATGAAAACCTTTCATATGTCGTTTCACTGGTGACCTCATTAGTAACACCAGCTCATTGCTCAAGCCAACCATCTTGAAAATAGACCAAGAATCAAATGATCTATGATAAAAGATGGGAATTTACGCTAAACCTAATCCATACCCACTTTATGGATCAAATAAATCATGACATCTTTAGAAACAGAGTGAACCAGATAGTATAATTCATTAGGGCTCCTTACAAGTGTACTACCCTTTTGACAACAAGCCAATGCCAGTAATTGCTTATCTTAAAAGAAGTAGGACACAAAACATTTATAAATGACCACAGAGTTGCTAGCTTGCCATAAGTTTCATAGGTAAACAAGAGAACAAAATTGTATCCCGAGTAAAGCACAACACACAACGAACACATTATGAATAAGTTATGGATTAAGGAAGAAATTCCACATAGCTATTATACGGTGTATGTTTGGATGCTAAAGTGACATCTTTTGACCTCCCCTCTCACAATGACATTGCAAGACTTTAAATCTGATGACATGAGAGGAATACAACCATATGATTTTAACACTGAACACATCTCAGAAACTAATATAGGAGTGGGAATATGTTCACATTATTGGGCTGAATTAGTGTTTGGCCGACAGAATTTTCTCCATCGGATGGTGGAGGACATTAACTCCACCATCCTGAGGGACTGCCACCTGCCAAATCTCTCTAAATTGACAGAAACCGTTGACATTGCGGTTTCTGTGAATGTAGAAAAAGTTTGATCGACAATATCATCAGCATTGATGGCTGGCCATCAAACTTTTCAAATCGTTTTTGTTTTCAAAAACAAACTCCTAAAGTCAGGTACAACTGAGGTAGCACCTAATTTCTTTATTTTTTGTTAAATATTTTTTATTTAAGATTAAAGGTAGTAAACAATACAGTTGTCAAACAAAATGTAACACATTATACATAGTATAGAGTTGATAAACTTATTAGTCAAGGAATCCCTTGAAAATCAATGAATTATGAAATTCAACTCAAATAACCAGAAATAGCTAAATGAAGCAGTAATATTTATCTATATTTGATATATTTTTTACAAAAAGAGAGAGAGGAAGAAGAGATAGAGAAAAGAAAAGAGAGAGAGAAAATAGAATGAGATCTATAAGTTTTAGGAAAATGATGAGTGTGAAGACAGAAAAGTAGTGAAAGGTAGCAAAGTAAATCAGATTTAATTTTTGAAATATCAAAGAAGATGAGACAATAGATATTCTATGTTCATCACAAATAAGATTCCACCAAGCTAATATACATATTTTAGAATTATCTTTCCAACAAGTTAGTATAACTTTAAAAGCAAGTGCAATAAAATGAACAAATAGTACAGATTTTGGAGAATGGTTATTAAAATCAGCAGACATAGTACCAAGAAAAACATTTTTAATAGATAATGGAACATTACATAAAAAAATAATTAAACATTTTGACTAAATAGATTTCCAAAACTCAGTCACTTTAGGACAATCATATAATAGGTGGGTCAAAGTACCAGCAAAAGAGAGACATGACCGGCATAGGAAAGAGGCAGAAGAATCAATTTTATGAATAAGGGAAGGAGTAATAGCAGTTCTATTATACACAACAAATAAGCATTAAGTGATATTGGCAGCTTTAGGGATACTAACGAGTTTGCACCACAATTTATCCCATTGGTGAACAGATAGTGATAGAGAGAGGTCTGTCTCCCATAATAATTCAATAGAGGATTTATTTCTCATAGGTATAGGGGAGGATAGAAACTTATACATGAGAGATGCTTTGGGGATGGAATCGTAGGTAATATTATATAATGGTGTCGAAGAAGTGAATGGAGTAGAGTCAGGAGCAAAATTATTGTTTAGTAAAAAGGATTGGAGCACAGGAAGTAATTGGTTATATTGTTGTAGGCAGGAATCAGGTAGGTTATATCGTTCTTGTAATTGAGCAAAAGATATAATGGAATTTTGAGAGACCAAATGATAAACATTGAAAATACCCTTTTCCTTCCAATGTTTGAAATAAAATGATTTATGACAAAATTTAATACATTTATTGTACCAAATAGAAGATGCAAAAAAAGATTGAAAAAAATCAGACCCTTGGGTAAATATTGTATGTAACAAATGTTGGGAGTATTTTAAAATTGGGTTTTTAGATATGAATGTACAATTAGACATGAAAACAACATCATAAAATGAAAAGTCATGCAGTAAAGAGCGTTCAAAAATAATCAATTTTGATATAGGAGAGTCATGGTATTCTTTGGTCAAAGCATAAAATTGTCGAATTAAAAGGCAGTATGATATAACTTAAAGTTGGGAAAACGTACACCTTCTTCAGTCTTTGGTCAAATTAGTTTGGATAAAGCAATACGGGCATGGTTTTTATTCCAAAGGAATTTAGTACAAATAGAAGTAATTTGGGAAAAATAATAATTAGGAATTTTGAAGGGTAACATAGAGAGCATAAAAAGAACATGATGGACGATCATCATTTTAATGGTATTTAAACTACCCCACCAGGATAAATAAAGAGGGGACCAGGTAGAAAATACATTTTGAAGTTTAAGTTTTAGAGCATTAAAATTATGAGCGAGTGTATTGGAAATGGTGGGAGAAAACCAGACACCCAAGTACTTAATCTTAAATGGACACCATGCAAAATTAGTATTGTCAAACATGTAACGATAGCAGGAGGAGTTTAATGATAAAATCTCAGTTTTAGAAAAGTTTAATTTGTAACCAGAAATACTAGAGTATAAACCAATCTCTTGCAAAAAGGGTTCTAGGGAAGCGGGCGGTTAGACATATAGACCAGAATATCATCTGCATAAGCTGAAAGTTTGATTTCTAGAGAGTTGTATTTAAAACCAGCTATAAGAGGATTACACTGAATACACTCAAGAAAGGGCTCCAAACAAAGAAGAAAAAGCTAAGGTGAAAGAGGACAACCTTGTCTAGTGCCTCTATGTAAGTTAAAATAAGGGGATAAACAACCATTAACAAAGACACAAGCACGTGATTCAACATATAGTAATTTGATAAAAGTGATAAACTTTGGGCCAAAACCAAACCGGTAAAGAGTAGTAAACATAAATTGCCAATTTATACCATCAAAAGCTTTTTGAGCATTGAGTGACAGGGCAGCAAGAGGAGATGGATATTTTTTCCCAAGGGCAAGGACGTTAGAAAACATTCTAGCATTATCGGTGGGAAGCCTGGTCAGGTTTAACAAGAAGGGGAACAACATCCTTCAAATGAGATGCCAGAATTTTAGCAAAAATGTTACAATCATAGTTAATTAATGAAATTAGACAATAGTTTTTACAGAGGGTAGGACCCTTATCTGGTTTAGGGATAATGACAATAAGGGCATCCAAAAAGGAGCCACTGGCTTTAGAGCTAAACAAAAAAGAATTAAAAAGTTTTAGTAATATAGGGGCAAAAATAGAGGAAAAGGAAGAAATAAGCTCAACAGAAAAACCATCTGAACCAGGAGCTTTGGTCTTTTTCAAAGACTTTATAGCATCAACAACTTCTTCAAGAGTAACATCTCTTTCAAGAGTTAATAGAGTAACAGGAATGGAGGGAGGATTAGGGAGGTCATGAAAAAAAGTTTTAATATCGCACTCAGAAGTACTTGCATCCTCTGTGTATAGGAGTTCATAATAGGATTAATAATATCAGAATCAGAAGACATTATAGTGTTGTTACGTTCATTACGAATAGGGCCAGTATTTTTCCAATCCAATTTGATTTTTAAATAATTGGCCAACATTTTACCAGCTTTATTTTGGCGTCCATGGTATTTAGATGTCATTTCAAGGAGGACGTTGCAAGCATCAACTGTAGCAATCTTATTCAGGGCAGACTTGGCTTTAATCAGTTCCTGTACGTTAGAGGAGGATATGGAGGTGAAATAGGTATGTTCAAGAACTTTAATATGTTGGAGAGCTGAGAGGTAGTTGGAATCCAACATCCTTTTCTTTGTAGCAGAGTAGGCAATAGTGAAGGCCCTGAAAGAAGCCTTAAAAATGTCCTAATTATTATGAACAGAAGTATCCTTAGATTGATTCAATTGAAACAACTCATTAATAAAGTAGGTCACTTCCAAAATAAAGGTTTGGTCTGATATTGAGGAATTACTAAATTGCCAACGTCCCTGCTTAGAAGTTTTAAGAGACATATCAATAGACAAAACAGGGGCATGATCAGAAATAAAAATAGAACCAATTTCTGATGATTGAATAGAGGGGAGTATGGATTTAGAGACTAAAATATAATCAATTCGAGACATAGTGTGATGTACATTAGAAAAGAATGTAAACTCATATATATCCGGGTTACAGGTTTTCCCTATATCAAAGAATGGACAAGAGGCAATGGCAGATTGAAATGCTTTGTGAGACTTATCAGGTTTAAATTTATAATTAGATTTTCTATCAGTAAACAGGTCTAACCAGTCATTAAAATCACTGGTAACAATAATATTGGGATTAGTAATAGAAGATAACTTTAATTTAACATTTTACAAAAATTCAGGATCAGATTTCACAGGACGATAAATATTAGATAAAGTAACTTGCTTTTGAAATATAATAGCATCAACCAAAACCCATCGTCCATTCGAATCACATTCAGTTGATAAATTCTGAATATTCAATGACGTGTAGCATAGAATAGCTACACCACCTTTAAGGTTAACTGCAGGAGAGAAGATAACCTGACCAACCCATTGACGCTTAAGTTTAAGTGATTGAACATCATTACAATGCGTTTCGTGCAAAAAAACAACATGTCCGTTAAGTTTTGATAGGTGAGAAAGTACCTTTTGACGTTTGATAGGATGACCCAGACCATGAACATTCTATGAGACAACATTGAACATCCTGTGGGGTGAGGGAAAGTATACGAGGAACAGGTACAACAGGCTGCAAAACCAATAAGAGAGACAAAAAGACACTATTTCTCAACAATAAAATAACAAGGAAACAGTCATTGGGGGAAAAAAAAGGATAAAGTAAACACTTATACAAAAATAAGAGAAATAAGAAGAGGAAACAAGGAAGAAGGGAAAGAAAGCCAAATAAGAGAGAGAAATAAATGAAGTAAAGGAAATAAGAAAAAGAAAAATGCAAGACAGATCAAGGATAAAAATCCAGATCTGAAATTAAGAGAACAAAGGGTAAGCAAAGGGCATGATAGCGCCAGGAGTAAGAACGACAACAGAGAAGGAGACTAGAAAATGTATAAAGAATAGCCATAGACTTAAATATTTAACAACATCAAGCATCAGCCTCCATAGTCTGACTTGTAATATTTAGAAAAAAAGTTTTTAGTGTAGCCGGATCATCAAAATATCGTGAGACACCTTCATGGGTGATTTTACAGAGGCAAGAGAGTAGAATGCCATAACGAATGTTTAGTTGTCTCATCCAGGGTCGAAGGGCTAGGAATTCTTTTCGACGAGCATTGGTTGCATTGGAAATATCTTGAGAGATGAATATGTTATGGCCAGACCAGACCAGGCAACGCTTTTCCTTAGCAGCTCTCAAGACGCGCATCAAGTCAGTGAATTCCAGAAAGAGAATTATGATACCACGTGGTTTAGTAGAGTGGTGTTGAGAACGGCCCAAACGATGTGCTTGTTGAATATTAAGAGGAGGTGCAGTTTGAAGGCCAAGTAGATCAGGTAGAAACTTCTTCAGGAAGGTCAAAAGGTCGGGACCTTCAAGATTCTCAGGAAGACCATAAAGGCAAAGATTGTTCCTTCTGTTTCGGTTTTCAAGGTCTTCGGTGTGTAATTTGAGAATTTTAATTTCTTGTTCCAACATAGGTATTTTGGTATCCATGTCCTGAAGATCACCAACAAGCCGTTCCAACGTAGACATCTTACCCTCCATGATGATCCAAGGGTCTTCAATTTGTTGTAATTTTTTGTTAGTTGCACAAATGAAAGGTTGAAGGATGCACACCTCATCCAAAATAGTGTCTAAAACAGGATTATGAGATGACAGAATCGGCGAAGGAGGATAATTGTTTGCTCTGTTTGGTTTTGTACCTGAAGAAGATGGCTTGGAAGATGTATTTAAGTCACTGGCCATCTTGACGAAATGAGTTGAATGCTGTGTGAGCTTTTAAAAAGACTGAATCCTGCCCATGTACTTAAAAAAATTATATGAATAATTGTAGAAGCACAAAAATTCAGTATAAAATGATATTTATAGAATTATCAAGCAAAATTATATAATAGTTTCATTATAATTCCTGTATGGGCAAGGAGCAGGTTGACATTATACACTAGGACCTCCTCATTCCAAGAAAAACATACTTGAGGAGGAGTGCCAGCTGTCAAGTAAGCCTGAGGAGGCTGGAAGTCAAGCTGCTTGCGTGTGTAATAGAAAAATCACCACCATGGCACCAGAAGCTAAGAATGTACCTGGACAATTCTTTTGGTACACTAAATTGCGGCTATCAGATGAAACCCGAGAAGGCAGGAAATCTATGACTCGAGCGACGTGTTATAAAATGGCCGCTCGCGCGTATGAGGAAAAATCCCCTCCGTGGCACCAGGAGCTTAAAGACGTACCTCCAATGATTCATTTTTGGTGAGGGAGGTTGCAGCGAAGTTCGGAAGCGGAAGACCATGTCAGGAGAAGCAAGGCATGGCGAGGAGAGGCTATAAAAAATGCCGAAGCTCCGTGGTCGTAACGGAGCTCAGCAGTCCGCCGCCATCTTACATCAGTGCGGAAGCACGCCCCCAGCACCTAATTTCTAATCCAGAGCTGTGCCTTAATTATGCACTCATCCATGGATTTTGCCTGCACAAATTTCAGCAGGTTTTACTTGCAGGAATTTTGCAGATTGAAAATGTGTGAAGTAAAACTGAACATGAGTGTTATCCCTCAATCTAACTGCAGAACTCGGATTGGCTAAATAAAACACCCATGGGGTAAAATTACAATGTGTGTTATCAGTATTTTGCCTCCTGGTTTTCCCATGGATCTCAGATTGAGGCGCCGAGTATTCAATGAATAGATTAATGTTTCATTTGGAGCACCATACCATTAAAAGACCAATGATTGCTGATTTGCTAAAATACCAAGATTTTAAAGTATTCTGTTTTGTTTGCAAGAAGCGTAGATGTTGAAACTCTACTATCTCAATGACACCTTTGTTAACGTGTCAAAATGAATAAAATTTAGGAAGAAATAATGCATTGTGCTCTGCGCTAAGGTGAAATATAAAACATTCCTACAAATATTGTACTCTTTTTAACAATTGTATCTTTATTTGGAAAATATTGCAGATTATTTTAATAATCATTATTTAGAGCAAACACAACTTTCATCAGTTAGTAATGTTATGGTTGCAAACTGTTTATTACTTAAAAATATATACTGCCTTAAATCATATAACATTATATATTAATTCAGTATAGGATGTATATTTTAATGAATAAAATTATACCAAAAGGACAAAAACCCAATCAGTAGAACCAGAGATATGCAATTTCAAAGCTTTAGTGAAATAGCACCTAAAAGCACAAGGTGCATCTCGTTATAATCTGGTCATACTAGACTAGGGGAGCATCACTAATTCAGGCCGATCGTGATGGAGCATGGGTTGGATAGAGAGACCCGGTAGGTCCTGCTGAAAAAGTTACCTTCTCAAAGTCCAAGGCGAAGAGTTCCGCTCACGTTGGAGAAGGCTGCAAGGAGTAGAGGGAGTATCATGGATGGTCGTCAATGTGGCGCAAAAAGCCAGCCGGGCATGGCAGACTGTCCTTGCTGTAACTTGAAGAGCTGGTTGGGTGTTGTGGATGAGCGTTGCTGGATCTTTGTGTTGTGGTCACCAAGGGCTGTCGTTTCTGTAGGACACAGTGCAGATCTTGCATTGCTGGTCGTTTTTGGCAGTCGCTGTCGTGTGAAGAGCAATTCTCATTGGAGCATTACGTTGATGGTCGTCGCAGGTGGTAGAGTCTCAGTGGGAAGGGGCCCGTTTGCGGTCACAAACAGCAGAAACCTCAAGATTTCATCTTGTCTTCTTGCCAGCCAAGATTCTAGGACATGGGGGTACCTCTGGGTGATCAGGAACTCACTCCAGCAGAAGCCAGCAGGGCTCAGGCAGGTCCAGTTGCTGGTCCAGACAGGTCCAGTGCAGCGGGTCAGCTGGCCAGTTGCAGAGAGGCCACTGGAGCTTGTTATATGCCTGTAACTCACACAGTAGGTCAGCTAACTGACCCTTGGAGTCACTCAGGTTAGCCTGGTATGAAGGTAAGCAGGTACATTCTTCCTTTTCAGTCAGCACGGAAGTCCTCAGCAGCATGGCAGACCTATGGCAGCAGGGCAGTTCTGTTCTTTAGTGTCTACACGTCCAAGAGTGTTCTGAAGAGTGGCTGTGGAGATCCAATATTTATTCCCGGTTCCTGCCTTTAAAATGTGGGTATTCACTATACTACATCTGTATATATGCCAGAGTCTACAGAAAAATTGTCTCAAAGACCCTCGACCATGTTTTCACAACCAGTGGTGTATATTATCTCCGCTGGTGTGGGTAGTATCATCATTGGGCCTTTCACTTGAGTGCCCTGTTCTCCAAGTGATAACGTCCTCCACCAGAAGGGAGACTGTCTGGGTGATGACAGTGTCAAGATCTGGGAAGTATATCATAAAATTATCTCCTATCATATGAGTAAGATGTATCAAACGTGAGGATATGAATAAAGCTAAAAACAGACCTGTACTGTACGGATGAGTTATTGATCTGCAACACCTAGTGGTCAGGTTGACATGTTTTGGCCAGGATGTGCCCCTACGGGTCTGTGGCCTTCATCAGGACCATGTGCACTGGAACCCTAAAGTTTAGGATGTTCCTCAGGCTGTGTGAGTAAGTATACTAACTTACAGATCTTTGTCAAGAGTCAACTCTCTGCCTAAGACGGGTCGTTGTTATAGGCGCAGTCTGTATACTGTAACTATCTTGATCAAATTGGTTTCCTTAGAGCCCAGTGAGATACTGTATGGAGTGAGACTGAAACTTGTGCGTTTAGGTATCTATCTACCTTTGGGTTGATCAGCTCAATGGTGGTGGGTGTATGTTAAAAAAGTATACAATGTATACCTGGTAGTGAATTGCTAACGTGAAAATATACTGCAGTATAAAATGTGAAGTAATACCTTTGGAAGGAAGACTGGATCACACACCATTTCTGCCCTTAGATAGATAATGGGGGAATGTGGGTTCACGAAACAATGGGGAATTTACTTGTCCAATACATTGCATTTTCTTCTTGGGCAAAATTATATCATTTCTCTCCATAAATCATGAGTGCACCCTTCTTGGTCCTATTTTAGAAGTAAAAGCATATATTAATTTCTGGGATGGATGGCGTACTAATGTTAAAGAGCCCCTATATAGGGTGGAAATGTTTACCATAGGATGTGTGTGAAGGTATAGAAGAGTGAACAATATCATATTTAGCAATTACCTTAAGGGGGGGTTTTAATGTGGCACATGGGATGCGGAAACGCTTGGAACGGTATTTATCCAGACTTTTAGCATTCATTGTTTATTGGTTTTCATTATTTTAATCAAACTTGACATGGACCATGAGCTTCTTTATTAGATTGAGTGTCTTGCTTTTAAAATAGTAATGATTGTATATCAGAATAAGACTTTAGCTTCAACGGCTGCTCCTCTGCAATGGCGGAGGAGCGTCGCCCCACTGCCTTGCTCAGAGCTAGCAGGTGAAAAATAATACGATGTTCTATCATCGTTTTATTTTTCATTTGCCGGCTCTGAGCCATCGTGTGCAGGGAGGGGAAAGGCCGAGGCATGGGATGAAGGAGGAGGAGTGCTATGTGCACTTCTAAGTGCTCATGTGTGTTTGGCCGGCTGTCTCAGGCCAGCCAAACACACATGCGCACTTAGGTTTCTCCAGCTCGGCTGCATTGAACAGCCGGGCCGGAGAAACTCCACACACTCCCTGTCCTGAGCGGAGCATCTTTTCAGCCCACTCAGGCCAATCGCAGTGCTGGTTTCATAGGATGAGAGCAGTGCAGGGATTGCATAGGGAGTCTGTCTCAGGGGCTGCTGGGACCAGGAAGATCACAGGAGGTGGGACGCGATGCAGGAGGCAGCTGGCGGCTTAAGGTAAGTTATTTTTTTAATATTATTATTAACACCCCCCCCCTGCGCTCCCCTCCCGCATTCCCTCAACCCGCCTCACCACCCTTTGTTTTTGGCTGCTGCCACTGTTCAGCTCTGTCAATATAGGCCTCGTAATGACGGTCCAGGTAAAGGATATGGTGTTACTACACTTTGATATTTCTGATATGACCAGGTGTATTACATACACACCAATACAAGATTTACAACCTAAAATATGACATTGCATGCAACATAAAGTTTTGCCACACTCAAATCTGTATGTTTTGCGACTTTGTGAATGCTTTCCCACATTTACAGTGTACCAACTTTTTCCTTGTGAAATAGATAGTGAATGTACCTAATATGTGAGTTTTCCAGCACAACCCGGATTGTGATGGCATCTTCTGTTTCCTCTTGAATCTGCATTACAATTGTACTCATAATGAGATCCTAAGAGGGTAGCAATAACATTTCAAGGAGTCCTTAAGAAATACACTGTGGAAATTGTCTGAATGAGTGTCTGTAGTGTATTGTGGTAGCTCGGCTAAAGAAAGTATTATATTTTTGTTAGCACTGTGTCTTCTTGCAAATGTGTTTGCTGTTAGATCCTACTAAATTTCAGAGCAAACCAATTAGAATATACTTTTTAAATCCATGCACATTCATTCGAGACACCTTTTAAACAGCTCAAAGGGTAATTCTAATTTGCAATGCTTCCCAATACCCTTGGCATCCAGCAGAATTTCATCAAAACAAGCCCCAATATTGTCTTTGAGGATAACATAAGCGCCTTTGCATTTAACATTGACACGTCACCCTCAGGCCTACCCTAGAGCAAATACCTTCAAAAGCAAACATTTTTAAATGAAAAAAAATCCCAAGTGTTGGAGGTAGTCTGTGTTACCCCCTTGCATTTGTTTAATCATAACGCCCTGTATCAGACCACCCAGCGTGTGTTTTCAGTAGCAAACTAGAACAGTGTGAATCAGCATCTATTGACGCATATCTGCAAAGCTTTGCATTTTTGCAGGAATGCAGTTTTTTTCACGAATATGGCATGTTTACCACCTTTCATTTCCAGGTGAAGGCAATGTCAGGTTATGTGTATGTGCAAAGCACACTATCATCCGCAAGAGAATCCTGGAGCTGGGCAGGTGCGTGTGCCTAGCCTTGCCTGCGGTAGGTTGGTTAATTGAAAAGCAAAATTTCGCAATAGTTAGTCATATATAATGCTAGGCCTCCTCCGAAGATGCTTTACTTAACCTTGAGTGCAATCTCGGTGGAATTTCTGTGTGTAGAATTCATAAAGAAATTACATTTTGCAGAGTTACCATCTGAAGTTAATTCTTGATTTGTGATTTGAATCAAAACATTTACTAGCACAATATCCAATGCAGGCAAAATTGCAAATCATTCAAAACAGATTGCATCTGCTGGTCTGTTTTTCAGACAAAAATCTAGGCAAACACAGACTACTCTTCTGAAATTGTTTGGAAAATGGGCGCTGATGTCAAATGCAAAATTCATCTAATTATCTAATTCTACTTCTCAGTAGAGATTTAGGTCCTCATTTAGGTTATGTCATGCCATTTAATTTTTAAAACGCGAACAAATACCCGAAGGTTTCAAGGCGACCACAAGACTCGCTCACTTACTTAGGAAAAACCATGGGGCATATTAGCAAGACCCACGTTAAAATTATCGCCGTTTTAGCGGCAGGAAACTAGCCGCTAAAACGGCGAAAATGGGCTTGCTAATATGCGTTATAGAATTCCAATAGAAGCCCAGGTTAGATGTCCTGCACATCTAACCTGGGCTTCTATTGAATTCCATAACGCATATTAGCAAGCCCATTATCGCCGCTTTAGCGGCAGTTTCCTGCCGCTAAAATGGAGATAATTTTAACGTGGGTCTTGCTAATATGCCCCCATGTTTTTAGGTTCTTCCTGAACAGGGACAGGTTTGGAATGGACCTGATGGACAGAGGAAGTGGGTTCCATTCCTTCACTGTAGAGTTTACAAATCCTCTACCTCCCCAGATTGCTCGTTTAAATCTGTTGCCGATTACAATACTTTGACGCACGTAGTGCAGCAAGCCTTCCTGCTGCGCTGCCGTGGGTCAAAATAAAAGGGCAGGAATGTGCCGCATCTACAAGATACAGCGCATTCCTGTTCTTTTCCCCAGCACTGGCGCACAATGTGCTGCCATGAGCCAACGCAGGCACCCTTGCGCCATGGTGCAAGAGTGTCTGCGTTGTAGTGGTGATTGTTTTTGTGCAGGAAGGGACACCTTCCTGCACAAAAACAATCACAAGAGGTGTTTTCCTCTTTCTATGTGTGCTGCAGAGTGCAGCACACATAGAAAAAGGAAAAACAAGGAGAAATATAGGTATTTCTCCTCGTTGCGCCTCCCTTATGCCTCCCCTGGAGAGGCGTAGGTATCGCATTCCCAGGTCTACAAAACCTTTTAAATCTGGGAATGCGTCAGGTTCCATGGATGGTACGTGGAAACACCCACAGCAACAGCCATGGAATGCCGCTTTCACGCAGAGTAATGCGTGAAAGGGGGCAATATTTACAAGACCATGAAAAGCCACGCAGGGTGGCTTTACGTGGCCTTGTAAACATGGGCGCGCGCACTGCGCCGCCGGTGACTCAAAAAAAGTGATGCACCAGCGGCGCAATGGGCTTGTAAATAAGCCCCTTTGTTTGGACTCCGGGTAGCCAATATAAGTTTAAAGGGTGGGATCCATGCCAAATTGTGAGAATAATCACTTACAACTTGAATTATAACTACTTCATTCTAATGTGTAGTTAGCTGACAGGCTAGCTACTGATTTGGGAAAATATTTCCATTTCTTTCCAATGTTTCTAAATGTATCCTATGTAGATATCCTGAAATCTTGCATGGATCCAAGTCTTGTACCTATGTTGAATACCCCTGCCTTAGAACCCTGCACTGCTAAACTTTCACGAAAACAAATCTAAACTAAAAAGTGTAAACTATGTGGTACACACAGGAGATTGCCATCATTGAGATGATCTTAGCCATGGATGGTAATTAGTTGAAAAATGTCTTGCAATTTGTAAAATTCAGTTCTTCTTAAAACATGTAACAGTGTACTTTGTATAGCTGTTCATTATGAAGGAATTCTCTTTGAGTGACCTGGAGTCAATACATTTTGGGACCTGCCTTAAGAACATTTTATCAAGGTCGCCTCACCCTTATCATACTGACACATCACATCTTGGTAAGATTACTTTCTAAGAGATCTACATTGCGTGCTAGAAGTCAGACTTGATTCCCACAGTGATCCACAGCAGAATGATGCATACTATTTACATGCTTTTGAATTAGTCCTCACTCATAATTCAAAACTCTTGAATCCTTTTAAGTCTGATTCCACAGTTCAGTCCTTTCTGACTTCGATGACCTATCCTGCCCTGGCCATTTTGTCCCCTTCAGGGTAACCGTTACCCAGCATTCGCTTTAACTCAAGCACTTTGGTCACTCTGCCATTAACTCCATTTCAACCTGCTGTCAATCAGATATTGAGACTGAGATACTGAGAAATATTTAGAAGTTAAATTGGTTGCAGATTAATTAACAAATTGTTTGAGTATCACTTGCAAACAGTTACTTATTTAAGCATATGATTATTAAATGACTGTTAGACTTGACTTTTTCAGCGGGTTTACCCCCAGACTTTTGCTTTAGGGCCTCCTGTTTTTGACCCTGTTTTTGTTGGTTTTAGGACTCTGGGCACTTTACCACTGCTATTCAGTGCAAAAGCGCATATGCTCTCGTGGTAAATTATGTAAATGGATTAGTGTTTCCACATTTGGCTTATTTGCTTGACTACTAAGTCCCTAGAACAGTGCACTGTGAGTGCCCAGGTCCTGTAAATCAAATGCTGCTAGTGGGCCTGCAGCGCTGATTGAGCCACCCACAAAAGCAGCCTTTCAAAGGGTTCTCAGACCTGCCACTTCAGTGTCTGCGCACAGTTGTGACGGCCATGTCCACTGGGCAAGTGCACCCACTTGCCAGGCCCTAACCTTCCCTTTTCTTACATGTAAGACACCCCTCAGGTAGGCCCAGGGTACCCCCATGGGCAGGGTGCAGTGTATGTGAAAGTTAGAAAATGTACTAGTGTTTGTGGCATGTCCTGATAGTGAAATACAGTGTATTTCGTTTTTCACTATTGAAAGGCCATCTGTCCCATAGGATAGAATGGGAGTTTAGTTATAACACATTATGAGTATATCTTCCCGTTGGAACAAAATAGAGAAATGGAGTTTAGTATGCCTGAACTCAGAATGTAGAAATGCATTGTTTAGTAAAGATTATTTTTATGTTCTGTGTTTGAAAATACCACTTTTAGAAAGTAATTATTTTCTTGCTTAGCCATCCTGTGTGCCTCTGCTGGGTTGTGGATTGACTGTCTGGCTTTAGAGTGACAGGGGCTGGGGATGTCCATTCTCTTTCAGACAGCCACTGTGGGGTCGAGGTGTGTCCTGCCTTTCCTGGATGAGTCAGGGCTGGGCTGAATAGACCTGGGCTGCATTCAGAGTAGTGGGGGGAGTTTCACTAGCACCTGAATAGGCCTGGTCTGCCTTTAGAGTGGTGGGAGAAGATTTCCCTTTCACCTGAATGGGCCTGGTCTGCCTTGGCCAATGCTGTCTCCACCTCCTGCCGGGAAGCTGGACCAGAGAGGGCAGAAATGGTTTGGGCTGAGAACAGACACTCTCTGCCCAAAAGAACAAAGAGAAACTAAGTATAAATATTGGGGCCCAGACCCCAGAACTTCAGATTACTACTGAACTAAGGAACCCACCCGGGAAGAAGAGATAGAAAAGCTCTCAGGAGGAACTGCCACTTTGCTGCGTGCTCTGCTGTGTTGGACTGCTGCTTGCTGCTTCTGTCTTGGGCAGGGAAAGGACTGGATTGTACTTTCATCATCCTGCTGTTAGAGTTTCCTCCAAGGGCTTTAAATAGAGCTTGCCTCCTGTTGGAAGTCTCAGGGAGATAAAAGACTTCAGAGAACTCGCTTGGATCAAGGAACCTGCCAAAAAGAAGAGCTGGAAGAACTGCCAGGAGGAGTACTGCCCCTTTGCTGTGTTGTTGCTTTGCTGGGTTGGCCTGCAGTTGCTGCTTCTGCCTTGGGCAGTGAAAGGACTGGACTGAACTTTCTTCACTTACTGCTGAGTATCTCTAAGGGCTTTAGATAAAGCTTACCTCCTGTTCATGAAGTCTCAGGAAGAGCAAAGACTTCACTTACTTCTGGGTACCGCTTCTGGAACCGTTGGGGCGCCGCACTTTGGGACGTTGTTGCTGCCACCTGGTTGCCTGCAGTGGGGACTCCATCCCCAAAGAACCATCACTCTCCCAGGAGGGAGGAGCAGGAAAACGCGCATAAAGGCGCCTGAGTCTTCCCGCGGCGCGGGACGTCGCACTTTGGGACCTTGTTGCTGCTACCTGGTTGCCTGCAGTGGGGACTCCATCCCCAAAGAACCATCACTCTCCCAGGAGGGAGGAGCATGAAAACGCGCATAAAGGCGCCTGAGTCTTCCCGCGGCGCGGGACGTCGCACTTTGGGACCTTGTTGCTGCTACCTGGTTGCCTGCAGTGGGACTTCATCCCCCAAGGACCATCACTCTCCCAGGAGGGAGGAGTGGAAAAATGCGCATAAAGGCACCTGAGTCTTCTCGCAGCGCGGGACGCCGCACTTTGGGACGTTGTTGCTGCCACCTGGTTGCCTGCAGTGGGGACTCCATCCCCAAAGAACCATCACTCTCCCAGGAGGGAGGAGCAGGAAAACGCGCATAAAGGCGCCAGAGTCTTCCCGCGGCGCGGGACGTCGCACTTTGGGACCTTGTTGCTGCTACCTGGTTGCCTGCAGTGGGACTTCATCCCCCAAGGACCATCACTCTCCCAGGAGGGAGGAGCGGAAAAATGCGCATAAAGGCACCTGAGTCTTCTCGCAGCGCGGGTCGCCGCACTTTGGGACGTTGTTGCTGCCACCTGGTTGCCTGCAGTGGGGACTCCATCCCCCAAGAACCATCACTGTCCCAGGAGGGAGGCGCGGGAAAACGCGCATAAAGGCGCCAGGAAGAGGCAGGGCAGGGCCACCCCCTTTAATTCTGGTGCCATCGAATTGTGAGTTCAAATCTCCTGGACTGTGATTTAATGCTTGACTTTGCATTTGACTCTGACTTTGTTTCTGGCCTTTCACTTTTGTCTCACCACTAGAGCGCCTGATCTCGTTTCTCTCGGACTATCTGCTACCTGGGGTCGGACATACTTTGTTTATAATCTTTTTGGGCTGTTGGTAGCTGTTTGTGGCCAGCTTGTTTGTTACTTCTGACCCACGTATTTTCTATTTTCGTAGTACATCATTGATTTTAGAATGTGTGGGTAAAGAATCCTGTGATCAGTTCCGTAACTTCTTGCTTTTGTGGATCATTGTAGCCGTGATTTGGGTATACTCTAGGTTGCACGCCGGGCAGACTAGCAGACCACCACCTATTTATTCTCTGACTACAGTTAAAAAAGGATCTAGGGGAGCAATACTGGTCGAATTTTTAGACTTGCAAGGTATTACAAATCACATTCTAACATGGGGAAAAGGAAGTCCAGAGAGTTCGAAAACGGGGATGGTGGGTCACAATAGAAATTAAAACTACTAAAGTACGCAAGTCGGCTGGAGGCAATTGTGCAATTGATCGCATAGATGATCTTCTTGTTGAATGCGAAGATATTCTATCTCAGCCAGTAGATCTTCCATTGACCCCTTGTCCCCCATGTTCACCAATCCACTCTAATAGTTCAAAACCTAGCAGGCCCAAACATATCCCTTCCATGTTTAGAAAACCCAAAACTCGCAGCACGAAAAATTGCTCGTCGGACCACTCTTTTGTTTTTAATACTTCCAACACTGTTGTAGAAGAGGCAGTTGTAGTAGAGGGGGCGCAAACTACCGAACTCCCAGGCAGGATCCCAGACAGTGCCCCAGTTGATAGTAATCTAACCACCGATCTTACTCTCTCTAACAGATTCCTCCCGCTTCAGGCCACCCATGAGCCCTCGGTGACAGTAGCGACGGGGACAGACGAGTCTTACAGCCTAGATGGAGGGAGACAGGAACCGAGAGTAGCTCAAGGGGCCCGTGACATGCCATCTTGGCAAATAAGTGAGACCGCTACTATCGACCAGGTCGGTAGGGGCCAGGATCCATCCAAGACTATACTTGATCTTAGGAGGGAGGTAGAGACTATGAAAAAGGCAGTTCAAGAGCTAACGGACCTAATCAAATTGCTAACTAAAAAAGGTGTCATCAAAGCCCAACTGCCCGAGCAGCCACCTATGAAAACTTTGATCTGCGCAACCACCTTGGATAGTCCCAAGGTATTATCTCCAAGTTCTGTTACAAACTCAAATTCCAAGAACGCCTCTGACCCCACGCCTAGGTATACAGCGCCCCATGCTAAATCAGCTTATACTCAAATTCCAGGCCTGTTGTCACCTAGTGGTCCACTAATGCCTCCCTCTAATTACACTCGTCCTTGTCGAGATTTACCTAGCAGGAAAGATCTACTACAAGGACCCCCCGAGAGCATCTTTCTGAATAATGTCCCCAGATTGCTGTCTACCACAAGACATGAAAACGAAGACTCCCTTATCAATAAAAGTATACACTGGATACGCCATGTGAGGGGGAGCCGATCAATAATTAGGGAGGATATCTGTGGGGCCAAAAGGGTTAATGGACCCAACTCCATGACAGATTGTATAGAATTGCTCTTTGGCAATGCGAACCTTGTACATGATCTAATTGCACTAGAAGCTAGGTTTAATCCATCCTCTCGTACGGGGATACGGATGAAATATCACCCGGTAACGCATTCAACACAGCCACCTATCCACACTCTGGCCCATCAGCTGACCCACGGTTCAAGCCTTGATGTTAATGACTGACTTGCATATCCGACCATCCTTTCGAGCCCTATATCGCCCCCTCTCTTCCCAACCCCACCTAGCCCTGTGCTAATATGCCATGCTGACCCAACCGCATCATTAGGCCATGTGTCAGTTCCTTCTACCCCAACCCCACTTATTGATATGCCAATCAGCCTTGATGACATAACCTCACATCCAATAACGGCCCTGGTTGCTTTGACTGATGATGAAGACTCAACTGCAGCCAGTGGTCGCCATGAGGAGGGTAGCCCCGAGAAACACGGGTTGGGATTACAGGGAGGAGGTATGGGAGGGGGTGACAACACGGTACTTTTAGTCAACACAGATCATTCAACTAAACTCTCTCTACTATCATGGAACATTGCCGGGGTGAGATCTAAACTCACACTTGCCCACTGGATCCAATATATAGAAAGGTATGACATCTGTATTCTACAAGAAACATGGAGCACTATTTCCATCTTCATTCCTGGGTTTATTACTTTCCATCGCACTGCCACCGCCAATAAATCTGGGCGCCCAAGCGGTGGTTAATCAAAATTGATCTCCACTGCTCCACCAAAGAAATTAAGACCAACAGCCCGGACATACTAGCGGTTCAGTTAAGGATAGAAAACGGGTTGGGGATGGATCTTTTTAACGTGTACGCCAGAGGGATGAAAGCGGGAAGCACATCTTCCACCCATAAGGAGCTGGAGAATCTCTTAGATGTTAGAGATACTCTACTACCAGCTATAGTTGCAGGAGACTTCAATGTCACCTTCGAACCTCTGGGGCAGGAGGATCTTTGTGGAAGTAAAGAAGAGGAGGAGTTATGGCATATTCCCCCATTGGATCTTACTCCCATCAAAAAATGGTCCCAAACCGCATTGCAGCTCAATGCATTAACACTTGAATTTGGTTTGAGGGCTGCAAATGGACGAACTAATTCGGACAAGGAAGGAGCTAACACTTTCAATCGGACCACCAATCTGAGTCGAATTGACTATTTTTTATTAGACTTAAGATTATGGCCAAAAGTTGTTGATATGATTGTGGGGTCTACCACGGATAGCAACCACAACCCCCTCGAGCTAACCTTAATCTCCCCCTGGCCAGACGCCTAAATTCTACAGATGCTATTCTCGCCACCAGGGAGGTCCATTCTACCAACAACAATAGGCGCCTTAAATGGGCACGTGTAGCAACGGACCCGGAGAAGCTAACTCTTATTAACATAAATTTGGAGGCCAGCACAAAACTGATGTACAGTCTTATAGAACCCCGAGTGATCTTGGCATGATCGCTGACTGCCACACTAACTTTTTCAACTTGCTGGCCACTTATTTCAAAACTCAACGCAAAAAACGAACAATTGCTCTAAATCGCAATTCGCCTGGTTCACACGTGAGTGCGGAGACCTTAGATCTCAGCTGGCCGTGGCAATCCATGCAAATAATGTCATTCAAGTGAGGGAAATTAGACGTGCATACAAGGAAGCGACTCTCGAGGCCAAGAAGGAGTGGGAAGAGGAGCGTTAGGCACAGATTAGTGATGCTTGTGCTAAAAAGGACACACAACGGTTCTGGCTTCTAGTAACTAGGGGAGAGGAGAATTGGTCTCAGTCACCGACAATAACATTGCTGTCGAAGAATGGCATCGCCATTTTACGTCTCTTTACACTGGAGAGCCTAATGACGCTAACGCAGACCCAACAGCTCTCTATGATATTTGTACGACTGACGGGTTCTTCACCTTTGCGGAGGTTAAATCTAGCATAAATGCAATCATTAGCTCAAAAGCCCCCGGGCCGGACGCTATTCCGGGCGACCAATTTCTCAATAACATCGAGAATTGGTCATTGTATATTCTGGCCCTGGCCAACGGAATAGCTGCCGGCTCAGAAATTCCGCCCTCATGGAAAGGGGCTGAGATAATCCCAGTGTTTAAGAAGGGTGATTGCTCACTGCCCTCGAACTATAGACCTATCAGCCGGATCGACAGTGCCCAAAAGGTTTTTGCCCATGCACTTTTGATGAAACTTCAAACATGGATAGAAGATAACAACATTCTGACTTCTTTCCAAGCTGGGTTCAGACAGAAAGTGAGCACTGTCGATCGGGTCTTCCGCTTCCTATTACTAACATGGAAGACGGTGACAATCTCTAAAGGAAGCCTATGTGTAGCCTTCATTGATTTACGGTCTGCTTTTGACCTTATTCCCAGACACAAACTTTGGTGTGTCTTGAAGGAAATGGGCATCCCTCCCGAAATTCTATCACTGACCATCCGCCTGCATGAGAACAACTATGCAAGGGTACGCTGGGGTAACCAAGGTCAATTGACAGACCCCATTAGGGTAGATAGAGGGGTCCGCCAAGGGTGCGTAATGGCGCCCACTCTCTTTTCTCTCTTCATCAATGGTGTTGTCCAGTTCCTTGCTGAGAGCCCAACTGATGCACCGACCCTGGGGGGGGGGGTCAAAGTGACAACTTTACTTTTTGCAGACGACACCCTGCTAGTTTCTAAGACACCTAGTGGCCTACAATCCCTTCTCAAACGCTTTGAGTCCTTTTGTGTACTGAGAGGGCTTGAGATCAATACTACAAAGACCAAGCTCCTAATGATCAACCCTCATCGTTCCTTTAAGGGGAAGCTTTTTCTAGAGGGGAAACCACTGGAGAGAGTGAATACCTTCGATTACTTAGGCATCACTCTCTCTGACGACCTTTCTTGGAGATCTCATGTTAAGTGGCAGAATCTCCAACTAAGGCGTATCTCGGGAGCCTTGGTCAAGGAACATAAGATCTCAGTGAGCAAGCCAATAGCGGCCCCCATCTGTATTTACGAACACAAAGCCCTGGGAGCAGCTCTATATGGGGTGGAACTCTGGGGAATGAGAATTTGGAAGCACTATTAGTGACTGAAAACAAATTTTTGAGATCACTCTGCTCCCTTCCACAGAGTACCCCCCTGCAACCGCTGAGATTTGACTTGGGTAGATTTACGATTGTGCAAAAGGCCCAGCTACACCCCCTGCTCTTTCTGCTACGTCTAAAAACAACCCCTGAGCTACATTCATATGCTGCTGCTCTGGACGAAGTCCAAGCGTTAGATCGCCACAAGAAAATTAGCTGGATAACCAGGGTGAATTCACTGTTGTCTCCTTTAGGGATAGAAGCCATTTGGGACACTACTACTCCAGAATCTCTTCCAACCAAAGCCCAACTTAAGAAACACTATTGGAATTGGGTGGTGCAGTCCCTCATCTCCCATCCAACTGGTGGCCGTTTGACCCTCGACTTTATGGAATTCAAACTGGAAGGCGCCTTTGAGTATTACCTGGAGGTTATCACTAATGCCCAGGATAGGAAACTATTCATGCAATTCAGATTTGGATCCCTCCCTCTCAACACTTTTGTTGGCTCCTGGTCCCAGCACCCCTCTATTTCTGTGATTTGCTCTGGCTGCCCTGGCTGCTCTCGGGCTGTTTAAAAACAAAGATTATTATATTCTGGCTCCCTGTGCTTAGCAGCGTCAACTCGTAAGGGCTTCTCCCTTATGGCCAGACCATCTATCTACTCTTTAAATCTGTTTATGAGTTTGACTTTATACAATTTATTTGAACTTGTTTTTAATTTACCAGTAGTTGCCTGCCATCAGGGGAGTCAGTGATAGGCAACAAGGGGTTGCTGGACCCCTGTTTGAAATTGTTTTACCCTCACTGATTTTAGCATTTTAGCGATCTACTCTAGCGCTGTGTCGTCATGCCCCCTGGCACGCCCCCTATTTATCCTGCACCTCAAAATGAAGGCTGCAGCGCATCCACGCATCTGGTGTGTGCAGCAGGTGCACCGCTTGCATGTCAAAGGCAAGCCCTTCTGCACCAGTCCTTGGCCGGAACGCGACCAGCGCCAGCCCCCCTGCCCGTTTGGCCTCAGACCTCATTCACAAATGCACTTACTCAAGAGAGGAACATCTCTCCTTCCGAGCAAATGGTAAGTCGCCCTCTTGCATTACGTTACATCTGTGAGACAGCCAAAATAAAACAGTCTGCCCATCAAGTATGCTCGCACTAAGTAATGAAAAAATAAAGGAGAAAGTCCTATTCGTACAGAAACCCCTAAACAATCACCAGAAAAAAAACAATAAGATGTACTCTTATCAATGCTAGATCACTAGTTAAAAACTGCATTGTATTTAAAGACTTTATAGATCAGCATCAAGCCCATTTAGCATTTATAACTAAAACTTGGCTTAACCCGGGTCTGGATCTTATTAATGCCGTACCATCAGGCTATTCCATATATAGGCTCAGCCGCCCCACACGCAGAGGAGGTGGTCTTGCGGTTATCTTCAGAAAAAATTATTCTGCTATGTGCACACCATTTACCCCAAACAATGACTATGAAGCATTTACTTTCAAAATAAAGTTAAATGCTAAAATTAATTTTAACAGAATTCTTATCTACCGACCTCAGACTACAAAAACACAATTTATCCAATTTATTGGTTTGTGTCATGAAACCAAATTTGACTCTACTAATTTCACATTTCTCTGGGATTGTAATTATCACCTGGAGAAAACATTAGATGAAGATTCTAGCCTTCTTATAGAAACTCTGACTAGTTAATTTCCCTTCCCATACCGCTGGATGTACACTAGATGGAATTTTCACCGATCACCCATCCCTCTCATTCTGCCAGGCCCTTTCCCTGGCATGGCCTGATCACTCAGCTTTATTGTTTGATATTACATCCACTTGCTCTTCCACTCTTACTGTACCATCCTCGTCGAGCAAAACCATCAGACCACGGCACAAAATAGTCCCAGAAAATCTCAACAACATTTTTTCAGCCTCCACACCTTCTATGGCAATAGATCCAGACAATACGGCCGCCTACTATCACACATGGCTAGCAAATGCTACCAACCTTATAGCCCCACCCTCCACTTCCTCAAATGGCAGGAAGGCGCCATCTGAACCATGGTATTGCTACAAACTAAGGGCACAAAAAGAGCATAAATGGAAACTTTACTACCATTATATTGACAAACTTGAATACAAAACAGCCCTGTTGAACTACTAAGTCATGAATTTGGAAGAAAAATCATCCTATTTTATCAAGAAAATAGAAACAGCAAAAATTTCTACTAAAGAATTATTTAAAACAGTAAAAGCTTTCCAATCTAAAGTATTAAGCGTCTTCTCAGCATTTTATTCTGGCATTTCAAAGGTTATTGATCACCCCAGCCTGTATTGCCTGGATGAAGACCAATGTCTCCTTACTAACTTTTCCCCACTCTCGAAAGAACAAGTTCTCAAGCTACCATCCTGCTCTAAATCAGGTTCTCTAGTCGAACCCTGCCCCCCGCCCCCCCAAAATTCTTCATCAGGTAGCTGAAGTGGTCACGGCTCACCTCACTCCCATTTTTAATGGAATAATACGTACAGGGATATGTCCTAAAGCTTGGAAAAAGGCTTCCATCCTGCCTCTGATAAAAAACCGCCACAGCTTTGTCCCCAGATGACAGTAATCATCGTCCTGTATCCCGCTTACCTCTCCCAGCAAAAATCATTGACAAAGCACTAAATTTACAATTTTCATCCTTCATCAATGAAAACAATCTACTAGATGCAGTCCAGTTTAGTTTTCGCAGCCAACATAGTACCGAAACAGCACTCATAGTTCCTGCAGAAAATATAAGAACGATTAGGACAGAGGCGACAACGCTGCCTTGATTCCTTTGGATCTCTCGGTGGCGTTTGAAACCATTAATCACAAGATTCGAATAAGCCGTCTACACAAGATGGGCATCAGGGACACTGCCCTCTCTTTTCTTGCCTCCATCCACTTGGACAGGGAACAACAAGTAGCCATGAATGATATTGTGTCAAAGTCCTTCACTCTTCCCTGTGACATTCCACAGGGTGCATCCCTGAATCCTATGCTGTTTAATCTTTATATCAGTCCCTTAACCAAACTTATTAAATCTTTTGGTTTCTCAGTGATATTGTACGCTGACGATACACGAATCGTTGTTTCTGTACCAGACAGCTATTCAATTCTGGAAATGCATGGAGAACATCAGCGCATGAATGAGTGGGAACTGCCTGAGACTTAACCCGGGAAAAAATGAGGTTCTTTTATTTGGCAATAACATCACCTTTTGGTCCCCACATTGGTGGCCACAGGACCTAGGTTCTCTTCCCACACTGGTTGACAAAGTGAGAAACCTTGCGATCATTTTCGACAAACGGCTTGATTTCGAAAATCAGGTAAACCAAATTGTTTCCTCTGTTTTCTCTCTTCTAAAGATCCTCAGGAAAATTCTTCCATACATTTCCTTCCATCTTCAAAGGTCCATTGTCACAGCACTGATTTTATCCAAATTAGATTACTGCAATGGACTATATCTAAATATGCAGCATAAATTATTGGCAAAACTCCAGATCTTACAGAATGTGACGGCACATTTGATTTTCGGTCTTGCCAAACACCATTTGGCCTCTACAGCACTGCACAAACTCCACTGGCTGCCTATAAAGAAAACAATCACTTTTAAGGCCCTGTGCATAGCCTTTGAGGCCCTGCACAACTTTGGACCAGACTATTTCATTCAGAAATTTCGTGGGTACTTGCCTTCCAGATCCCTCCGCTCCATGACCTCCTAAAATGTGACAGTCCCCATCTTTAGGAAAGCTTGATGGGGCAGCAAATGTTTTCTGGCTAGCACCGCAAAAATATGGAATTCCCTTCCTCTTAACATTAAAGAGTCAAAAAACCTTCTCCAATTCAGAAAGGCTTTGAAAACATGGCTTTTTAATTACTAGCCATGTCCTCTGTTCTCATATTCTCTTAGTACTCTGGCTCCTCCCAAGGCAGCGCCAAGACACCTTCGGATAATCGATCTCTATATAAAATATATTAACATAACATAACATTAACATATTCTGGAAAAAACAAGACCAAAACAACAAAGATCCAAAGTAAAGAAGAGTTAGATATTGAATTGCAAAGGAATAAATGCAGTAAAGTGCTTAGAAGCAAGTAGCGTTAAAAAGGCTACTTTAGGTCGTGCTGGACTGGGGCAAAGTCAAAGTTTGGGCCGACATCGATGGAGTACCAGCCGGCTACAGTACCTACACAGGCCTCAGTGAACAAAGTACCTTTTCTGGTCGCAAACAGCGAGATGCGTCTATGTCGAGGCCCGCAGGTGCAGGATGCGCCAATAATCTCTATGCAGTGAAGGCAATGCGTAAGTTCTGAAGACTAGTGCCGGAGTGGACAGGCATCGAGCGATACACTGGATTCTGCCATGCAGTCAAGGGGATGTGTCGATCTCACCAAGCTGCAGTGGCGCCGATACGCTCTCCGATGTGTTGATCTCCAGAGGCAAAGCTTTGGTTCCAATGCGATGCGCCGATTTAGCTCTCGCAACCGGGTCAATGCAAGCAGACAGGAGATGTATTGAAATCCATGTTGCAAGTATCGAGGCCACTTCCAGTGAGCCAAGCACAGGAGCAGGGCTAGAGACTTCGATATCCCCGAGTCTCAAGCAACAGAAGGCAAGCCAACATGCCCTTACAGACCACTTGGAGTGGAGAGTCGATCTCTCCTTCACCAGAGTCAGAGAACAACAGGCAGCAGGGCCACAAACAGAAAAGCAGGCCTTCCAGATTAGCAGTCCAGTTGAGTACTGTAAGCACCACAGCAGTTCTTCTGGAGGAGCTTCAGTTATAAGTCTAGTAGTGTTTGTCTTTAGGGGGTCAGAGGCCCAGTACTTAAACCCAAAAGTGACTTTGATGTGGGGGTACTTTAAAGCAGCTCTCTGAAGTGCACAAGTATACCTTTCAACCCAGTCCTGTCTTCCAGGCTATCTTCAGGGGGTGAACAGTCCTATGTGTGGGGTCAGGACACTGCCTATTCAAATGAAGTGTTAGCCCCTCTGTTGGACCTGTCCCTTTTTTCCAGGTTATCCCCAAACATTATGCCTTCTTCTTCCTATTTTTCTGACCTGTTATTGTTGGCTTTAGAACTCTGAGCACTTTACCACTGCTAACCAGTGCTTAGGTTCATATCATATCTGTCTAAATTGTATTGGTGATTGGTTTAACCATGATTGGCATATTTGATTTACTAGTAAGTCCCTAGTAAAGTGCACCAGATGTGCCCAGGCCCTGAAAATCATATTCTACTAGTGGGCCTGCAGCACTGACTGTGCCACTCACATGAGTAGCCCTGAAAACATGTCTCAGGCAGTTTTATTCTGCCATTTCGACCTGGCAAGTGCACCAACTTGCCAGGCCAAAACCTTCCCTTTTATTACATGTAAGGCACCCCTTACGTAGGCCCCAGTTAGCCCCATTGGCAGGGTGCAGTGTATTTAAAAGGTAGTACATGTACTGGTATGTTTTACATGTCCTAATAGTAAAATTCTGCTAATTTCATTTTTCACTATTGCAAGGACTATCTCCCCCATGCGGGAAACATGGGGATCACCTTGAAATATCTTTTAAGTCGAATTTCCCATTGGGAACAGATAGAGATTTGGAGTTTGGGGTCTCTGAACTCACAATTTAAAAATGCATCTTTTGGTGCTTAACCATTCTGTGCCTCTGCCTGTCTGTAGAATACACATCTGGGTTAGCTGACAGTTGGGCTCTTGTGCATTCACTATAGACAGTCACAGAAAGGAAGCTGAGGTGAGCCTTGCAAATCCTGATGGCCCATCACCAGGCTGATGGGCCTTCCTGAGCTAGAGTGGTGGGAGGAGTTGTCACTGACACCTGAATAGGGCTGTGTCTGCCCTCACACAAAGCTGTCTCCACCCCCCTGTAGTGTGTATGGAGACAGGTCAGGAAAAAGTATTATCTTGTGCACTACAAAGACTTTCCTTTGAAGTTTGCCTACTTCAAATACAGACATAGGTATAAGTATTGGACCTCTGACACCCCAAAATCAGAACACTTCTGGACTAAGAACATTCTGCCAGGAAGAAAAACTGGATGCTGTAGGAGGTACTGCCACTATGCCTGTTGCTTTGTTGTACTGGGCTGCTGCTTCTGTCCTGGGAGTATAAGGACTGGACTTTCCTTCTGTATCCTGCTTCCAAGGTTCTCCAGGGGCTTGAGTGGAGCTTGCCTCCTTTTAAGAAGTCTCACAGCCATCATAGACTTCACCTGCCAGTGCCTAGGTTCTTCTGCTGTGAGTCCTGACTTGCCAAGTGGTGCCAAATGCAGGTCCTGGGCCTTTGGAAGTGCAACCTGGTGATCTTAAGGAGAAAATCCATGTGTCAACTCCCAGCACCTGTTTATCAATGCATTGCTGCAAAAGATCAACACATTACTGCTGCCTGCCCCGAAGCGTGGTTCCCGCTCAACGCATCAACCACGGCCTTCACCGCAGGCCCCAGCTTACCATCACAGCACATCAGAAAAATCACTACAGCGTGAGTTTCGAGCACCGTGTCACCGACGTCTGTGACACCCGCTCTGACTACGAAGCAGCATCTGCTTAGCGGCTGTGGCAGTAAGAAACTGATGCATCACCTCCCCTGCCAGTACGGAACCAACACATCACCTCCCCTGCTTAGTAAGGAACTGACGCATCGCTTTGCTTTTCCGGTGCCTCACCTCCCATGCACTTGCCTTGTCTTTGATTTTGGATGCATCTAAGGCACTTTGTGCTAAAACAAACGCATTCATTGATTTCTATGTACTAAACTTGCTTAATATTTTAAAAGTAATATTTTGACTTGTGTATGTTGGATTTTTGCCATTTTGGTCTTGTTTTATTGAGATAAATATTAGCTATTTTTCTAAACTGGTGTGGACTCTGTGTTACTGTGTGTGTGTGTATACAAATACTTTGCACATTGCCTCTGAGATAAGCCTGACTGCTCATGCCAAGCTACCAAGGGGGTGAGCAGAGGTTATCTTAACTGTGTGACTCTCTTACCCTGACTACAGTGAGGGTCCTTACTTGGACAGGGTGAAAACCATTGCCAACCAGAGAACCCGTTTCTAACACCCTCCCTTCCATCCTGCCCAGGCAAGGCCATCAGAATGCAGATGTATATAGGTGGGTACTCAGACACTCCTATTCTTCCTTTGTTGTGGCTGTCTAGAGGGAATGCACAAAGTGTAGCTGTCACCCACCCCAGACGTGTATTGGAGACAGGCTGTCAGGCACACAGAGCAGTAAGTGCATAGAAATGTCCACTTTCTGAAAGGGTAATTTTTAAAACAATAATGTTAAATCCAACTTCACCAGTGAGGAGGATTTATCATTACCATTCAAAAGATGTGAAACATGAAAAAAGCTACTCCTCTCTGATCAGGAATTGCAGCATTAAAAGTATATTATGGAATTCCCAATGCTAGCCTAAGAGAGGGATAGGCCTCATATTAGTGAAAAACGAACTGGGTTGTCACTACCAGGACATGTAAAGATTAAACACAAATGTTCTACCTTTTACTTACATGGCACCCTGCCCTTAGGGTTACTTGGGGACTACATTAGGGGTGACATGTGTAATAAAAGGGGGGTTTAAGGTTCGACAAGTAGCTTTAAAGTAGAAGTGGCAGTATACTGCACACACAGGTCATGCAATAGTAGGTCTGAGACAGATTTGAAAGGCTACTTATGTGGGTGGCACAATCAGTGCTGCAGGCCCACTAGTAGCATTTGGAGCACAGGCATGGGGTACATATTATATCACTTTACAAGGGACTTACCAGTAAATCAAATATGCCAATCAGGTATACACCAATCTCACCATGTTTAGGGGAGGAACACAAGCAATTTAGCACTGGTTAGCAGTGGTAAAGGGCTCAGAGTCCTAGGGCCAACAAAAAGAATCAGCAAAACAGGAGGTAAAAGGCTAAAGGTCTGGGGAAAGACCACCCCAAGGATGGCAGGTCTAACATGGGCCTAATGCTGGATTGCAACTCCTGCCCCTCTGAAGCCTCACTTTGATTGATATGTTTGCTTATGCTGCAATCCTAATATATTACCAAGTGATTGAAATGTGGCACTAGATCTAGACATGGATTTTACGTCAAAGTTCAGTTATCAGTAAGCAAAAAATACACTAATTAAAATATTCTATTACTATTCTAGGAAGTACGGCTAATTCTGTCACATCAATCTGTATATTTTGGATACTAGACTAAAGGACATGGATTCAGAATGCAAATACATGCAGCTGCATCTGTCTCACCATTAAGCAATTAGCCTGGAACTGCTTGAATTCCAGGAAAAAAATGAATATCCTATTCTGTAGACCTAAAAGATCCTACTAGACAAAGCGGTGGAAGAAGATCTTATTAATGCATTGGACGTTAGCCCTAAGAACAAGGGCTAAGCTATGCTACAGGTAGTATAGAAGGCCTTTCAACAGGATATATTGACTAAACTTTCCAGGCGATTTGTCGGGATCAAGAAGTAGAAATGCCACCAGTTAGAAGAGGAGTTACAAGTCAAAAGGATATGTTATTTTTGAAAATGTTATCAAATACAATAGGATTGCAGGCACTTAATAAGATGCAGGACCTGAAAAATGTATCATTCTAAACTCCAGGCACAAGTCTCAAAGAGATGGGAAGCGCAATCCATAATTGAATTAGAGCATGGAGAAAAAAAGTGTTTTGTCTTGGAAGTTAAATCTTCGACATATTAGGAATTTACTTGAGAAAATCTTTTCCACTTTCAGACAAAAGTTATTCAGGTGCAGAAATTCCAGAAGCACTCTTTATGTTATAACAAAGTGTATATTTAAAGACAGCTTACCCTTCACTATCTTTGAGATAGATGCCTGGTTTGTGAGTAAAGGCTTACCATCACTTATCTCAGAACAGCCTGTGATACTGGTCTATATGACTTTGGAGTAAGGGATTGTATGGCTTATCATTGCTTTAAAAAAGGTTAGTCTGAGAGATCAATTGGCCCACTGGACTGATGTGTCAAATAATGTACAATAATAACAAGGAACAACTGTAGAATCTAATCAATTCCATTTTACAAGGAGGCTATTTTTGAATCCCGCTCAGGCCAATATTTCAGGATTTGTCAAACTTCATAAATACTACAAAATCTGCAAGCGTTACAGACCAATTTCAATTTTAAACTCTAATGCCAAACTATTTGCTAGCATTATCTTAGCTAGGCAGAATCACCTTCTCACTTTACTGATTATTGAGAATAAAATTGGCACTATTTATGGTTATCACATGATGGATATGACCAAAGTCCTGATTGGGGTAATAGATGTCAGTATTGAAAAAGAAATTCCCTTGGCATGTAAGACACTTGATGCAGACAAAGCACTTGATAAGGTTTATTGGACCTACTTTTGGCATGTGCTAAGACAGTGCAGACTACCAGGGAAGTTTATTACAGTGCTCCAAAATCTCTAATACAATCCCCATGCAAGAATTCTAATTATTATGTCTTTTACTGTGTCTTTGGTAATAAATGACATTTGAAGAAATATCAATTAGGACATTCAAATAATGGATTAAAGTATTGTAAACAAGATGCGGGCAGGAGCTCATTTTAAATCAATTATTTTATTTTCGTTCTCTTTTCAAACTATGAATATATCATCAGTATATCTGATGTTTCTCACCTTTCCTGCACAGTCAATATCTTTATGGTGTCAAATTGATGCATCAGCAGATTCATGGAAGATGTTGCCATACTGGAAACCATACATGTTCCTGTGATCTGTAGCAACATCTCTTTCTTCCACCTAAATACCTTTTGATGGAAGATCACATCTATCAATTGTAGTACAACTGTGTTGTTTCCTCCCATTATGGGGCATGAGATTCTACACATTGTATGTATTCCATTTAATGCCTGTTTGACCTGTTGTATGCTGAAAAGACTCTTAGGAAAGCCAAGATTTAACAGAAAGAATATTATAATATATCATCCCTAGTGGCTAAACACTTTCTTGAGCAGCACACCAACATCGATCAGTTGAAAGTTTAAATCCTAAGGCGCTGAAGATCGTGAGTGAGCTAAAGATAGTGGAGCGAATGAATCATGCGGGAAGCCACGCTGGAGGGATTTGACTGCACCTGTGGTGTCTCTCACTTCTCCCTTGTGATGGCACGGGCAGATGCATTGTGTCAGAGGCTTGATGCAGGCGTAGTCATCAGTGGCAGCATTAGCACAAGTGCAGTTGCAACCTTGGCATGCTGTGCGGTGCAAGCCGAATAAGCCTGCATTCTGCCTTGGTCCATTTTCAAGAGCAGGTGCTTGCTTCTCACCACCTGTCTGATGGTGTGAACCAGTCCTAGCTGCTTAATTTGCTGACTTTTGCTGGCTGTCTATATTATTTCCCAGCCCGCGGGGAATGCAATTCATGAAAAGGCTGTGTGCCTTATCTGTGCTGACTGTTTTGTGCATGGCAACCTTGCGGCCTCAGTGGGCAGCTTGGCCTCCGGCTTCCCCCAAGAAACGAGAAGCAATGGCTACTAGAGTAGGGCATGGAAGAGTTTCTACTAGTCGCTCTTCAAGCCTATGCAGTGTGACTGGAAAGAGGTTGACAGCTGGAAAAGTTACCTCATCCAAGCTGGAGAAGGGGAGAGGGCAGAGAATGCTGAAGATGGAGAAATTAAGTGCCCAAAGTTTGGTTGCCTTTGGAGCTACCTGTGGAGGAAAGCGGTAAGGTGCTGGGTGTGGAGGGCAGTCCTATAATGGATACCGGTTTATCTCAGCCTCCCCAGTCCCAAATTCTGGCTCCCTGTTAGGCTCCTCTCAAAAAACTATGGATCAGTACATAAGCCCTTCTAATTTGGTGGTACAAGCAAACCAGGGGCTAACACTTGGGTTGTACAGGTCACTTAAAAATCCCAATGATGTAGCGAGCAACAACTCTTGAGGTGTACCCATGGAATCAGCTCCCCTGTCGGTTTCTGTATCTGTACCTGTCTCCTCTGCCTCCAATTTGCTCCAAAGTGCTTCATATTTAGCAGTCTTCCTTCAGATAAAACAGGATCTGGATCAGGCATCTACGAAACCCATGGGGGACTGGTCAAGTTCAATTACCTGTTTACTGGGGCCATGGAATCGTCCTCTCATCTAGTCCCAGCACAAAAGGCGAGCACAGGGAAGGATTGATGATCCATTGGCAATCGGTATTCAAAACTCCGAGATAAATACAAAGAAGTCCACTGAAGCCTTTTTTCCCTATCTGACTCCTTAAGAGGTCACTGTATCCAGATTTAAAGGCGTTCTCAGGCAAGGACATAGTTGATGGCAATTTAGTAGTGAGAATTGCCGGAACTCTATCAACTAAGCAGATAGAAGATCTGGTTACTAATGTTTTTGCCCAAGAGGAACTTGATCCTTCAGTGTCCAAATCAAAAGAAGAAATGCTATGGGATCCTGAAGGGCTGTAAGGGAACCAACTCCCACAAACTCGATCCCTCTATCATAGGAGACTTCCTTGCTCCCCCTCTTTAAGACTCTTAAGTGTGGGAAAACTGTATATGGTGGGTCTAACGTAATAGAAGTGATGACAACGGAGATAGAGAAATCATCCCCGGCTGATGTCCCTATTCTAGCTGAAATTTATGACCTTCTTCAACTCCAAAAAGAGGAATATAAAAGGGATTCCCTCTTGATAAAAAGAGCACACTTAAAGACACATGTAATACTGAGAAAATTGTCTAAAAACATGGATTTTCTACATACACATTTGGGGGACTTGGAGGCACATCAGGTCACCCTACAAGAAATTGAGAAACAGAATAAAACTGCCACTCGTAAGCAGCTCCAGTTGGATGGACTCATCTTTAAATTGGAAGACTTGGAAAATCAATCCCGGAGGAATAACCTCATGGTTTTGTGTATCCCTGAGGGTAGTGAGGGAGATGATCCAAGAAGCGATATTGTTCATCTTTTCAGAGAAGCATTTCCAGCCTTAAATAACTGGGATATGGACTCCATGATCCAAAGGGCACATGGGTTCCTTTTTTGGCAACCCAGGAAGGTGGCAGCAGCCTGTAATCCTCAGGCCATGTTAATCCATATTAGGAACTTTATCTTGCGGCAGGTGTACTTTCAGGTGGCCTGTCCCAGCTCTCCTGTTAGAGCTTGCAGGGTAGAGTTCTTCATTCGATCTGAGTTCTGTTGTGATACTGATGTGCATCGCTAGCAGCTTCTTGAACTTCTTCCTTCTTTTCAGAAAGTCTGCACTACGGTTTTGCTGCTGGAGCCTGCAAACCGGAGGATCAGCTTTGAGAGGCATACGTATTTCTGTCAAAATGCCACAAAAGCAACAGAACTATTAAATTGTTGGTCTTCATCCAAATGATTGCCTATCCCTTGAAAGGCTGGAACAGTCTGAGCTGGTGTTAATATGTGCCTCTCTTTTTAGTGTGACAACGTGTGTTGTTATTCCTTGTATTTTTCCTTTGCTTTTGTCTTTGGTTATGTGCCTTTTATACACTGCTCATCTTTCTCTTCTAATAATCATAGTTGCATCATTTGACTGCCATGATTAAGAAGCTTTTGGTACATTTCGGGTGGGGGTTGTTAAACCTGTCATCCTTAGGGTGGTCTTCTCCTAGAATTTTTGCCTTTTGCCTCCCTGTTTTGCTGATTCTTTATGTTGGCCTTAGGACTCTGAGCACTTTGCCACTGTTAACCAGTGCTAAAGTGCATGTGCTTCTCCCCTAAACTTGGTGACAGTTGTGTATGCCTGATTGGCATATTTGATGTACTGGCAAGTCCCGTGCAAAGTGGTATACCATATACCCAGGGCCTATACTTCAAATGCTACTAGTGGGCCTGCAGCACTAATTGTGCCACCCACATATGTAGCCTTTCAAACTTGTCTCAGGCCTGCCACTGCAGTGCCTGAGTGTGTAGTTCACTGCCACTTCAACTTGGCATTTAATACTATTTACCAAGCATTAAAAATCCCCTTTTATTACATATGTCACCCCTAAGGTAGGCCCTAAGTAACCCAAAGGGCAGGGTGCTATGTAAGTAAAAGGTAGGACATGTACTTTTAGGCTTTTTTCTTGAAGCGACAAACAGCCTATTTCGTTGTTCCTACTGTGAGGCCTACCCCTCCCATAGGCCAGCATTAGGAATTCCTTAATACACTTTTGAGCTGTAATTCCTGATCAGAGAGGAGTAGCTTTTTCATATTTCATATCTTTGGAATAGTAATGATAAATCCTCCTTACTGGTGAAGTTGGATTTAACATTACTGTTTTAGAAATGCCGCTCTTAGAAAAGGAACATTTCTCTGCATTTACTGCTCTATGTGCCAGACAGCATGTCTCTAATACACGTCTGGGGTGGGTGACAGCTACACTTCGTGCATTCCCTCTAGACAGCCACAAACACAGGACGGTGAGACTCATCTGCATTTTGAGCACTCATCTGCATTCATCTGTGTTCTGATGGGTCTTCCTGGGCAGGGAGGAATAGGAGGGACTGACACTTACACTTTAATAGGTAGTGTCCTGTTCACACACAAAGCACTGATTTACCCCAGCCAGCAAGATAGGACTGGGTTGCATGGGATCCTTGTGCACTTCAGAGAGCTGCTTTGAAGCCACTCCCGAACTTAAGGTACTTTTGGATGTAAGTACTGGGTCTCTGACTCCCGAAAATCAGACACTTCTGGATCTTGAACCAAACCTCTGTCAGAAGGACTGCTGTGCTGCTTAGAGGACTCAACTGGACTATTTCTCTGGATGGACTGTTTTTCTGCTTGTTCCCCTGCTGCCTGCTGCTCCCTGACTCTGCTGAAGGAGAGCTAGACTCTGCCTTCCCTTCAAGTGATCTCCAATGGCTTGCCAGCTTGCCTCCTGTTTTCTGATGTGCCAGGGACACAAAAGACTTATTACAAGTCTGCTGGTGCTGCTGGTCTCTGCCTTCTGTGATTCCTACCCTTTCCTGAGGTGCCCTCTCCAGGTTCTGGGCCTCAGAAGTGGGTTCTACAGCTGTTTTGCTACAAAACCAAAGTATCATCACCTTTGCGCCAATTGGAACCTACGCATCACCCTTCGACGCCGACACAGAGGCTGTTCGATGGCAGCAGTTCTACAGCCTGCACAGCCCAACAACGGTGCTCTGTGTGGCTCGACGACAACGCATTGCCATCACCTCAGCAAAGCTTGACGATGACACAGCGACCCGTGGAAACAAATTGATGCATAGTTTCTCAGTGGGCCCTGCATGGTTCCTGTAGCCGGCCTGCCCTCCATCGTAGCTGTCGTGAATATTGGATTTGCACCAGTCCCTCGCGACCTCAAGTAACCTTTTGACCGCTAGTCACTTCTAAGCACTGTTTTTGCATTTAATCTTTAAAAATTCATATCTCAACTTCTACTAATTGGAGTTTTATCATTTTGGTCTCCCTATTTTTCTAACCCTGTGTGGAGTCTTTTGTGGTGTATTCATTGTGGTACTGTGTGTGTGTGTGTTGCAGAAATACATAAGATAGATAAGCCTGACTGCTCTGTGTCAAGCTTCCAAAGGGTAATAAGCACAGGTTATCTTTTAGTGTGTATCTATCTTACCCTGACTAGTGTGGTGGTTCCTGCCTGGCCTGGGTGCATACCTCAGCCAACCAGGAATCCCATTTCTAATAGGTGTCTTCGGCACCCAACCTAAAGGCTGGTCTTAGCCTACAAAGTGTGGTGGGTAGTTAGTTGGAGGCAATGGCCCAGGGTTTGGAAAAATAATGTGGTGGTAGAGGCTGCATGTTGGGGAAGAGGTCCTGGTGTGGGGTGGGTGGCAGGGGTGGGGAATGGAGAGGAAGGGTCAAGGTAACAGGGGAGTTCAGATCACCAATGAATATGGGAAGCACAGGGGATATATAAGGAAACAGGCTTTTTGCAGGTTCCCTCACATTTATTGCCCCCATTTGGACTGCTAGCTGCTGGTGTTTCAACTCTGAGAGTGCACTGAGGCCTGCTAACCAGACCTCAGTGCCAGTGTATCTTTGTATGTCAAATTGAGTATCCCCAATTGGCAAGTACTGACTTACTTATAAATCCCTAGTATATGGTACCCAGGGTGCCAAGGGCATGTAAGACAGACGGTCCACTCAGGGCTGCAGCACTGCATGTGCCACCCTGTGTGTGACAAGGTACAAAATGGCTCCCAGCATGCCACTGCAGACTGGAAGGGCAGTTGTCACACTGCCAGTTTGACTTTGCCATTACCATTCATTCCTTTCCTTTTTCATATATGTAAGTCTCCCCCTAAGGAAGGCCTAGAGAACCCCAAGGCAGGGATCTGTATACTATTAACTGGGAGATGTATGTTTATATATGTCCTTGCAGAAAAACTCCTATAATTGTTGTTTTGCTGTGGAAAAGTTAGCAGCCCCATTGGATAATACAGGGTTACCAGCTGGCACCCCAGCCTGGATAACTTCTGAATGGGACTACCTAACTGGGTACTGTAAGGTATCAAATTAATTGTGGCATTAAATCCGACCTTATGCCCAGGTCGAATTTAATGTAACTATTAAAGTAGTGCAACTTTTAGAAAGTTGCCACTCTGTGACCCAGCTGGTCCAGTAGCCTCACAAGAGCACTGGTCCACTGCCAGCATTCTGTCTCCCTGGGTAGTCGTGTGAACGACTCCCAGGCTTGAAAACAATAGAATATAGAAAGTGAAAATTCCTCTTAGAAACCAAATATCAGACACATTCACTCGCGGACTCACTCACACTGAATTTTCACAGTGCATGAACTAATCAATGAGACCGAATAGAACCCTCCCCACTGACTGATATACCACCAAATTCGAGATATAGCATCAAAGGATTATTTAATTCCTTAAAAAAAGACTCTTTATATCACAATTCACTAGATATAAAATTCATACATAGCATGCAGTATGCAATAGAAAGTCAATGTGTACAAAATAAAAGCGGTCAAAGTATATTTTTGGATATGAACTTGATGTAAATTGTTGGATCAGTCAATGCAACAGTTTTCTTTGAACTGTGCAAAAAGGGTTCCCCGTTAGGACTTTCTCTCTTGTTTGTTTTTGTATATACTTTGACCGCTTTTATTTTGTACACATGGATTTTATATTGCATACTGCATGCTATGTATGAATTTTATATCTTTTTCAAATGTCTTTGATCACTAAAGGTGAATTGTGATATAAAGTGTCTTTTTTAAAGAAATTAAATAACCCTTTGATGCTATATCTCAAATTTGGTGGTATATCAGTCAGTGGGGAGGGTTCTATTCGATCTCATTGATTAGTTCATGCACTGTGAAGATTCAGTGTGAGTGAGTCCGTGAGTGAATGCGTCTGATATTTGGTTTCCAAGGGGAATTTTCACTTTCTCTACTGTATAGTAGTGCCCTGTTCCCTTTGGTTAAGGGGCCACCTCTCTAGTTTAATAACTTGAAAACAATAGAAGCCCGCTGCAGGGAGAGGGGTCACCTCCCCCTTGCCGGAAGCCACTCAGGGTGATAGTCGCAAAGGCACACTTCAAAGGTGAAGCCGCATTTGATGGCCAAATTGCAATAACACTGCAGAAGGGCTGGCCTTTGTTTAGGTAGAAAGGTTGGAGACAGGGCCAGAGAAGGAAGACCGGTTTTTCCATGGGTGTCTAGCCCACTGGTAGACCCGCCACTAGGGTGGGCTACCAAGTTCCAAACAGTCGAGGAAGGTTGCCAACATCTTGGGAGTGGGCAGAATAGTGCACTCTCGGATTGTTAGTTGACATACATCACCAGAAAGTAATCATCAGAAGGGAGGGAGCTTGGTAGCCAATTGGCTTGTGAGCGCTTGTCCCCCCCTCAGGGCACTTTCTTGGGATAAATATAGCACCTATGGTGCCCTGAACCTCAGATCACATCGGAACTGGAATGAGGACCTAGGAGGGAGTGCCCTGCTGCCCCTGGACTGCACAAAGAGAGGCTGCACCTTCTGCTGGACTGCATCTGCTGCACTTTTGGGCAAGCAAGGTTAGGACAGTGCTGTGGCTCCTGACTCAGGGAAAAGTCATTTCCCAGCCCCAGATGAGAGCAGAGACTCAAAGGGTCAGTTGGCTGGCCTCCTGGAACAGAACCAGGGACATTAAAGCTGAAAAATCCCAAACTGGCAAGTTGCTAGCCACCGGAGAAGATTAGTTGCAAGCTGCAGCTGGGCGCCCTAAGAGGTCAATCATTGATGGCTAAAAGTTGCACCCGAGTCAGCCGGACTTGTGAGTGCCATCAGAGTCCAGATTGGTTACCCAAGAGGTACACTAGACCCACTAAGCTTGGAGACCGGTAGCCCAGCAGCAGGTTGCCTTCTACTGTCTTGAAGAGGATTTCATGGGACCCCGACCTCTGTGGCCTAAACCTCCCCACATCACCCGTGGACCGAGGAATTACCACAAAGGCTCCTTTTCAACCTGGATCCCCAGAATTAAGACGACTCCATTATCGTCTATGTTGGTCATGCTGTAAAGGCTGCAACTGGACTTGAAAACACTCTAGTGACCAGGTAACTGTCCAAATCTAGCCCACTACCCCCCTAGACCTTCTCCCTGTCAGATTTGGTTGCCCAAGCCAGGCCAGAATAACCGAACTAACTGTTTCAAGCTTTGGACATTTTTGCAAACTTTTTGTTCACCAATGCTTGCTTGCACTTGGAATTATAAGTTATAAAACTTTTAAAATCTGGATATCTGAAACCTTCTGATGGATTTTGCTCATCAAGGACTCTAAAAATTCATAAAACTATAATCTGTTTTTATAAATTGGTGTTGTGCTTCTTTCATGTTGTGTGGCTTTCTTCTTTCATTGTCCGGTACTGTTAAATGCTTTACACTAAGCTCCTTTGTTCAAGCCATGCTACTTGAAAGCTTTATCTACCCAGGGTTGAGCTTAAGGTTTTACAAGTGAGCCTCATTGGACCCAATAAAGGTTTTGCAAGTGTATTCCACATTAAGGTTTCCTAGCGCTATCACATTGATGCCTAGCAGTAAGACTCAGTACCAGACAATTTATAAGTCAGCAACTACTAAAATGCAGCGGCCGCTCCTCCGCTAAGGTCAAGGAGCGGCGCCCCACTGCTTTTCAGCAGTGCTAAAAAGGAAAAATAAAATGATAATAACGCATTGTTTTCATCATTTTATTTTTCCGTAGTGCCTCAGTTCTAGGTGTGGGGTGGGGTGGGGCTGGGCAGGGCAGAGCAGGGGGGGAGTGGTGAGTTTGGCCGGCTGTCTGGAGGCGGCCAAACAGTCATGTGCACTTAGCATGTTCTGCACCCGGCTGTATTGCACAGCCTGGGTGGAGAACATGCACAGGCTCCACTCCTTGTCTGAGCGCCGAACCACGGCACTCAGACCAATCATGATGCTGCTGTCATGCTGGTAACTAGTATAACTGCAACAAATGATTGACGGAATGCTGAATGATTCAAACATTCTCCCCCAGTCAAGAGATCTGGGTTAAATCCACTGTTCTTTTGCCCACTACGCCACCTCAGTTTGGACCCAGCCATATCCAAATCAGTCTTGACCCTGTGCCTCATGGGAACAGTCCAGACCAAACTGCCAAGCCAGGTCCTCCCTGGACCGGAAACAAGCATCCTGGGACCGGTTTGGGGGTATGTCACCCCTCTTCAGCCAGGCTAGCTTGAATCCAATGGTACAGTGAGCAAGGGACACGTCTGGGCATACCCATCCCACTTAGGGCGAAAAGTATAACTGCAACAAATGATGGACAGAATGCTGAATGATTCAAACATTCTCCCCCAGTCAAGAGATCTGGGTTAAATCCATTGTTCTTTTGCCCACTACACCACCCCAGTTTGGACCCAGCCATATGCAAATCAGTCTTGACCGTGTGCCTCATGGGAACAGTCCAGACCAAAGTGCCAAGCCAGGTCCTCCCTGGACCGGAACAAGCATCCTGGGACCGGTTTCGGGGTATGTCACCGCTCATCAGCCAGGCTAGCTTGAATCCTGTGGCACAGTGAGCAAGGGACACATGTCTGGGCATATCCATCCTACTTAGGGCGAAAAGTATAACTGCAAAAAATGATGGACGGAATGCTGAATGATTCAAACATTCTCCCCCAATCAAGAGATCTGGGTTAAATCCATTGTGCTTTTGCCCACTAGGCCACCCCAGTTTGGACCCAGCCATATGCAAATCAGTCTTGGCCCTGTGCCTCATGGGAACAGTCCAGACCGAACTGCCAAGCCAGGTCCTCCCTGGACCAGAAACAAGCATCCTGGGACAGGTTTCGGGGTATGTCACCCCTCTTCAGTAATGCAGGTGACAGCAGGGTTGTGATTGGCTTAGGGGAGCCTGTGTGCTTCCTGCTTCTGGGACTCGTCAGGAAGAGAAGAGGAGAAACGACAGACAGCGCCCGTTAGGAGGTAAGTGTTATTTTTTATTTTTCACCCCCTCCCCCGCCCCACCACCCCCGAACCGTGGCAGCCATCACTGCTGAAAAGACCTGCTAGGTCAACCTTTAGCAGAATGTTTTTTAAGTTGCCAAGTCCTGTAGATCCAAAGGACTGGCTTTCTAAGGCTAAAAAAGTCGACAACAGACATCACAGAAGTGGCAAAAAGTTTTGAAAAATCTTCAAGGATTGAGAACATAGACATTGATTTGGCCACCCTGCCCACACTAACGATGAATGAATTGAGGGCGATGTGCAGGAGCAGGAAGGAGGCTCTTGAGAAAGCCCTCAGAGCTTGCAAGGAAGCAAGGAGAGCCCAGGCCCAACCGGCAGATGAAATCACCCCTGGCAGTGGTGATGAAGAAAATGGCAGAGGTTACTTTGAATCAGAGGGGGATAATGAGAGTGTGGTCCCCACAATTTGACCAAGGTGTGGCTCCACACCTGGTAGTGAGACGAGCTTCACTTCTGGAAGGAGAACTAAGGATCTGGGTGCTCAGCTCAGCCTCACAGAGTTTGAGGAGAAGCAGCTGGCTCTGGAGTAAAAGAGATTGGCCCTAGAGGAGAAGAGGGTCAAGCTGGGGATGCAACTCCAAGGCCATGATGGCAGCAACAAAAAACCAGAGGTGCATACAGATGGTGCCTATGATCCCAGGTTACCCAAGGGTATAGTTCACAAGTTTGTAGAAGAGGATGACATAGATAAATGGCTGGCATCCTATGATAGAGCTCTCAGGATGAAAATGGTGGTTACTCAAAATTGGGGATCCTTATTGTGGGAGCTGATTTCGACAGTAGGGAGAGATAGGCTGTAGACACTTTAGGATGAGGTGGCAGAGTCATATACCTACATAAGGGAGGCACTCATCAAGCTATTTGGTCTCACCTCAGAGGAGTACAGACTTAAGTTAAGGAACATACACAAAGGGTCAACACAGACATGGGTGGGCTTTGTAGATGCCTCTTTGAAGTCACTGGAAGGCTGTATCAAGGGTAACAAGGTAGATACCTATTTGGGGCTGTACAATTTGGTGGTAAAAGAGCACATTGTGGCAAATTGTACCTCAGAGAAGTTACACCAGCATCTGGTAGATTCAAAGCTCACTAGCCCTAGAGATTTGGTCAAAAGACCAGATGAATGGGTTGAGACAAGGGTAAGCCTGGGCGGTGAACTCCGCTCTGTTCTCAGAGTTTTTGCACTCCGTGGAGCTCACTGAATTTTTCTTCGCTTGCATAAGTCGGCGAGCGCAAGCGAGGAAAATCCAATGCTAGACCACTTCCCATCGAGATTTCTCAACGGGGCGGTTGCAGATGGTCGCTACCGCTTGCGTTGAGAAACCTTCCGTTCGTGTTGAGGAAGCTGCAGCTCAAGTAGAACTTTCGAACTGCAGAAAGAAGCAGCACCCTCCTGCACTATGCGAGATGCTGTTCGCACTGATTTTACAGCGAGGGACAAACACCCGGCACTAAAAATCAGTGTGAACGGCGCGAGGTAACCCACTCCGCCATTCGTGGAACTCCGTGTAGCTTGGCGGAGTTTTTTTGTCATTTCAAGGAGTTCTGCGTAACTCTGCAAACTCCACCCAGGTACCCAAGAAGACCTAGTGGGGTGATCAAAAGAAGATCGATCAGACCCACAGTAGGGAAAGGAGGGAGGTATTAAACCTCCCAAAGAGGTTCCCTCAGAACCCTAAGGAGGGGATCAAGACCCAACCCACCTGTCAGGATCTCACCTATGTTTCCGCGGGGACGCCACAGACGTGAAGTATAAGTCCACAACCTCACCAAATCACCCAATGGCACCAAAGACTAAACAAGGTGGCACAAGGCAATCTGGGGAAGGAGGGAAACAAAACAAGGGAAGAAGGGGAAGAAATCCACTTGATGATTCGGACACCCTCAGGGCTTGTCAGTATCAGGCAAGAAGCTGTAAGCAAAACAAGGTATCAATACACAAATGCACAATATCAGAGGCATAACAAGTTATACTTTCTAAACTCATGTATTCCCTACCTTCGGTGTCCTTTTTATTGGAGGTTTAATGGAACGATGTTTCAGGACGTGAATCTAAGGCTAGAATTGACAGTAATGTAAGTAAAGGGCTAATGTAAGTATGGGAAATTGCTCTATGTAGGGATTTGGGTATTCTCTTACCTATTCTTCCCATATAATTTCATAAAAGAAAATATCCCTTAATTCAGGTTAACAAAATAGGTGTCTCTTTCTATCCTAGATCCTAAAAGGCGGAGCGGATCCCCACAGCGCCAGAGCACAGGACCAGGTAAGTGACCTATATATAGGTGAAAGTATTCAACCAAGCGCAATGTGCAACGCAAAGTAATAAAGTGTAACGCCTATCCCTTTACTTTTCAGAGAAAGGCTAGCTCCCAACGCGGAGGATACACCAGAACAGGTAAATCAGGTAAACTTAAATAATAAAGCAGCGCATAGCGCTGTTACCGCAAACTCTAATACAGTATCTCTCTTCTTTTCTCCACAGGACAACAATGTAGGCAAGCGATACTTGATGCGGGCGGCGAGGGACGTCAGGAGAGGAGAACCCGCCACAAGGCAAACAGAGGCAACGATGACCGGCGCGAGGGACGCGACGACCCGGAAGAGCTTCGGGTGAGTCAGGAAACGAACAATCAGGACGCAAAGCGCAGCTGATCGGGGAAGGCCGGGCTTTAACCTTCCGGACCTATCCCCGCGCATGCGCGATTCGCGTCGGCGGCCATCTTGGTAGTTCCGGCTGTCGCGCAATCCCGACAGTACACCCCCCCACAGAGCCCCCAACCGGTTTGGGCTTGTCAGGGTGTCTCCTATGAAATAAACGCACCAATCGAGGGGCATGCACCTGGCTGGCCGGCTCCCACGTGCGTTCCTCCACACCGTACCCCTTCCAGTGTATCAGGTACTGGAGTTTGCGTCTCACCCTACGGGAATCCAACACCGCCCCGACCTCATATTCCTGCTCGTCCTCCACCGTTACGGGTTCAGGTGCGGTAGGGAGACGTGTGCCTGGTTCTACTGGCTTCATGAGGGAGACGTGAAACACTGGATGTATTCTCATGGAGGCGGGAAGGTCTAATTTCATTGCTACAGGGTTTACCACCTTACATATTTTGTATGGGCCTAGATATTTAGGTCTAAACTTGCACGACCCTCTCAACTTCAGGTTTTTCGAGGATAGCCAGACCATGTTCCCCTGTTTATATCCAGGCTCTGCGCGTCTGTGAACATCCGCCCCCCTCTTATAGCTAGCCTTAGCCTTATCTAGATTCAGTCGTGCTGTCTTGTGTACCTCTTGTATGTCTTTCACAAAGTCTATGGCTGCAGGAGCAGAACAAGAAGAGGAAAGGGGGGTTAGCATAGTTCGAGGATGAAAGCCATATGTGCAAAAAAAAGGCGAGTAAGCAGTGGACGAGTGACAACTGTTATTGTATGAAAACTCCGCTATCCACACTAACTCATCCCAATCAACTAGGGTGTGAAAGACCTGGCACCTGATTTATTGTTCAAAGCCCTGATTCACTCTCTCTGTTTGGCCGTCTGTCTGAGGGTGGTGGCTAGAGGATAGCCGTACATCTATTTTCAATGTGTTCCCCAATCCTTTCCAGAATTTAGAGATGAACTGGGCCCCTCTATCTGATATCAATACAGAGGGGAGGCCATGTAAACGTACCACTTGTTGAATGAATATGGAGGCCAAAACACGAGAGGAGGGAAGGGAAGCCATGGGAATGAAATGGGCCATTTTGGTCAGCAAATCCACTACCACGAGGAGAGTGGTATTCCCTCTAGCTGTCCTAGGCAACTCTACTATAAAATCTAGAGAAACTGTGTGCCAGGGCCTAGGTGGTGTAGGTAACGGCTGTAACAGCCCTGCAGGGCTCTGGTGAGAAGCTTTTCCCTGTGCACATATATGGCATGTCTGAATATACTGTCTTGCATCCCTTCCCATGGTGGGCCACCAAAAGTGTCTATGTAGTAAGTCAAGAGTCTTTTTATATCCTGGATGCCCTGCAAGGGGGTGATTATGACACCAATCTAAGGCCTGTAGTTGCAATTCCTGATTGGGGAGGACCAACCCACCTTGCACATAGGATAATCCTTGCTCTATAGTAACCTCATGTGTACCCGTCACTTCCTGCATGTTTGTGGATGATTGCGCCTCCTCTACTGAGTGCAGGAAGCCTACCTCGGAACTCAGTACCCCAACTATTCGTTCTCTGGCTATTATAAGAGGGGGTTCACTTTGTGGGTCTATGGGTTCATAACTTAAGCGAGACAAAGCATCTGCTTTCCCATTCTTTTTCCTGCTTGAAACTGGATAACAAAGTCGTAGTCACTGAAAAACTGGGTCCAGCGTAGTTGCCGCATGGACAGAGCCCTAGCGGATTTTAGGAACTGCAAATTCCGATGATCCGTTAGGACTGTTATCTGGTGATTGGCCCCCAATAAATATTGCCTCCATTCCTCAAATACTTTCTTTATTGCCAATAACTCTCTCTCTCCTATGGAGTAGTTTACTTCCGCTGGAGCCAATTTATGTGAATAATAGGCTACTGGGTGTAGTATTCCAGTGCTAGGATCTGTCTGTGATAGCACCCCCCCGACTGCCACCTGTGAGGCATCAGTTTCAACCACGAAAGGACGTGACGGATCTGGATGCCTCAGTATGGGCGCTTGTGTGAAGGCTTCCTTTAAATGACAAAAGGCTGCCTCCGCCTCGGGTGTCCATTGAAATTGTATTCCCTTTTTTAATAACCTAGTTATTGGGGAGGCTAAATCAGAAAACCCATCAATAAAGCGCCGATAGAAATTGGCAAAGCCAAGGAAGCTCTGTATTTCCTTGACGTTTTGTGGTGCTTGCCAACGATGTATGGCCCCTACCTTCTGTGGATCCATACTGAGTCCCTGTGGTGTAATTATGAACCCTAGAAAGCTGACTTGTTGTGTATGGAAATGACATTTCTCTAATTTACAATATAATTGGTTGTCTCGTAATCGTTCCAGAACCCTCCTTACGTGGAGTGTATGTTCTTGCATGGAGGGAGAATAAATCAAGAGGTCATCAATGTAAGCAATGACGAACACCTCCAACATGTCCTTTAGTACCTCATTAATGAAAAACTGAAAAGCCGAAGGGGCATTACATAGCCCAAAGGGCATCACTAGATATTCGTACAAGCCATACTTGGTACAAAAGGCCGTCTTCCACTCATCTCCTTCCTTGATCCTCACAAGATGATATGCCCCTCGCAGATCTAACTTGGTGAATACTTGGGCGTCTTTTATTTGATCAAGAAGGGAGGAGATTAGTGGCAAGGGATATCTGTTCTTGATGGTGATGGTATTCAGTGCCCTATAGTCAATGCAGCATCTGAGACCCCCTTCTCTCTTTGGTATAAAAAAAAGAGAAGACGAGGACGGGGATCTAGAAGGACGGATAAATCCTATTCTCATCATTTCGTCCAGGTACTCTCGTAAATACACATTCTCTTTTCGGTCAAGGAATATACCCTACTACAGGGTATGCGAGCCCCAGGTTGCAGATCGATTCTGCAATCATATACCCTATGAGGCGGGAGACTGGTGGCCTGTTCCACATCAAATACTTCTCTAAGGTCCTGATAAACAGAAGGTAAGGCACTATCACTCGTTTCTATGAACGAAAGACTTTTCTCCGGAACACTTGGATCAAGAAGTGTATGCTCTCTACAAAGGTCATGGTCGAAGGTTAATGACATAGATTTCCAATCAATAAGCGGATTATGTTGGCGTAACCATGGTAGGCCTACATTAACCGGGAATTGGGGAGACTGAATTAAATCAAATGAAATGTCTTCTTGATGTTTTTTCTCGATAACCAACTTCAACCTACTTGTGGTGTGTTTAATTGGACCAGACTTCAGAGAGCTACCATCTATTGTTGTAACTTCTTCCCAAGAAGACTTAGGCACCCAAGGAATCTTCCAACTCTGAGCCCACCGTGCATCCATAAAATTACCGGACGCACCCGAATCTACCATTATGTACACCTCTACCATTTGATGGTCCCATCGTAAACACGAAGAGAGAAGAAAATGACATGGCTGAGATCCTGCAATCCCCATAGATGAGACAGTTAAACCTGAATTACCCGAAGTCCTTGTCTCCCGAGACATCGGGCTCACTAGTTTTCCGACCGTTTTGTCTGTCTTGGTTTGACCGGGCATTCTCTAAGAAAGTGACCCTGTTTTCCACAGTACAGGCACAGTTTCTTGTCTCGCCTTCTCTGTTTTTCTTCTTCACTGAGGGGTCCTCTTATGCTTCCTATTTGCATCGGTTCGGATTCTTCTGATCTTTTATCAGGATCAGCTTTCCTTTCACGGTAAGGAAGAACTCTCCCCTCGGACCTCCCTTTTTCTCTCTTCCGCTCACTAAGTCTATGTTCTAACTTGACCACTAAGTCTACGAGGGCAGTACACGATTCAGGAGGGTCCACTACCTGTGCCAATGCGTCTTTTAGGTCCTCTCTTAGCCCCTTGTAAAACAGAGCACTACGCTTTTCCTCGGGCCACCCAGCTTCGGCTACCAGTCTATAAAATGTGGAAATGTAGGAGGTCAAATCCTTAGTTCCCTGTTTCAGTGTTAAGAGCTCCGTATCAGCGGAATGCGTAAAAGTGTGTCTATCAAACAGTTTTTTGAGTTCTCTTCGAAAGGCACTGTAATCTTGCAGCAAAGGGTCATTTCTTTCTATGAGGGGTATAATCCAATTAGCCGCGGAGCCCCTAGGTAGGAAATAACAAAGGCTACCTTAGCTTGATCTGAGGGAAAACAAGAGGCTTTGCACATAAAATGAAGCTGACACTGACTGATAAAGGCAGCAAACTTGGTAGTGTCTCCGAAAAACGCTCAGGAGGTGCCAAGGGGACAGAAGAAGGCGTCGTTACGTGTACCACTGGTATGTTAGCGCCTGGATTAGGGGACCTAACCACTGGATCAGTTCTTAATTCTCGTTGTATGGAATCCACCCGAGTGGAAAGAGATTGGGTTTCTAATTGTAAGTTGCCTAACATGTGGGCTAAATCAGCCAGAGTGACCTGACTGACATCCATGACGTCCAGGCGGAAAGAAAAACTATTCTTTTTGGGCTTCGCGTTCTGTCAGGATCTCACCTATGTTTCCGCGGGGACGCCACAGACGTGAAGTATAAGTCCACAACCTCACCAAATCACCCAATGGCACCAAAGACTAAACAAGGTGGCACAAGGCAATCTGGGGAAGGAGGGAAACAAAACAAGGGAAGAAGGGGAAGAAATCCACTTGATGATTCGGTCACCCTCAGGGCTTGTCAGTATCAGGCAAGAAGCTGTAAGCAAAACAAGGTATCAATACACAAATGCACAATATCAGAGGCATAACAAGTTATACTTTCTAAACTCATGTATTCCCTACCTTCGGTGTCCTTTTTATTGGAGGTTTAATGGAACGATGTTTCAGGACGTGAATCTAAGGCTAGAATTGACAGTAATGTAAGTAAAGGGCTAATGTAAGTATGGGAAATTGCTCTATGTAGGGATTTGGGTATTCTCTTACCTATTCTTCCCATATAATTTCATAAAAGAAAATATCCCTTAATTCAGGTTAACAAAATAGGTGTCTCTTTCTATCCTAGATCCTAAAAGGCGGAGCGGATCCCCACAGCGCCAGAGCACAGGACCAGGTAAGTGACCTATATATAGGTGAAAGTATTCAACCAAGCGCAATGTGCAACGCAAAGTAATAAAGTGTAACGCCTATCCCTTTACTTTTCAGAGAAAGGCTAGCTCCCAACGCGGAGGATACACCAGAACAGGTAAATCAGGTAAACTTAAATAATAAAGCAGCGCATAGCGCTGTTACCGCAAACTCTAATACAGTATCTCTCTTCTTTTCTCCACAGGACAACAATGTAGGCAAGCGATACTTGATGCGGGCGGCGAGGGACGTCAGGAGAGGAGAACCCGCCACAAGACAAACAGAGGCAACGATGACCGGCGCGAGGGACGCGACGACCCGGAAGAGCTTCAGATGAGTCAGGAAACGAACAATCAGGACGCGAAGCGCAGCTGATCGGGGAAGGCCGGGCTTTAACCTTCCGGACCTATCCCCGCGCATGCGCGATTCGCGTCGTTGGCCATCTTGGTAGTTCCGGCCGTCGCGCAATCCCGACACCACCTCTAACAAGTAGAGTAGTGGGGACCCAGGTCTAAAGAAACTTTTAGACAAAAGGCTGTGCTTTGACTGTCAGCAGCCAGGGCACTAATGAGGGGAGGCAGCCTGCCCCATGAAAAAGGTTACCACTGGGCTGGCAAGTGTAGCTTTAGAAGAGGATACCTCAGATGAGTAGGTCCAAATAGCTTTTAACTTGGAAAAGGGTCCATATGGTAAGCTGGTGATCCCTGAGGGTGAGAGTAAGCACTTTCATTCCCTTAAGGTAAATGGGATCCTGAGCATTGCCCTGAGAGACAGAGATGCGAGTCACATCTTAGTGGTGAACAGGTTAGTGTACCCAGACCAGTATTTGCCAGGAGAGGTAAGGAGAGTAAGGGGAACCACAGGGGAGGTTATAAACAGATATGTGGCCTTAGTCACCCTAGAAGTGAGGGTTCCCCTAAACTGGCATAGGGTGGTAGTTCGTCCTGACCTCCCCCTAGATTGCAATGACCTCCCAGAGGTTGGTCTGAACCCAAGAGGGACAGCCGCCCAGGGCGCTGCCCAACCCAAGGATCCTGCAGGTCCTAAACTCAAAGTTAGGAGAGTTAGGCCCAAGAAGAAAGGAAAAAGGGTAAAGGTAGGAAGAGACAAAGGTTGCCAAGGGAATTCTACCTCAGTAAGGGAGAACTCCAATGTTGGTATCTCCCCACTCTAGTGGCCAGGTAACTATCCAAATCTACCCCACTGGCCCTCTAGACCTTCTCCCTGCTGGGTTTGGTCTCCCAAGCCGGGCCTGAGTAACTGAACTGTTTACAAACTTTTTGTTGACCCATGCTTGTTTGCAATTGGAATTAACAGTGATAAAACTTTTAAAAATCTGTATCTGTGGAACCCTCCGGTGGATTTTGCTCATCAAGGACTAAAAAAATTATACAAATATACTCTGTTTTTATATATTGGTGATGTGTTTCTTTCATGTTGTTTGGCTATCTAATTCTGTTGTTTTTGGTTCTGTTAAATGCTTAACACTAAGCTCCTTTGTTCAAGCCTTGCTGCTCGAAAGCCATAGCTACCCAGGGTTGAGCTTAAGGGTTTACAAATAAGTGTGACTGGACCCAATAAATGTTTTGTGAGTGTATTCCATTATAAGGCTACCTAGCCATATCATGTAATACACCCAGATCCTCACAGGATAATAATAAGTAGGGAAAAAATGGGCATCACAGATTGCATTGATTGGGTAGACAGGAAGGGGTGAACTTCACCGCCATAGGGAAGGGGTGTACTTGTGGCGTCAGTTCTGGGCCAAACAATGATGACTGGTGATAGAGAGATGGGTCGTGGTCAGCAACTTCAAATGCCCACCTGGAATATCAATGATATGAAAGTAGCAAATTAGCGTAAGTTGATCAAAGAGGATTTACACCCTCTTAAGCTACATATTATCTGTATTCAGGAAACTCACCAGTCTTGTGATCAAACTCCCTTATTAAGGGAGCTTGAGTATAAGGTTCTGGGTGTGTCCTGCTACAGCTCCGCTCAAAGAGGGGTGGCTCTTTGAGTCAGTGATTCCAATTGAGTCATCGTTAAAACCAAGTCTGATTTAGGAGGGCAATGGTTGACTGTGGTATTTCTGAAAAGAGATATACAGCTTACTATCTGCATGGTTTATGGTCCGAATGAGGATCATCCCTCTATGTTTGATTACCTGCTAGCTGAACTACATCAATTGCCTGAGCCCTTAGTGTTATGTGGGGATTTCAGTGTTGCCCTCTCCCCAGGGGTAGACTCTACGCTGAGGGGATACTGGAACTTTGCAAGTGAGGAGGGGGGCAAAAGGAATCTCAATGGTGCACTCAGACAGGTTACCAGCTCTCTTATATATTGGCGGATGTTTAGCTGTCTTATAGAGCATAGGAACCCAGTTTCACCTTTTATGCATACCCCCACACATCCCTTTCTCGGATTGACATGTTCCTAGTGAGTCATGTTAGTATTTGTCTGAATCCACGAATAATATCAAATCATAACTTCCTGTAGTTGTTTATCAGTTCAGAGTTTCTTTGTCAGACTACCAAGTGAAGCAACTGGACTTTCGATCGGAAGCTGCTGCTGGATGAGGAATATATTCAGTCTATGAATATTTGCTTAAGGGAATATCTGGATATCAACCTGGGCTCAGCATCCACAACTACAGTTTGGGATGCACTTAAAACCTTTTGTAGGGTGCAAACCTTGACTTCCTCTACACCAACAGAAAATGTAGTTTACAGAGGAATCTCAAATGGGACGCTCTCTCATCCAGCCTGAGGCCAAATTGGCCCAAAGGATCATGGAGCAAGACTGACAAGGAGCCTTGGCGGTTTCTGAGCAGTTGCAGGCCCTGCAAATAACTTTAAAGAAAAATATTTGGGACTGGGCTAATAAAAAGATCAGGGCCAGGCAATCTTATTTTTTTAGAACTTTGAGGAGATGGGCCGTTTACTCACATTTAAGGTAAGGGATAAAGTGTGCAATTATCTTATTCAATGGATTGTCAACAAATTGGGCAAGTTAATCATTGAACAGGCGGGAATTAGGGAGGAGTTCAGAAAATTCTACCAAAATCGTTATAAAAAAGGACTGTGTTGCCTACTTAGAAGATATCAAAAAATATATAGAGACATTTTATGATCGTAAATTGAGACAAGTACAGTGCGACCGGCTGGATGAACCTATCATCTTAGCTGAGACTGAAATGGCCATACATCAGCTGGCAACGGGGAAGGCATGTGGGTTGACCAAATTCCATTAAAATGCTTGCACCAGTCTTCAGAGACCTCTTTATTTGTCCCGACTTTCGTAGTCAGGCTTCCTGCTTATGGGGGGAACCAAAATAGTCATCTTCCCTAAGAAAGGGAAGGATCTAACAAAATGTGGTTCCTATTGGCCAATATCTTTAATTAATACAGACTCGAAGATCTACACAAGTATCTTGGCTAATAGACTATCTACAATGATATCTGACTTGGTAGACCCTATATAACATGGGTTTATTCCTGGGCGTGATGCAACTTCTCATGTGAACAAGGCGATAACTGCTTTGGAGGTGGCATAAGTGGAAAAGGCCCCCATAGGGATGATCATGTGGGATTGTATTGTATTGTAATAGCCTCTATATAGCGCTTACCACCCCTGACGAGGCGCTGAAGCGATTTTTCGGGGAGTAGCACACTACTCCGTAACCCATAAAGGATTAGTGGTGAATTAGTAGAGTGAAATATATAAGTAATTTCAGTGGTGGATATGTTAGTCAGTTATTTGGATTGAGAAGGATAGAGGAGGGATAGAAGAGGGAAAAAGGTTTGCATTTATATAGCGCTTCATTGAAGGTGGAATGTTCTTCTCTGGCATGGAGGGTTCTTTTCCTGTTGGGACAGACAGTGTCTCCAGATACTGTCCACCGGCACAGAGGACTTGTTCATTGCTAGGCATTGCTTAAGTTGTAAGACAATAAGTGCAGGTGCCCACGGGCAGCACTATCAAAGATTGGTGTGCCAAATACCAGGGGCCGTATTATAGATTGCAGTGCATTTTCCCTGTTAGTGCCTGCCTCTCCTTTTAAAAGGTGCTCAGTGCCAACAAGGAGATTGCGCTGCATTAGATTGAATACGCTGCTCCGTGAACTGCGTCAAACTCGTGCTGCCATGGGGGCAGCACACTCAGGTGAAATACGGAGCAGCCGCTCCGTGTTTCACTGTGCAGGCAGCAACCTGCCTTCACTTTTAAGAGGGGTGAGAGATGCCAAAAAAGGCATTCGACCGGGTCTCCTGGCAATTCCTCTGGGTGGTTATGACTGGGGCAGGGTTTGGTCTTGGGTTCATTACTCGGATTAAGCTACTCCATACGGGGCTAACAGCAAGGATCTCCTTTAGATATAAATTATCAGATTCTATTGAAATTACTAAAGGCACCCAGCAGCAGAGCATTGTCCTCTATCACCACAACTTTTTCCATTGAACAGGGAACCCTATATTTAGGGCTTGCAGTTTGCAGATTCTATGAGTGCATTACGTCTGCATCGCTCTGAACTTAAAGTTTTAGCGTATGCCGACAATGTCGCCATTTTGACATCTTCTCGAGTGGCTGCTTAGAGGGCGGTTGAGTCATTGACAATGGAGTTCGGCCGAGTGTCTGGATACAAGCTCAACTCTGATAAGACCATGGGTATTTCAAACGCTCCTTCACTTGATTCTGATAAGAGGAAGGTTCAACCTACTTGGGTGTCAAGCTGGCTATACGGATGGAGGAGGCTATCAATTTAAACGATGGTAAACTATATAACCAATCTATTGAGACTTTTAACAAATGGAATCAATTGCACCTGGGGCTTATTGGCAGGTGTAATCTTAATAAAATGATTATTTTACCCCTGTACTTGTATCTATTTTGATGTATACAATTGTATTATTATATCTTTCTAAGGTTTTATAAAATGTAATCCCTCTTGTACAAAAGTGCCCTTTTTCTATATGGTCACCTCCCTCCACAGTTTTTGCTCCAGTGCTGATGGTTATGACTCTGAAAGAGCACTACAGCCTGCTGCCTAGGGCCCAGCACCAGTGCTCTCTCCCTAAAACTGATACCTGTGAATTGGCAACTCAAAGTGGCAAGGACTTTAACCCCCTTTTTAGTCCTTAGTACATGGTACCAGTGGTACCCAGGGCATGGGTGTTAAATGAGTCACCAGGGCCTGAAGCACTGTTTGGCCACCCTGAGTGACCCAAGTAAAAAGATGACAGCGCTACTGCCATTGCAGACTGCAGGAGCAGTGCAAACTACTCAAACTCGACCTTGCCCTCAAAGGAAGCCTCCTGAGCCCAGGAGGCAGGGTGCATCATATTAAAGGTGAGCACATGTAAGTGCAAGCTTATATGTCCCTATAGTGGCCTTTTCTATTAAAGGCTACTATAAGTGATCAGCGGTCCACAGGATAACATGGGCTGGCACTTGGGCAAACTCGAGGTCGCCAACTCCATTAAGGTACCACTGAAACATGTCATGTTTGGTGTCAAACAATGTGCCTCATCACCCCTGACATGAATCTCATGTCAAGGATGATGTGGCATGCACCCAGGTGGCTACCTTAGAGGTTGCTCACCTGGTAGCCCCTGCCTTTCCTGTGCTCTGGCTGACAGTCTGCAGCTGCTGCCTCAAAGACAGGAATCTTCCCCTCTTGCCAGGAGATGTGAACTCTCCCAGGCGCCAGAAACAATGGCCTGAACAGGAAGGAGGTCACACCTCACTCCCTGACAGAATAGCTAGTAAAGTGGCACATCAAGGTGGTGAGTTTCAAAGCCTACACTGCCTGTAATATGCAACCAGGAAGCCTCCCAAAGGAGGAAATGCCTTTCTTCTGCCCCCAGGCACATGTGCACCTGGGCAAGCAGGAAAATTAGGTATTTAGGAGGTGTACACCCCAAGAAGGCTAGCCACAACTCTGTGCTGGGCTACTTAGTCTGTTTAACTAAGAAAGGTTTCTGCCATTTCGAAAAGTGGTGGAATAGAGGATTCTGGGTAGAAAAGGTGATCCACACTCTTGGATGTGGTCACCTCAGGGTAGGGTGGCCAGACGTCCCGGATTTTCCTGGGCAGTCCCGGTTTTCAGAGGACTGTCCCGGTGTCCTGACACTTTTGTTAATTTCTAATACATGTCCTGGTTTTTGGGACAAAGGTCAAGTCTTCCTGCGCAGCAGAATTTATAGGTATGCTCTTCTTTCAGACGCCTCTGAAATATGACAATTTATTTGTTTCTACCAGGCAGCACAGGAGTAGGTCACTGCCAGCAAATACACAGTCAGGACGAGGGGGCAGGGGGGCGCAAGGTGGAGGTCCTGCAATTGCTAAGGCTACGTAAACATAGCCTTGTAAGTTTGTGCATACACACATTTATGAGATTTACAGGTCTATCACACACACACATATATATATATATATATATATCATGTGAACAAGGCTCGCAAGAGCCGAAACGCATAATGGTTGTCAGAGAATAAAGGAATACTAGCACGCATATCGTGGTCTGTGCCTGTTTTGTTGTAGAAAGGAGAACTGCAGCAACAGCGGAATCTAAGCAATATATATATTACCTACTGGCGGTCGCCAGTAGGTAGTTATAGTTAGGACCTAGTTTCCAAAGGAAAATGCGTTTTTTCTTTTCCCAATAACTTTGGCGCGGTTGACGAATCTTCGCGAAATTTTCAAAACTAGTGGGGCGCTCCGGTCAGCTCCTGTCTTGAAAGTTTTGGGGTGATTCATCAAGCGGGGGCCGAGAAAAAAGGGGGGGTCCCAAAACGCGTTTTCCCCATGTTAATTTCCATAGGAAACTTTAGTCAAAGCTACAGCCCGAACTGCTGAACGGAATTACACCAAATTTGGCAAAAAGGTAGCCCTTGGTTCAGAAAGAGCCCTTTTTGTTAAATGGTGTAAATCCGTTCAGTAGTTCCTGAGAAATTAGAAAAAGAAAAAGTTTCGATATCTGTGGCCGCGGTGGGTTCGCGAACCCTCCCGAGCACGAGCTTCATTCTCATTGGCTGCCAACACTCCAAACCAGGAAGTGTTGGCAGCCATCTTGTGACTCGGTAGAACCGAGTCACAAGAAAACAGTAAAACAAAGATAAAAAACAAGAAAAGGGGGCAGGGTAGAAACACCCTGACCTCCTAGGCCTGCTCAGGGGGTCCCACAAGGACCCCCAGGGCCAAAAAAAGCATTATTTCTTTTTTAAAGCGGCAGAATTCACATTGGGGTCGCGAATCCTGCCATGAAAATTAAAAAAAAACGAAGCGCGGGCTCCCGCGCTTAGTTTTCAAAAAGCCCCCAGGTGGGCCAGGTCCGGGGGGCAATCATTTATTTATTTGCGGGGGCCCGCGGGGGCCCCCACAGCCCCGGGGACTGCCACCTCCCCAGGGCTATGTAAATTATGTGCGGGAGGGCACGCGGCCCTCCCGCAGCCCCAGGGACCGCCTCCTCCCCGGGGCTTGTTTTTTAATCTGTGGGGGGGCCTACCAGGCCCCCCAAGCCCGGGCTTTTTAAAAATATGTGCGGGGGCACACGGCCCCCCACTGCCCCGGGGTCCACCACCTCCCCGGGGCTCTTTTTTTCAAATATTTTAAAACATGTGTGAGGGGCAAGAGCCCCCCACATGCCCCGGGGACCACCACCTCCCTGGGGCACATAATCATTGCAATTCGGGGGTCTGTTACGGACCCCCAGCCCCGGGGACCACCACCTCCCCGGGGCCCTTGAGGACCTCAGGACACAAGTGGACTTCATCCTCCGAGCAGCAGTGCACCAGAAGCCACGCTTGCAGCGTGGTGTAAAAAGGGGTGTGGCCTCGGAACACCTCTCTGCAATCCAGCTCTGTGGCACTTACTGGAGGTACCTGGTGGGCTAGTTGGCCCCCAGGGACCCTCAGAATTGAAGGGGACTTAATCCCTTAACTTACAACGCGCCAGGGGGCGCGTTTGCACAGTGGTGCAGGGAGCGGGCGGGCCTCATATAACAAGTTAGCAATCTTGCAGTGTGGGACTTACTGGAGGTAATAAAAGGGGTAGTTGGCCCCCAAGGTTGACGTTGGGGGCTAACTACCCCTTGTGTTACCTCCAGTAAATCCCACACAGTGGGATTACTAAAAGGGGTTTGGAGGCCACGCTCACCTTTCTCCACCACTCTGACAACGAGACTGCTATTTTATAGTTAGAAATTAGCATTTAAAAAACCTTTGAAATTCACTGAAAAAACCATAGGTTTCAGGGACGTTATAGTTAGAAATTAGCATTTAAAAAACTTTAGAAATTCACTGAAAAAACCATAGGTTTCAGGGACGTTATAGTTAGTTGGAGATTTTACTCGTACAAAACCAGAGAAATTCCGCCGTTATAGTTAGTTCAGCTAATTATAACTCGCACCCCCGCAATGCACTGCTGATGACGTCACATATTACATGATTCATGACATGGTCAGTGACATCACTGATGACATCACTGATGACTTCTGAAATGACATCACTGATGACATCATCCACGTGAAAATCTGATGCACCTCCTCACACCCTAATATAACCTTTAATACACCCACTGTAAAATACAGACTACCATTTTCGAAACCATGGACACACCAATTCCAGTTACTACATACGCACTCACTGATTCCTAGGTCTACACACACATCCACTCATTCACCCATACAATCACTCATATATGCAGTCACTCATCAATACAACACTATCATATGCACTCATGCACCTATAGAGACACTCACACACCACCACTCATCCAGAGTTACTCACACACCTAGTCAGTCATGCAAAGAATCAATCACACTTCCATTTACTCATGTATACAGTTATACACACACCACATCACCTTTTCATACAGAAACAAACGCATACTTACTCTCTTATACAATCACTGATACAAGTACACACTCATCCATAGAGCCACTCTCACAATCACTGACTCTCACATATAGTCATTTATATACTCCAACTCTCACATACACTGCCTATTCCCTATGTAGTTACTTGGACATGTACCACTGAGACATCCATTCACTCACCAACACACCCATACATACACTCACCCACCCATACAGCTGTTTCCACATGCACTCTTGAACCCATACACCCAGTGAATCAACCACGCAAACATCTATGCACAGAGTCACACACCTCCCACCCACCCACACACACACTCAGGCACCCATACAAATACTCAGTCAAACAATCGATAACCCATATAGACACTCATGTAGCTACTGACCAACCCATGCAGCAGCTTATACAACAACAGACAGACTGATACAGACATTCACACAGTTTAGTCACTAACCCATGCATTCAGTAAGACACATTTAATCACTCACTTAAACAGTCAGTCACGCACCTACTAAATCCTCCATCCAGACACTTACACACCCACTCATTCTTCAATACACCTTGGCATATATATAAAACATATTTAAACTTTATAGAAACACACAGTCACTGGATGATGTCATCAGTGATGTCATTTGAGATGTCATCAGTGATGTCATCAGTGATGTCACTGACCATGTCATGAATGATGTAATATGTGACGTCATCAGCAGTGCATTGCGGGGGCGCGAGTTATAGTTAGCTGAACTAACTATAACGGCGGAATTTCTCTGGTTTTGTACGAGTAAAATCTCGTACTAACTATAACGTCCCTGAAACCTATGGTTTTTTCAGTGAATATATATATATATATATATATATATATATACACCATTTTTTTTAAAGACTATACTAAAAACGGGACAGGCCAGATATAGAAATTAGACTAAAGGCTTTAGTCCTACTTTTATGTCTGACCTGTCCCGGTTTTTGCTTCTCAAATTCTGGTCACCCTACCTCAGGGGCGGATTAGACGCAGGGGCTAGCAGCTCAATGGCCACTTGCACCCACACCCCTAACACTCCTAAATATAGGATTTAAGGGCTACCCCTGACACCAGAACCTCAGTTCTGATCTTTTTTGCAACAAAGGAGCACAGAAGAGACCCGCGTATGTGACAACAGGAGCTGAACAAACCAAAGGCGTGATACTCTGCACCTTTGGCAACCTTCCTGGAACTGCATGACTACAACTCATTCCGGACCAAAGACTGGTTCCCCCAGAGAGAGGGACCCCTTTGAGAGCCAAAGGCAACTCCAGACTCCCCTGGACTAGTGGTGCTAGTCCACTACCCACCACAGGTAAAAAGAATGTACCAGAACCAAAGAATCGCTGGCCATTGGGCCCTCCGAGGGATCACCCAAATGTAGATGGTCCAGTCCACACAACTCGACCTGCAAGTGAACTATTGTCACTAGTGCATTTTCCCAGTGACTGCAATGACAATGTTTCAAGTATTGTTTTGCACTGATTTAATTTTGCTACTAAAATCTATAACTTAGTGTTAGATTTGGGGGTCTCTAGTTGGCAGAGGTAGGTACCTTTGTCCAAATAGGGACCCTTGAGTCTAGTCAGGGAGAGTAGGTACACTCCCGAAATAACCCCTGCTCACCCTCTTGGTAGCTTGGCACGAGCAGACAGGCTTAGTTCAGAGGCAGTGTGTAAAGCATTTGTGAACACATACAGTAATCAAGTGACAACACTACAAATGGACACCACACAGGTTATATATTTATAAAAATAGGTATACTTTATATAGATTTATCACAAGACCATAAACGACAAAAATAATCCACAATACTGTTAAGAATACTTAGTTCTGATCAAAAAGGCTTAATTCAAGGTTCTGTGCGAGTCGGTAGCCTCCTCCGGCTACGGCGATGTCGAGAACAAACAGAGTCTAACAAATCCAGCTGACCGCGTCGAGACGGGCCAACACAGCGTAGACAGACTCGGTCACAGTACCTTTTACTTGAAGCGGCAGGCACGGGCGTGCGAGCCGGATGGCTGTTCGTCGCGGTCGCGATGCAAAAATGGAAGCGTTGCAGGACGCGTTGTCCCTCGATGCGGTGCAGGCAGCGGCTCGTTGACGTCGTCGAGACGGAGTCGGTGAGACCAGGGCCGTGCGTTGCAGGGCGAGACGGTGCTTCGATGCGGTGCTGGCAGGTTGCGGTGCGGCGACGGAGCCGGATTCAGGAGCTGGCGTCGATCAGTCCGGACAGCGGTGCGAGTCGGGCGGTGCGTCGCAAAGCGTGCGAGCGGTGCCCAACTCCGGTGCGGTCACAGGACTCGAACTCAGCAGCAGTGACCGTGTCGGTCGGACCAGTTCGATTCGGCGTAGCGAAGCGTTGCAGGACGCGTTGTCCCTCGATGCGGTGCAGGCAGCGGCTCGTTGACGGAGTCGGTGAGACCAGGGCCGTGCGTTGCAGGGCGAGACGGTGCTTCGATGCGGTGCTTGCAGGACACCGAGTCGGTCGTGAGAGTCGGTCACAGCTCCCTACCTCTGTAGCCACTGAAACAGAGTTTCCAGCAGCAATTCACAAAGGGGGTGAAGTCCAATGGTCCTGGGACTTCGGTCAGGGGGCAAGCTCTCTTCCAAGCCCTTGGAGATCCTTCACAAGTTGATGAAAGTCACAGCAAAGCAAAAGTTCCTTTCTCCTCTCTTTGGCAGTCAGGCAAACCACTGCAGGCCAATCCCCCAAGCAGCACTTCAGGCTTAGGGATAGTCTCTCCTCAGTTTCTTCTTGGTTCCGCTCCTCAGCAAAGGTTTCTTCTTGTTCCCAAAAGTGATCTGATCTTCCTGGGGTCTGGGTGCCCCTCTTATACCCTGATTCTCTTTGTTCTCTGGAGGCAGAGAGGCCTCTGCCTAGTCCAAAACCAGTTCTGGTCAGTTCTGGAGCACTTTGTTTTTCTGACTCCTTCTTTCCTTTCAGAATGTGGGGCAGAGTGCTCAGCCGCCCGGCAGGAGGTGGAGCCAGCATTGTGGAAGGCAGGCACAGCCCTATTCAGACCCAGGTGCAGCTCCTCCCTCCACTCTGGATGCAGATCTTTCTATTCAGCCCTGCGCTGACTCACCCTGTCTCCTGTAGCCACCCCCAGCCCCTGTCACTCAATCTCCAGACAAGGAATACACAACCTAGCAGAGGCAGGCTTGGATAGTTAGGCAAGAAAATACCCACTTTCTAAAAGTGGTATTTTCGAACACAGAATGTTAAAACCAACTTCACTAAAAGATGTATTTTATCATCCTGAGTTCAGGCATACTAAATTCGTTTTTCTACCATGTTCCCTGGGTCAGTTCTGACTATAAGGTGTAATAGTCAGTCTGCCCATTCTGGCCTATGGGGAGCAGGTAGCCTTGCAATAGTGAAAAACGAAACTGGATGTAATTCACTATTAGGACATGCCACACACACCAGGGCATGTCCTACCTTATACTTACAATGCACCCTGCCCTAGGGCCTACTTTAGGGGTGACCAACATGCAGTAAAGGGAAGGTTTAGGGACTGGTAAGTGGGTGTACTCACCAAGTCGACATGGCAGCCCGAGGCTGCACACAGGCTCTGCGATGGCAGGCCCGAGACACATTTTACAGGCCGCTTCTGTGGGTGGCACAACCAGTGCTGCGAGCCCACCAGTGGCATTGGATTTACAAGCCCTGGGCACACTGAGTGCACTGTACTAGGGACTGACAAGTAAACCAATCATCCAATCATGGAGTCACTAATACATAGGTCAATTAACGATAGGGAGCACTTGCACTTTGGCACTGATTAGCAGCGGCAAAGTGCCCATGAGCATCTAGTCCAGCAAAAACATATCGGCAACAGTGGAGGCATTACGAAAAAATGGAAGGGAGACCCACGCCAAGGATGCCAGGTCTAACACGTGTCCCCTCCAGCTGAAATGTGGGGAGAACTATCCTACCCCTAGGGAGTTCTCATCGCTAAGGCGGAAAAATCTGGACAGTCCATCAGCATTGGCGTGTTCTGTACCAGGGCGGTGTTCCACCGTAAAGTCCATCCCCTGTAGGGAAATGGACCACCTCAACAGCTTTGGATTCTCACCCCTCATCTGCATCAACCATCTGAGGGGCCTGTGGTCTGTCTGAACCCGGAAGTGAGTCCCAAACAGGTATGGTCTCAGCTTCTTCAGTGCCCAGACCACAGCAAATGCCTCACGCTCGATAGCACTCCATCTCTGTTCCCGGGGAAGTAACCTCCTACTGATGAAGGCTACAGGTTGGTCTAGGCCCTCCTCATTGATCTGTGATAGAACAGCCCCTACACCATGCTCTGAAGCGTCGGTTTGAACAATGAACTCATTGGAGAAGTTGGGTGCCTGGAGCACAGGTGCCGTGCACATGGCAGTCTTCAAGGTGTCAAAAGCTTTTTGACAGGCGTCAGTCCAAATCACTTTCCTGGGCTGCTTCTTGGAAGTCAGCTCGGTCAAGGGGGCAACAATGCTGCCATACCCCTTGATGAATCTCCGGTAATACCCGGTGAGTCCTAGGAAGGCTCTCACCTCTGTCTGGGTCTTGGGGGCTCCCAAGCCAGAATGGTATCAATTTTCGGTTGGAGGGGCGCCACCTGGCCGCTCCCAACCTGGTGTCCCAAGTACACCACAGAACCCTGCCCAATCTGGCACTTACTCGCCTTGATTGTGAGGCCTGCCCTCCGCAGCGCCATCAACACTTCCCAGAGGTGGCGCAGATGCTCTTCCCAACGGGCACTGAACACTGCGATGTCATCCAGGTAGGCGGCACTGAAATCCTCCAGTCCAACCAACACCTGGTTGACCAACCTCTGAAAGGTGGCAGGGGCATTCTTCATCCCAAAGGGCATCACCCGGAACTGGTAGTGCCCATCTGGTGTGGAGAATGCTGACCTCTCTTTGCCCCATCAGTCAAGGCGATCTGCCAGTATCCAGACGTTAAGTCAAACGTGCTGAGGTACCGCGCAGCCCCTAACCGATCTATGAGCTCATCAGCTCTGGGGATGGGGTGGGCGTCAGTCCTGGTGACGGAATTGAGTCCCCTGTAGTCCACACAGAACCGGAGTTCTGGTGTGGCACCAGGCGCGGCAGCTTTTGGAACCAAGACCACGGGGCTGGCCCAAGGGCTGTTAGAGGACTCAATCATCCCTAGCGCAAACATCTTGGAGACCTCCTCCTTGATGCAGGCTCTGACCCTGTCAGTCACCCTGTAAGCCTTGTGCTTCACAGGAAGACTGTCCCCAGTGTCCACATCATGGACGCACCAATGAGTGACACTGGGAACCAGGGAGAATAGGTCAGGGAACTGTCCCAACAAGTGGCGACAGTCACCCTGCTGCTCAGGTGTCAGGGAGGTAGAGAGGTTTACTCCCTCCACTGATCCATCTTGCTCTCGGGCTGACAGGAGGTCAGGAAGAGGCTCGGTCTCCTCCTCCATTCCATCATCTGTCGCTAAGAGCATGCCCACTTGGGACCTCTCCAAGTGGGGCTTCAGGCGGTTCACATGCAGGACCCGCAAGGGGTTCCTGGGAGACTGCAAGTCCACCAAATAGGTAACTGGACTCTTGCGCTCCACCACCGTAAAAGGGCCGGTCCACCTGTCCTGGAGCGCACAGGGCTCCACAGGGGCCATGACCCACACTTTCTGACCAGGCTGAAGCTCTACCAGAGTGGCATTCTGGTCGTACCACCGCTTCATCTCCTCCTGGCTGGCTTCCAGATTTGCCTCAGCAAGTTCTCTGAAACGCCTAGTCTGGTTCCTGAAGGCCAGCATGTAACTGTATACATCCTGGGGAGGTTTCCTGGGAGATTGCTCCCAGCCTTCCTTGACCAAACTCAGAGGTCCTCGCACCGGGTGTCCATAGAGGAGCTCAAAGGGACTGAACCCTAGAGACTTCTGTGGCACCTCCCGGTATGCAAACAACAGGCATGGTAAGAGGACGTCCCATTTACGCCTCATGGGTTCTTCCAGACCCATAATCATGCCCTTGAGGGTCCGGTTGAATCTCTCAACCAGCCCATTTCCTTGAGGGTGGTAAGGAGTGGTGAACTTGTAAGTTACACCGCACTCCTGCCACAGGGACTTCATGTACTTGGACACGAAGTTGGTACCTCTGTCAGACACCACCTCTTGAGGGAATCCCACACGTGAGAAAATTCCCATCAGTGCCCGTCCCACCACGGGGGCCGTCACTGTCCTCAGAGGGATGGCTTCAGGGTACCGGGTGGCATGGTCCACCAAGACCAGGATAAACCTGTTGCCCATGGCTGTCTTGGGGTCCAGTGGCCCCACAATGTCAATACCCACCCGTTCAAAGGGGGTGCTGACCACAGGGAATGGCTGGAGAGGAGCCTTGTGCTTCCTCCCACTCTTTCCACTTGCCTGGCAAGTCTGGCATGTTCTGCAGTGAGTGGCGGCACTCCTGCGCATCTGGGGCCAATAGAAATGGGTAACAAGCCTGTCAAAGGTCTTGTCCTGCCCCAGATGTCCCGCTAACGGTACATCATGAGCCAACCCCAGGAGGAAGGCTCTGAAGCGCTGGGGTACCACCAGCACACGGGCTGACCCAGGCTCAGCAACCTTAGGCTCTGAATACAGGAGACCATTCTCCCAGTAAACCCAATGTGATCCAGACTGATCACCTGCTGCCTGGTCTGTGGCCTGTTGCCTCAGACCCACGAGAGAAGGGCATGTTTTCTGCTCCTTGCAGAACTCTTCCCTGGAGGGTCCTCCTTCTTGCTGCCAATGGGTCAGCTCAGGTAGGTCCCCCAGTTCAGCTACCTGTTCCCCTGTAGGCTCCAGGGCATCCCCCTCAGGGTCTGCCTCCTCCTGGACCGTGGGAACCTCGGGAGCCGGTTTCCCGCGCCCCCTGCCTCCTCTCTCTCCGGCAGGCACCTGGGCCTCCCTCTCAGGCTCCAGGTCCTCTTGAACACCTTTAGCTGCCATTGACCGGGTGGTCACACATGCCCAATCAGGCAAGCCCAACATTTCTAAATGCGCACTCCGCTCCACCTTAGCCCAAGGTGAGCTCTCCAAATCGTTCCCTAACAAACAGTCAACAGGCATGGCTGGCCTCACAGCTACTTGAAGAGTACCCGAGACCCCCCACTCAAAGGGAACCTGAGCCACCTTGCAGTGACTCTCTGTGTTGTCAGCGGCAACAACCGGATAGAATGCATCAGGGATAACCTGCTCTTTAGACACCAGGTGACACTTGACAGCTGTCACACTGGCTCCTGTGTCTCTCAGAGCCTCCACCCTATGGCCATTGATGGTCACCCACTGCCTGTATTTCTTAGTGTTCTCAGGCAGCGGGGTCCTAGGGACCATCTCAGAGTCTCCTAATGAGACAAGGGAAAACACTGTGGGATCCCCCACCTTGGGCACCCAACTCCTCCCCCAGGGCTACACTAGCCAACTGCCGGGGGACTGCACTGGTGGGTGCTGGTTTTCCATGCAAAGGGCAACGAGGATCGTTTGCCTTGTGGCCAGGGGCGCCACACTTGTAACATACCAGTGGTCCCTGGTGAACAGGGGGCCTGTCAGGGCCACTGGCTTCTTCTCAGGGGGAGGCTGGGAACCTTTCCCTTGGTTCCCTTGGGGTCTACTTTGGGGCCCTTTATGGAACTCCTTCTGTTTACCCTTGTCCCCCCACTCTTCTGCTGGGGACCCTGCCCACCCTTGGCGGAGTCTCCCACGTGACCCTTGTGGACCCGGGTACTCACCCAGCGGTCCGCCTCCTCAGCAAGCTGCCTAGGGTTAGTCAGCTTACTATCAATCAGGTGCTGGCGTAGCTCAGGAAAACAATTACCGGACAAGTGCTCCCAGGCAATCAAATCAAAGAGCGCCTGAAAATCAGTCGCTTTGCTACCCTTTACCCAATTATCCAAGGCTCTGCAAAAGAAGGTCACATATTCAACCCAGGTACTGCTTTCAATCTTACTACAGTTCCTGAACCTTTGCCTATAAAGCTCAGGGGTCAAACCATATCTAGTCATTAAGGCATCCTTCATGTGGCTGTACGAATTATAGACTTCAGAGGGCAAATCCAACAAGGTATCCCGCCCTTCACTGAGGAACCGTCCCCACAACCCCGCTCCCCAATCCTTCTCAGGGACCCGGTGGGAAGACATGGCTACCTCATAGGCTTTGAACCACTGCCCTATGTCGTCATTTTTAAAAACTCCTTCACCACATCTTTGGGAATATACACCCTAGCTTCAACAGGCACAGGCGGTACACTGCCACCAGAGGGAGTAATCTCTAAGCTCTTGGCCTTCAATTCCAACTCCCTCAAAACTTTCTCATGTTCAAACTGCATTTTCTTTTCCTCTAGGGCTAATTTCCTTGTTTGCATTTCGAATTCTAACTGCTTATTCAGCTTGAGTTTGGTCAGCTCCATTTCGTGCATCCTACTCTCTTTCCTGTCCTCCAACTCCTCTGGAGACAGTCCTCTGGCAGAAACACTGCTACCTACTGGGGAAGGTGGTCTTCTAGCCCCTAGACCCAATAGCCCCTCCAGCTGCCCTTCTGCATTCTCAGCCCCCTCCACAGGGGCACTCCTTGATTCGACCCAGGCCCTCAGCGCCTTTTGGAGGTCCTCCTTCCTGGAGATCCCGGTCATGGACACTTTAAACTTTTTGCAGAATTGCTTGAGCTGCTTAAGGGTGTAGCATTCTAGCCTCTCTTCTTCCCAATCACATTCAACAGAGGCTACTGATGCTGGTTTCTCCATAGTGACTGAACTTGGCATTTGCAAAAATAGGAAATCCCAGAAAAAATGCTATTAAAGTATGTGGTTGCGTTTTGGTCTGCACTCACTAAGTAGTGTTCACCAATCACTGTACATGAGTCACAAATGCAAGTCCAGAATCCTCACCGCTGACCACCAATGTTAGATTTGGGGGTCTCTAGTTGGCAGAGGTAGGTACCTTTGTCCAAATAGGGACCCTTGAGTCTAGTCAGGGAGAGTAGGTACACTCCCGAAATAACCCCTGCTCACCCTCTTGGTAGCTTGGCACGAGCAGACAGGCTTAGTTCAGAGGCAGTGTGTAAAGCATTTGTGAACACATACAGTAATCAAGTGACAACACTACAAATGGACACCACACAGGTTATATATTTATAAAAATAGGTATACTTTATATAGATTTATCACAAGACCATAAACGACAAAAATAATCCACAATACTGTTAAGAATACTTAGTTCTGATCAAAAAGGCTTAATTCAAGGTTCTGTGCGAGTCGGTAGCCTCCTCCGGCTACGGCGATGTCGAGAACAAACAGAGTCTAACAAATCCAGCTGACCGCGTCGAGACGGGCCAACACAGCGTAGACAGACTCGGTCACAGTACCTTTTACTTGAAGCGGCAGGCACGGGCGTGCGAGCCGGATGGCTGTTCGTCGCGGTCGCGATGCAAAAATGGAAGCGTTGCAGGACGCGTTGTCCCTCGATGCGGTGCAGGCAGCGGCTCGTTGACGTCGTCGAGACGGAGTCGGTGAGACCAGGGCCGTGCGTTGCAGGGCGAGACGGTGCTTCGATGCGGTGCTGGCAGGTTGCGGTGCGGCGACGGAGCCGGATTCAGGAGCTGGCGTCGATCAGTCCGGACAGCGGTGCGAGTCGGGCGGTGCGTCGCAAAGCGTGCGAGCGGTGCCCAACTCCGGTGCGGTCACAGGACTCGAACTCAGCAGCAGTGACCGTGTCGGTCGGACCAGTTCGATTCGGCGTAGCGAAGCGTTGCAGGACGCGTTGTCCCTCGATGCGGTGCAGGCAGCGGCTCGTTGACGGAGTCGGTGAGACCAGGGCCGTGCGTTGCAGGGCGAGACGGTGCTTCGATGCGGTGCTTGCAGGACACCGAGTCGGTCGTGAGAGTCGGTCACAGCTCCCTACCTCTGTAGCCACTGAAACAGAGTTTCCAGCAGCAATTCACAAAGGGGGTGAAGTCCAATGGTCCTGGGACTTCGGTCAGGGGGCAAGCTCTCTTCCAAGCCCTTGGAGATCCTTCACAAGTTGATGAACGTCACAGCAAAGCAAAAGTTCCTTTCTCCTCTCTTTGGCAGTCAGGCAAACCACTGCAGGCCAATCCCCCAAGCAGCACTTCAGGCTTAGGGATAGTCTCTCCTCAGTTTCTTCTTGGTTCCGCTCCTCAGCAAAGGTTTCTTCTTGTTCCCAAAAGTGATCTGATCTTCCTGGGGTCTGGGTGCCCCTCTTATACCCTGATTCTCTTTGTTCTCTGGAGGCAGAGAGGCCTCTGCCTAGTCCAAAACCAGTTCTGGTCAGTTCTGGAGCACTTTGTTTTTCTGACTCCTTCTTTCCTTTCAGAATGTGGGGCAGAGTGCTCAGCCGCCCGGCAGGAGGTGGAGCCAGCATTGTGGAAGGCAGGCACAGCCCTATTCAGACCCAGGTGCAGCTCCTCCCTCCACTCTGGATGCAGATCTTTCTATTCAGCCCTGCGCTGACTCACCCTGTCTCCTGTAGCCACCCCCAGCCCCTGTCACTCAATCTCCAGACAAGGAACACACAACCTAGCAGAGGCAGGCTTGGATAGTTAGGCAAGAAAATACCCACTTTCTAAAAGTGGTATTTTCGAACACAGAATGTTAAAACCAACTTCACTAAAAGATGTATTTTATCATCCTGAGTTCAGGCATACTAAATTCGTTTTTCTACCATGTTCCCTGGGTCAGTTCTGACTATAAGGTGTAATAGTCAGTCTGCCCATTCTGGCCTATGGGGAGCAGGTAGCCTTGCAATAGTGAAAAACGAAACTGGATGTAATTCACTATTAGGACATGCCACACACACCAGGGCATGTCCTACCTTATACTTACAATGCACCCTGCCCTAGGGCCTACTTTAGGGGTGACCAACATGCAGTAAAGGGAAGGTTTAGGGACTGGTAAGTGGGTGTACTCACCAAGTCGACATGGCAGCCCGAGGCTGCACACAGGCTCTGCGATGGCAGGCCCGAGACACATTTTACAGGCCGCTTCTGTGGGTGGCACAACCAGTGCTGCGAGCCCACCAGCGGCATTGGATTTACAAGCCCTGGGCACACTGAGTGCACTGTACTAGGGACTGACAAGTAAACCAATCATCCAATCATGGAGTCACTAATACATAGGTCAATTAACGATAGGGAGCACTTGCACTTTGGCACTGATTAGCAGCGGCAAAGTGCCCATGAGCATCTAGTCCAGCAAAAACATATCGGCAACAGTGGAGGCATTACGAAAAAATGGAAGGGAGACCCACGCCAAGGATGCCAGGTCTAACACTTAGGTTATACTTATCTGATTGACTTCATTTTGATGTCTAAATTCATATAAAAATCTGCTTTACTTTTATAAATTGGTGTCTGATTTCTTTTGAGTCATGTCAATTACTTATCATCCATGTTGGTATTCTGAAATGCTTAACACATGTTCTTCTAGTAAAGCCTGACTGCTCTTTACCACTCTACCAGGACTGAGCTAAGGATGTATTATTGTGAATCCAAGGACCAGCTTTAGGATATTTTGAGAGCATTGCATGGTGAAGCCTAACCAGCAACATTACATAATACTACACCTTCCTATACCTCTGGCAAAAGTTCATAGGGAACTACAAACAGCCAAGATGTAAGATATAGTATCTCCAACTTTCTCGGAACAGAGGCGGAATGTTATACGAACTTACTATTTTTCAACTTTTGGTATTCGTCTTACTATGTGTTGGGTAGGGAAATGTGGCTATTGGGATCAATTTTCTATGAGTATCTCCGTGGGGGGAGGGCGTACCTCAAACCACACATAGGTTCTATTGCTACGGTCTATTTCAAGAGGACAAGAATCAAGACCTTAGGGTCCTATCATCAAATATGGGCCTGTTTAAAAAAACCTATTCCCTGGTATTGCCCCTTACAACCAATACACGTTATTGAGGTATAACCTGCACCTTCCGTTATCTATTCATCACAGCTTGCTCAGTTGTTGGAGAAATATAAGGCTGCACACATTAGGGCAACTGTTTGTGGATACTACCTTGTTATCCGTCGAGGCACTACAGCAGCAGCAGCTACTTCACCCCCGTCAGGGCTCTTTAGATATCTCCAACTGTGTCATTTTTTGTAGGGCTTGGAGGCGGGAAAGATTAACTGTGCACAGAATACATTTCTTAAGTTTCTTATGAATCTGACTCATAAGGGGAATATAAGTCTGTCCTATAAAGTGATTTCTGCATCTGAATTTGAGGGGAGAACCGATGTATTTTTGACTGACTCAGGGCTGAGAAATAGAGTGTTTGCTTGGTGGTTAAGGTGAGGTTAAAGATATTGAAAGCAGTATTATTCTGGTGCAGACAGTGTCTCGACTTAGGGCTCATCAGTGTAAGTTTAAGTTCCATTTACATTTAAAATAGTCCAATGTGTATGAGAGCATTGTTTTACACACACACACACACACACATATTCACTGACAAAGACAATGGTTGAAGTGACGTTATAGTTAGGTGTTGGAATGAAACATTAGCTAATGTTAAAAAAAAAAAAAAAAGATTTCCGACAGATATATTTTAGTGGAACAACTATAACGTTCACCCCTATCATGCACTGTTTATGATCTCATATGTTAAATCTCTCATGACATGATAAATGACATCATTGATGACATCACTGATTATATTTAATTAACTGAAATAAACAAAAAAGTCATGGCTGGAATGCTTGAATTAATCTATATCTGTACTATATACCGTATCGACTACACAGAATGATAAGGCAGGACAGTCAATGCTTTCTTTGTGAGGCTAATGGAGCAGCTGCTGTCCATATTTTTGCTGCTTTTCTTCTTCTTATTATTATTACTTAAGCTTGTATAGCATGACAGCTACCCCCAGGGGGTTTCCCGGCGCTTGAACCCAGATAGAGTGCAACCACAGTATGCATCTAAAACAACCAGGTCTTCAGCTGTTTCTGAAACGCAGCCAATGAAGCACATCTTCTCAAGACAAACTGCAATTCATTTCTGAGCTTTGAGCCTATAAAGCCAAAAGATCTGCCCCCTAAGCGGGTCCGTTTCACCCTCAGAACTGAGCATAGTGCGAAATCACTAGATCGTAGAGAGCGAGTCGGTTGATGGTGTCTCATCATACCATGAAGATATCGAGGGCAGCCCTGATCTGGCTCTGTGCACAAAGCAAAAAGCCTTGAATTGCATTTATTACGGGCTATATTTTTTTGCTATCTCCTTGGCTTTCGTGGCAAGAATGTTTAAATGTTTGTTCACTTGAAATGTCTATCTTAGATAATGGTAGGCATAGAACTAGATTCAATCATACTTAGGATCCTATAAGAGTGTGGATGTCAGAGGTATTGGTCGGCTATGACCTGTCAATGTTATAGTGTATTATTCTATGGATTATGTCTCAATGATTGATACATTTATATTTACCTGACGCACGTTGAACTTTCTGATGTTTGTGTGATCCATTTTTTGTATTCTGTGATGCCCCAATAAATAAATTGAAAAAAAAAGTTTATATCGTGGAGACCACATCCTCGAATTCAAATTTTATCTCCTGGAGACATTCACGCAAAAGAGGTGCTTTGGATAGGGAAACCAAATATTGTTAAATCAAAAGGGTCAAATGAAATGTCCGAATAAGTAAGTTTCTGTAAGAACTACAATAGAAATAGAGGACTAATTACAGGTTCCATTATAAATGAAAGTTGCTTTGGGAGGTTGTAATGGCAAATGCTTGTGGAGTGGCCTTGTTTGTTTGTGGAGAATGTTTCTGTTATAACTCCTGTATCCTGGATTTGGGCTACAAATATGATACCCTTGCAGTTGCATAGGAATTATGTTTCGAGGCATAAACATGAAACCATTGTAGACCTGTCAAGTGAACAGTGAGGGATTGACCTTCCTTAACATGTGTATTGGATTTTGAGCGCCATGGACAGTGAGGAGTTTGCCTTAAAATTACTAATTTGCATTTAAAAACACCTAATTTAGATTTAACGTTGATGTCCATGAATTAACAGAAAAATAAATCAGAAAAAAACATTTGAAAAGCCTAATAATACCTTCAGACACAGGTACACAAAGCAAACATTCAGCAACATCAGAAATATCCACAAATTAAAGGTTTATGGAGCCTCCTACCAGTGGAATACTGCAGACATACACTTAAGAGCCACTCCCTGACTTCCCATTTTAAGTATATTTTGAAAATTATGTTACAGGTTCACCCTGCTCCACTGGAGGGTGAACCCCTCTCAAATGACAGGAGCTTCCAAATTGTCTTCCTTGCTGAGCATCAGGCCAGCAGCATCAACCAGATGACCAGTCACCCCCTTCATCCCACCAGAAGAACTTCCCTTATTATAGTGACATTTACTGCATCAATGTGAAAAGCTGGTTATCAAGGGCCGAACTTATGCCACATTCTCAGGACATATACATGAAATAGAAACAGACACACTGAATCTTAACGTGAATCAGATGTGTATTCAGTTATGATTTTCAAAATCTGACATGAATCAGTCGCTCGTAGTTCAAAGTGGAACACCAGTACTAAAGAGGCACACCTGCACAGCCAGGTGGCTAAAAATCAACATCCCAGCACTTAACAAAACAGATATATAAACACCATTGATGTGACAGCACTCGCTTACGATTCATTCTAAAGATGTGGTAAATTTACTCTGAATTTGTGTTTTCTCTCACGGAAGCTGTGTTTTTGTTTTGAAAAAACAAACCTCGATTCTGGTCACTACTTTTGTGCCACAAATTCCCAGTAGCTTTGAGGGAGGCCTGGGAGGCCGCCCACTATCTATAAAAAGAGTTCATGTTTCTTTTGGAATGTTCACTAGGCTATGTTTATAATGGTGTACACTGTCTGCATTCCATTATAATTATATGTGTAGTTCTACTGAGAGAGACAATGATGCTCAATGTTCATTAACTACCAAAAGTTCAGAAATGTAATAATGAATGTAGTATTAGCAGAAATGTAATAATAATGCCACTACCAATTGATGAGTTCCTAGCGCACATTATACATGCCTTCCATTATACATTATACATACCTTAAATTTAAAATTGCCTCATTTACATTAAAAATTGTCAAATGTGTACGACAACACTTTTTACACACACACACATACACACACACATATTCACTGACAAAGACAATGGTTAAAGTGACATTATAGTTAGGTGTTAGAATGAGACATTAGCTAATGTTAAAAAAAAAAAAAAAAAGATTTACGACAGATATATTTTAGTGGACTAACTATAACTTTCACCCCTTTCATGCACTGTTTATGATCTCATATATTACATCTCTCATGACATGATCAATGACATCATTGATGATATCACTGATTATATTTAATTAACTGAAGTAAACAAAAAAGTAATGGCTGGAATGCTTGAATTAATCTTAGGCACTGGTAATCCCTCAGGCCGCATCCCTGTCTATCGCTGTTTTTCCCACCATGCCACCTCAGATTAGACTCAGCTCTATGCAAATAAGTCTTGGACCTGCTCCAATAGGAAAAGTCCAACCCACATTGCCAAGCCAGGTGTTCTCTTAATTGGAACACAAGCAACCCAAGACCGGTTTCACCCTAATTGGTGTTCTTCAGTCGGGGCAGCTTCGTTCCCATCATACGTAGGTAGTAGTATCTAGCTAAACAAAAAAGTGATGGATAGAATTCTTGAATTAATCTCAACAACTGGTAATTACTCAGGGCTCAATCCCAGTCCATCTTTCTTTTGAGGTGGCATGGTGCACAAAATATTGCTTCCAGAGTAATATACACATAAATCCCCACTTTGTAGTTACAGTTAGGTCAGACTTTACCTAGGAAGAGTGTTTTTTGTTTTGCTAATAACTTAAGCGCCTTTTGATAAATTTTTATGAAACTTAAAAGAAAAAGATGTTCTACTTCAACCCCCTCCTGGAAAGTTTTGGGCTTGATTGCCGGGGGAGGGGGGTAAGAAAAAGGGGATGCCACAAAACACATTTTCCCCATGCAACTTCCCATAGGAATTTTAGACAGAGCTACAAAAAACAAATGACTGAACAGGATTTCACCAAATTTGGCAGAATGCTAGAAGCTAGATCTTTACTTAGAAAGCATGCATAATATATGGACAGTGAGTCCCACTGGACCACAAGATAAAAAATAGAGCGTTCTGCTTGTTCGGAGAGAATTTTTTTTCCCATTGGCAGCTTTGGTACTGTGGAACCGGGAGGGTACTAAGAGATCGAGCAATCTGATTGACTGGTCACTGCATGAATAGAAATGTTGTGGCAACCGTTACAGGGCACTCAGTCCTCATGTCCTCTAGCTAAAATAAAAAGAACGTAAAATGGGGCAGGGTAGGGATACCCTGACCCCATGGCCCATGTGGGGCGGTCCCAGAGGAACATCCCTGTGGGACCACAAGAAAAACAAAGGTAGGTGGAAGTAACTTTTTTTGGGAAAGTTTTGTGAAGATTCTTTGAATGGTGAAAAAGTTTTAATCAAAACAAAAGTTGCATTTCCTAGGGAAACATGACCCTCCACTTGGTAATATAGATAAATATAGATATGTTTATTACACAGTGGAGGTCAGTACTGGATAGTTATAGTTAGGATCATGTTTCCATATGAAATGCCTTTTTTGTGTTGCTAATAACTTTGGGACCGTTTAATCTTAGCTAAACGTTCCCCAAAATGCAATTTTTTGACTATTGGGATTTGGTGTAAATCCATTCAGTAGTTTTGTAGCATTTACTGCTCAAAAACTGTGTATGTATCATGCCTCGGAGGATCCGCGGACCCAACAGAACTCAATCTGAGATCAGACTGGCTGCCACCACATCAACAACATTGTGGCAGCAGCCATGTTAGAACTTGGGACTCAGTTCTAACAAAAAAGGTTTAAAAAAAAGACATAAGTGGGCAGGGTAAGGATACCCTGGGCTCCTAGGCCTGGTGGTGTGGTCCTTGAAGACCCTGCCTGGGCCCAATAATTTTTTTTTAAATTTTGCCGCAAATTTGCTGAGGATGTACAAATCTGGGGCAGAATAAAAAAAAAGTGCCGGCTCCTGCACTAGTCTGTTTAAATAAAACACAGTGTGGACCAGAGTCTGGGAGGGCGGTGTTAAATATTTATTTTCTTGGAGAGGGGTGTATGGCCCCCCACCAAATACTTATTAGGCCCCAGGGGCCCCATTCTCCAGTGCCGAATTCTATGAAAACAGTGGAGGGGTGCTCTGTGGTTCCCCTCCATGAGCCTTAAAAGGCCCTGGGGATCCATCACCCAAGGCAAAAGTGCACAAAAAAGGGGTGGGAGCCATGCAGCCACCCTTCCAGAGCCTTAAAAGGCCCTGGGGACCCCATTCCTGGGGCCAAACTAAACTTAAAAGAAAGAAGGGCCTCCGCTCCTGAGCCTCTTAAAGCCCCTGGGACCCCATCCCCGGCTCACAGACTGTGTCCCCCGGGAGCCCACCCCCGGGACACAGTAGTTTCCCTGCCCACATCAATGCGGGCAGGGAAACATATGTTGCAGGGAAGGCATGTCTGCTCTCACTCGGCAGAAGCTTTTTTGTTTTATAACCAACTTTATTTAGAATTTTGAGGCAAGACACAGCATAATACAGTGCAATACTTGATCCATGTACATGCATGGCAACACAGCAGGCCCCACCTTCAATAGTGTACAACATTAGGTAGTCATATTGATAAACCATAGTAACTGCACCATTTCCCCCATATACATTCATGCTTCTTAGGGCAACCACGAGCCTCAAAGATTGGCTTCTTCTGGTGAGCGCACCAGTCTACCCCTGCACGCCAACTTCTAACAGTCGGTGGCTTATGTTGCTTCCATGCGCGAGCCACATCCTGTTTGGCAACCAAGCAAGCCATCCCCAGGAAAACAATTCAGCTCCGGGCCCCCTACCTCCTCCAATAACCCTAGTAGCACAATGTGAGGTGTTAAGTCCAGGGAGCGGCCCAAAACAGAGGAGAGTATCTGACCCACCTCTTCCCAAAAGGGCCTCAGCCTTGAACATTCCCAAGCCACATGAAAAAAATATGCCGCTGGAAGAGTGCAACGCATGCACACCGCTTGCGCTTCAGTGAGATAGTGTTGCAGGCGCTTCAAGGTGAGGTATGTCGCATGCAAGTAGTTAAACTGAATCATACGCAGCCACACTGAAATCACCAGCTCCCTAGTCACCCACCCAAGATGTCCATATCTGCCGACCTTCTCAAAGCCGTCAGGGGCATGGATCAATGGATCACAGAAGTTGCCCCTTTACCCAGCCACCCAAGGAAAATCTTTACCTCCAAAGGACTGAATTTGGGAAATGAATCGTTTGGTAACTCATAAGCTTGCAAGATGTGGCGCAATTGAATGTATTGGAAGACAGCGAGTATTTAACTTTTAACTACTGAAACAACATTATACTCCCGCCTTTATACACATCCCCCAGGTACGAGATCCCAATACAATTCCATGGCATAAAACCCTCCAGGGTCGAGAGCTGACAAAGCCATGTTCCCCACCACAGAGGAGTCATCCTAGAGAGGCGACGGTCCCAAACAGTGAGGCGCAGGGTCGCCTTCCAGCAGAGAAGGGACACCCGCATGCAGGAAGGCAGTGTATCTGGTGAATGCATCCATATAAAAGATCAAGAAGCCATCTATACCCAGTGAATGTATTTCCAACTGATATGCTGAGTCGTCCCACCCCCGGTTAAACCAGTCACCGGCACCATGTGTGCTGCAAGGTAATATAACTAAATATCTGATAGACCCAGGCCTCCCTCGAAGGGGGACTTACACAGTAAATGAAATGCCAACCACCCGCCCACACAAAGTTGGTAATCATAGCAGTCAAGGAGTGGAACCATTTGTGGGGTATGGGGTAAGGATAGTTACCCAGTGTGTACAAATCGCGTGGCAGGCACACCATTTTAAAAAGGGCAATACGCCCCATGGGGTTCAATAGCAGACTGGCCCAGCGGCTGAGATCCCGATCAAGCCTCAGGCCCAGCCCCCGGAAGATAGGGGACACATGAACTTCTAGATACTTAAAAGAGTTATGCCAAGTAGGAATGTTGGGACACCAAACCCGCCCCAGAGTGTCACCCTGCACCTCCACTAAGCAAGTTTTGTCTTTATTAACCCAGGGTCCAGACGCCTCTCCGCACAGCCGAAGAAGGGTTAGACAGAGCGTTGTGGGTCTTTTCAAAAACAGAAACATATCATCCACGTATATCACTATGCGGTCCTCAAGATCAGTCCCCTCCTGCCAGCCCCAGACCTGGGCATCACAGCGTATAAGCCGTGCCAGAGGCTCTGTCACCAAAGCAAACAACAGTGGAGACTGTGGGCACTCCTGGGGCATACCACATACAATGGGAAACGTATGAGACCTGAGTAGTCGGGGAATGGTAGAGAAGACAAAGCTTATGACAGAACCCTTCACCCAGGCCAACCCGGTGAAGAACTCTATCCATAAAGTCCCAAGACACAGTATTGAACGCTTTGGTGAAATCTGCTAATAAGGGCCAGAGCGTCATCGAGGTCTGGTGCCCGGGACAGGGCACTTGGACCCTCCTAATACAATGGCTATGCTACGGCATGACATAAATCCACACTGATCCAAGTGAACCAGATGTGGTAGGGCCCGCCCCAGCAGCGTGGCTAACACTTTTCCATAGATCTTTATATCAGTGTTAATCAGCTAAATCGGACAATAGGTGGAACACTGGTCCCTAGGAAGGCACTCTTTGGCCAGGACGATTGTGGCACAGTCTAACTCTGGTGGAAAGGACCCCTGCTGTAAAGCGGCTGTATAAAAGTTCAGAAGATGGGGGCATAGGATCACATGGAAGCACTTTTAATATTCATTGGGATACCCATCTGGGCTAGCCGTCTTCCCGGCTTCCAACCCTAACACTGAAGCACTCACTTCCTCCAACGTCAGGGCTTGGTCTAACTCTTGGGTCAAGGCGTTGGGTATAGTCGGTATTGGTATGCTTTCTAAAAGGGGATTTGAAATGTCTGCTGGCAGCAGAGGGCATCGTGAGTATAACCCCCGATAAAAGTCAGCAAAAGTCTGGGCTATTACGGAAAGATCTTCTCTTCCCGGAAACATCCCACCGAGTCCCGAATCACCGGAACCACTCGATCGAAGTCACCGCGGGTCACCAACCAATACAATAATTTACCTGACTTATCACTCAAGGCATTCACCCTCTGCGTAGAAGCCCTCCAGCATTGTCTGGCTACCTCTATAGACACCTACCGCAGCTCTGTACAGCGAGGAGGCAAATGGTATGCTCAGTGTCTCGGCGGCGAAGGGCAGCTTCCATGCATAGTATCTGGGTTTCCAAATCGGTGAGACGTGCTTCTCAGAGCACCTCGGCCTGGCGAACATAGCCTTTAATATGGCCTCTCAAGGACAGCTGGATAGCCGCTCATAGCGTCGCTGCTGAGGCCACCGAGCCTGAGTTAAGTTCAAAGAACTGAAGTAGTTCCTCCTCGACAAAGGTCTCACATTCATGGTTTTGCAAGTGCCATGCATTAAACCTCCAGGCTGGGGGCAGGCAGAGGGCAGAGCTCTCCATGACAACTAGAGTGGGGCATGATCGGATATACCGTGCGGGAGAGTACACACAGATTGAACTGAGAGACGATCTGCCACCAGTAACCACAGCAAGTCTATGTGAAATTACACTGCATGCGCGGCGGATTGATGGGTGTAGACCTGTTGGGCAGGATGCCAGGAGCGCCATGCATTGCAGAGACCCAGTGAATCTGTCCACGAGGACAAGCAGACCTACCGGGAACGCCTAGCAGGATACAAGGCAGAGGATGCGTCCAAAACCGAATCAGGAAGCGCATTAAAATCTCCTCCAATCACCGTAACACCCTGAGGAAGAGTTAAGATAAAGGATTTCAGTGACTGTAAGGAGGGCTGCAGTAAGTGTGGTGGGACATAACAGGATATAAAGTTGTAATGCCTCGCTTCCAAATGGCCCTTAATAACCATATAACATCCCTGAGTGTCTGTGTTCTGCGCTGTAACTGGAAGGGGGAGAGATTTGTGCAACAGTATGGTGACTCCTTTTGAGCCCCAGGCAAAACCGGAGGGGTAAACCCAGTCGTAGCCGAAAATGGCCTAGAAAGAGTCAGTTCGTACCCAATAGATGGGACTCCTGCAAGAAAACGACCGCTGGCCTGGGTCGCTTGATATATCTCAACACTGCAGACCGTTTACTTCAGTCTAGGAGGCCGTTCACATTCCAAGAGAGAACCGTTATCTTAGGGGGGTTCATGACGCAGCTGGAGAAGCAAGGAATAGCCCCCACCCAAAACAGGAAGAGACGCAATACCCTAAGGGCCTGCCGTTCCCAGCCATAGCAAGCTAACAACTGCTGTCTGCGTAATGGCCGCTGCCAACATAAAAGGAGAGTACATTGTTAGAACAATAGTTGTAGAAATAAACCAGGCTCAAAGGCCCGACCCATCCCCCAACACCCCCCGACCCCACACTTCACCCCAGGAAGCATCTATCGCCCTAACTAAGTAGCCTAAAACCTCTAACTAGAGGGGTAGAAAACCTCTGTGTTCCATTGGCACCCATACATTAGGCTCTAGCACCTGACAACTAAAGCACACTACATAGCATTATTTTCCCCATGGTACCCAACAGAATTTGCAGCAAGAATAGAGAAAGAGTCACATTGGCAAAAGCCCCGTTGGAATAGGATGAGAGGGCGAGTCCAACCATCCTCTCCGACTGACCCACCTGGCCTGCCCCTCACAGCACACCCATCAGTGCAAGTGGGGAAGGAGCATCAGTCCACTTCTGCAGAGCAAAACACCATTGGAGTGTCCGAGAGGGTCTCAACCTCCCTCGGTGAAGCAGAATACTTTCTTCCTGAGCCAAGCACTCCTCATCGGCCCCTCGCAACACCGGGGTCTTCCGAGAGCAGGAACGTCCCCCCCTTTGACGACAGCTAGAGAGTGATCCAGCCCGCTCCCTTGTGCTCCCAGATTGGTGCAGCTCATAAGAGGGGGCGCTGCAGCAGCCGGTGCTCATTCACCCATTCCCAAGCCTGATCTGGTGTGTTGAAGAAGAGAGTGCAAGATTGGAAGAAGACCTTAAGGTGGGCGGGAAACAGAAGCACATAGTGTAGGTACAATGTTCGGAGTTTCTGCTTTACTTCTGCAGCTGCAGCACCGCCTTTGTATAATAAGGGAATAGGAGAATCTTTGAATTGTTTAACCGCAGGTCTCTTGTAATATCACATTGCAGTCCTTGAAGTTCGCCTCAGAATCACAGGCCGCGGGGAGGCCCCAGGTGGAGGTCTCAGCCCCAGGGAGCGGTGCGACCTTTCGATAAAAAAAAAGGGAGACAGTTTATTTTTGGGCACCCTTCTTTTGAAACCAGTCCTCCAGCACCCCTGGAAGACCTCTTTGCTCCAACAATTCTGGTAGGCCAGTAAGTCTAAGATTGTTACGCCGAGACCTGTTTTCAGCATCTTCCGCCCTCTCAGTCAGGGAGGACACCAAAGCGGACAGTCTGGACATCTGGCTCTTGAGTATTGAAATTTCATCTTCGGCAGAGAAAACACGAGCCTCAACCTCTGTGGTCCTTTCCTCGGCAAAAGCTTTAAAAAATGCTCCCACCACACTCCAGCGGGCAGGGAAACCCATAATGCTCCCACCTGGAAGGAGGAAGCATAAGCAGCTGCTCCCACCAGGCTGGAGCAATGATGGCTTCTGTAGTATTTAGGGAGCTGGATGGGGCCACGGGGGTCCTGGGGCCCCCCTGTAGACCCCAACTTGCTACTTGCTGGGTGCCCCGGGTCAGCACTGGGGCACCCACCTACAAATAAGTGATGCCCACGTGGCCCTCCTCCCCTTTATAATGTCAATTGGCTCTGGGGGATGGAGTACCTGGGGGCTATTCAAATGCAGCCCCCTTCCTCTTTACAAAGGATTTCAGCCCCGGGGATGGTGTCCCCAGAATCTCTTAAGGCTTGGTGAGGGAGTCACATGACTCACCTCCCCTTTTTAATGGAATTTGGCCCCATGAATTGGGTCCACAGGGCCTATTAAAGCTCTGTGCTGGGGGGCATTGTGCGGCCCCCTCCCCTATATTTAAGTAATTCCCCCAGAGGAGCTGAGGTCCTGGGAGCCCATTGTGGCTTGGGGAGGGGAGACACACACTCCCCTCATCTTAAGAAATATTTTTGGGCCCGAAGTGGCTCAAGGAGGGGGATCACACATCCACACCCCTGCAAAAGAAAGAAAACCTCATGGATGGGGTCTCTGTGGCCCAAATTGGTCTGGTGAGGGGGCTGTGCTACAGTCTAGGCCCTGTGCCCAATGCCACGTCTCGCACGGCATGGGGTTGGATGCCTACGAAGGGTCGGAAACAGGGCCCGGCCACAGCCAACCGCCAACCGTGCGTGGTGGAGAATTGCCTTTACGTATGGTAACAAAATATTACTTTACGCTAAACAAAACCTAGAAATTCACTGAAAAAACAAAGGTTAAAGTAATGTTATAGTTAGGTGACAATTTAACTATAGAACAAAAGGTAACTATAACTCGCGCCCTCGCCATGCATTGCTAATTATCCCACAAATTACATCACTCATGTCATGTTTTATGACATCATTGATATTATCACTGCAACATTTGCAATGAAATTATTGATGAGAAAACTGTGCTTGGCGGGGCGCGAGTTAAAATTACCTTTGGGCACGAGTTATAGTTTCTTGAGATAACTAGAAATAATGAATTTCATTGGTTTTGTATGTTTAAAATGTTACATTGTCACTGAAATTCTCACCTAACTATAACGTTGCTCTAACCTTTGTTTTTTTCAGCAAATAAACACAAATATATATACATATAGAGAGAGAGGGGGACTCTGCGGCGCCCAATGGTCCGTCGTGGCCTGTGTCGGAGCCACGCGGATTGAACCTGCAGTGTGTCTGGAGGTCTGTGGCCTGATGACTTAACACCTGCGCTGCGTAGGAGACGCCAGTTCTGCGGACCGGACCCGGGACGCTTTTCCAGCCAGGTGGGGGCTGCCTAAGGAGCTACAGGCTGCTATCAAAGATCCTGGGCCTGCAGGCTCTACGTTTGAATTCACCCTATCTGACTCATTGATATGCTGAGGCTTAGTGGCACTCTGAATGGGTGAGACGCTGGGACTAGACTGTCATTGCCTACACTAAAACAGAGGGCTGGTGGTGTACAGGCCTGTGCTTAGGTGAAGAACTTCCGTTATTCTTGGGGCCCAGGCTGCTGCTTTCCATATTGTACCGGGGGATACTACTACAACTGCTCTGCACCGGTTGGGCTGCACTGCGGTGTGGCGCCAGGGGAGGTTCCGAGGAGTGCGAAAGGTCAGCTGGTGGTGCTTGCGGCACTGCGGTATATCACCAAACCGTGCCGCGGAAGAGGGCACTGAGTCTGTACCCTTTGAATCTCCGTCTTATACACCTGTCCACATGATGGCAAAGGATAAACGAAGCAAGACGGCCCAATCCAACAAAATATCAAACTACGCCCAGCCGCTTGCTGTGGACCAGGGAGCCTCGGCGATGCCGCAGCCCGCGGAAACGGCTGATCCATCATCAACAGCGGATAGACCCCCATATATTGCAGAAATAATTACAGCTATTCACGATACAAGCGGTGAATTGAAAAACAGAATTGAAGCGGTCGCCATCGAGGGTAATTTACTCCGTTGCGACTTGCGAAAAATCTTGGATAGCGTTACCACCACAGAACTTACAGTAGACACGTTGCAAACGGAACTACACAGTCTCCGAGACACTGTGGTTACCCTCCAGAAAAAACTAGTGCACCTGGATGACCGGGCCGAGGACGCGGAAGGACGTTCCTGGCGGAATAATCTGCGCTTCATTGGCTTTCCCGAAAAGGCGAAGGGACCATCGGCGGAACTATTCCTTGAGAAGTGGATGATGGAGATCACAGCCCCCCCAGGGCTTTCGAAGTTCTTTACAATAGAGAGAGCGCATACGGCACTTGTGCTTCCTCCAAAACCAGGGGCACCTCCCAGAGCCATAATAGCCCGTTTTCTCAATTTGCGGGATAGGGATCTCCTATTGCAACTAGCGCGCACGAAGAAACAACTTCTTTTTGAGGGACATCAAATTGGGATATATCCCGATTATACCCAACGGGTTCAAGAACAAAGATGCTCTTTTTTGGCTGTGAAGCGACGCCTGTGTGACTTAAATCTCAAATATAGCCTTTTCTATCCCGCCAAGCTGAGGGTAGAGCACAATGGAAAGGCTTTGTTTTTCTTTACAGCAGGAGAAGCGACCGACTGGCTGAATGCAAGTAGCTCTGCGGGACCATGTTTGGTTCCCTCCACGCTTACGCCTAGCAAGCCCGGTCCTCGTGATCGGTCTAGGAGCCGGCGATTGCAGAAATCTTCTCAGGGAACCACCGGACATCGCAGTCCTAGCAGAATAACGGTCTGCCCGGATGGCACACTGCAGGCCTTGGAGGTTGTACCGGACTCGAGGGCTTCGTCGCCAGGACGCCCACCGAACAATGACGCCAATGAGGACTCTGATTCCTGAAATTGCCCCTTACCTGGGACATTTGCTACGATTTGTGATGGACATTTCTGATCGGTAAGATCGACCTAATCTGGGGGGTTCGAGGTGTAATGCAGGGGGAATTCACTGATGCACAGACTTTTCTTTCCCTATGCAATGCGTATGACGGGGGCATGCCCCCCAAGTGACTGGTACCTGCCGATGGAGTTGGAGGTTCGGCCTCACACCTCGGCGGCTTGCCACTCACTTCTATGGAATGGGGTGGGGTGGGCGGGAACTCACATGACTGTGCTGCAGTTACTATAGTTGTATTATTTTGAATTTGCAGAGTTCACTAAAGGGCAATGGGGCTTTGTCTACATGCCCTCTCTGAGCGTGGGTTTGCCGGGGAGGGAAATGTGATGATGTCCAAGGGGTGGGGGGTTGTTGGGGTAGTTCTTTGTTTGGATTGGGCCTTCCCTCATGTGAAGTACTGTGTAAACTGCCAGAGGTTGCATGACCTGGGGACACCGCGTATTGTCTTGCGAGATGGGCAGGTTTCTTCCAGGAGGAGTGTTGAGGGGGGGAATGCTATGGTGTCCATCATGACTAAATGACTTACCTGGAATGTACCCGGTATCGCTACATTTGATAAACATAGACGAATATTTGCTTACCTGAAGAGATACAAGGTGTCGGTGGCATGTCTTCAAGAAACCCATGCATGGGGTGATTCCATAAAATGTCTGAAGAAAAGGTGGCGAGGGCAGATTTATGCCACCTCTTATTCCGGGTTTGCGAGGGGTGCCCTCATATGGGTAGGAACGGGATGTAAGTCCTGTTCCAACACTTACATCACGTGGTTGATGTGGATGCCCGGTATGTTATATTGCATGGGAGACTTGATGGCTCCGAAATCTGCACTGTAAATGTGTATGCCCCGAACAATGGCAGCTCCTCCTTTTTTAGTGATCTTTTGGAAGCGGCTTCTCCATATCTTGGGGCTCCCCTACTGTTCACTGGGGACTTTAACTGTGTGCTGTATGGTGTGCTGGATAGAGAACCCCCCCCAAAATGCACACAAAACCAAGAATGACACTGGTGCTCCATCGCATACTGCAGGGCTTACAACTCCGATATGTATGGCGAGAACGCTTCCCCCTCACGAGACAGCTCTCCTGCTATACTCCTGCTACGGGCATTTCCAGTAGCTTACACTACTGGTTTTTATCCTCTGAACTGGGTCCCCTGGTTGGAAGTATAATGTACCAGACGAGATATCTGTCGGACCATTCCCCGGTATTACTGGAGATGGGGACTAATAGGGTCAGATCGCAGATACCTTTATGGCGTTTGAAAAGTGAGGCGTTAACTGATCCTCCTTTTTTGGCCACGGTAACAGCAGAATTGAGTAATTACTTCTGAGAAAATTGGGAGACAGCCTCCAGCCGGGCTACTGAATGGGAAGCTATGAAGGTTGTTGTCAGAGGTGTTTGTATAAAAACTGCTAATGGAGTGCGGACCCAACTGGAAAAAGATGTTGCTCTTCATGAATCTAGGCTGGGAAAATTGCAGACGGAACTAAGTTCTGATCCCCAGAAACTGAAAGAGTGGACTGACGCTAAGGAAGCACTCATGACGGTCCTCCGCAGACTGGAGAAAAATGTCTATACGACATATCGAAGCGACTATACAGGGAGGGGGATAAAACTGGGGCCTTGCTGGCACGCCTTGTAAGGCAGGAGACACCAGTTACTCCTATACTGCAGATACGTGCTGCAGATGGAACATTACACTACACTCAGTGGATCATAGCAGACACCCCAGCGACACATTTAGAAAACGTCTATACTAACCGGGTAGACCTGGGGCTGAGCCACTTGACAGATTATTTAGACACGGTACAATTTTCCTCTGTCACCAACGACGAGCAGGAGGAGCTGGGCTCTCCAATCACTAAAGAAGAAATTCTTGGAGCTATCGGGCGCCTTAAGCTGGCGAAGAGTCCGGGATCGGATGGACTCTCAGCAGAGTTTTATAAGAGTTTTGCGCCGCTCTTAGTGGATAGACTACTTGCAGTTTATAATGAGGCGTTGCAAATGGGCTACTGCCCGCCTACTATGAGCGAGGCACTGGTGGCTATGATTCCCAAAAAGGACAAAGATCCTGACCTGCCGAGCTCCTATAGGCCCAGCTCTTTGTTGAATATAGATGCCAAGATACTGAGTGGTATTAAGGCTAACCGCCTTCTCCCCTATATGAGACGTTTGATTAACACAGACCAGGCGGGGTTTATCCCTGGACGGAATACTACCTATAATCTACGGCGGCTGGCACATGTGTGGCATGCCCCCTGCCTAGCGGACTCGTATAGTGTGCAGTATCCCTTGATATTGAGCAGGCATTCGACTCTGTGGAGTGGCCTTACGTGTGGCAGGTTCTGAAGGGCATGGGGGTTGGGGAGCGGTACCTTAAATGGGCACAACTGCTTTATGCAGCCCCAACAGCCAGAGTGCGGATGGGCAGGACCGTGTCCAGACAGATAACATTACGCAGAGGAACGAGGCAGGGATGCCCGCTCTCTCCTCTACTTTTCGCGATTGCCTTGGAACCATTGGCAGTTCGAATATGGGCAGTCATGGACAATTGGGGGATACAATTGGGTAACACCAACCATGTAATTTTGTTATACGCTGACGATGCGCAATTGTATCTGCGACAGCCAGGTACATCCATCCCGCTGTTCTTACCTGAACTAGGGCAATTCGGGGACATCTCGGGCTGCGTATTAATCCCGGTAAATCGAGGGTGATACCGTTGGGTAGGATGGCCGCTTGCCAACCAGAAGTGCGACCAAATATAGACCTCCCTTGGGCCACTGAAGGGGAAAGATATCTGGGAATTCGCCTGGCTTACTCTGGGGACACCTTTTATGCGGCCAATATGGGACGGGTCCTTAAGGGACTACAGGGCTCGGTACGTTTCTGGGCAGATTTACCCCTATCGCTTATGGGACGAATAGCAATTGTTAAAATTATTACTCTCCCACGGTGTCTATATCTCTTACAACACTCTTTTTATGTGATACTGAGATCGTGTTTTATCACCCTGGACACCCTCATTGGCATGCTCTTGTGGGGAAAAAAGAGAAGAAGAGTCTGTCTAACAACATTGCAAAGGACATGGGAGGGAGGTGGCTTAGAAGTCCCACGGCTGGACATGTATTATATGGCCTCTCAATTGCAATATGCGGTTCACTGGTTCGACGACGAAGATACCTGGGAGAAAAATGTGTTGGCCGGAACGTATGGAGGAGAGTCGCTGACCGCATTATTAATGATGGGATCTTCGGTCCCCGATAGGTACCCCTATATAATACGACATGTGGCAACTGTATGGGAGCAGGCGTTACGTAGAATAGTCCGACATGCTCCGTATGCACCAGACATGCCTTTATGGGCGGTTCGTCCATTTGCGGCAATGGCGGATTCTATGTCGGTTAGCCGCTGGAGGGAAGGGGCTGTCTACTGATGGGGGACCTGTATACGAACGGCCGCTTTATGACCCATGAGGAGGCACAAACTAACTTTGACCTAGGTCCAGGCCAGTTTTTACAATATGCCAAAATATCGAGGGTCGCGCGAGAGCTATGGCAGACTTTTCTGGATGAGCCAACCTTTACTAGTATCCTTAAAACTATGCTAGAAATGGTCCAGGGGGGCGATTGATATTGTTTTTATATAGAGCTTAAGAGATGATCTTCCGAAATAGTCGCTGCGCTTTTTGCAGAAATGAGATGATGCACTGGAAGAGCCCCTGACGGAGGCAGAATGGCGGAAGATTCATGGGGGGGTTCGTAAAGTTAGCACAAATGCTCATTTTAAATTACTCCACTACAATGTTATACACCAGGTATATCTAACCCCACCCGTACACTACATGTAATATACCCCGCTCGGGAGGACTGTTGCCCTAGATGTCACACACAGGGGGTGGAATTCACCCATATGATCTGGACTTGCCCCACATTGCAGTTTTATTTGGAGGAAGTACTGGGAAGACTGGGAAGGGTCACGGACTGGACTATTACATTGGATATTAGGACGCTGTTACTGGGCCTACTGCCAACTCCCAAAAATAAAAAATTAAGCAGGCGATTTGTAAACCTGGGTCTAGTGTTGGCCAAGAGGCGGGTGGTAAATGCCTGGATGCAACCAAGACCCCCGAAACATTCAGACTGGGTTCGAGATATAAATGAGTGGGCAACTGCAGAGTTGGTCCGGATGCTTTTTGTCAGGAGCGATGAAAAGGCAGAGGAAGATAGATTAGCCTGGGCATCCACGATTTCCGAATTACAGGAAGATCAGAGTCACCCCACACACTGCTCTCAAGACAGGGATGATACTCAGGGGGGTAACTCCGGTGGGAACCCGGACAGACACACCCCGACACCTGAATAACGGATACATCATATTGGACTAATGGTAGTCACAGACAAGACTGAAATTATATGTATCAGAAGGAAGGTAGGGAGGGGGGGAGGTTACTGGGTATTGTTTAGTTTCTGTTAAAGTTCATTTGGCCGTTATGTAATGTTGTAGACACTACCGTTAGGAATGCACATCGTCGGGGGATATCAGTGGAACCACACTTATGGTCCGACACGCGCTTTTGTATAAATGCTGATTCCAAAAATGTGTCTTATACCACGCAATGTACGTATTGTGCAGACTGTACTGTGTTTACGGTTGAAAATGCTAATAAAAATATATTTTAAAAAAATAGAGAGAGAGAAAGAGAAGATAGATGCATAGGTTAAGGTCACACTATAGTTAGGTGATAATGAATGTCAGTCATCATGTTTAAACCCGAAAAACCACTGAAAGTTACCAGTTATATTTCACTGAACTAACTATAACCTGTACCCCTTCCATGCACTGCTTATGAAATCACATATTACATCACTCATGACATACGAAGTATGATATTTGATGACATCAATGGTGACATTTCAAATGACATCATTGTATTGGGCTTATTCTTAGTAGGTGTGTGCTTTGTATTAGCATGTCCTTCCCAAACTTCTCCTTAAATTTCCAAACACCCACCCATTTTTGAGTAATTTGTCCCCATTTTCCTAACGCGACTCTTGGTCCCTTCCAAGTTTACTACAAAATTGCATAACTATGTGTGCAGAGATTTTTGCCACTGTAGTAGAGATTTCTGCACAGAAAAGTTAGGCAAGGTGAAGGTGCAGATCTCTTTCCATAGGCTTGTGAATTGCATTTTGTAGTATGTAAGTACTAATACTGCAATGTTAGTTCACATAGTACAAAATGCAGATTGTGATTCAGGCCCTTGATGTTTACCTAGGAGTCATTGATGTTTTGAAATTGTGCAAACACAAGGAGATGATGGACGGAGTGCTGAAACTTTTCAAACACTCACGCCCAGTCACAGATCTGGGTTGAATCCATCATCATTCTTTAGCTCACTTTGCCACCCCAGTTCAGACATAGCTATATGCAAATCAGTCTTGACCCTGTGCCTCATGGGAACAGTCCAGACCAAACTGCCAAGTCATGTCTTTCCTGGACCGGAATCAAGCATCCTGGGACCGGTTTCGGGCTAACAGCCCTCATCAGCCAAGCTAGCTTGAATCCAGTGGCAAAGTGAGCAAGGGACCCACGTCTGGGCATACCCTGCCAAATTAGGGCGAGCAAAGCAAACACAAGGAGATGATGGACGGAGTGCTGAAACTTTTCAAACACTCACCCCCAGTCACAGATCTGGGTTGAATCCATCATCATTCTTTAGCTCACTTTGCCACCCCAGTTCAGACATAGCTATATGCAAATCAGTCTTGACCCTATGCCTCATGGGAACAGTCCAGACCGAACTGCCAAGCCATGTCTTCCCTGGACCGGAATCAAGCATCCTGGGACCGGTTTCGGGCTAACAGCCTCATCAGCCAGGCTAGCTTGAATCCAGTGGCAAAGTGAGCAGGGACCCACGTCTGGGCATACCCTGCCAACTTAGGGCGAACAAAGCAAACACAAGGAGATGATGTACGGAGTGCTGAAACTTTTCAAACACTCACCCCCAGTCACAGACCTGGGTTGAATCCATCATCATTCTTTAGCTCACTTTGCCACCCCAGTTCAGACATAGCTATATGCAAATCAGTCTTGACCCTGTGCCTCATGGGAACAGTCCAGACCGAACTGCCAAGCCATGTCTTCCCTCGACCGGAATCAAGCATCCTGGGAGCGGTTTCGGGCTAACAGCCCTCATCAGCCAGGCTAGCTTGAATCCAGGGGCAAAGTGAGCAAGGGACCCACGTCTGGGCATACCCTGCCAACTTAGGGCAAACAAAGCAAACACAAGGAGATGATGGACGGAGTGCTGAAACTTTTCAAACACTCACCCCCCAGTCACAGATCTGGGTTTAATCCATCGTCATTCTTTAGCTCACTTTGCCACCCCAGTTCAGACATAGCTATATGCAAATCAGTCTTGACCCTGTGCCTCATGGGAACAGTCCAGACCGAACTGCCAAGCCATGTCTTCCCTGGACCGGAATCAAGCATCCTGGGACCGGTTTCGGGCTGACAGCCCTCATCAGCCAGGCTAGCTTGAATCCAGTGTCAAAGTGAGCAAGGGACCCACGTCTGGGCATACCCTGCCTGCATACCCTGTTTCCGGTTCAGGGAAGACCTGGCTTGGCAGTTCGGGCTAGACTGTTCCCATGAGGCACAGGGTCAAGGCTGATTTGCATATAGCTGGGTCTGAACTGAGGTGGTGAAGTGAGCTAAAGAATGATGATGGATTCAACCCAGATCTGTGACTGGGGGTGAGTGTCTGAAAAGTTTCAGCGCTCCGTCCATCCTCTCCTTGTGTTTGCTTTGTTCGCCCTAAGTTGGCAGGGTATGCCCAGACGTGGGTCCCTTGCTCACTTTTCCACTGGATTCAAGCTAGCCTGGCTGATGAAGGGTGTTACCCAGAAACCGGTACTAGGATGCCTGTTTCCGGTTCAGGGAAGACCTGGCTTGGCAGTTCGGGCTGGACTGTTCCCATGAGGCACAGGGTCAAGACTGATTTGCATATTGCTGGGTCTGAACTGAGGTGGTGAAGTGAGCTAAAGAATGATGATGGATTCAAACCAGATCTGTGACTGGGGGTGAGTGTCTGAAAAGTTTCAGCGCTCCGTCCATCATCTCCTTGTGTTTGCTTTGTTCGCCCTAAGTTGGCAGCGTATGCCCAGACGTGGGTCCCTTGCTCACTTTGCCACTGGATTCAAGCTAGCCTGGCTGATGAAGGGTGTTACCCAGATACCGGTCCTAGGATGCTTGTTTCCGGTTCAGGGAAGACCTGGCTTGGCAGTTCGGGCTGGACTGTTCCCATGAGGCACAGGGTCAAGACTGATTTGCATATAGCTGGGTCTGAACTGAGGTGGTGAAGTGAGATAAAGAATGATGATGGATTCAACCCAGATCTGTGACTGGGGGTGAGTGTCTGAAAGGTTTCAGCGCTCCGTCCATCATCTCCTTGTGTTTGCTTTGTTCGCCCTAAGTTGACAGGGTATGCCCAGACGTGGGTCCCTTGCTCACTTTGCCACTGGATTCAAGCTGGCCTGGCTGATGAAGGGTGTTACCCAGAAACCGGTCCTAGGATGCTTGTTTCCGGTTAAGGGAAGACCTGGCTTGGCAGTTCGGGCTGGACTGTTCCCATGAGGCACAGGGTCAAGACTGATTTGCATATAGCTGGGTCTGAACTGAGGTGGTGAAGTGAGCTAAAGAATGATGATGGATTCAACCCAGATCTGTGACTGGGGGTGAGTGTCTGAAAGGTTTCAGCGCTCTGTCCATCATCTCCTTGTGTTTGCTTTGTTCGCCCTAAGTTGGCAGGGTATGCCCAGACGTGGGTCCCTTGCTCACTTTGCAACTGGATTCAAGCTAGCCTGGCAGATGAAGGGTGTTACCCAGAAACCCGTCCTAGGATGCTTTTTTCCGGTTCAGGGAAGACCTGGCTTGGCATTTCGGGCTGGACTGTTCCCATGAGGCACAGGGTCAAGACTTATTTGCATATAGCTGGGTCTGAACTGAGGTGGTGAAGTGAGCTAAAGAATGATGATGGATTCAACCCAGATCTGTGACTGGGGGTGAGTGTCTGAAAAGTTTCAGTGCTCCGTCCATCATCTCCTTCTGTTTGCTTTGTTCACCCTAAGTTGGCAGGGTATGCCCAGACGTGGGTTCCTTGCTCACTTTGCCACTGGATTCAAGCTAGCCTGGCTGATGAAGGGTGTTACCCAGAAACCGGTCCTAGGATGCTTGTTTCCGGTTCAGGGAAGACCTGGCTTGGCAGTTCGGGCTGGACTGTTCCCATGAGGCACAGGGTCAAGACTGATTTGCATATAGCTGGGTCTGAACTGAGGTGGTGAAGTGAGCTAAAGAATGATGATGGATTCAACCCAGATCTGTGACTCGGGGTGAGTGTCTGAAAAGTTTCAGCGCTCCGTCCATTATCTCCTTGTGTTTGCTTTGTTCGCCCTAAGTTGGCAGGGTATGCCCAGACGTGGGTCCCTTGCTCACTTTGCCACTGGATTCAAGCTAACCTGGCTGATGAAAGATGTTACCCAAAAACCGGTCCTAGGATGCTTGTTTCCGGTTCAGGGAAGACCTGGCTTGGCAGTTCGGGCTGGACTGTTCCCATGAGGCACAGGGTCAAGACTGATTTGCATATAGCTGGGTCTGAGCTGAGGTGGTGAAGTGAGCTAAAGACTGATGATGGATTCAACCCAGATCTGTGACTGGGGGTGAGTGTCTGAAAAGTTTCAGCGCTCCGTCCATCATCTCCTTGTGTTTGCTTTGTTCGCCCTAAGTTGGCAGGGTATGCCCAGACGTGGGTCCCTTGCTCACTTTGCCACTGGATTCAAGCTAGCCTGGCTGATGAAGGGTGTTACCCAGAAACGGTCCTAGAATGCTTGTCTCCGGTTCAGGGAAGACCTGGCTTGGCAGTTCGGGCTGGACTGTTCCCATGAGGCACAGGGTCAAGAAGACTGATTTGCATATAGCTGGGTCTGAACTGAGGTGGTGAAGTGAGCTAAAGAATAATGATGGATTTAACCCAGATCTGTGACTGGGGGTGAGTGTCTGAAAAGTTTCAGCACTCCGTCCATCATCTCCTTGTGTTTGCTTTGTTTTGAAATTGTCCCACCATGAGAGTAAAAAATGCCTATTGAAGCACTGTCTTGGCATGGAGGGCCAGAGTATCTCTGAGCTTCTGTCTTTTTTTCACTACCAGCAAGGTTAGAGTATGATGAATTTCAGAAAGTAGTTAGCAGATTAGAAAAACACTTCAAGGCCATAGTGGTTAAGAGACACAAATTGTTCATTCGGTGAGCAAGCTGGAGAAATATTTAACACCATGTGACTGTCTGAAGAGTTTTGGAGGCACCTTGTGATATTGAATCTTTTTCTGAGCAGCTGATTCCATTTCAATTGGTGGTGTAATGCTTCAGCAAGAAAATACAGGAGAAACTGTTCATACGCCTCAACCACACCGCCTGAGGAGGTTCATATAGCTAATAGCAGAGAAAGCTTGGAAAAGGAAGCCAAAATACTGCCAAAATACCGAAAAAGACAAATGCTGACACATTGTATGATGTGTCTACCATAAATTGGGGATGGTGGACAGGTGGGTTTTGACAAGGAGAGTGTTATGGGTGGCAGCACGTTGTTGAGATACCGTTTTATTAGACATATACAAACTTCAAACTGTGTTCGGCTGCAAAGAAAATGTACAGCAATTGTGAGATTTTGGGGCACTTTGCAAAGATTTGCTAAACTTATGCAAATAAAATAGAAGTAAATATCGTTCTTGATGAGTTAGAATTGCAGGCAAACATATATCACATGGTGTTGACTTTGAATGTGAAAGACGAAGAATGCAGTGGTCCTTTGGTAAAAATTGCAGTAGATGGGATTGCTTTAGACCTTCTAATTGTTTTGTGTTCCTGGGTAAACATTGTAAATCTTGGGATAAGGCTGAGGTACTGGTGTCGTGAAAGAATCTATCTGTTTGGGTTCCCCAACACTGGTCCGAAAGCCTAGCTCCTCTTCCGGTTCCATCCCCCAAGGTTAAGAATCTTGGTTTTGTGTTGGATGACAAGTTGTCCATGAAACCCCAGGTGACGAAGGTGGCCGCTACATGCTTCGTCGTCCTGAAAAACCTGCGGAAAAGTATTTGGCTGCTTCCATTTCCAGCTCAACAGACAGTGGTTCAGGTGCTCAATATGTTGAGGCTGGACTACGGCAATGTACTATGGTCTTTTGTGTACCGGGGCCCTAAACTGTGGAACGCTCTCCCAGAATCTCTGAGAAATTGCCCCTTATTGATGATCTTTCAAAGACAGCTGAAGACCTGGCTGTTCTGAATTTAGTGAGATGGGGAAAGACCTGACCTGACGTTTGTAGTGCCGGGAAACCCCAAAGGGGTAGCTGAGTGCTTTATAAAACTTCAAAATAAAATATCAGATAAAATGTATGGATATGAACCGGGGAGTGCATAGAGGCAAGAAAGTAGACCTTTTGAGGTTTTTTGAAGCCCAAGTAGAATTTAAAGGAAGACGCATTTTTAGCAAGGTGTATATAGCCAGAAAAGAATAAAACATTTTGGGGCATATTAGCAAGAAGAGGCGATAATCATCGCTAACCCTGCTTAGCGTGATTTTTTTTATCGCCGGCTATCGCTGGAATATATCGCCACGCTAACGCTGTATTAGCAACGATTAGCGCTATGGCGATGAATATTCCAGCGATAGCGGGGGAAATGGGCCAACATCGCTGAAAAACCAGCGATGTTGCATGGAGAAGGGAGAACACCTTGCTGATACGACCCTGTGGTCGTATCAGCATAATCCACACCCCCATGTTAGGTATGGCTAACACCTGCTAATTGCAGGTGTTAAATAAATGGCGATGAACCCGGTTAGCGCGACTTTTCACGTCGCTAACTGGGGCCATGGCCACCTTGCTAATAGGCGATAGGCCTGTTAGCGGGTGTTACCCAGGTTTGTTCGTCGGGAACGCCCACTTTGCATGTCATTAGCGATAAATATCGCTGACATGCAAAGCGGTAAAAAACGGGCGCTACATGCCCATGAAACTGTCTCTAACTGCTGTTAGAGACAGTTTGCTGATAGAGCGATAATATTATCGCCGCTTTAGCGGGAAAAAGTCCCGCTAAAGTGGCGATAATCGCCTTGCTAATATGCCCCTTTATTTTTGTGGTTTCAGGGTTTATTGGGAATGGGTTTATGCCCTAAGTGAAGGACGTGAGTGAGCAGAGATAGGAAATTAATTTGACTTGAGTGTTACAATGAAGAAATATGTGAAGGTTTTTTACCCAATTATAAAAATGCGCAAGAATTTTAGGCATGTTATTGATTTAAAAAATACTGCCATACATGAAGTATAAGGTTGAGGGGAATACCTCAATGTTTGAGGAAGGATTCCACAGAAGTGATTTCACTTGAGTGCTTGATCCAATGTGTGCTGGTAAATTGTGCCTACAGAGCTTTCCATGTGTCCACCTCTGATTGTCATCGCATGCAAAAGTAATGGCAAACTCAGTGCTTAAATTGAGCCGGTGGTTACCGGAGAGGCCCCCGGAATTTATTTTAGCACTCATTGTTTGGGACTGACACTTATTTTTCCTCATCCAACATTTCCCAAGAGGGAGAGAATAAAAACGCACAACTAAGACAGAATGAAAAAGAGAAAGACGGAAAAAAATGCCACAAAGGGAGAAAGCAGGAACGGACAAGAGAGAGAGAAATTGGGAAGGAGTGTCTAAAAGTCAGTTAAAGAGGCATGAGGTTCATACCAAACTATGCAGCTGGTGCAGGCCACAGGTTTCTGAGCAAAGCTTTGGGCACTGACACTTATTCTTCAACAAATTAAGCACTTGGCAAACTGCAGATTTGCATTGGCTCAGGTAGTCTCAAGTGGGGTATTTGGGTGAGTGGGCAAACCATGCTTAAGATTGATGAATTGATGGTCCAATGCCTAGTCAGGCTCAGATGTTCTCTAAACTGGATCTATCATCTACATACCATAATGTAGTTATTGTAGGTAGAAGAATTGTGTCCCTTGATGGCTTTTGTCACATTTCATGGCAAGGTCGAGTTTAAAAGAATGAAGTTTGAGTTGGTGTCGGCTACCACTGTTTTTCAACTTACAACATACACATTTCCAAAGGAAAAAGGGAGTCTTGGTGTATCAAGATATTCTGTAGAGTATTTGTTGGACAGAATGTTAATGTTCGTATTAGATAATGGGATGAGACTGAGTAAGAAAAAGTTAAAAGAAAATGGAAAGAGAAGTTGAATATCTTGACGATGTTATTTCTGCCAGACGAATTACACCCAAACTCAAAATTTCTAAAGCTGCTGAAGAAGCACTTACATATGCAATCAGAAAGCAAGTTTTGTTGTTCCAAGGGCTATGTGAATTCTGTACTAAATGTGTATCCAAATTTGTTTCAATATTTGAATCCCTGAGGAAACTGTTGAAAAAGGGGGTACAATTTATGTGGCAAAATAAACAAGATGAGTCCTTTGTTCGAATCAAAAGAGCTCTAGTACCTGTTTTAAATCAATGCATTTTGGGTAAGCTTGTGATAACCACTGTTTATATCAGTGAGGTTGGTGTAAGAGCCATGTCATCCCAAACACAGTGGCAATGGACAACCTGAGTGGTGTTCATGTCTTGTCCTTCCTGAGCACTGAGAAAGACAGCATGCTGCCAATAGAAAACAGATGCTTACTTGTACCCAGGCTCTGGAGGAATTAATGAAAAATGGGGGGGGGGGCACAGTTTCTATTGAAGACTGACCACTAGATTCTTAATTATATATAGAGTAGTAGAAATGTGCACCCTAGTACTTTAAACATTAGGTTAGCAAGATGTTGATAAAATTTGGTAGAGCACAACTTGAAAGTAGAGCACATACGTGGAGGACACTAAAGAAAGGCAAACTCATTAAATATTTTGCTAGTTGCTGTGAAAGATAAGGAAGTGGAGTTGTTGCATATCTGAAATTGTAATCACAGAATTATGTTTGCCAACTAGAGCAGAAGGGGGGTTTCAGTCAAATAACACCTTGCAATTAGTGCTGTCCTATGCCAATAATGGGTTCACTGAAGAAGAGTGATTTAGTGGTGGGAAGGAGACTGCAGTCTTTTGCTAACAGTTGTCTAGGGGAAGAGTTGGTGCCATGAAGCGTACAAATGAGATAAGTAGATATTGTTCATGAATGACATTTGTGTATGACATCTAATAAAAAAGGGTCATGCTGGTAGCTGAGTATGGACACAACGGTAAAGATCATTGTGGCCTATGATGGGGTACTAATAAAGGTGTGATATGATGTAAGACACTAATGGTGGAGCTTCTTGATGGACACTAGAAGAAACTGCAGATTTATATCATGGGTCCTTTTGATAACTTAGCTCAAAATATAACTCTGAGCATACTGTGGTCCCCACATACTGCTATATCAAGTGAGGTGAAATGTATTAGATGCCTGGAAATTGCTCCTGTTTGCAAATTTCTTATGGACTGATGGAAGTATTCTCAGGAGAGGGTTTGCTGATGAAATTAATATCAGACAATGAGGTATAGTTACATTTTTAAGGTCTGCTGTGATTAAACACTTGTGGTCTAGAATATCTCACTGTCAAGGCAATGGACACCTTGAATTGCGCATGAACAGACTAGTTGGGGAGTGTGTTGTTTCTTCAATACCGCAAAATATGTCTGTTGTGGAAGGAGTAGGTGCTTTGTTGTGGAGTTACTGGAACACAACACATATCATGATGGGAATATTACCTTTTAAGACTTTGAGAGGGTGAAAGACTCCCATGTCATTTAATCCTGGATGATTTGAATGTGTACCTGAATGGCTTACCATAACAATTATAACATTAATGCATTGGCACTCATTGCGAGTGGGGGATAGTTCTCCTGGCCATTCTAAGTTTTCCAGACCAGATAATTTGGTGACCAGCCACACCAAACCCAGATCTTTGAGAAGAGCTGCTGACAGCTGCTGTTCCTGGCCTCTGAAATATGACAGAACAGCAAATGCTCCACCCTCACCTATTCTACCCCACCCCCACATGTCCTTGCCACCTGCACCATGGGCCTCCCCACACCCATTTAACACCTGCACTAAGCAAATGGTAAATTAATGAGGATTTGAGCATGTTCATTTTGCTGAAAAGGGAAGAAAATATGGATTTGGACCCACTTGTATGGTCCATGAGGATGTCACAAATGACACCCCTCTTCTAGATAACTGTCCCTTATACTTTGCTCACACACAAACATACACAGACATCACCAGTCAGGTGAACCAGCATATAAAAGGAAGTTGGTTGATTATGCCCTCGCTCCAGGTATAACCCAACTTAGGGTCTGATTTAGAGTTTGGTGGATGAGGTTACTCCATCCCAACCATGACAGATATCCTGTCTGTGGTATTACAATTCCATTATATCCCATTGAACTTGTAATGAGGCGGACGGGATGTCCGTCAGTTTTGTGACGGAGTAACCCATCAGCCAAACTGTAAATCAGGCTTTTAGTATCTGCTTAATTTCTCAGCACCGAGCTGGCTATGCAGCACAGAACACTACACTGTTAATCCGAAGGTAGCGTGTTATTCCCCATTCCAGGGGGAAATAATTTGTAATCCCTGGATTTAGGTCAGCATACCTGCCAGAATCCCAGAGTTAGCACCATTCCCCTGGTATTTCCCAACCTAAATGCAGAGAACTCCCAAGGATGCCTATGTGTCACACAGTAAATAGATCTTAGTATTTGCCGGGACCAAGCAGTAGTTTTTCAGGTGCATACTAGTTTGGGGGTTAAGGGTGCAGCAGCAATGTTTTATTGACCTTGGTGAAATAAAAATTGCATCTAACAAACATGCGAGGAAAGTCGATTTAATGTTCTATTTTTCGCGCAATGCACGAAGGTTCTACTGTAAATAAAGCATGCGTGACTAATATTGAAAAAAGTATACAGAGGGATAAAACTTGCTCATTTATTCCATTTTTGATATTTGTACTTGAAGCATCTCATTCATTTTTTGGGGAGCCTGAGGACTTTCCAAGTAGGGTTTTAAGAGTTAACACACAACTTACAGATATCGTCCTAAAAGTTCAATGGACCTTTGCCACCGTGTTAGAACAGAGCTAGAATGAAAACATAAACTATGTATATATCATCGACAATTAGAATTTTAAATGTTCAGTCAATGATGAAAAGTTGGTGAAGTTTTCAACACCTTTATTTATCATAAAGGATTAGTATTGTTGGTCATCTTTATTCAAATTAGTGGGTTTACAGAAATATTAATGAAAGATCGATTAGTGACAGCATAAATCAATTCACAGTGTTCCATAAAGGAAAGCATCACTAATCTAGCTAAGGGGCCTAACCTATTCTAAATAGAACCCATAAAGAATTCCTTTAGAAAAAGAGCAAAGTGAGAATACAAGAAGAACTCCCCATAAGAGTCATTCTGGAAACTCAGCTGAGTTCCCTACAGCTGCAGTATCAACTTACAATAACAGAATGATCTCTGCAGTAGCATTGATCACAAAGGGTCTTAAGATAGAAGAAAACAAGCCACCTTTAGCAGTAGCTGTCGGTAACAAGTAAAAGATCAACTCTCCAGGAGAAGAGTCGGAAGACAAGTATGATGGATCTCGGTCTCTCAGTCTTGTATGAGGGCCTGCGGGGTCTCGTCTTCACATCTGCTCTCCTAACTAGCTAGAAACAATAATTCATATAAAATTACACAATACTGTATCAAACATATTAGGCGTTAACTCTACAAAATCAATGGAAACCGCTCATCCGATGATGTCAACTTCCAATGTCTCTTCTCCCGATTCCCATGGTAAACATTCACTCCAATATAGTGTTTAAGCATTGTTTCGGGACTCTGTTAAATGGAGGAAAGGTCTCATGACTCATGAGAACCTTCTTGCCTGAGCTAAAAGATACGCTATGAGTTTCAGTGTGAAGACAAAGGCTTGTCGGAGATGTGGAGGCAAACGAGTAATAATATTCTGATGAAGCATACATAAAAGGTCTAAATCATTATTTATTATAACTATCACAGCGAGTCTCATTGTATTAAGGTAAATGACCTAACATGGGGTGAGGAAACTGAATGAACATGGATTTGAAGTCAGCACAAGAGAAAAAGGCTTTGAGGCCTAACTAAAAGGGCACATTTAAGAATGACAGCTTAGTACACATTTTTTAAATTATATAATTTCATAAACATTTCATAAGCATGCTTTCCTCTACATATGAAGGATTAACATATATCTATTTGAAGCATTAATAAGGCCTTTTTCAAGTTTTGAAATGGGCACATTTTGTCTATGTGTCATTTTCTTTGTGAAAACATTTCTGCAGCAGTTTAAACACATTTCTAAAGTGCAATTCTAACATGGTCTGCAAGTCGAAACCCTATTTTTAATGTAATTACCCTGATTTTCATTAGCTTGTCTTTAGGAATTGTAATGACTGCTCTTGCCTGTTATTAAGGAATTGCTTACCTTTTTGCCGCTGAAAGAAATGATTGATTTCCATCTTATTCAAACTTGTCTGAGCCCATGAATATAAACCCTAGCCACGTCATAATTAGAGATATTATCTATTCTTAGAATTCAACAAATCCCTAGATTCTTTTCCACTCATTAAACGTCTGCTTGTCAAGTTGAGCAATCCTGAATAACAGCGTCTGCTGATTCTTTGCCTCCTGGTATCTACTATACGGTATTCGGCTGCCCGAGAGGCTCTATTTGTACCACAGCCCTGTACATTCCCTTTTGGTGTCTCATTGAAAGAATTCTAGCATTTCTTCCCTGCCCTGGAACTATCTGATGAAAAACCTTTTAGGGCACACACAATTCCTCACCAAGAGGTCTAATAACTGGTAATTATAATCCCGAAAATCTCCGCCTCTATAGCAGATGTCCCTTTTGTCTCATACTTAATTTGTGACTGGTGCATTACAGTAGAGCTTTCTTGCTCTAATGCGGAGAGCATACAAAATTCAGTGCACGTGCCATGTTTCGCTTTGCATTGGAATATGCCTTCAACTAGAAAAACAGCAGAATAAATATTTCTTCCTTTTTGGAAGTGCTGTATTGCGCCATTTTCTTAAACCTTCTTAATGATGTCGTAGAAAGAGCTATGGGGCTGTGTCCCTGGGTGTTGCAGATGTCACTAAAGGGAAGCCATGCAGCACAAAATAAATATGAACACAATCATGAAGTCAATGTTTTCGCTCTCACTAAATTTTCATGAGAGGGGCACAACCAGGCGTGTCCGGCACAGGTAACCGCATTGGGGTGGGGGGGGAGTCCACAAACCGACGGAATAGGGAAAATAAATTAAAAAATCCTATTCCGTTGTATGTCCACTTCCACCTCTTCCCCGCCTCACCGTGGTTACCTGCGCCGGCCGCACCTGGGCACAACATTCCAATTCGCCGTACAAAACAATGAGCTGCTGATGGTAGCGGATCAGGGTCAAGCGACGTTGGTCCTACTTGATCTATCAGTTGCTTTTGACACCGTTAACCATAAGATCCTGATCTCCAGATTATGGGAGATTGAGGTAGGTGACGAGAACTTGACTGGATTCAGTCCTATCTTTCTGACAGAACACAATCTATATTGCTCTCCCCTTTTGTTCCATATTTAAAGCCGTAGAACATGGACTGCCTCAGGGCGCAGCACTAAGCCCAGTTCTTTTTAATATATATCTGCACCCGCTTGCGGGCCTTATTAGATCTTACAGTATTAATTTCAGGAGCAGCCGGTGCAAGTAAGAGTGGTGGGGCAGGGGGGCAAGGTGGGGGGGAGTCGACAGACAACCACGAGGGAAAATAAAATTAAAAAAAGAAAACCACTTACCTTGCACTCGCCGCAGCGCCGGCTCGGTGATGCGGCGAGTGCAAGGTATGTGGTTTTCTTTTTTTAAATTTAATTTTCACTCGTCGTCGTCTGTCGTCTCCACTCCACCCTGCCCCCGCCCCACCGCGCTTACCTGCACCGGCTGCTCCCGATTAATTTTATCAACCAAACGGATGACACACTGCTGATCCTCTCTTTGGATACCTCTCGGCTAGAGTTACTGGACCTGTTTCACAACTGCCTAAGAGATGTCCCGACTCCTTAAAGTTTAATGGAGACAAAACTGAAATTCTCTGCTGCCCTGCTTGTAAGCCATCGGCAGGCCTTCCTTTTAATTTCTGGGCTTGTTCAAATAGTTACAAATACACAAAACCTGATTATTCACGAACACTAAGTTAATTAAAACTTTTTCACGGATACCAGGAGCAGTTTTAACAATATCTCGGCCCAAGGGCTGGCTTAAAAAAAATGCCAGTCACCTCCGGATCCAAGTGTTCAGTTTTCACTGTTTGTCAATACACCACGCTGCATTTAATCTTGTAAATGTGACCAAGAGGAAAAAATGTGTGAGAGGTCAGAAAGTACCTCACGTAAGCATCACCAAGGGAGCTGCTGGTTGGTACTAACCAGTTTGCCCACGCTATCATCATTGGTAACTTTCATAACCATAAAGAAAAAGAAATAGTGTCCTAATTTTAGAGGTGAAGAAAAGAAAAAGGTGACGTGGGTAAGAATGCACTGTAGGTGCTTGTGTCATTCTATGCCAACTGGACTCCGTAGTGAGAAGAAAGAAAGAAGAAAATTGCTTCTCCAAGCTAAAATGAGTTGTGACTCACTTGCAAATATACATACTTTATTGAATGCCGTGAGCACACTCAGATTAAAAGAACGGCATGTATTTGATAATTTCAATTAGGAAAGGCCAATTACTTTGCGGCAACTTCATCAGGGCTCGGGGACCAGTCTTCACCTCACTGGTACTTCAAGCACAGCCTATGGTGATTGACAAACGATAAAAGAAAGATGGTGCCAACCATTAAAAACCATAAAAACTGGTAACTTACAGCTCTGCCCAAAGGTTAATGCATGCAAACCTAAGGAAGTAACATTTACCAGGTGGTTGCTATCAGAATTCATACCCGCAACACACCATTGAGGGATGCCCACCACTTTTTAGCCACGCATCCCCTGAAGATAATCAAGGTCGCCGCCCGTCACCCTGTGAGTATATATACACATATGTTAATGGATACACACTAGTCTAGTCCTAGATGCTACCTACAAGCCTCATTATTATTCACAACCCGGCTATCTCATGTCCATGCATCTACCCTATTTGGTGAATTCACCACACCCTAACAGAGCCATCATTTGTACGTTATAGCAATGCATGTGTTCGATGCTTTTTGTTCTTGTCTCTTGTCTCTCACAAGTCACCCACTCGATTTAACATCTCTCTTAGAAAACCTCTGCCCGAATTAGCGGGTTTGTGTACTTGCTCACATAGATATCCGGGCATCCTCACAGCCCCAATTCATGCTCACTCACTCTTACCGCGAACCGGGTTGTCTCTGGTTTGTACTCGTTCCGGTCCCCCAGAGTGTTTGCGCGTCCCTTCAAGTGCGTAACCCGGAAGTGTTATGTTAGTTACACCCATTGACCATATCCGAGCCCGCCTCATAGTACGTGGCATGACACTGCAAACGAGTCCTGCTCATACGCGGGCGCCATATTGGAACGTTAATGCCTATATATGATGTATATTATAATAATGGTAGTGTTTGTGTACTTACATCTATGCTATGATGACATAATCACCAATCCAAAAGCATATGTCACTACCAGATCTACCAAAAGGGCAAATAATACAACACAGCAGCAGTGATACTCTTTGCCCCGGATTATATAACATTTCTATAGTGCGCAGATTCAATCAATTCTCGATACACTGGAACTTACTGCGCCTTGCATACCAGTGGGGGGTTTGTTGGGGGGTGAGAGCACGGGGGAAAAAACTGAGGGGGAGAGGAGGTAAAAGAACACAGTTCTAAAATTATTGCGCTTTCTAAATGGGCTAGTCATACTTGACCAATACTTAGTAATTACAGCATTGTTCCCATTTATTATGTGTCTCAGTGGGTCCTTGATAGTCTACCAAATGCACCAACCTGACGATGGTACACAAATTGGTGTGATGTGATGTAATTTCTCACCCATCTCTAATACCCTATCTGCCCACTTTGTTCCACTCAATACAGTCATTCAGGCCCACTTGTTCCGCCTTCTCTGTGAAAATCCAACGCGCCTCCATCCTCGCCAGTATGTCTTCAATGTTTTGTGTGTCTCCCACTATCCTCTCAAGCACTGTGCATTTCAGGTCCCTAAACTTGTGTCTTTGCTCCTGATAGTGCTGAACCAAGCGTGTGGTCAATTTCCCTGCCTTGAGGGTGCTGATATGTTCCTGTATCCTCACTTTGACTTTGCGGGACGTAAGACCAATATAATGCAATCCACATGCAAAAGTGAGCCTGTAGATTACGTGCGTGGTATTGCAATTGCTGAATTTGTTGAGATACCAAGTCCTACCGTTTCTCCAATGGCTCAATTTACAGGACCCATTCCTAAAATTCACACACACCATGAGCAGATCAGAATTGGTGTTTCTAGATCTCAACATCTATGCGGCAGAAGGGACTCTTAAGACTACCACTCACTTTAAACCCACTGCCAAGAACTGCCTACTACTTTATGACAGTTTTCACCCTCGCCACCTGAAAGAAAACCTCCCTTTTGGCCAATTTCTCCGGCTCAGGAGGAATTGCTCAGAAATAAGGGATTATGAAATACAGGCAAAAGGCCCAATCGAAAAACTCCTTAATAGAAAATACCCTGCTAAGACCATTAATAAAGCAAAGAAAAGAGCAGCCAATAATCACAGGGACGCTCTTCTGGAAACATATGAAAAAGAGGACAGAGAAAATACAAAAGACCCATCTGTATAACAACATTTAACATAGCATCGGACAAAGTCTCAAAGATAGTAAGAAAGCACTGGAGCATCCTCAACAGTGGGAAACTAAATATCCCACTACCCATGTTCTCACATAGAAGAGGCAAGAACCTCAGAGACATCCTAGTACACACTCGCCCAAAATCCCAACTCAAGAACAACCAACAGGTAATCAGTCCGTTACCCACAGGCCATCACCCATGTGGCAACTGCAGTGTGTGCCATCTAACTGCTACCACGAAGAAGGTGACTTTCAACACAGGAACAACTTGGGAATTAAGAAAGTTCACCACATGCAACAGCTCAGGGGTGATATACATGATCACATGTAGCTGTAACCTACACTATGTAGGCATGACTACTAGAAAGGTCAGCACGAGAATATGTGAGCACCGTAGCAACATCAGGTGCCACAGGGCGAGCACGAAGATGACGGCGCACTTTAATGAAAAGAAACACACCCCAAATGACATGCGATGGGTAGTGTTAGAACACATGACACACTGTGACAATTTAGAACAGAAGCTGCTGGAAAAAGAACAAAGAGGGGTGTTCAAATTGCACACAGATACGACAGGTCTGAATGATAATATCCCATGGGGACAGTTCACAAGATGAACTACACCTTGGGTACACTGGAGATACAGATATAATAATCCCAATACCACTCCGGGACTGTTTTGTTTACATCACAGATGAGAGGACCGGACGGTACTCAAATCACCTCCAAGAAAAGGTCCCATGAACAGACTCCCATGTGAGACCTCACATTGCCTTTGTAACTCCACTGGCATGATGCAAGGAACTTGTAATTACTGAACGACCGCATCCACATCCACACAAAAGGCAGTCAAAATCCTACTGCCTCGCTATCAAACATAGGCTTTAGAGTAGTTTCTCCTCTCAGGTTGACACCATACTAACTACACCTCAATTGATAATCTTTCAACTAAATATTGGAGGTGGACCAATTCAGGTCTCTACTTCCAATATGGCGCTCGAACTTTGCCAATAATGAAATGGCCATTAACCTTGGTTCATAGTCTTTTTTCATTTTCTCTTTTTGTCGTAGTCTTTTTTCAGTTGCGGTATTAACCTAAAAAAATGCTGATAAATTATTATTTACTCATCCCCCAGTTTTACAATGCCACTAATTTAATGAAAAAACAAATTCCAACTCTGAAAATGATCCTCCCAAAATGGCGCGGACAAAGTTCTGAAACTAGGCGGCCATTTTCTTACAACCGCGGTCTAGTCTTTACTCGCATATGAGCATGACTGGGCTTTTCCTGCCAGTATTTAAACAACATCGAGCTGAAGACACGCTAATATGCGGTCCGCCCGGGTACGAGTAGGTGTCATTGACGGAGGAGTGCTGAGCCAAGTAAGATCTTTACTTCCCTAACAGGAGCCCAGGATCCCTGAAAAACGCTCGTTTTTTCCTCCAGGCCACGCTATGGGGAATAACTAACTAGTATTTCACCTTTACCCATGGCCCTTCCCTTGACTCAAATACTTTATATACATTCTTCTAGGGTTACTACAAGCCTCTCCACCCTGGCAGTCCATGAGGCACAGCGTTGCCAAAACAGAAGTATGTTCTTACAAATTGTGAACAGTATGTTTATATGTTTGTTTTGTCTTGTAATGTTTGCTCACGAGTGTTTCTTTCTCTTTTTACCAATGTTTTTAACGAATAACCATGCTTTCTCACAATAGAGTAGCCCGATGTGTTCCAAGGTGTCACATTGGATACAAGCACTAATTCAATAATTTTTACTACTAAGGGCACTGACACAAACTATAGAGGAGCGCATTGATTTAAGCACTGCATATGGTTTGGACCTGCCCACGTGAGAGGTGGGCAGGCAATATGTACTAATCTCTTTGTCACTTTATCTCCTTGAACAGATACTACGAGTCTGATTTCAACTGTATGTATTTAATTTTGGTGCTCACACATTAGGTGTGCACCTGTTCTTTATTATATTATTTCTTTAGTATAGGATTGTTTTTCTCACTGACTGGTACGCATGGGGCTGGTCCCCATGTGGTCCTGAAGAAGAGGTTTAGGGGACACCTCGAAACATGTCGACCAAATACTAGGGATAGTATACACATAACAGTTACACTTCCTCCCTATTATTAACCCCTTTTTATCCATACCAACTAGGAGCAGGAATAAATTAATCGCTCACTAGCTAGGTATTTTTAGCATCACCATCACCACTCCCCCAACACTGCACTACACATTTTTTCACAAAAAGTGCTCCTACGTAGTTACGCAAGTTGCAGCATGCCCCAGACAGTAGATGTGTGGGATGGCCCCAATGATGAAGCATGTCACCTAGGGGCAACCCTTGGTGAGTGAGGGGACTCAAGAAGAGAATTTTCTCTTCTTAGATTCGGGGCTTTGTTTCGCACATTTAGCGGAAGCCCTTCCCTTTGGTTAGGTTCTTAGATCTGTCATTTACAGATTTGTTAATAACTATACACAGTCTGGAGGATGAACCTAACGTCTACCTCCATCTCCCCACATTTTTGTTTATAATATTTGCAGCACATAGCTGTGGGAGACCCCCGTTTTTTTCCTTGTTTCACACTCGTGTTACCAAACATCAAACAACATTCCATTACCAACATGGCAGAAATAACTGGCCTTACGTTCCCTGAGGAAGAAGTGGAGAGAATCCTTTCCTCCATGATCCCTCTAGGAGAAACACCCAATAGGGACAGTAATGAGGCAGCTCAATGCTGGGACGAACTAAGTGAGTTGAAAAGAAATCAGATAAAAACAATGATCCATGGAGTCATGATGCCTGAATATTTAAGGGTCAATGCAGCGCCAAGAGGACTAATAGTGCGCAACGAACCTTTTATCTTCCAACAAGATAAGGCCTTCAAAAAAGACTGGTCGCTAATCTCTTGGCATTGTACAAGAGATTGGTTAGTGCTCATAATAAAAACAGCAGTACGCCTGTCACAAGAGATGAAAGAGGAAATACACACTTTGGAGGTCAAACTCAAAACTTTCCAAACAACAACAGAGCTGAAAAAAAGATTGGAGGAACTGAACAAAACAATGACATATTTCGAAATAACACTAAAAGACACTAAATATCAGAAATTTAAAAAAGATGCTAAGAATTTTAGCCACGACAAGGTATACCCTTATATCAGGGAGGACTATCACCTGACCGGCAAAAACCCAGGGTACAACACAGATACCGATGGATCTGACACAGGTTCCGACAGTTCAGACAATAGCTTTGGCCACAGGAATAACACACGAGGCCGCCGTAATCACAGTGGAAGAATGAGGAATAGAGGAGGTCAAGGCTTTGGATGGCCACCTTAACAACCACCACCATTCCCTGCGCCACCATTCTACTACGGCCCCCCACAATACCAACCAAAACCATACCCTTATTGGGAAACAGGCCCACAGCAAGATCAAGCGGGATCAACGGTTCCTTTTTTAGGAAGAGGCAAAGGCATACAAAGAGGAAAAACCAAGAGAGGACAACAGGTGCAATGGGCACAACCCCTGGAACAAATGAGGATGAACACGAGGAGTATGGGCCCACCAAACTATCCGACAACAAGCAACAACCCAATCTAGGAGTAAATCTATGAGGAACTACCCTGTCAACAACACAACTGATGGTCCTAAAAAAAGGACTCGGTTTTGTACCTACACCAACTTTAGATAAGTTCTTGCTCAGCTGTGAGCTGAATGAATTCATAAGGAAAATTAAGCTACAGGTGTTTTTTGAAAACAAACCAACTATGGAAATTCAAAGAGGTGACACTGGCTTATATCCAAAATCTACATTTACACCGCCATCAGTCACACTACCGGTAGAACTATTAGCCTTTGAAAAGGCGGTTCTAAAAGAAGTAGGAGAGATGGATCCAAGAACTATAAAAATATTTCATAATACCACCAAGAAGGAACAAGAAGCCATCAAGGAATTGGCCAACAACAGGGAAATCACAATAAAACCTGCTGATAAAGGTGGTGGTATCGTCCTACAAAGCACACAGGCATACCGAAGTGAATGCCTGAGGCTCCTGTCAGGCAAAAGAAATTATGAACGCATCAAAAAAGACCCCACAGAACGATTACGAATTGGGATTACCAGCATGATTGAAGAAGCATTAACACATGATTGGGTTACTAAGAAAGAAGGAGAATTCATGACCAATACCCAACCAGTCGTGCCCTATTTCCACACTATCCCAGAAATTCATAAGTCACTGGAAAACCCTCCAGGATGTCCCATTGTCTCTGGTATCGGATCCATCCTAGAACCACTTTCAAAATTTGCAGATGCCTTTCTACGCCCCCTGATACAAAACCCAATACATCGTTAAAGGATACAAAATCAGTACTTTGCCTACTCAAGGAACTCAACTTTGACCCTCCACACAACGTCCTCATTGGCTTAGATGTAGAGAGCCTATACACGAGCTTACCACACAAAGAAACCCTAGATATCCTAGAGGAAACCCTATATGGAACAGAATGGCCCTACCACACACCACAACATATAGTCCTTGATTGCTGTAAATGGGCTTTGACTGAGAATTTTTTCCGTTTGGAGGACATCCTGTTCCGACAACGACATGGGACCAGCATGGGGAGCACCTTTGCTCCAAGTGTAGCGGGATTGTATGTTTACCACTTAGAAGAACACAAGATTTTGTCAGACAACAACCCACACCGAGAAATAATACTGGAATGGAAGAGGTACATTGACGATGTCCTTATGGTATGGAAAGGCGACGAATCTGAAGCAAACGAGTTCCTCCAATGGCTCAATCTACAGGACCCATTCCTAAAATTCACACACACCATGAGCAGATCAGAATTGGTGTTTCTAGATCTCAACATCTATGCAGCAGAAGGGACTCTTAAGACTACCACTCACTTTAAACCCACTGCCAAGAACTGCCTACTACTTTATGACAGTTTTCACCCTCGCCACCTGAAAGAAAACCTCCCTTTTGGCCAATTTCTCCGGCTCAGGAGGAATTTCTCAGAAATAAGGGATTATGAAATACAGGCAAAAGACCTATCCGAAAAACTCCGGAAGAGAAAATACCCTGCTAAGACCATCAATAAAGCAAAGAAAAGAGCAGCCAATAATCACAGGGACGCTCTTCTGGAAACATATGAAAAAGAGGACAGAGAAAAAGACAAAAGACCCATCTGTATAACAACATTTAACATAGCATCGGACAAAGTCTCTAAGATAGTAAGAAAGCACTGGAGCATCCTCAACAGTGGGAAACTAAATATCCCACTACCCATGTTCTCACATAGAAGAGGCAAGAACCTCAGGGACATCCTAGTACACACTCGCCCAAAATCCCAACTCAAGAACAACCAACAGGTAATCAGTATGTTACCCACAGGCCATCACCCATGTGGCAACTGCAGTGTGTGCCACCTAACTGCTACCACGAAGAAGGTGACTTTCAACACAGGAACAACTTGGGAATTAAGAAAGTTCACCACATGCAACAGCTCAGGGGTGATATACATGATCAAATGTAGCTGTAACCTACACTATGTAGGCATGACTACTAGAAAGGTCAGCACGAGAATATGTGAGCACCGTAGCAACATCAGGTGCCACAGGGCGAGCACGAGGATGACGGCGCACTTTAATGAAAAGAAACACACCCCAAATGACATGTGATGGGTAGTGTTAGAACACATGACACACTGTGACAATTTAGAACAGAAGCTGCTGGAAAAAGAACAAAGATGGGTGTTCAAATTGCACACAGATACGACAGGTCTGAATGATAATATCCCATGGGGACAGTTCACAAGATGAACTACACCTTGGGTACATTGGAGATACAGATATAATAATCCCAATACCACTCAGGGACTGTTTTGTTTACATCACAGATGAGAGGACCGGACGGTACTCAAATCACCTCCAAGAAAAGGTCCCATGAACAGACTCCCATGTGAGACCTCACATTGCCTTTGTAACTCCACTGGCATGATGCAAGGAACTTGTAATTACTGAACGACCGCATCCACATCCACACAAAAGCAACAGTCAAAATCCTACTGCCTCGCTATCAAACATAGGCTTTAGAGTAGTTTCTCCTCTCAGGTTGACACCATACTAACTACACCTCAATTGATAATCTTTCAACTAAATATTGGAGGTGGACCAATTCAGGTCTCTACTTCCAATATGGCGCTCGAACTTTGCCAATAATGAAATGGCCATTAACCTTGGTTCATAGTCTTTTTTCATTTTATTTTCTCTTTTTGTCGTAGTCTTTTTTCAGTTGAGGAATTAACCTAAAAAAATGCTGATAAATTATTATTTACTCATCCCCCAGTTTTACAATGCCACTAATTTAATGAAAAAAAAATTCCAACTCTGAAAATGATCCTCCCAAAATGGCGCGGACAAAGTTCCGAAACTCGGCGGCCATTTTCTTACAACCGCGGTCTAGTCTTTACTCGCATATGAGCATGACTGGGCTTTTCCTGCCAGTATTTAAACAACATCGAGCTGAAGACAGGCTAATATGCGGTCCGCCCGGGTACGAGTAGGTGTCATTGACGGAGGAGTGCTGAGCCAAGTAAGATCTTTTCTTCCCTAACAGGAACCCAGGATCCCTGAAAAATGCTCTTTTTTTCCTCCAGGCCACGCTATGGGGAATAACTAACCAGTATTTCACTTTTACCCATGGCCCTTCCCTTGACTCAAATACTTTATATACATTCTTCTAGGGTTACTACAAGACCCTCCACCCTGGCAGTCCATGAGGCACAGCTTTGCCAAAACAAAAGTATGTTCTTACAAATTGTGAACAGTATATTTATATGTTTGTTTTGTCTTGTAATGTTTACTCACGAGTGTTTCTTTCCCTTTTTACCAATGTTTTTAACGAATAACCATGCTTTCTCACAATAGAGTAGTCCGATGTGTTCCAAGGTGTCACATTGGATACAAGCACTAATTCAATAATTTTTACTACTAAGGGCACCGACACAAACTATAGAGGAACGCATTGATTTAAGCACTGCATATGGTTTGGACCTGCCCCCTTGAGAGGTGGGCAGGCAATATGTACTAATCTCTTTGTCACTTTATCTCCTTGAACAGATACTACGCGTCTGATTTCAACTGTATGTATTTAATTTTGGTGCTCACACATTAGGTGTGCACCTGTTCTTTATTATATTATTTCTTTAGTATAGGATTGTTTTTCTCACGGAGTGGTACGCATGGGGCTGGTCCCCATGTGGTCCTGAAGAAGAGGTTTAGGGGACACCTCGAAACATGTCGACCAAATACTAGGGTTAGTATACACATAACAGTTACACTTCCTCCCTATTATTAACCCCTTTTTATCCATACCAACTAGGAGCAGGAATAAACTAATCGCTCACTAGCTAGGTATTTTTAGCATCACCATCACCACTCCCCCCAACACTGCACTACACATTTTTTCACAAAAAGTGCTCCTACGTAGTTCGGCAAGTTGCAGCACGCCCCAGACAGTAGATGTGTGGGATGGCCCCAATGATGAAGCATGTCACCTAGGGGCAACCCTTGGTGAGTGAGGGGACTCAAGAAGAGAATTTTCTCTTCTTAGATTCGGGGCTTTGTTTCGCACATTTAGTGAACGCCCTTCCCTTTGGTTAGGTTCTTAGATCTGTCATTTACAGATTCGTTAATAACCATACACAGTCTGGAGGATGAACCTAACGTCTACCTCCATCTCCCCACATTTTTGTTTATAATACTTTTAGAAGCCTCCGTGAGATCACACACCGAGCAACTCCCACACGGGAAGTGCCCTGATGGTATACCCAATTCTTTTTTCTGCTGAATGGAGCGGTGTGGACCAACCGATCTCGTAAGTTAGGCGCTCTCCTAAATGCAAACCTTGGGGGTGGCATCTTTGTCTCACTCGTGTCCTGTAGTGTCTAGTGTTTTCTGATGATCTGTCTAATTTTGGTTGGCAGGGGATCGAAAGTCGTGACCACTGGTAGACATACCTCCTTGTGCCTCTCATTTCTTCCTAACAAGGCCTCACAGAGGGTATTCAGAGCTCTCTTACGTGCCCTTCTCACCACCTTAGTTGGATAGGCTCGATTTTCAAGCGTAGTCACCAGGTCCTTAGATTGTTCCATGTACATTTTTGTAGATGTGCAATTCCTGCAATATCTTAAAAATTGCCCTACGGGAAGATTATCCCGCAAGGCTCTGGGATGGAAGGAACGGTAATGTAACAGTGAGTTCCTATCGGTGGATTTTTGATGCCTACTTGTTCAAATAGTGTCAGCCCGGAAGTGTCAGCCATGGTCTGTAATTCAGGGGTTAACTTTGACAACAACTTATCCTTGGAGACCCATGTTAAAAAGACTGCTGTAACTTGTTTTTCTCTGCTCCATACTCTTAGGAAAATCTTGCCCTTTTTACCTTCATCTGCAAGGGCACTGGTCATACAGTGTATGACCCTGAGCAGACTTGACTACTGTAGTACTGTTCTGTTAGGAGCCCCAGAATTCTTACTCAAAAGACTCTGCGGAGTACAAGCAGATGCTGCTAAGATTGCTCTGGATGTACCTAGACATTCCTTGTTTTCTCAAGTTCTGGCAGAGCTCCACTGGCTTCCAGTGAAGGAATGGATTGCGTTTCAATCAGTGTGCATTGTTTTTAGAGCAATACATAAAAAAGGCCCTATTTTTCTGCAAAGGAAATTTTAACACTATACACAGTGTAGAGATCTTTGTTCTTCAAACTCAAACCTTCTTTGCATTCCAAGGTCCAGATGGTCAGACTGAGTGGCCAAGCATTTTCAGTCAAGGCCGCCCAGCTCTGGAACAGTCTTTCATCCTCTTTAAGAGCTTCCCAAGATCTGCATCAGTGTAGGAAAGCACTAACAAACGGGCTCTTGCCCATATGTTCAGATTGTCCATCAGGTTTCTTCCCCTCTAAGAGGCTAGCACCAGGATACCTTTGAGGTCACAGTGTGCTCTATAAATTCTTGTTCCTTCTTTCATTTATTCAATGTCTCTCTCTTACACAGTGTGTGTATGACAAGCCACACGATTCAGACGGAATTTGTGCAGCTTCTATATGATCTGACTGTGAAGCCGCGTGGCAGGAGACCATTCATTCAGCTGCGGGGGAAGCTAATATAAACACTGGCACACTGTACACTTTTCTGGGCCGGAAGTCACGAGCGACCTCCGCCCGTTTATTTATGCTCTCTGGCCACGCCTGCCCAGAGAGTGCTACAATGTGTGTATGCCCTTCCGGGCTAAGGGTCCACGATACCCGCAGCATCTAGACCGCTACATCCCATCCCAAATCAGTGTTCAAAACAAATAAAGAAATCAACACATGAAGTCTTTGACTTGGTCTTGGGTTGGGTCTCAGACTGTACCTCTGTTGGTGGCTTCCTCGACTCGCCCTAGGGCTGTCATGTGATGAGGTGCTGGTGGTCTTGGTTGCTCCTGCTTCTGCTGCCATGGGCAATGGCGGGCTCGCTACGGCTTGTTCTTCATCCGGGCTTGGTGGGAGATCGTCCACCGCTGCTTCCCTATCCCCCGCAGGGCCGCGAGTTATCAGGTTCGATTCAAGGACTTGTACTCGCTTGAACCAAGATACATTTCAGGTGATAGTCTCACCACCTTTGCGAGCTGTGAGGGCGGTCCCATTGATCTTCAGCACGGTCCATTCCCCGGGCTTGTACGCTGTGCAGAACTTCCCTCCGCTGTGGTGGTTCCGTACTAGGACGGTGCACCCTGGCGCGATGACTCTGGTCTTGGCCCTTCTCCTCTCACTAGCCCGCTCGTTGTTCCTCGTTCTCCGTGCTTGGGTGTTAGCGGGGTTGTACGGTTCTGGGGTCCAGCCGTCGGCTGCCGGAATGGTGTCGCGCCAGGGCCCAGCCAACATCAGGGACCAGGGTGATCTCTGCGTTGTGCAGTGTGGGGTTCTGCGATATTTCCGTAGGAGCCTGTGCAGCACTGCCTCCGGGTCGGCCTGCTCAGAGACTGCAATCCGGATCACTTTGTTGAGGGTCCGCATGAATTGTTCAGCTTCCCCGTTGGCTTGAGGCTATTGGGGAGTGATGCGGTGGTGACGGACTCCCAACAGCGCCAACATATTTTGAAACTCTGCTCCTTGAAATGGGGGCCCATTGTCGGTCTTGACTTCGTGGGGTAACCCAAAGAGTGCGAACGTCTTCTCCAGTACTGGTTGTAGGTGAGCGAAGGTTGTTGATGCTATCACTTCGACTATGGGGTATTTTGTGTAGCTGTCGATTAACACAGCTGTTACCCTGCCATCCGGACAACTCCTGAAATCCAGACTTACTCGTGCCCACAGGGCTGTTACCGGGTCTTCTGTTATCACTGGGGCAGGGTGTTCTTGGCTGCTTGTGAGCTGACAGGTTCTGCAATTTCTCACCAAGGTATCCACTGCTGCTTCGAGTCCAGGGAACCACACCTTCTCCCTCATGCGAGTCTTCATCCGCATGGTCCCTTGGTGTCCCTCGTCGGCTAATGCGGTGGCCCGTTCTTGGAGGCTTGCAGGAATGACTATCCGGGAGCCCCTCAGTATCACTCCAGTTGCAGCAGTGCTCAGCTCATCTCGTACCTTTCAGAACTTTCCTTGCCGGTCTCTTTCCGCTTCGTTCCATCCGTTCACACCGTGCAGGAAGTCTTCCCAGGATCCCTTTTCTAGTGAGTTCAGCACCCTTATGAGGACGGCGTCTGTGCTGGTTTCTGATTTGATTTCCTCCATGGTTAGGGCTAGAGGACAGGCCCATTGGGACACCATCTCAACGTACTCTTCCGTCTTCAGCTCCTGATCGCCTCTATCTCCAAGTGCCTCTGGTGGGTGCCGTAACAGGAAGCCTGCTGGGTTTTTCACCCCTGGTCGATATACCAGTTCCATTTGATAATGCTGCAGCTGTATCGCCCAGCGCTTGATCCTTGGTGGAGGATGTGGTGCAGTGCCTCTGAACAACGGGATTAGTGGCTGGTGGTCCGTCACTACTCGAACAGAATGCCCATTGACATACAATTGAAAGTGGTTGCATGCCCATTTGGTGGCTAGCGCCTCCCTTTCGATTTGGGAATACGGGGCTTCTGTTGGCGAGAGGGCCTTGCTTGCGAGTGGAGTCCATTTCCCTGGTTCCCTTTCCTGGGTCAGGAGGGCTCCTAGCCCGACGGGGCTGGCATCCACCAGGAGCTCTGTCTTCTGCGTGGTATTCAAATATGCCATGGTGGTTTTTCCCAAAAGCGCTGCTTTGATCTTTTGGAAGGCGTCTTCTTCACTTTGGCCCCACTTCCAGATGGCATCTTTCTTCGTCAGGGTGCGCAGTGGTTTGGCTAGGGTGGCCAGGTTCGGTATGAACCTCCCGCAGTAGGTGGCCATCCCTAGGAAGCTTCGGGTCTCTGCGCGGTCGTCCGTACGGGGGCTTGCTGTATGGCCTGCGACTTCCGGGGGTCTACCTTGACTCCGTCCTGGCTGAATACGTATCCGAAAAAAACAATGGATTTTTGAAAGAATGAGCACTTATCGCGATGAAGGGTAACTCCGTGCTCGGCGAGGCGCTGGAGCGTGGCTCGGAGATGGCGGTGGTGTTCTTCCATCGTTGCTGAGTGTATCAAAATGTTGTCACAGACATTGAGTACTCCTTGGAGTCCTGATAAAATTTCACAGACGGCATTCTGGAATATTTCTGCCGCCGACGAGATCCCAAAAATTCAGCCTTTTGTAGCGGCGTAACCCCATATGGGTTGAGAAAGTTGTGATATACCGGCTCTCCTCGGCTAGCCTCAGCTGGTGGTATCCGGCAAGGTCGAGCTTGGAGAACCAGTGTGACCCATTCCGATCAGCCAGAATGTCATCAATGGTTGACATTAGGTGCCTCTCACGTTTGATCGCCTGGTTGGGCAGGCACATATCGATACATAGTCTATTCTTGCTGGGCAGTTTTGGTTTTTCGGCGATCACCATGGGTGATACCCAGGGTGTTTGACCAGTGACCTTCTCTATGACTCCTTGCTGTTCCATATCGTGGACCTCTTTCTCGACCAGTGGCCTGAGGTGGAAGGGTATTCGCCTGTGTCGCAACACAACTGGCTTCACCACCTTGCCTATGTGCAACTGTATTGTGGGCCTCTTTATGCACCCAAGTCCTCTGAATAGTTATGGGAAGAGTTCTAGGACATTCTCGGTTTGTAGGATCTTGACTGCGTTGGCGAATGTGACCAGGCCGAGGTCTTCAGCTTTGTGGCTTCCTACTAGGATATCAGCTTCCCTGTCAACCGCGTGGAAAGTGGTGGTGATTTTGTGGCCCTCTGCTTTCACTTGGACGGTCATCTTTCCCTTGAGCGGTAGGGGCGTTTGGCTGCCTTATGTGAGAATTCTGACGTGTGACAGGGACAATGCGGGTCTTGGATTTAGTCGCTTGTATTGTTGGCACCCCATCACGTTAATGGACGCCCCTGTGTCGATCAATGCGGTGACCTGGGATCCGGCAATTTCCAGGGCGCACGTGGGTTGTGGGCACCTCTTCCGTTTGAGGCCACTAGCGAACGAAATGAGGTAGCACTCGCCTTCCTCATCAGTGGATGAGTCCTCTAGATAATGCTTTTGCCTCCCTGGTGTCCGGGACATCTTCGGGTTTTCGGGGTCCTCGATTGATAGGTGTTTTACTGACTTTGACGGTGGCCGTCGTCCGCGGGTTCCGCGGTCCTCCTCTGCATGCCACTGCAAAGTGGTTGGGGGTGCCACACTTTGAACATGTCCGTCCTTGCACTGGGCAGTCTTCTTGCTGGTGTTCCTCTCTTCTGCAGTATCCGCAGCGCGATCCTTGTGTGCTCTTGCCTGGCCACTGTCCGCAGGTGCCTCTTCTCTGGGTGCCAACTGCATCCGTTCTTTCCTTCTTGATCGTGGCTGGTTTCTCCGCCTGTTGGGTTATGGCGATGTCCATTGCTGTTGCCCTGGCGTCAGAGAGGTTGTGCGACCGGGCCATGATGAGGATATCCTCAAGGGTGATTCCTGGTTGTCGCAGGGGAAGAGTCCAGAGGTTCTTGTTTCGGCATCCCTGGATTACTTGGGCTCTCACCTCTTTGTTCTGGTCATCGTCTGCACATGTACTCGCCAGCTCTTGCAGCCACGCATGGAACGCGTCCATTGACTCTCTTTCCTTCTGGCGTGCTTAGCGCAGCTTAAATCTTTCATAATCTGGATTCAGTTGGGGGTCGAAATGTGCGTTCAGGCCCCTGACCGCTCCGGTGTTTGGCAGGTGAGAAATAGCTTGTATATCTCCTACCCTGCGAAATGCAACAGTAGGGACCTTTTGACTGCGCTGTCCGTCTCCCGCGTCGCCGTAAAGTAGTTGTCTAACCTACTGATCCAAAGTGTCCATCTGGGAGAACCTGTGGCTGGGTCTATGAGTCCGCTGAATGGGGGCAGCGCGTTGATCTGGGAGTGCTGCGACATAGGATGTGTGGTTGGGGGCCCAGCTTGTTGAGCCGGTGGTAGGTTGTGTGGCGCTGCTTGTGCTGCCTGGTCTGTCATCTTCGCGCGTGCTCTGCATGCCTCTTGCTATGGCCGACTTGCTACTGCATCGAGGTGGTGATGGTGCTTTGAGGTTGATGGGAACTTCTTCCCCTTTCACCTCTGCCTGTGTGACCCCTTGTACAGGCTGGGAACTTGATCTCCCCTTAGCAGAAGGTCTTTTGGGTGTGTGCTGCACAATCTTCTGGGGTCTGTGCCCTGGTAATACCACTGCTGGGCTTGGGCACGGCATGGTGGGAATGCTGTTCCCTGGGGTGACAGTGGGACTTTGTGCCACGTGCTCGCGGGCCTTGGAAGCGCAGCACACGATGATGACGCCGGAAACCAGCAGGGGGCGACTTGTACGGGCACGCGTCTCGGCGGGGGCAAAGCGGGCTCAGACCGGGCTTACAATGGGAGCGCACAGCTTTGCCAGGTCTACCGGCAGACGTGCAGGGCCACGGTAGGAGGGAGCAGGCGATGCGCTGTAGCTCGCCTGATGCGTCGGCCTTACTTGGGACAGCCGGAGCATTATGTCGACCCTTGTGGCTAGACCCCGCGGCAGGGGCCAGAGGGGCGTGGTACTTGGCTTCACGGCGGTCGGCGTGGGCGCCTTTTTCACCCCGCGGGCCGTCAAGCAGGGTGTAGGTGCCAGACGGGCAGTGGCTTTATCGCAGCGCATGGACGAAGGACGCCCACCCTCATCGCCAGTGTGACGCCACCTGGCAGGAGACCATTCATTCAGCTGCGGGGGAAGCTACTATAAAACACTGGCACACTGTACACTTTTATGGCCCGGAAGTCACGAGCGACCTCCACCCGTTTATTTATGCTCTCTGGCCACGCCTGGCAAGAGAGTGTTACAATGTGTGTATGCCCTTCCGGGCTAAGGGTCCACGATGCCTGCGGAATCTAGACCGCTACACTGACCATGGCCTACCGAAAAGCAGCAGTGTCACGTATTCTAGATAATATTATTAAATATTAGCTGCAGTAGATTAGGCAAGACATGACCAGCTCACACTTAGGGGTAATTCGAGCCATGAGATACAAAAAGGTGCAAAAATCTCATTAGCCCTGGTACCACGTTTGTTGTTGTGCATTATTAAGACCCACTCAGTAAGTAATGGGAAACAATTTGAGCAACCAACTTTGTACCTGATTTTACCTTTTTCATATTCCTTACATGCTGCTTTGTATCGGTGTCACCACTAACTAGAATGTGGTGCAACTGCAAATGTAAAAAAAAAACACAAAATAAAACAGAGCAAGTTCTATTTGAGCTCAGCATCTAAAGTTCGCTACTACTAAAATGGGCACATAAGCTATCCACACCCATTGAACCCGATTACATGTCAGGTGCACTAACAAGTGCAAATTGCTCACCCACTAATCGACATTACGCCGAATGTGACCATTAACAAGGGTGGAATTTGCAACTAGTTCAGAGTTGTAGATCTTGAAATGGGAAATAATGAGCAAACTGCATGTTTCCCTCGGTTCTGTTCCGAGATGCTCAAACCATCATTTTGGGTTATTTGCCCTTGTGATTTTTGACAGGGTTTATCAGGTGAAAATCATGAGAGCAAACATATGCACTGGGTGCAATTTGAACCTGATTTGTAATCTCATTTTGAGTGCAAACTGGAGTTTGCACCCGGATCAGGATTAGCGACTTATGTGTGAACCTGAGCTATTTCAGCATTTACTCAAAGGCCTAATTGAGTCCTAATTTCAAGCTCATCTCTTTCAGTCTACAGATGCCTGCATTATGCTAGGACTGCCATTCTGTTAAGGATGGTCACCGTTATGCACCCCCTCTTACTTGGTACATACCACCACAAAGCCCTTCACAGGAAGATACGCATGCACACCTGTTCCACAAATGCAGACGCGCAGGTGCACAGGCAGTCATGCTCACTCACACACAAGGAGGAATACACATACACATTTATGTTTGCTCATGCACACTTGTAGTTAGCCCAATTCACAGGCGAATACAAAATATCGTTTACCCTACACTCTCACTTAATTGCCCACTGGTTGCATTGATGGTGGCTTCGCAGTGTTTCTATGCTCAAAGAGGTACTGGCATCAGTGGCGTAATGAAACTTGAGGCCCCCCCTGCAAAGTACATGGATGGGGGCCCTCCTTCCCAGTCCACCACCTACCACTTTTGTTAAGGGGGGCCCCCTGGAGCTCGAACCCCCCCGTACCGCAGGGGCTGCGGGGGGCTTATGTTACGCTACTGACTGCCATGCCTGTCCATTCCCAGGTTGATAGGGTGTGAGATGAGGACACTTAAATGCTGCTTACTCTGGAGACACCTAAAGGTGTCCTGTTTTAACTGACACCCAGGTGGGAACCCCACTGCAAGAACGCCACCTTGGCTTGTGAGATGTTGCAGCTACTCTCATGCAGCCTCTCAATAGTCTTGCACAATCTTCAAGAGGTCTTGAATATCAGAGAAACTCATTTACACCCTTGTAACATCGAATGCTCCCAGTGAATCACAGTTACCCTATTTGCAGATATCCATCCAGCCTCATCCATGGAGTCTCCAGCTCTGTCATGCAGTTGCTGGGCATGTCTTTCAGCTATCAGACTCCTTAAGTCATGCCCTAAACACTGTCACCCCTTGAGGTAAGATGGAACATTTGGAGATTCACATTCCTTAACAGACAACTCATTTCATGGCACAGCAAATATACAGCATACATTCAATAAGGAGTTCAATACACCCTTGAAATACTTTTGAGATGAGAGGATATATGTGAATGAGCTGTCTCTTTAGCCTTGGGACCAAAAACTGCACAGCCTGCATGCACTTGGTGAAAAAATAAAATCAAATATCCTGTTCTTCCATACTGATATGCAATAATTAATCATGAGTATATGCGAAACTCAAAGAACACCGAAATATGAACCAATGAATAAAAAATTCCAAAACTCCACAAGTTACATCCCTCAAATGTAAACACCAAAAACAACTACAATACACCTTCATCCTATACATCCAATGAAAGAATGCCATGTGTGGGGACAATTTAAAAAATGGCATTCAGTTGCTATTTGCACTCAGTGGCTCTCTCATGGCCCAAGATCCCGTAGTTATAGTTTTATGGGGCCTGGGAAGTGGACAGAACAAACAGGAGTCTTACCAGCATTTCCACAGGCTACAGTATAGACATGGTCACTACAGAGCAATGCAGTCAGTCCTGCTAGAGATCAAGCAGGGTAGTTTGTATACAGGCTTCCCTTCTTCATCTCTCAAGTAAGTAGATGCACTCATTCCTGAGTTTACAGATTTTTACTATGCCCTACTCCAGATATATATATATCGATAACAACACAAAAAGATGATGGACTGAATGCTGAACATTGTCAAGCATTCACCGCAGTACAGAGATCTGGGTCTAAATCCATAGCTTTTTTGCTCACCATGCCATGTGTGAGTGGCTGTATGAGTGGATATATCAGTGGCTGTATTAGTGAGTCAGTTGGTGTATGAGTGGCTGTATTGGTGACTGAGTGGATGTGTGTGTAGACCTATGAATCAGTGAGTGGGTGTGTAAGTACTGGTATGGGTGTGTCAATGGGTTTGAGAATGGCAGTGTGGAAGTTGGAGTGGGTTTATGAAAGGTTATATTGGGGTGTGAGTGGGTGCGTCAGTGATTCTGTGGATGCTGTCCTCAGTGATGTCATTTGAGATGTCATCAGTGATGTCATCAGTGATGTCACTGACCATGTAATGAGTGATTTAATATGTGAGGTAATAAGCAGTGCATTACGGGGGCGCAAGTTATGGTTAACTCAGCTAACTATAAGTGCTGAATTTCTCTGGTTTTGTACTAGTGAAACCTAAGCCTAACTATAACGTCTCTGTAACCTTTGCTTTTTTCAGTGAGTTTCTAAGGTTTTTAAAAAGTTAATTCCTATGTACAACGTCCCTGTAGCCTTTGTTTTTTCAGTGAATATATATCTTTTTCACTGAAAAAACAAAGGTTACAGGGACTTTATAGTTAGAAAATGGAATACAAAAAACTTAGAAATTCACTGGAAAAAAACAAAGGTTACAGAGATGTTATAGTTAGGCTCAGGTTTCACTCATACAAAAACAGTAAAATTCTGCACTTATAGCTAGCTCACTCGTGCCCCCGCAATGCACTGCTTATGACCTCACATATTACATCGCTCATGACATGGTAAGTGGCATTACTGATGACATCACTGATGACACCTCAGGAGTAAAGTGGAATTGATTCCCCAACCAGTGGTGCACCAGGAGGCGTGTTTGCAGAGCGGTGGAGAAAGGGTGCATGGCCTCTGACAACCTCTTAGCAATCCTGCAGTGTGGGACTTACTGGAGGTAACAAGAGGGGTACTGGAGGTAACAGGAGGGGTTGTTCACCCCCAAGGACCCTCCGGAGGCAAGGGGACTTCATCTCCCAACCAGCAGTGCACCAGGAGACGTGTTTGCAGAGTGGTGGAGAAAGGGGGCGGGGCCTCCGGCGAGTTGCCAGGCTTTTTAAAAAAAAAAAATTCGGGAAGGGGGCTGCGTAGCTCTGCTTCCCCTGGGGCCAAGCATTTTTAGAATGGGGAGGGGAGCCACATGGCCCCCTCAGCCCTGGAGACCCCATCCCCTGGGGCCAGGCATTTCTTTTTTATCATACTTTTTTTAATTAAAGGGAGGGGGCTGCGCGGCCCACCTACTGGGTCTGTTCTGGCCCCGGGAACCCCATCCCCTGGGGCCTGCTCCTTTTTTATTTATTTATTTATTTATTTATTTTAAAGTGAGGGGGCCATGGGGCCCCCCTCCCGGGCTGATTTTGGCCACAGGGACCCCATCCCCGGGGTCAGGCCTGTACTGTGGATGCCCTGGTCCCACCCAGGTCACCCAGTTACTCACAATGGGGACCAGTGGAGTCCCTGCTGGCTCCCTGCCTCCTGCGGGTGCCGGCATTGCTTTTGGACAGAGGGAGCTACTGAACATGCAGCTCCCTCTGTCCAAAAGCAATTCTGCTCTGCTTCGAGTAAGTGAGAGCATTTTACATGTGTTTGCTATGGCTTGGCGGGAGCTATGTTCCTGCCAAGCCGTAGCAAACTGCAATGTCCCGGGTTGGGCATCCTGGGACATTGCTGGAGCCGGCACAGAGGGGTGGTGGTCCCCAGGGCCATCTATGGCTCAAGGAGGGGGGCACCCTCCTTTCTTTCTATTTTCCCTGGGGAGGTGGTGGTACTCGGAGCTGCAGGGGGGCTGCACGCCCCCCCACATTATTTCTGATTAAAGCCCCGGGGGGTGGTGGTCCCCAGGGCTGCGGGGAGCCACGCGGCCCCCCACAATATTTCTTATTAAAGCCCTGGGGAGGTGGTGGTCCCCGGGGCTGCGGGGGGGCGCATGCCCCCGCATTATTTTCAAGTAAAGCCCTGGGGAGGTGGTGGTCCCTGGGGCTAGGGGGTAAAAGAGGCCCCCTATTTATAAAATTTGAAGCCTCGGGGAGGTGGTGGTCCCCGGGGCAGCTGGGGAGGCCGTACGGGGCCTCCCCATGTTTTTTTTTATAAAGAAGCCCCATGGATGTGGTGGTCCCCGGTGCACCCCCGTCCTATATGTGCAAAATGCTGCTGGATCTGGCCCACTCAGGGGTCTATAATTAAGGAAGCGCGGGAGCCCGCACTTCACTGTTTAAAAGAAGTTAGCAGGATTCGCAGATCTAATGCGACTCCCGCCAAAATGTTTTTAAAAAAAATGCTTTTTTGGCCCGGGGGGGGGGGGGGGTGAGGGGCCCTGTGGGACCTTCCCAAGAGGCCTATGGGGTCAGGGTGTTTGGACCCTGCCCCCTTTTCTTTTAAAAAAATCTTTTTTCTGTGACTCGGTTCAACCGAGTCACAAGGTGGCTGCCAACATTTTCTGGTTTGAATTGTTGGCAGCCAATCAGATCTCAGCACGAGAACGGGCGGAGTCGCAGATCCACTGCATCCCTATATATATACAACTGGATTTTTTTTTAAAACAACTACAAAGCTACTGAATGGATTTACACCAATTCACAAACAGGTCACTTTCTGGACCAATAGCTACCTTTCTGCCAAATTTGGTGTCATTCCATTCAGCAGTTCGGGCTGTAGCTTTGTCTAAAAATTCCTATGGAAATGAACATGGGGAAAACGCATTTTGTGACCGCCCCTTTTTTACAGCCCCTGCTTGACAGATCACGCCAATTGTTTCAAGACAGCAGCTGAAAAAAGCATCTAACTAGTTTTGAAAATTTCGTGAGGATTCATCGAATGACGCCAAAGTTATTGGCAAATCAAGAAATGTTCTTCCTATGGAAACTACATCCTAACTATAACTGCCTACTGGCGACCACTAGTAGGTAATATATATAAATATGTGTCCTCAATGACGAAACCAAAGGTTAAAGCTTAGTTATTTATTCTTTCTATACAAGACCAACTTAGACCACACAAACCTTAGAAATTCTAAAGTTATAGTTATATAGCTTGTGCCCCATCCGAAATGTCCTATGTCACGCACCACCGTACACAGTGCGTGAATCCACTAGCCACACTACATTAACTATAACTTGCCACTCTGCCATGCACAGTGTTCTCATCAATGATTTGATTAGACATGTCATGAGTGTTGCTAGGAATCTTATCATTTAACATACTATAAGTGACCTAACATGAAAGGGTATAAGCAGTGCATGGAGAAGGCGCAAGTTATATTTGATGTAGGCTGCCTAGCGAGTTCACAACACAGTGTACGGTGGTGCACAACTTAAAGGACAGTTCAAACTAGGCACAAGTTGTAACTGTAAGTTATAACTATAACTTTAGAATTTCTAAGGTTTGTGTGGTTTACATTGGTTTTGTATAGAAAGAATAAATAGTGTTTTCCTAACTAGAACTAAGCTTTAACATTTGGTTTTTCTCGTTGAATCTGTATGTTTTTTTAATTTATGAAAAATGTTTTTGTCAAATAACACAAAGTAAATCCATCCTGATTTTTCAGGACAGCCATAAAGGTTCTTATAGAAATGTACCTGTTTAATGTCGAAACATGCATACATGGATCTGCTGAGGTACAATTTTTCATGTATTTGCTATTTCTTTAAAAAACTAAGAAAGCTTGTATTGCTTTCCAACAGCCAGCACAATCTCTATGGTTGTTTCTGGCATTTAGTAGTATTGGGCTGTGTTTATAGCCCATTTGGTGTTACTTTCTAACAGTCACCAGTCTCTATGGTTGTTGGATGGTATTTAGTAGTATTGGGCTCTCTTTATAGCCCACTTGGTACCATTATCCAATGACAAAATGCTTTACTTCTTTTTTCGTTATACAGCATGTTTGCTTTAAAAACAAAAGAACATTTGTGATAGTTAGCCTATATTATGTGTATGTTCATTTTGTAATATATATTCAATTTATTTGTATTTCGTAAGTACTGCGGTACCTCTAAAATTGCATTGCGATAGTACCGCATTAGTTTGCAATTGTAAAACAGCATTTCATTGACTTAAAACTCTAGCTATAATAGGAAACAGGAAGTTTACACCCCCTTTCACTATTTACAGGGAAATATTCAAAGATGAATGTAGGAGGCTGGCTTGGTATATGGTGCACACTTATTCAAGTGTAGCACCCTGAGCCAATCCAGACAACCCTTATGCTGTTTTGTTTTTAGTGGTTTGGACAACCTTAGAAAGCTCCCTAAGTGGTAGCTGTGGAGAGCAGCCTTCAGGCTTAGTCTTGGAGGAGTGTAAAGCAGCTTGTTTCACCAGTATCTAATGTTATAGTGCAGATTAAATGAAAAAGAACCACACAGTGTAGTTTTAAAAATAGTTATTTATTACAGACACTCACTAACCCAATGCAATATCTCCTACCCAGAGATATAATTACAATACACACAATACTTTGGTAATATGATAAGTAAATAGCATGAAAATACAGTGGGCTCCAGGGGGATGTTAGAATAAAATTCTGCTTCTGAACTGTTTTTATGTAAGTTAGCATTCGCGGCGCCATTTTGTGTACCGGCGCCATTTTGTATTTTGATCTAAATTAATTCTCTGCCAATTCTCGGAAATGGCCTTCTCTAGGTTATGTTTCTTCGGAGCTGAGTTCTGCCACACTAACGAATGCACTGTTCTTATTAGCGCATACCTTTCCTTTAGATGTAAGCCTTCTCCCACTTGTCTAGTGGCGGGCACGGGTGGAATGGCCTTGACTGATAGATAATGTGTGCCCGGCTTTAGAACTGAAACTTACTCCTTTGTTAATTTTCCGTCCAGCTGCCTTTTTCTGGAAAATTCCATGGTGGGCGCGTTTTCATTGATTCTGAAATGTACATAATGCATCGTTATGCTTGCTGAAGTCATACTCTCTCTGCAGCACTCTTAGCGACTGGGCAGACAGGGCTCCGCTCTGAGCGAACTTTGAATAAACTGTTATTGGTTTGTATTCTCTACAGTCTGACCGACTCTTCAACTTGTAGAAGGTAGAGAGGTGGTCGTGAGTGACCCGAGTGACCCGAATCGGGCCACTTCCTTCAGTTGGTGCCTGAACAGAGACTCCTTCAGGTGAGTGGCCCTTCCCCTTCAGCGGACGGGGGGGAGGTCGAGGCTATCGTCGGATCGGACGTACGGATCAGGGATCCATGTATGCATTGATTGCTCCCAGCTGCCCCTTCTGTCTGGCCGGTCGGTGCCTCGCCCAGTGGTCATCCCGACTGGAGTCCTGAACGGCGAAACTCTTCAATCTGATAGTTTGGTCTGGAAAGTCGGCAGTGGAGAATAGATTAGTTTTGACCTGCATACATCAGGTGAGTTTGTTTTGGTTCTTTGTGGCTATGGTACCATTTTGGTTTGTATTTGGTATGGTCTAAAGACCATCTTTGGGACAAAACTAATTGCAATTGTTTTTCTAGGCATAGAATAGTGAGTCTGTTCTCATTTGAAAATGCCTAGCTTTAATAACGTATTTGCTTTGTATTGTCGTTGTTGCTCTACTGATGCTCGATTGGAAGAAAGTCAGCCGGCGCCTCCAGAAGGCACTCCGAATTTTGATTTGTATGTGAAGCCTGGTCTTGGCCCTATTATGTTTAGTACATTATGGCACAAATATACGAGGGACAATGCCAAATTGCAGTGGCCGTTGATGGGCACTTTTGATGAACAAAACATGTAGTATTTACAAGAACAGTTGTTTAAGAAAAGAAGTAGGCAGTCTATGTTTGATTCCCTCAGAACCTGGCAAAAGGCAGCTAAGCAGAAATGAATGAAAGCAGAGAAACAGGCCCGGAAAGGGAGAATGCAGACGTTGACTCAGAAGGCTGTAGCATATGACAGGGAAAAGCAGGAGAAGGGTATTGAATGTGAAGATAGAAGGTTTCGATTACATATTGACAAATCATATGTGGCTCAGGAGGTAGATGATACTTTTTTGGAAGAATTGGTGGATGCTCGACCCCCGCCTCCATATGCCCCGCAGAGAATATATCCTTCTGTTCCAGTGCCTCACAGCCGCCGGTCACAGTTGCATCTACTGTCTCTGTCCCTGTGTCCACTGTTGTCACGTGAATGGCTGTGGCATCGGCTCCTCCTCCTCCTCTTTCTTCTGTTTCTTCGCCGTCTGTGGCAACAGTGACTATTAGTACTCCTGCTGCACCTATTGTTTCAGCATCCCTTTCGCCAACTCTTTCCCCTGCAACACAACCACCAGCGACGATAGTGCCTGTTACTACTGTTGCCTCTCCCACTGTGGTTTTCCATCCTCTGACATTAGTAAGTGGTGGAACGCCGATGCGTGGATTTGAGGATAGGGATTGGACGAAGTTTAGGGAACGCATTGGGACCGTTAGTGAGGTCTGACGTGGGGGATGAAGAGAAACAGGTAATAGCTAATCAGGCTGTGCAGTGGGCCCGTAATCCTATTTATAGTGTAGAGGATGTCTGGGCGACTATGAGAGATTTTGAGCCTTTTATACAGCAGCATGCCCTTTAACAGATGTCAGCTACTTTGATTGGTCTTTGGCAGTAGTAGTTTGGAGCGGAGGCGCCCCAGATCCTATATGATATTAGAGACCGAGTGTATATTAGTGAATTGGGGCCAGAACAAGTCTTTGGTAATGTTACGACAATCATAGCTTACAGGGGGAGACTGCATGAGAAAAGCCCCAAGTCAGTATCCCAGTTTCCGATGAGAGAGGTTCATCCTATATATCACCCAGAGATACCAGAGATAAAAGATGGACGAGGTACTGTGACTCGAGCGGCAGTAGCTGCCCGGTTTCGAGAACAATGGGTTTATACTCCATGGAAAAGGAGTGAGGTTTTATCCCTTAAAACTCATTTGCCTGATCCTAGAAAGAATCCTATCGCTTATTATAAGGAGTTGACTGAGGCTGCTTCTTCGACGGTAATGACTCTTGCTGATATTGAAATGTTTTTTGGTCTTCTTTTTCCGGTTGATATTTGGAAGCAAGTACATACTCAAGATCATGTTCCAGAGCTGGGTGGTACTTGGGATCAAATTAAGGCATGGGACCAGGAAAGAAAGCCAGGTGATAAGCCTCGGGCAGAGATACTTGCTTTGCCTGGCCGCATCATTACATACATGCATTCTCTTATTCCTCCGAGAAACGTGGACTGGGATAAATTGTCAGCTTGTCGACAAAAGAAAGATGAGAGTGTGTATGATATTTTCACTCGATTTAAAGGTACGTTTTTAGATTATAGTGGACAGGATTTGTCTATTGAGGGAGGTGTTCAGTTGTTTGTTAATAGATTTGTTTCTAACCTGCTTCCTGAAATCGCGACTCGATTGCAAGCTTCTGAGAGTGCCTGGTCCACTTCCTCTCCCTCCGTTATTTTGAATATGGCACAATATTATGAACATAGGGATAATGAGGAAAAGGAGAGGACAGAGAAGAGAAGAGACATAAGTATTTAAAGACAAAGGTGTTGTTACAGCAGGCTTTTAGAGGCAATGGGAGACAGCTTCCACGCACTAGTAGGCAGCCAACTACACACCTTTGGGTCCGAATCAGTGTGCATACTGTAAAGAAGAGGGACATTGGCGTAGCGAATGTCCTGTGCTTTTGCAGAAGGTAGCAGTCCCGAGAGGGCGAGGTTCTCGTGGTCGGGGTCATGGAGCTGGTGGAGCTGATAGGACACAGAGTGCTGCAGCCTCACAGGGTCGTTCTGATAATAATTATTTTGATGACCCTCAAGATGGACAGTACTATCATGATGATTATGATATGGATGAAGTGACAGGGATGTCCTATAGCTAGGACAGCCAGGGGCAGAGTGAGGGACCAGTTCGGATAACTGTGGACCAGCGTGGTCCTTATGTAACAGCAGAATTGCAAGGCTCAACCAAGGAGTTTTTGGTGGACACAGGTGCGACAAAAAGTTCTGTTTCTCGAAATCTGGTCCCTGGGGTGGCTCTGTCTGGCCATAATAATGTGTTGGTTGGTTTCTCTGGTGTACCGGTTGTAAGCCCCATTTCAAAACCTCTTCCATTGACTATTGGCCCTTTCACTGTGGATTCGCCTTTCTTGCTGACATCTAATTCTGGTGAAAATTTGATAGGTTTGGATTTGGTAAAGAAATTGCATGCCACTATTTATTGTTCTCCGGCAGGTGTTTATATGACAATGGGTCCAGATATAGCACGTGCTAAGCAGTGTTTGTCCAAAGATGCACCCCTTCCTGTTGAGTTTAAAGATGTGCCACCCACTCTGTGGGTGACAGGTGACACCGATGTGGGATTGTGGCAGATATCGCCGGTTTCCATACAGGTCAAGGATGGTGCTATTTTGCCTCGTATCCCTCAGTATAAAATACCGCAGGCAGGGGGGCGAGCTTTATTGCAAATTATACAGGATTTGATTAGGAAGGGAATGGTTGAGGAGACAACTGCTAACATTTGCAATAGCCCTATTCTTCCAATTCTTAAAAGGGCACCCTCAGGTTCTTCTGATAACCATGAAGATGTTTATCGTTTTGTGATTGATTTGCTTGAAGTTAATAAAATAGTGGTCCCTCAGTTTCCAGTGGTTCCAGATATTACTACTCTTTTGACAATGATTCCTTCTACTGTGAAATTTTTCTTTGTCATTGATTTGAAAAAAGCATTCTTCAGTATTCCTATTCATCCAGATAGCATGTACTTGTTTGGTTTTACTCTAGCTGGTAGAAGCTTTAGATTCGGTTGAGCTCCTCAGGGCTATACAGAAAGTCAGAGTATTTATAGTCAAGCATTAAAGAGTCAATTGGATTCCCTTTCACTTCCCCCAGGTAATGTATTGGTGCAGTACGTTGATGATTTGCTCATCGCTTCTGACACAGAACAAGGTTGCAAAGACAGTACGGTTAAATTGCTGTTGCATTTGGCCCAGCTTGGCCATAAGGTGTCTCTTTCTAAGTTTCAATATTGTCAACAGGAGGTCACCTACTTAGGCCACCTACTGTCGAAGGAGGGTAGGAGATTGACCCCGGAGCGCATCAGTACCATTGTTAAAATGCCCGTTCCACAAACTCAGAAGGATGTGCGCGCTTTCATAGCTATCACTTCCCACTGTCGGCAGTGGATACCTAGCTATTCGTTACTAATCAAACCCCTGCTTGCTTTAACATTAAAAGACGTGCATGAGCCCCTGCCTAAGTCGCCTGAATGTCAGCAGTCTTTTGAGCAATTGAAAACTGCGCTTTGCTCGGCTCCAATACTTGGCACTCCAGACTATACTAAACCATTTGTGTTGTACGTCCAGGAGATGGCTGGTGCGCGCTTTTTGTTTTAACACAAAAATTTGGAGATAAGCAACGGCTGTGTGCTTATTTCTCTGCTGTCCTTGACCCTGTCGCATGAGCCCTCCAGAGCTGTCTAAGAGCGGTCACGGCTGTGGCCGTCTCGATAAGACAATCAGCTGGACTCGTACTTGATACTGACCTCACAGTTATGGTACCACATGCTGTGGATACACTTTTGAATAAGACCAAGACACAGCACCTCACCAGTGCACGTCTGACAGGTTATGAATTGACATTGTTTGCAAAACACATTACGATTAAAAGATGGCCACTCTGAACCCAGCCACGTTACTGCCCCTCCCTTCTGAGGATGATGAGATTGATAAACATGACTGTATCTTCCGGACGGAAGAAGAGACGAAAGGACGGGTAGACCTGACTGATGTTCCCTTATCTGACCCCCAAGGGGAATTATATGTCGATGGCTCTTGTTTTAAATTACCAGATGGCACTACAACTGCTACGTATGCTGTCACTACGCTGCGTACAGTAGTTGAGACATCACAAGTCCTCTATCAGTCGGCACAAGCTGCCTAGCTTGTCACCATAATCTGAGCTTGCGAATTAAGTGAGGGACTGGTTGTCAATATTTATACTGACAGCCAATATGCCTTCGAAGTCACGCATACTTTTGGGCGACTCTGGGCTGAGAGAGTGTTTCTTACTTCTCATGGCACCAAAATCCAGCACGGGCACCTCATATTGCGGCTTCTGTCTGCTTTGACCCTCCCTAAGAAGTTGGCCATAGTGAAGTGTAGTGCTCACCGGAAAGTCACTGATGATGTAGGTAGGGGAAATGCTTTTGCAGATCAGACAGCTAAAGAAAAGGCCCGGACCAAAATGAAAAGAATGTTTGTAGCAGGTCCTGCTAGGTCGGTGCCTGAGGTTACTATGTTCGAAGACACACTTGAGAATGTGAAAGAGAATCTAAGTGAGGCCACAACATAAGAGTTAGCAGTGTGGCAAGAAAGTACAGCACAATTAAATGATGAGGGATGTTGGATTGATAAGTCAGGGAAGCAGAGATGGATGTTACCAGATGCATATGTTCTCCCTGTAGTTACGATGGCACACGGTCCAGCCCACATGAGTGCTAAGGGTATTTGCAAGTTGTTAGATCCTGTACAGCAGAATGATAACATTTCGAAGACTGCTGCACATTTAGTGAAGTATTGTATGGTGTGCATGATGCACAATCCAGGAAAAGGTACTCCTACCCCCCCCTGGCAATTTTGCACCACCCACTTTCCCTTTTGAGGTCCTTCAGATGGATTACATACTAGATAGGTGAAATAATTTGAAGTATGTTTTAGTGGTTGTTTGTGCTTTCAGTAAATGGGTTGAAGCTTATCCTACTAGAGACAATACAGCTGTTACGACTGCAAAGGTACTCCTGAAGGAGTTCTTTCCTCGTTTTGGCTTGCCCCGTTTGATTTGGAGTGATAACGGAAGTCATTTTAATGCCTAGGTCATTCAGTTAATTTGTGATGGTTTGCACATAAAACAAAAGTTTCATACTGCAAATCACCTGCAGTCAGCAGGTTTAGTTGAGAAGTACAATGGTACTCCCAAACTGAAATTGGCAAAGACTCAGGAGACAACAGGGTTACAGTGGCCAGATGCTTTACCATTAACTCTTTTGTTGACAAGAACAACAGCAAATTCTAGGACAGAATTGTGACCGTACGAGGTCGTGTTTGGACGCCTGGCAAATGTCTGGGGTGTCCAGCGTCCTCGGCGGTTCTCAGATATTGAGTATCTGTTGTTGATCGATTACCTTTGCCAGCTAACTGAAAATCTGCGTTATATTCACAAACAGGTCCGGGAAGCCCTGTCAACCACACCAGAGGGGCGAGGACACGACATTCAGCCTGGCAATTTCCTCCTGATCTGTAATTTTCAGAGGGAGAAGAGTTTAGAGCCACGTTGGAAGGGACCAGAACAGGTCCTCTTGGCTACACGTACCGCAGTCAAGGTCGCCGGCCGTAAGAATTGGGTACATGGCATTCATTGCAAGAGGGTGCCTCTGCCTTTGCCTTATGACCAATGGATCAAAGATGGAGTAGGGGACTCTGAGTGTGAGACGGTGCCTCAGTTTTTCCCCTTCAGTGACGCCAAGCTGACTTGAACCAAAAAGGATGCAGAGAATGATGAGGTGCTGAATGCAGAAGTTCCACCAGAGATACGAGCTATCCAGGAGCCCCTTTTTATTGAAACCTCTGTGCCTGGAGTCACCAGGTACAATCTGCGTCCTCGGCTGAGGAATAGTGCACCAAAGGAGAAGTCAGATTAGTCAGGGACGGACTGTGCAAGGTAGGGTGTACTTTGCCGCAGTACCAACGGAGTTAGTTTAGGGTGATGTGAGATTGGTGCACTGTTATGACATTGGACAGGATAAATTGAATGTACTCCCTTGAGGGGTACATTGTCCTGATCGACGTGGGATACATCAAGAGCTTAGGACAGAGCAAGCTCCACCGCCGGTGCTCAAGAGCGCCAATGTTTGATGAACAATAGGAGCCTGTACCAGTGAGGCTCTGACGGACACTGGGAACTTGTATACTTTTCTTGCTGGAAATTTGCCCCCTTGTTTTCTTATTTACTATGCACCCTTTTGACAGAATGGTTGCTGACGAAGAACAACCAGTAATTCCCCTTGTTCATGTACGAAAAGTTTGGTCTACTAAGCCAAAACTGCTCTGTGTTGTTCTTGTGTTTCTGTTGTTGTTGATTTTGGGTGGGGTGTCTTGGGTTTTGGAGTGTGATTATAATGCCCCATCATGTACTACACACAGGATTGTTTCTCTAGTTCGTGCAACAAGGACAATTCCAAGCAATGTATTTCTAGATACACATAAGAAATTCTTTGGTGAAGGTACAGCTTGCTACCCTACTGAATCTGTTACGAGTTTATGGACTGCTTACCCATTGTCACTGGTTAATTATACATATGTTCGCCCACCACATTCGTAGAGGTAATGGGTGAGTTCGGGATAGGATATCCTGGTCCTTGTTTGTATTATAGGAAGCCACGAGAGAAGGGATATCCAGGTTGCAACATTAATATGTATTGTGACAATTTGTATATGGATGAACAGAACATTACTTTAGTAGGCTGGCGTTATCAAGATTTGACAGTTACTCGAAAGGCAGGTTATTATCCTGCACGCTGTCCTATAGTAAATAGTAGTGACGCTTTTCTATACGTAAATTGTTCTGGAACAATATTGTTCAAAAATACAATGTCTTTAGTGAGAAAGAAGGATCCGAGTACAGTGGGAATGAACACCAGACATGCTCCTGTAGATTATCAAGGACCACTTTATGCACACCCAGGATTTTACTTTCTGTCCAATGGTATCTACTCGAATGTTTATAATGGTACCGAGGACGTTGCTTTAGGAATGGTGCTTCCTCTTGGTGTGCCCTGCAACTATAGTAAGTCAAATATAAGATGGGTTGAAATGACTTTGACCAAGGAATTTTGCGACGGAGTGACAGACCTGGAGGTCAATAATTATAGTAATGGTATCACCTTTGGGTATATTCTTACCTCCATTATTACCTTTGGTGGTACCGCTATGGCCAGGGGTGAAAGGGCTAGGGAATATTTTGGATGTAAGCTGCAGATACTGTCTAACTCCACAGTAGCGGCCTTGCTTGACATCACCACCCAACTAGAAAGTATGCGACTATATTCTGAGCAAACTAGATATGCAGTTAATTTCATCCTAGCTAAGAGCGGTGGTGTGTGCACAGTAGTAGGATACCAGTGTGTAGTCGGGATCACTAATATGGAAAAGAATATTACCCAACATATTTTAGATATTTTGGAGAATGTCAAAGGAATGGAAAGCGGAAATTGGAGTTGGTCCCTCTTTGGTGGATGGGGTTGGATTCTAGAAAGGGTGATCGACTTCATTGTGATTCCGATTGTCTGTTGGATTCTGGTGCAGTGTCTCCCCTTATGCTGCTCTTACTGTACCACCCTTCTCGCCCCTAAGAGAATATCAATCCATGATACCAACGCAACAATTATGATTCAAAAGGAGGTGAACGATCTTATGCAGATTGATGAAGGTATTTTTGTAATGTCTTCCCTCCTTACTGTTTCTCTCCCTGAAGCTGAAGACATGGAATGTTCCTAAAATCAAATTACTATGTTGTATTGAATAATATGTTCTTTTTTTGTTATCCTAATATTTTTGCTTAGCTCATGCTAAAAGGAGGGTCTGTTAGAATAAAATTCTGCTTCCGAACTGTTTTTACGTAAGTTAGCATTCACGGCGCCATTTTGTGTACCGGCGCCATTTTGTATTTTGATCAAAACTAATTCTCTGCCAATTCTCAGAAATGGCCTTCTCTAAGTTATGTTTCTTCAGAGCTGAGTTCTGCAACACTAACGAATGTACTGCTCTTATTAGCGCATACCTTTCCTTTAGATGTAAGCCTTCTCCCACTTGTCTAGTGGCGGGCACAGGCGGAATGGCCTTGACTGATAGATAATGTGTGCCCGGCTTTAGAACTGAAACTTACTCCTTTGTAATTTACTGTCCAGCTGCATCTTTCTGGAAAGTTCCATGGTGGGCGTGTTTTCATTGATTCTGAAAAGTACATAATGTATTGTTATGCTTGCTGAAGTCAGACTCTCTCTGCAGCACTCTTAGCGACTGGGCAGACAGGGCTCCTCTCTGAGTGAACTTTGAATAAACTGTTATTGGTTTGTATTCTCTACTGTCTGACCAACTCTTCATTTTGTAGAAGGCAGAGAGGTAGTCGTGAGTGACCCGAGTGACCCGAATCGGGCCACTTCCTTCAGGGAGACCAAACCATATACAAAAATAGTGGAATGTGACTAACGACCGAAGTCGTGAGTGGACCCAGAAGACTTAAAAGTGCTGGGGAACCAAGGAGCCACCCAAGGTAAGGACCCAGGAACACTACGGAGGCCATGTTTTAAGTGGATACGCGACCGCATGTTCAAGGTAAGTCAATGGGGGAGTCGCAGTTGCAATTCTTAGGAAAAAGGACCCTTCCCAGAGGACTTGAAAGACACCCCGTGGAAGATGGACGGTTCGAGAGTTACCCCACCCGTGGATACCTAGGAGACCAGGTTACCTGCCCTAGGAAAGCCGGGTGCATAGGTACGAAGCAATGTCGGTAACTGCCGTAGACCCCAATGGAGGACTTCAAGCAAGAAGCTGCTGGCGAAGAAGCTGGAAGAGTCCAGTGGAATCCTAGCCTGGATTAAAGAAGAGTAGAACCTACAAGCAGAGGGGACAGAGTCTAAGTCACTCAGGAGTGACCACGGTGCACGGTAGTCGAGTGCCTACAAATGTCGGCTGTTGCAGGGGAGTTGACGGTGCCTTTGTCTCTGCAGCTACGTAGACCAGGTGACGTTGAGGGTGACCAGGAATGGTGTACGAGCTGTCCCACGTCAGATGTCGATATTCAGGGGTCGGTGTCCGGCGGGAGCACCAACAGGCCTTGGCAACGGCAACACATGGAAGAAGACCAAAAGGTATAGTGTCGGGACCAGCAAGGTCCAAGAGACTCACCATGTTCAAGTAAGTCAGGGTAGGCCCGAGCAAGTAAGGGAGCCTACTGAAATCAAAGAAGACACTCAACAGGGCCCGAAGATCTCTGGAGACAAGAGTCACCCAGCCTTAGCAGCGGCAAGCCGACGCTGTGCACAGGGACTCGGTTCCGGTGGTGTCGACAAGGGATCCTGGCCTCAGACTCGGTCTGAAGACAGTGCAGGCCTCGAAGAAGTTGCAGAACCACCTCCTGTGTTACTGAACCTGTTGGAGTCCGTAGGATCCCAGAATCAGCAAAGTGGTCAGCTACGTTGCTGTGCCTGCGGATGCAGGGGAGTGACTCCTTCACTCCAAGGGAGCTTCCTTCGGGTGTCTTTGGATGTCCACAGGCCCTGGATGGCACCTGTATGGAGCACGGACACTGACGGTCCAGCGGACTTGCAGAACGAGGCGGTCAGGAGGAGATGGAGTCTTCCCGGTTGCAGTCTAAGTTCCCAAAGCGAAGTCAGATGCGGTCAGTACTATATGGTCAGTACGACTCGGTAAGAATGTCCAGACGGTTGAAGAAGACATGGAGGTTGATCTGAATCGAATCTAAGAACTAGGGACCCACCCTCAGGTTACCCCTTAAGTACCCTAAGGAAAGGGTTGGGATGATTCGTGGGTCCCTCCCAGAGGAGGGGCTGGACAATGGGGAGGATACGCCTATGTCCTTTGTCCAGTTTCGCGTCAGAGCGGGAGCCAAGAGCTCCCTGAACTGGTTTGAGCTGGAGTATCAATCAATCAGGGTTTTATATAGCGTGCTACTCACCCGTGAGGCTCCCAAGGCACTGGGGGGGGAGGCAGCTCCGGATCAGTTGAAGAGCCAGGTCTTGAGGTCCTTCCTGAACGTGTGCAGGGTCGGGGAGATTTTGATGTTCACAGGGAGCTCGTTCCAGGTCTTGGCTGCGATGTGGGAGAAGGCTCTCCCGCCTGTTCTGTTTCTGCGGATGCGGGGGACCTCTGCCAGGGCGAGGTCGGCGGATCGGAGGTTCCTCTTGGGTGCATGGAAGGATAATCTCTCGTTGAGGTATTTGGGTCCGATGTTGTTGAGTGATTTGTAGGCGTGGGTGAGGAGTTTGAAGGTGACCCTCTTCTCGACGGGGAGCCAGTGGAGGTCTCGTAGGTGTTGGGTCATGTGTTCGTGACGTGGTGTCCCGAGGATGAGTCTGGCTGCGGCGTTCTGGATGGTTTGGAGTTTGTGCAGAAGGGTTCTGTTGATACCGGCGTATAGGGCGTTGCCGTAGTCCAGTCTGCTGGTTATGAGTGCGTGGGTGACGGTTCTTCTGCAGTCGGGGGGATCCATTTGAAAATCTTGCGGAGTATGCGGAGCCAGTTGAAGCTGGTGGAGGCGACGGCGTTGATCTGGCGGTTCATGGAGAGGGAGGAGTCGAGGATGATGCCGAGGTTTCGTGCGTGGTCTGTGGGGGTGGGCGGGGTCTTGTGGGCGGCGGGCCACCAGGTGTTGTCCCAGGCGGAGGTTCAGGGTCCGAGGATGAGGACCTCGGTCTTCTCAGAGTTGAGCTTCAAACAGCTGTCTTTCATCCAGGCTGCCACATTCTTCATTCCTTCCTGGAAACAGAGTCTGGTGTCTTCGGGCTTATTCATGAGTGAGAGGATGAGCTGGGTGTCGTCGGCGTAGGATACAATGCTGACGATGGCGGCGAGGGGGGCCATGTAGATGTTGAAGAGCGTGGGGCTGAGCGATGATCCTTGGGGAACTCCGCAGTTGATATCGGTGGGTTCGGAGAGGAAGGGAGGGAGTCTGATCCTCTGGGTTCGGCCGGAGATGAAGGATTGTATCCAGTCGAGGGCGGTTCCTTGTATCCCTGCGTCATGAAGTCTGGCTGCGAGTGTGCAATGTGAAACGGTGTCAAAGACTGCGGAGAGGTCCAGAAGGATGAGGGCCGCGGTGTGTCCCTGGTCGAGTAGCATGCGGATGTCGTCAGTGGCGGTGAGGAGGGCGGTCTCGGTGCTGTGGTTGCTGCGGAATCCAGAGTGGGAGGCGTCCAGGATGGAGTTCTCTTCGATGAAGGCGGTCATTTGTGCGTTTACGAGTCTCTCAGTGACTTTGGCCGCGAAGGGGAGGAGAGAAATGGGCCGGTAGTTTTTCAGGTCCGTTGGGTCGGCCGTTGGTTTCTTGAGGAGGGGTTTAATATCCGCCTGCTTCCAGTCATCTGGGAAGATGCCGGACCTGAAGGAGGCGTTGATGGTCTGACCTAGTTCGGGTGCGATGGCAGCGGCAGCCCTGTGGAATATGTGCAGTGGGCAGGGGTCCGTTGGGGCTCCTGAGTGGGTTGCAAGGAGTATGCAAGGAGGGCACCAAATGTGCCCCTCAAGCAGTCTGAGTGGTGCTGGCAAGCGCCCCCACCCTGTCCCAAAACACTAAACCCTGTCTGGGAGGTGGTCACACTTCCCTGTGACAGGATACCTATTGTTCTGCCTTCCCCTGCTCGAGCTTGACTCAGCAGCAGGAGGGCAGAATCATGTCTCAGGTCGGCAGCAGCCCTAGCTTGCTGTCAGGTTCTGGAAGACTGGTACCGGGAGCACTGAGGGCCTCCCGAAGGAGATTTACAGAGTATGGAATCATACCTCCCACACCGTTCACGGTGTGGGAGGTATGAGTCCAACACATTTGATACCAAAGATGACAGGGTTTGTTACAGCCATTTTAGAGATGGTCATCGCGTAATGACACATGGCCACTCTATATCGTAATGGCTGATGCACTGACAACCCGGGAGAATAGACTCCGAAGGTTGCAGGGGTGTCCTGCTCATGCAGGCGCACCCTCACACTTAGAAACATGCACCCTGCCTTTAGGACTGAAAGGCCTACTAGAGGGGTGACTTAGAGGTCTTAAGTGCAGTGATGTTAGATATAAGGCAACTTATATCTTTTGTGAGAGGTGCAAGCACCAACTCACGCAGGCTGCAATGGCAGGCCTGTAGTCAGAGTTTGGAGGGTCCCTTATGGGTGGCATAATACATGCTGCAGCCCATGGGGGAACCCTGGTGTACCTAAGCCCTAGGTACCTTAGTGCCATATACTAGGGACTTACTAGGCTACACCAGCAGCCAATCAGGAATGTACCAAGGTACTCATCATAGCCAATTTAGGGAGGAAGCACAGTGACTGGGGTCCTGAGTAGCAAGATCCCAGTCAGACTAGTCAGAAAAACAGTATGACACCAGCAAAAAGTGAGGGTAACCATGAAAGCAGGTACTACTTTCCTACAATGAAGGTTGTAGCGTTTTGCAGAGGGAAAGTCTTGTGCTGCAAACACACGTTTGAGACTTTTCATTACTCTGATAGCTGACCTACAAGATCCTGTCCTGCTTCAGCAGGAGGAGGAAGAACAGGAAAAGAAGATAATGCAGATGAGGATGCTACAGGGGGAGCAGGAGGTCGAGTGGAGGAAGAAGATCAAAGAGTCTGGGTCTGATTACGAGTTTGGCGGTGCTGCGCCGGCTTTGCGTCAACACAGCACTACCAAAGCCGTGCTTGGCCCACCTGCCAGATTACAAGTACAACTTGTGTCTGGTGGACTCTTCTTTTGCCATTCCCACGGCAGTGCCCTGAAAATGGCCACCGCAATGGGAACGCCAAAGAAGTTCCAGCACGGCATGCACTGTGAAGTCCATGCTGTGCTGGATCTTGGAGTGCATGCAAACAAGGGGTTACATTTTGTGCCCCCCTGAATGCATCCCCATGGTGACTTTCCCCACCACCAGCCTTTTCATGGCGGGCTCACCACCATAAAAGGCTGCCGGTGGGGAAACTCATAATATGCTTGGTGGACCGTGGTGGTCCCGCCTTGCATATTGGATAGCCCTGTCTCCTGCGTCACCACCAGGAATAGGGCAGCCGCAGGACAGCCACTGCTGCACAACCACGAGTCTGGTGATCAAAGACCACCAGACTAGGAATCGGCCCCTCTGTTGTCTGGCAGTTTTTCTCACATCCAGTTAAAGAAAAAAAGTTAATGCCAAACTGGTAATGTCCAAACTTTGTAAATGGGTAATTTCCTGCGGCACCCAACAGCAGAACTCTTTTGGAACGATGGGAATGCGCAAGCACCTGGAGGCAATCCACTCAACCAGGTTGGTGCGGGCTGAAAGAAGGCATAAGAAGGAGTTGCAAGGCTGCAGCAGCAATATCAGCAACGGCCACTTCTTTGGACTCTGTAAGACCTTCAACGTCTTCAGCATTGGCAGGACCTCCACCACCACCCACTCCATCGGCCAGTACCTGCTCCTGGTACAGCAGTGCCTGTTCACTTTTTGAGGCTTGATAGACATATTGTGGGCTAGTATGCCAGTACTGCAACATACTGTCTGCTATGTCGCATAGTGGAAGAGCACTGAGTATCTTACAGTGGAGTAGAGTATTGTAGAGTGGAGTAGAGTGTATTAGTGTATCGCACAGTGGCATACAGTGCAGCCGGGTTTCATACAGTGTTTTATAGTGGAGGGGAAAAAAGTGGACTGGTGTAGAGTGGAGTGCTGTGTTATTGAGTGGCATGTTTTAAAGTATCCTACAATAGAGGGCATAAAGTGCAGTGGCATGCAGTGGAGTAGAATGCTATAGAATGGAGTGGTGTGTCGTGGAGTGGAGTGGGGTGTTGGAGAGTGGAGTAGCGTGTCAAACAGTGAAGTGGTGTGCAGTGCCGTAGAGTGGAGTGGAGTGTCGGAGAGTGCAGTGGCATGTCGTAGAGTGGAGGGGTGTGGAGTAGTATACAGTGTTGTAGAGTGGAGTGGAGTGTCATAGAGTGGAATGGTGTGTTGTACAATGGAGTTGAGTGGCGTGTTGTTCAGTGTCATACAGTGGAGTAGAGTGGAGTAGAGTGAAGGAGCATGGAGTGCAGTAGAATATTGTACAGTGGAGTGGCATAGAGTGCAGTGGCGTGTCATATTGTAGACTGGAGTGGCATGCCCTAGAGTGGGTTGTCATAAAGTGGAGTACAATGTTGTAGAGTGGTATAGAATGAAGTAGAGTGTCAGACAGTGGCATAGAGTGTAGTGCAGTCTCATAGAGTGTAGCAGTGTACAGTGTCGTACATTGTAGTAGAGTATCTTAAAGTGGTGTACAGAGCAGCAGAGTGTCATAAAGTGGTATGGAGTGGAGTACAGGGTTACAGCTTGGCATACAATAGAGTAGAGTGTTATAGAATGGATGAACGTAGAGTGCTGGAGAATGGAAAAAAGTATCGTAGAGTGCAGTAGAGTGTTGTAGAGTGCTAAAGAGTGGAGTAGTGTGTCATAGGATGGCATAGAGTAGATTAGAGTGTTGTAGAGTGGAGGCACATATAGTCTCTTAGAGTGGAGAAAAACAAATCAATTAGATTGTGAAGAAAACCCCATTGATGTGCATGTCCAACTGTTCAAATATCTAACTAAGTAATGTGATTTATGTGAAAGCATAGAAGACAGCAATACTTGGAGCAGATTTTTACAAATGTCATCAACCATGCTAGGCCACATAATGACATATCTACTAAATTATGTAAGTACAACCATAAGTACCATTTTAGCTTTGTAACAACGGTAACATTGTAACTTAGAACATTTGATGTAAAATAAGAATGCAACTATCTTGCACATTTTTAGGCAGTCTGTGTTTAAAAGTGAGAGGAGCATCATCAAATTCTGTCCAACCTGTGCTGTTCTTTAAGTTGATTGGGTAATGTCCCAATGCTGCAGTCTCTCCATGATGAAAAATTATGGCGCTAGTTGCACCCTGAAATAGAAATTTGTACAGCAGTAAAGTTAGAAATAAAGGTATTTATTTTTCTGTTATTGGGAGTACATATTTGAATCATGAAAATGAGATATTTGGTTACCATTGTTAAAATAAGTGTGGAGACAACTTCTGATTTATAGTTTGGACATAAACTTATTTGCACAGCTTTGCATATTCAATTCTTAAATGGAGTTGATTTGCAATCAGGCATTAGTATGTATACAAATCTTTCAAACTGTGTAACAGTGATGCTTGAAAGTAGGCAATGGAAGCATTCATGTTCCCAAGACTAGCTTATACGAAGAGGTCCAACTCAGATGAGTTTTGGTAGCTACTATTTCTAGATCCGAGATGCTGAATTCTTAAGTATCTTGTTGTTCACTGATGGATAATTGAACAGCACCTATACACATATCTACCATATCTCAGAGTGGCATTTGTGGTTGTGTGACAGAATGTTTTCATGAAGATTCATCGAGGTTTTGCAGAAGCGTTGATCTACATGCTGGTGGATTATTTGTTTGAGAGATGGGAGGTAAAAAAGAAGATTAACAATTACATTGCTGTAGCAATTTATACCATTCTGATTTTGAAACTGATGTATTGTCATTTCCGTGTGTTTGATTTTCTGTTTCTGTAAGCTAGTTCCAAATCTTGTCTGTCATTGTTGTTTGTTTGGATTTTACTTTAAAAATACATTTTAGGTTTAACAAAATGGGGTATTGACGAAGAGCTTATCTGTTTTGCAAACAATTGCATTCTGTAATACAGCTACTGTCTGAATTCTTGTCTCATTGAAATCGGTTATATACATTTCTGTATGTGTTTTATGGTGAGAAAGAGCAATGTATGCCAGTCTTGCTTTGAATACTGCAGAGCCAATATTAATCAGTGTATAATCTAAGCTTAGTTCTTGTGATTTACGCATTGTTACTGCATAAGTCAAATTAAGAGGAAACTGTTATCTCCGAATATATAAATCTGTCAGAAGTGAGAATCTTGTAGCACACTGGGAGATCTGATTTTGCTGTTTTTTGTGGCAAAATTTGACCATAATAAATTTAATATCTTGATTTTTTCCAGTTATCACAAAGTCCTCTACAAATCCTGTGGCTCCATTTACTAGTCCTTCATCTGCATGTAAATTTCAATGTAAAATTACATGACAATTTTAATATAGCTTTCAATCTTTCTCCAATCCCACTGTAGTTGAAACTGATTTTAACATCTTTTGTAATCTTGTAGATAACGTTTTGCTTATAGGTATGTTTATATTATATCAAACTGTTTGATATACAAGATTTGATTGAGGAGGACGAACCCGGTCTAGCCTCTTCCTCCCCCCTTTGTTTTCTGATACATATATAGGTATGTTTGGTCCACATTTCTGAACTTTATCTTTACAAGGAAAATGAGCAATTCCTTATTTTTCCTGATGTATCAGTTCATAGTTTAATTGAGCACATTCTCCAACAGTTGGTATCAAACAAAAACAGGTTGTGATGGTGAAAGAAGATAATGCATATCTTCAGTAGATGAATGAAGGTTAGGAAATAATGTACTTGTATTTTGTTTCCTCAGCATAATCTTAACTTCATTTGTTACAATGCCAAGGCAAATGTCTTTCAAAATCTTGGCATATTCTTCATTGTTAGCTTGCCTCATATCTTGTGTTAATTCTGTATATGAGAAATGCAACCAAATGTTGACATTGCTTATACTTCCCAAACAATTCCGAGTTTGCTCCAGGAAACGTTTGTTGAAAATCGGTTGACCTTTTACAGGTGTTCGTTGTAATAAGTCTCTAAACACAATCACATTTTCTTCCAAACAGCACATCATAAGACATTCTGTGTACTTCCTGCATATGCAGATGTATAAATGCAAACAATCAGTTTGAAATCATACTGACATCATCTATGATCAAAATGTAATTTTTTTTAAGGAGGTTACCAAGTTCTTGGCATGTATCAGTATTTAATTTTAAGTATTCCAGTTTGTTATAATGCTCCACAGGTAGTAGCAGTAGATGATGTCAGGAAATTCATTTGATGTTATCTGTTACTAAGTCAGTAGGAGCAGTAAACCACACAACATAATTAGAGGTAGTACCTGTATGCACATAAGCAGTAACTACTTTATTAAGAAAGCTATTTATAGTTTCCACTTAGTAACTCACATATTGTAATGTAGGTTTATAAGTACTACGTTGACATATTCTATGTTTATGTTGAAGTCCATGATCTACTGAGTGTTTTATATATTTGTGGTAGTTCACTATTTAATTGCAATACTAATTTATCTAAGTTATATACGCCCTTTTTCACTTCAGCCTTTGCATGTTAAACCTCATCCATGGCAACCATAGCTTAAGTATCAATAATTGGTTGTCCAAGTGGGTCATCAGTCCTGGAATATTGCATTGAATTTCTCTATTAATTTTGTTCTCTTCTTCTATTCCTTGACCCAACATTTGAAGTTTGTCTCTTCAAAGCATTGAAAGGGACTTATAAGTTCTTCTTTTTTACGCAATGGTTTAACTATTTGAAGGGTTGCTAAATAGTAGAGATTTTGTTTTTCATGTGTCACAACTTAGTTTACAATGATTAATAAGAGTAGGTTTATTATGATGTACTGAACAACCATTGGTACCTTCAACTCAAAATGTTCCAATGTTGATATCTTCTGCCATATTATTTCCATACGTGCAGAACTGAGCAAAATCATAAAGGGATAATTTTCTAGCAATAGGCTACTCTTTGGGTAGTATGTTTCCAACAAATTTGCTTTCAAAATATGTTTGTTTGTGGGACCAAAATGTTCAAGGCATTCAATTTCAAGTACGCTTTTCAGAACTATTTGTTGCGCTACTGACAAGTCTAAAGTAAGCCACGATTGCCCTTGATTTACCATAGAAGTATGAGGAACTTAAAGCAGTCATATTCTTAACAGCTACTGACCTCACAGTGAGATAGCATTTGTAACCTAAATCTGTATAATCTTTTACTTAAGGGTTGTTCAGCAGACATGTCTTCCCATACTTCCTTCATATCTGTATTTTCTGCCTTTGTAATGTATGAAGTAACATAACGTGCATCCGCGGTAGAGTTAGCTGCAGAAAATTGTATATCCATGTTAGTATCCCACATATATAGATTTAAATGGTTGTAGTCATAGAACTATTGTGATGCTTGTGGTCTTCTAAGTGTTTTTCGTTGATTTACAACTAAGCGCATGTCTTTCAGGTGACATTAAATTGTTGACTGTTCCTTTCTGTAGAATTGGTCTTGGGAGCCCAAAGTGACAATTTTGGTAATATTTAGATTTGCTCCGGTATTTTCTTAAGCAATATTTACTGCACTTATGTGATTGAAAGCGTAAAACTTGCTTACATAGTTTCTTATAATTTTATGGGATGTCACAAGTCACATAACATTCAATAACATTTTTAACTTATTAATCAGAGTTGTGTCCAAACTTAGGTGCATCTTTGATCCAGCGAAGCATATGAATGTGTGGGGCACCTCTTGCTTGATAGTCTTTTCACCAAAAGTAATCAAGTATTTCTCCAACAGGATTCTCTTTTAGTTGGTTAAGTAGTGAGGCATAATTTGACATTTGTGGTTTAAATATCGGCAAATATTGGCAAGATCCACAGAACATAATTCTGCTGGTTTTTTGCAGTAAATGTCTGGAATATTAGCAATTGCTTCAAGACAAAATTCATGCAAATAGTCCCATCTGTACTCAGCACAGCTAAAACTAACAAACCAAGTAGGTGGTCCTAACTTTATCAGCATACATTTAGACTCTCTGGGGCATATGTATGAGGATGTGGCGGAGTGAGGCGTTAGCCGTCATGGCTTAACGCCTCTCTCCGCCACTTCAGAAACGCAGGGCTGCACCATATTTACAAGGATATAGTGCAGCCTTGCGTTTCCCCCTGCGCTGGCGCTACACTTAGCAGTGTAGCGCCTACGCAGGCACCCTTGCACCATAGTGCAAGGGTGTCTGCGTGCAGCAGAGGATTGTTTATGTGTAGGAAGGTGTCTCCTCCTGCACATAAACAATCCTAAAATGCCATTTTGTCACTTTTATGTGTGCTGTTTCATGCAGCACACATGAAAGTCACAAAATGGCATTTTTTCAGATTGTTTATGTACAGGAAGGGGGACCTTCCTGTACATAAACAATCCATGGCAATTTGCTTTTTCCATGTGTGCTGCACAAGGCAGCAAACATGGAAAAAGCAAAAACAAGGAGAAAAAATGCATTTCTCCTCGTTTCGCCAACTTAAGACCAGGTTTTCCCTGGTCTTAATTTTGCCGCTGCCTGCAATGTACGCTGCCCTTGTACATCGGGGGCAGCATCAAAATCAATGGGTGTTGCGGTGGAACACCCACTGCAACACCCCCTGCCCACCCCTTTCACGGTAACCATGGCGTGAAAGGGGGCCTTATTTACAAGGCAGCGTTAAGCCACCACAATATCAGAAAATGTGATGCTGTGGTGGTGATAGGGGCTTGTACATATGTCCCTGTCTCTTCGAAACCAATATTAATTTGTCCCTTTTTGTCATGCCATAACATGGATCAAGTTATATTCTAGATCTTCCTCTTTTTTATGCACTTAGAGGCCACGTCTGTACAAATGTTGTTCTGAAACACTGCATCACAGTATTTAGATTGGGTATAGCCCATAATATTGTTGACTTGCGCTGGATTACAGTGAATTAGAGCATAATTTAGTTGTTCTAATTGTAATGATGGTGTTTTGACAAAATAGTAGGTACTCACAGGTTTTCTTACAGTTGAATGGTGTGTGGAGAGCATTTTGAAATGACGGAATGTGGTGTCACACATATGATTTCTCAAACAAACTAAATATTGTCTTTGGAGGCCTGTAATGTGTTGAAACGGGCAGACATCTACATTTTGTAGAAGTTAGATTTTTCTAAGTAGTAATGACATTTTATATGTCATTATAAATGTCCTCAGTTTCAGAATTGATGTGTCTCTGATATTACAAATAGAAGTGCAATTCTATTTATAAATAGAGACTTGTTTTTTCCTGGAAATCTTCACATGATATTGTTTGCTCTTTGATTTATTTTTCTTTCCCTATTACATTTCCATGTAAGACTTCATAACACCGGCCTTCATGTGTGACTGAAAGCAAACAATTATTATATTTGTGGTAACTCTCTTCATGAAAGTATGGTAAAGTGTTTGACGTATGTCCCGAAATCCCCTAAAAAATGTTGCTGATGTTTAGTCTTGTTAGTTGTTTCTTGAGTAGTTTATGTATTTTATAGGTCATAATTAAACGGTCAAGTGATTTAAACTCAATTCATTATGAAAATGAAGAGTTTTCTTTTGATATGAAATGCTTTTTCAACAATGTGGTGAACATTTATATTCAGTATGAGTTTCAAAATTTTTGCCCTTATAAAAGGTAGTGTTTGAAGCCAATTTTTCAGGACATGTATGAGAAAGCTTTGCAGTGATACTCTTAATCTTGTCTCTTTTTGTGAAAGTGCATATTTGTTTTGACAAGGCAGCTTTTTGTTTGGTGAAGTAGCTAACTGCTAATGGTCCTCTTCAGATCAATTTATTCCGAATAACCTTTATACTACTAAGGTTGTGAAGTGTAGAAAGAATAGAAAATCTTTTGGTAGTCTTACCAGTACTATTGCTTTTCTACAGACGTCCTCCTTCTCTCTCTTCCTTTTTTTCTCCTGTCTCTGCTGTACAATTTTATTTTTTGCTTCTCCAGGTAATATTTTGTGGGTATTGTATTAATTGTGGGCAAATCTGTGGAAGACAAGACATAAAAAAGTAATAGTTACAGCAGTAATCGTGCTAATACAAGCTTAAATTGTTTTAATGTATTTACCTGTATTTTCTAGTAGTATTCCATGAAGATATATGCCTGTATTATGTTAAAATAAGTAAATGAGGAGGTATCATTTTAAACTTTTCTGTAGTTGCTTTCAAGAAAAAATTGAACTGTATAGCTTTCCAACAGTCAGCAGAGTGTCTATGGTTGTTGGTGTTATTTAGTCGTATAGGGTTGTGTTTATAGCCCAGCTTGTGTTATGAACCAATCACATAATAATTTACTTCTTACATTTATTCCTTTTCTATTTTTCTATTAGTTTTCATTGTGGCCATAAATTTGTGTTTTACATGCCTAGTAATATTGGGCTGTGCTTATAGCCCAGCTTGTGTTTTTAGCCAATCACATAATACTTTATTTCTTAATTTGTCTACTTTTCTATTAATTTTCATTGTCATGTGAATGCAAATGCGTGTTTGACATGCCTTTGTAATACTTTCTAAAAGCAATTGTTGCAGACTAGCTTTTTTTTACATCATTGTTTTTTGGTCTTACTGTGCTACATAAGTAACCCAAATGTTATTGCATCCATTAATTGTTCTCCTTTCAAAATTAACTGTTTAATATGAAGTGCTTCCCTAATAGCCAATCATATAAATCTTTATACACTTGTTTCTTTGCCTCTGTATTCCTTATGCTTATATATCACTGTATGTGCAAGATGGTTAGGGTTTGCTTGGTTGGGCAGCTTGTTGGTTGCGGTACACCCGACATCTAGTGCTGTAGTCTGACCGCCGCATTAAGATGTGCGGCGGTCGGTGGCAGCATGCAGAGGGACCGACCGATGATTTCGACGAAGCCCTCCCAATCATTGGTCGGAAAGTAATCTCCTACAATGGGGAAGTACCTGCTCAGGTACAGTCACAAGGATTACGATTTCCCTCCGAGGCAGCCTTTCAATGGCAGTCTGACCGCCGATGAAAGGCTGTTAGAAATGGACTTTGGAGTCCCCTAGCAGGGACCCAGTCCCTCCGCAGCCTGCACTATGAGGTCTAGGGGGCACCTGTAATGCCCCCCAAACATCCATGCACCGTGTGGCAGGCATCGCATGGTGCCTGCCACACGGTGCATGGATGTTTGTAAACATACCCTTTACCATTGCGGGTTGTGATGCAGCCCTTTTCCGACCGCCAGCATGTGCTACAATAGTAATGGGTATGTTTCTGACCACTGTGCTGGCGGTCACATCTTAATTAGGCGTGTGGGACCTCTGACTCCTGGTCGGTCTGCCCCATTCCCGCAACAATGTCGGTCGGACGCTCGTCCAACCGGCATCGTAATTAGGGCCTTTGTTATACAAACATATGTAAACATGTTTACTTAAAAATAAAATAAAGGCTCTTTTAAGCGCTCCCCTAATATATGTGTAAATATATTTTGTCAAATATAATTTTCTTTTCCATTTCCATAGTTATTGTCGTACTTTCTAAGAATGCTCAGGAAAGTACCACAGGGCTCCATAATTTTTTTAAAATATATAAATCAATAAAAATAATTTTCCCTACCTCTAGAAAGTTTGCTAAACTTCCTCATGTCTTCATATGCATTTAAAAAAACTAATAACCTACACTTCACATCTAAACTCAGAACAAAGACAAAATCTTTGTCTAAATAGTACGGTTGCCTTTTTAATTTTTTTAGGGCTTTTCATTAACAAATAATATTGTGTTTTTTCATCGCAATGTACCTCTGAATACCTCAAAAGTACCACAGTACATCGCAAAAGTAATATTTGATTAAGTTTTTGTCCTTTATAACTTAAAAACTACTGAACCAGTCAAATACCAAAACAGACCCCTTCCACGCCATAATCTACATACCATCTAAATTTCATATAAATACGTTCAGCCATTTTGCCACTACGTCTGATACAAACTTCTATTGAAAATGCATTGGGAGAAAAACATGTTTTGAGAACCCCCTTTTTTGTTTCCAACCCATTAACTAATCACCATGAGACTATGCATCCTCAGCCAATGTAGGAAAAAGAATAGGTCTGAAAAGCTTGGTAGAGATTCACCTAAAGGTGACAAAGTTATTAGCAAGCTACTGACACTCTGTTCTATATCCTAGCTAAAGTTAGGATTCCCAGGTATAGGAATTCCTTGGAATTTTGTTCACTAATAACTTTGCCCCAGTTTGAGGAATTCCCACAAAACTTTCCAGACATATATCTTTTTCTACCTTGACAGAGGATGGAAATTTTTGCGGTGATTGGTCAAGGGGGTGCAAAGATAAGAAGGGGGCATCAAAACACCTTTTTTTTCACCAATGCATTTTCCCTAGACTTTTGAATCTCATGTAGCGCAAAAACGACTGAACGGATTTACATGAAATTTGGCAGAATTACAAATTATGGGGCGCAAATGATCCTTCTGAGAACTGTAGGCAAGTAGAGTAGGTATTTTTAAAGTTATAAAGCATTTTTGCAAAATCTTGTAGTATTTTGCAGCATTTCGCTGAAGTATCGCGATACATAGCTATGACAAGGCATTATGTCATTAGTTAATGACTGTCTTTACAAAAAAAAGGCAGCCATGATCTTTTAGGTACACCTTGGCCGTGTTCTGTGTTTCTCTGTTTGATATATGTATTAGGTTTGATATTTTCCCCTACATATTACCACTTTATTAAATTGGTAATAGGTAGGGAAAACTATTATCTCAGGAGTACCGCAGTATCTAAAATAAAAAAATTTACATTTAAAAATATAATATACTGCCCTATATTTTACAAACATAGTGTACTACAGTGTATTTTCTATTTTTAACATATTTAAATCTTCACAAAAAGTCTACAGAGTACCACAGTAATACCTTCAAATAACCGCCCTATTTAAAAAAATGTTTTAAATATCTGCTGTTCTCCCTAAACTGCTGTAAAAATATAAAGAAACTTATAAATAGCTTAGTCTACCTGTTTACACTTAAATAAAGTGGAAATAGGTAAGGAAAAACAATAAAAACTACTACCTACCTATATCTAAGAACCTAACCTAGAACTCAGTGAAATGCAGAACACAGCCAAACTGTGCTGAAAATGACATGGCTATGTTTTACAATTCGTAAACACAGTCATTAGCAAATCACACACTGCTGTATCATGTACATGTAACGTGGTATACCATGAACTTCTTCTGCACCACAATATAGTAATTGCTGCAGACTAGCTTTTTGAAATAACTATATTTTCAATATAGCAATTCCTCTTCATCCTTTGCTGCTCACTATATTTTTAGTTAATGTTCTAATCTAATCTGCCTTTTACTGTAATGTCTAGAAGCTACACATGTTCTTTCAGCTCATATATACTCACACTTTTTATCAATATACTTCTTTATAGTACAACCTAACTAACATACCTGTCAAATCTGTTTGCTGCTGTCTAACTTTTAGTGTAATATCTCTTAACATCTGTTTTCAACTGCAAATCTCAAGGGAGAACTATAGCAATCTTCCTCCACTATCAGTAGAAAAGTACCTAAAATGGCTACCCTTCCCCATGTGCTCCTACTCATGCTCCTATACTTAGCAAATCACAGAGTTCTTTCATCTTTCATTTTTGATATACCACTCCTAAATGGTCACTATATTTAACCATGTCCATGTTTCTGTAAAGAAGCCCAATTTGGTAGATTTTTCGCTGATCCATCACGGCGCGGCACCCGCGTATATACGCAGTGGATCCGGGGATCCACATGGAAGGCCTGAAAAGCATTCAACAATCTACTGTTAATGCTTTCAATTATGTTTCATTCTGTAAAATATTGTCCATTACAAGACATGCACACCCTGCTGAGCAATTGATGTACACATTCTGCTTTTAAGTTTCACACTGAAGTCTCTTTTGTTCCCTTCCACCACACTCTTTTACCTCTATTTCCATAGTTACCATGTTTCCAGTAGTCTCTGCCTACCAGTAGGTGAACAAAGACTTTCTCTAAACAGTATACTAGCTTCACATTAACTGTAGCAGGTGTGGTTGACTGTTAGCAACTGAAAGCATATCCTAAAGAAGAAAACTTTTCTTTAATTTTCCAAAGTCAATCACAGAGGTAGTTACTTGTTTTGTTAAAGTCACTACCTAATTTTGGTTCCATGCACATCTCCACCATCCAATCAAATATGGTCTTTCATATTTTATTTGCTGTCCCCAATTTTAGCTCCCTTTCATCTTCCAAACTGCGTCATTCTGCTGCAGCCTTTTCCTGTGTGCTACTCCTGCTTGTCTCAAAAATGGTCAAAGTCTGGATTGTGGGCCATCATTTTGTGTTTTGGGCTACAGAGAGTGCTAGAAAGGGTGGCATTGACAGGGACATAAGTTTACCTAATGTAGACATTAATTGGGTTGACCACAGAAGGTTAAAGTGACATCAATTACTGCCTTTGGTTGAAAGCATTGTGGATTTCCAACCTCCAGACCTCATGATTGTGCTTTGTGGTGGTAATGACCTAAGCACAATTACTGGATAGGACTGGAAATCCTAATGAAGAATACCTTTGGTAAATTAATGTCACTTTTCACACATACTGCCAAAACAAAAGTGGCAGTGGTCAACCCAATTTTGTCCGCAGTTAAAATAATTCAGGAAACATGTCAATGAAACAGTTTCTGCATTTCTCCAAGGCCACTACATGGGCTCTATATAGAAACGTACGCTTTGACATTGACAAAATATATCAAAAAGATGGAGTCCATTTTAAAGACACAGGCAACAGGGTGTTCCTCAACAACTTAGTAGACTGCCTCCTGTTCTATGTGTAGGTATCATCTACATACCATAAACATAAAGGCTCTTTTCAGAGCGAACCCTTTTCCAAACCCAGGGGCATATTATCAAGGGCAGTATCGCCACTTTAGTGGCACTTTTTGCCGATAAAGCGGCGATAGTTTTATCGCCCTATTAGCAAGCTGTCACTAACAGCTGTTAGCGACAGCTTAATGGCAATAGCGGCCGTTTTGTTGCCGCTTTGCATATCAGCGATAATTATCGCTAATGACATGCAAAGTAGGCGTTCCCAACTAAAAGCAACTGCAAACAGTCGCAAACACAAATTCCCCCATCTATCAATGCCCGCGAAGCGATAAAAAAAGTCGCGCTAACCGCGATTATCGCTGGAATTTAACACCTGCTAAAAACTTGACTTACCTATTTTCTCAATGGGAGGTGGATTGTGAGGCTAAGTCCACCATGGCCTATCATCAAGGATTCCCCTATCGCTGGTGTTTTATCGCAGGATTTCCTGCGATATTCTCGCATTTCGCCGCTATCGCTGGATTTTTTATCGCCTTGGAGATAAGCGTTGCTAATAACGCGCTATCTCGGCAATGAAATCCAGCGATAGCCGGCGATAAAAAAAACAGCGCTAAGCGTGCTTTGCGATAATTATTGCAAATCGTTGCTAATATGCCCCAATGTTTCTTTTTGTTTTGAAATCCTTTTTTTCTAATTTCTCACTTGGATCCGCTTCAGATTCTCAGCCAAATAAGAGGTCTGTCAGCTATGTTCACAACCAAAAGCACCTATTTAATATAAGACAACAACACATTTAATACAGTGCATGTGTGAGTGGGTGTGAGAGTAGCTGTATGCGTGTGTGAGTGGCTGTGTGGGTCTGTGAGAGGGTGTGTGAGTGCTTAAGTAGGTATGAAAGTGGGTGCATGAGTGTGTGAATGGGTGTGATGAGTGGTTGTGTGGGTGTGTGAGAGAGTATGTGAGTGACTGTGTGGGTCCGTGAGGGAATGTGTGAGTGGTTCTGTAGGTGTGTGAGTGGGTGTGTGAATAGTTGTGAATAGTTGTGTGAGTCTGTGAGTGGGTGTGTGAGTGGTTGTATCAGAGAGTGTGTTGGTGTCTGTGTGGGTGTGTGAGTGAGTGACTGTGTGGGTCTGTGAGTGGGTGTGTGAGTGATTTTGTGGATCTGTAAGTGGGTTTGTGAGTGTGTGAGTGGGTGTGTGATTGGCTGTGTGGATCTGTGTGTGGGTGTGTGAGGGTTTTGTAGGTATGTGAGTGGGTGTGTCAGTGGCTGGATGGGTGTGTGAGTAGGTGTGTCAGTGGCTGTGTGGGTCTGGGAGTGTGATTGTGTGTGTGAGTGGATGTATAGATGTGTGAGTAGGTGTGTGAATGGCTATGTGGGGGTGTGTGAGAGTGTGTGTGAGTGGGTCTGTGAGTGGGTGTATTTTTTTTAATTCAGCGCCGGATCCATGGATCTGTCACAGATTCACACTGGGGCCGCGCTGAGCATCGCATACGATCTTCACGTGTGCAAGAAAAAAATTCCATTATTTATTCCCCACAAAGGGTACCTTTAGGCTGACTCCTTTATTCAATTTCATCTGTAATTTTTGGCCCCCAGGACCGAGTCATGATGTAGAAAATGGCAGCCGCAACTGTCCTTTCAAGTTGAAGCCAGCCAATCACATCATTGCTGTTGAAGTGCGGATTTGCAGATCCACCTCAGTGGATCTGCGTCTCTATATATACATAAATAATTTTCCTTTAATAACTCTAAAACTACTTAAGAGATTTACACCAAATTACAAAAAAAGGACTCTTCTGAGCCTACGTCTAGCTTTCTGCCAAATTTGATGTAATTCTGTTACAGCGGTTTGGGCTGTAGTCATGTTTAAAAATCCCTAAAGGAAATTGCATGGAAAAACATGATTTCACCCCCCCCCCCCCCCCTTTTTCTCGTTCCCCCACTTGATGAATCTCCCCAACACTTACCAGATAGAGGCTGAAGTGAATGGCAAACAGATTTTGGAAATTTCGTGAAGATTCGTCAAACAGCACTACAGTTATTAGCAAAACAAACAATTTTCTGTCTCTGGAAAGTAGGTCCTAACTATAACTACCTACTGATGCCCTTCTACTATATATGTAACCTAAAGGTGGTCATCTGTCATAGATATATATTTCACCACCAACTCATTCCAGTTGTAGTGCACACTATCTCACAGCTGGTGTGTCAGGGATGGACCAACCCCACACATAACTCGACCATCAAACTTTTTCAAAAAGCCACACTCCAGGAAAGTTATTTTCAGTCTATTTATTATCAAGTATAAATGCTGCCACATACACTACCACTGATACGTTTCAACCAACAGGTCTTGCTCACGGTTTTGTGAGTCCATAGTCACTTTCGACTTTATATACAGGCTGAAAAAACACTGGAAAAACCACTGCTTTGTTGGAAAATTTTGTGACGATTTGTCTAATGGCTGCAAAGTTACTAGCACACCCAAAAAACACCTTGTTTATGGAAAAGCAATCCTAATGGTAATATATATATATATATATATATATCTTACGATTAGGATTGCTGGTGATCCGTCAAGCGGGGGCCGAGAAAAAAGGGGGTCAAAAAGCAAATGTCCCCATGCATTTTCCATTGACTTTTTTAGGCGGGGCTACAGCAAACACTGCAGAACGGAATTTCATCAAATGCGGCAGGAAGCTAGATCTTGGTCCACAGATTGTGCTTTTTGTGATTTAATATAAGTCCATTTTCAGTCATTTTTTTAAAATAAAGGTTTAAAAATATATGTATATATGGAACGTTGGGTCCGCGAGAGACTCACTGGAGCCTCAGTTTAAAAACAGAGCGTTTTTACCTTTGGACAATTTGCTCCAGTGGGAGTCAAGACTCCTGCGGGAGCACGAGCTCTGATTGGCTGCCAACAACATGAGAAAAATGTTGCTGGCAGCTATTACAGGACTTGGGGACTTAGTCACCCTTCCTGAAGTGAAGTGAAAAAATAATATAAGGGGCAGGATAGGGATACTTTGCCTCCTTAGTCCCCATGGGGGGACTCAGAGGGAGTCCCTTGGCTTAAAATAAGTATAGAGTATGCTAGGTCTGCCTGCTCATAGGTAGGGAGAATCCTCTTATCATCTGGATGCCCTGGCACAATGTTAAGCTTACCCAAATTAGGATGTGCTTTTTGTGACCCATCAATTTCAAAGTTGAGCAGCTAGACCGGCTCTGTAAAGACCAACCACAATGCAGATTTAGTGCTTCTCAAGGGCACCCTTTGGGGTGCACCGAGATAACAAGACCATTGGTCTGCCCACCCTCTAGTTTCAGACTCCCTCTGCATAAGCCCTGGCTGGTGGTATCATATATTATAGGTGTGTGTGATGTTGTAGCTGCAACCAGAAAATGCTTTCTGGCCTCCACGCCTAAATTCAGTCTAGCGCCTTAATTGTTTCAGTGTTTGAAATAATTTTTTCAATATTGTTCATGAACATCAGAACATACGTGCATATGTTTCATGTTTATTGTTTCCAGCATTTGAAAATATTTGTCCAGTATTGCTCCTTAAAATCAGAATAACAGTGCATCATTAATGCTTTGTGATTACCAGCAGTGAACTTGTCACTGGGGTTTCCGCTACCTGATATTAAACATGTATTTGTGTTTAAGAATGGCAATTACTAGATGGAGAATGGATGTTGTTCCAAGAAAATAACAAGGATAGCCCCATTCCTCGCCTTCTTTTGTCTCTGGTTTCGGGGCAAAAGCCCTTGAATGTTGTCCTTGACTATCTGCAAATAGCGAGTGGCCCCCACAATACATTCTGGTAAAAGAATACAATATACCCTTCTACAGAGGGAAACATTGCTCTAACCTGGTTGGTTGGGTTTTCAAACATTGAAGGATGCACAGACTGTGACTGGACTTCTACTAGGTTACTGAATATGATCTTAATGCCAGACCTGCCTGGACCTGTTTGCAGTTGATGTGCTTGAAAGTGGAACTGAGTGTCGGCCATTACCTTCTGGCTATCCACAAGTTTGAAAGACCGGCAGAAGCCCTGCTTGCATGCCCTGCTGATGCTGCTGACCTTGCATTTGTGAAAGCATTCAGCTAGCTCAGATTCAAGAAATGGCACAGTGCCTTGAAATGCTCTCTACCTTTCACCAGAGACTAGAGGAGAGCTTCTCCAAGACAAAAACTAGCTAGAAGTGCCTGTGTGATTCATGCTGACTCTGTATGGTGACCTCTCTTTCCTGTACCAACTGTTTATTATGTTTCTTTGAAGAACTTATGTATTTGGTGGTGGTCCAGCACCTGGTATGATTACGTATGCGATAGAGATCTGATGGTTTGGAATAAGCCTGTTGCAGCATCAAGCGTGCATATCATTTCTTTATTTTGTACACTGACTCTCCTGACTACTCAAACTATACTGGGCCCTTAATGATTTGACAGTCTGAAGCATTTCCATTGCGACAGAGGCAACGATCCTATCTGGTGATAGGAGGGTGGAAATTAGAGTGACCACCTCTACATTAGCCATGCTATAAGGACCAGTAATTGACAGTCAACTCTCAGATTTGAAATTAGATTAAGATACACTACTCTCAAAACCATGCTATAGAAATAAAGAATAGTTAGTGGGAGACCCAACCTCCTGAAGAAGTTAAGTCGAGTGAGGATTATGCATCAACAACTCCACAATAGCTACACAGAACAAAAGAAGTAAAACCTGCTGTTCTGATAGAGCTTGTTGATTCTCTCTACAACTCATTAAAACAGAAGCACAGTTTGAATGGAAAAATCGACAGGACTCAATAGGAGACTCAGGCAAGATTTAGATTAATTTGGTTATTGTATTAAAGAAGCAAAATTCATTAAAATGAACAATTTCTTAAGGACTTCAGTCAGGAATATCACAACTTGCAATAAAGCACCAGACATTTAGGCAAATCGTTTATTGAGTGGTTATAAAGTTCCGTTTGCAGAATTATAGAGTCCTACCACCACTTAGGCAGAAGGAGCTAAAGATATAATGAAAATTTGAAAAATAGAAATGGCTCGGCAAAGAAGGTCTCAGTTCATCAGCTACCGATTGTAGCATCTACAAACAGTACAAAGTAAAAGATTGATCCGGATAGCATCCAGGACTTAAAAAGCAGACATCAATGGGGTTCGGTGCCCCTCCTTTGGGGTTTCTTCTTTTATAGAGTTTTTAGCTAAGTCCAGTGGCATGGCATCACACCGCCATTGAAAGACTACCACACGTCCATGTTCACATCATGTCACTTGAGATGATTGAAACATCAAGGTGGTTTCCCACGCTAGTCTTGAGAAATGAGAAATTGTGAGTCCACACTGGCCTAACTTTGGTAGAAAAGAAATGCAAAGTTGAGACTTATAGCTATAGCTGAAATCCTATTCCCACAGGAATATTTCACTGTGAATTGTTAAAGAAACATTCAGGAATGTCAGGGGGAACATTTATGGGACAAATAAGCAACATTTTACTTGCAAAGAATGATCCATTGAATTTAATCATGGGAAAGGTCAGCATTAGAAAAAAGCATTTCATGAAGGCCTTTAAGTTAGCATTGCATGTTTAAATACAAAGAGCTTTCACTTTACTTCAAATATAATTAAAATAAATCACTTCAAATGAAGAATGTATATAGATATAACAAACTTTCACAAAATGTTAATACATTGAAATGGCTAACGTTAGAAATACCCTACTATCATAAAAATGTATGATATTCATATAAATGCACGATTTTCAAATTTCATTCTACTAAAATGTTTTCAATATTTCATAAACTATAGTGTCTCTAATATAATTTTGCAAAATATCAAGCTTATACTTCATTGCTACACAATTTTGCATCAACTTTTAAAACTGGTGCTTTCTCAGCAAAAAGCATGAAAAACACTAGGCCACTTCACATAGCATCACATTCTCATTAATATAAGTATATAAGCAACATGTGCATTAAAAATGTATTAGCCCACCTCGTTTATATGTATTAGTGTTGTCTGATAAATGTGTTTTCTTCATCTCAGGTTTTAAAGCATGATTTTACAATGCTTCTACTACACTTGTCTCTATTTCATGTGTCACTCTGTCTAAGGTGTGCAATATGTACTTTTGTGTCTTCTGTGTCTGAACATGTCATGTATTATGATTCTTAAAATCATGCTGCATCAGGCCCTTTTTGCAAGTGTTTTGCAACTATTGCTCTGAGTGTAACTAAGGTCTTGTCTCCCCTGAGTGAGGTAACACGAGCCAGAGGCTCCAGGGCCTGAGGTCATGAAATATCCCCATTTCGAGGGGCTGCCACCACCTAAGCCTGTCACTGTCTTTCCAGCTACATTACTGATTTTGCTGATCTATGTTAATGTTGATTATCAATGTCCTTACAATTTTACAGCTTGTTTTTTATGTTTATGATTATAAGCATCACTATTGGCTAATGTTTGTGAAAAGTATCTCATCATTACAGGGAAATTGTGGCCCTTGATTTTGCAGTGTTGTGCTTGTGATGGGTTACCAAATACCCACAGTACATATCTGGGTTCACCCATTCCAACCTACTAGTATATGCATTGTTATTGTGGTGGGATTTTGGTTTGTCTGGGGTTTTCCGGTGTATTTGTTTATTTAGTGATCAGAAACAATGTATAAAGCCAGGGTCCTGCATATTGTCAAAATGTAGAAATGAAGTAAGATTTTATTGTGCAGTGTGTTTTGTTTGTCTTCTTCTCCTAGATTTCCATTCAGACTCTAAATCTATTTACATATGTTGAGATATTGATATAATGTGTTTACCCACAACTCTAGCTGGAAATTCACATCTTTATTGCAACTGTGGTAATTATGTGGTATAGCACCTTCACTCAGTCTTCACTGCCTCCCTTCAGCTAAGCGTTGAGTTCATTTGAGTCAAACTAGAGAGTAGATGAGGCCTACAAAGCCAATTTTCTATCAAAGGTCGAGTACCTAGAGCAGGTAACATCAGCTTTTATTGTGCTTTGTTTTCGTTGAGACTCCAGGGGTCAGGTAAGAAGCCTCACACAAACAAACACAAAACCCACCCACCCACAAAGACACATTCTGCAAGTGAGGACCAGTACAATTTGTTCAACCCTGAACCACCTGTTTGGACAGTCATGAGTGTTCTCCTCTGCCCACTTCTTTTAACACTGACATAAGTAAGCCTCGTTCTAAATAGAGTAGAAGCATAAGGTCTGGAGTCACCTTTTGGGAGAGTAGGAAGAAATCTGCCTGTGGTTGGTGCCCTGGAAGGGCATCACTACAGACACATTTTAGGGTCCTGCCAGAACCCAGCCGAAGGGGTCTGCTGCCCACTTTGAACAGAGATTAGCATGGACTGTAGAGATTCAAGATGTTAATCATCCCTTATTCCCCAGTCTATTCCATTCCAAGAAGGAAACCTGGCATCCAATGAGAGTGACCAACTGTCGAAAGAAGCCCACCTCAAAATGACTCAAAGATTTCCTAAAGTCTTACAATGACTCCATTTATTCTCAGACAACATATTTTTGACAAAGCATAACCAGTGGTGAATGGTATAATAGAAGATGACAAGTATGAATATGTTAACATAAACCAAATATTTAAAACTTGAAGCCCACCTTTTTCTTTCTCACCATGACTCTTTCGGAATTAGTATTGACGATTTATTTCATGCCAATGTCTAATCCCTGCACTGCTAACTTTTCCAACAAAGTCATTTTGTTTCCTTCCGGTGAAATAGAGCCACAAAGAAAGGTTTTTGTCTCTTTCTCCTTCCTTAGAAATTGTTGTTACTTTTCTAAAGAGGAACGTTTAAAGTATGGTGGACTGCCACTCGTCCCCTTAGTCATGGAGGCCCAGAATTCTGCTTTCCTAGTGGAAGACCAAGCACCATACTTGGAGATCCATGCCATGTCGGTGGTGATCGTTTTGCAATAAACCTTCGGCTAGTGCTGTGGGCACATCTTTAGCTAAACTGAAATCCTGGCTCGCTGCCACATCATCGGGGTCGGTCGACATTACTTTTTTTCTGCTGAAACAAACTCTCAAAGTGGGGATTTGTTCTAGGGGTGTGTGAAATTTGTGGAATTTGCACTTGCATTATGCGAAATTACACAAACTACAAACACCATATTTAGTGCCATTTTCTAGTGTAACATTTTGATTGAAAAAGTAGCGCTAAATGACATATGATGCAAACAGCAGCCAACCATGTTCTGTATGTTCACATTGGTCCCAAGCTCTCACAATAGGGTTATTCCATGAACGGATTGATAAATACGTGATGTGGCGTAATGACATAAGGCCTAATTACGATTTCGGTCAGAGTTACCTCAGACCGACACCGTTTCCCCAAGGTCCAAACTTCCATTTTTCAATGGGAGTTTGTGAGGTGGGCTGAAAACTCCCGCAACCCAAGCTCCCATTGAAAAATGGGAGTTTGTAAACATCCCTGCATCTTATGGCAGGCACCATGAGGTACCTGCCACATGGTGCAGGGATGTTCAGGGGGGCACCATCGGTGCCCCCTGTCGTGTAGCTCCTACTAATCCATAGGATCTTCACATTTGTTGGACATCATAAACTAGGGGCTTGTGCCTAGACTGATTCCGGTCACCCCCGCAGGATATGATTGCCTATAAACCAGCTAGCTCACAGTGCCATTGTATGCCCCCTAACCTTCTCAGGGAGCGAATGGTTTCTGGCAACCACTGAACATGTCAACCCTGACCCCTCAGGGATCGTGGAAACAGAAAAACCTTTCTCTGAGTCACTCGTGCTTACTTGTGCTCAGAGAAATATACAGAATACACAGCCGGACGTTTTATATATATTTATTGAACCAGCATTATTCCCGTATAGAAGACATGTGCTGTGATAATCAGTAGAAAGAAGGAGATGAATGTGATTACAAGCAGCAAAAGCATAAATAGTAGATACAGTTCTACCATGGTGCCAAAACAGTGTATATATGTAGGCATATAAACAAGGCAGTAATCTGGCGTACTCCTACCATACAAAACCCTACTCTAAGTGTACCTAGAGGATGTGTGGGTGTAAAGCCAAGAACCTGTCTTGGTCATGAACTGGACACCCCCTCCGGGAGATGTCAGACCACTGCGTGATGAAGTCTCAGCATGCAGGGATCCTCGGTGTCAGCTGAAGTGCCTTCTCTATGAATCTATCAGGATGCTCATTATTTATAGTAGAAAGCTGCCTTGCGATGTACGTTGTAGATTAGCGATGTTATGGATATGTAGATAGCTCTGTCACGCTGTGGATGAAGATAGAACGACATTTGGACATAGTGCATAAAAAGGGCTCGTACATGATGTTAGAGGCATCGTGATAATGTTGTGCGAAGCTAGATGTGTAAACAAAGTAGTTCCAGCGAAACTATCCAACATTGTCGTACATGCAAATATGTACAAAAGTTCACTGCAGAAATGTTAGTGTGAAAAGACAGGACAATGTAGGAAATAAGCAGCTTCGCTACATGGGCCTAACCCGGGAACATAACACCCCAGGCCCAAATGCGGAGGGCCAGGGGGGAAGGGGGCTCTGCTAGGGGCCCCCAAAGTCAGTCTCCGACAGCCAATCCATGTCGAAAAGGCTGACATGAATTGGCTGTCGGAAACCGACATCAACACCGTCCTTAAGGGATTATGGCGCAGTTCAGACTGACCGACGGGCTCAAGGAGTCTGAGTCCCCCAGCAGTTTAAACTCCGACCGCTGTCATCCAAATGCGCCGGTCGGAGTTTCAACCTACCATGTCGGTCGGAAAGCCTCTGACCAACAGTCGGAGGCTTTCCGACCAACTTCGTAGTTAGGCCCATAATGTCTTAGATTTCACATAAAAAGCATAATACAAAATGAGAAAAATTATGCAAGATTATGTCTGCGTAATGAAAATTTCCCCCCAACCTAATTTATTTCTACAAAAAAATAAGTCAATGGCCCCTTTTCTTTGAACCAGCTTTCTTAAAATTCACCCAACCTGGAGCGTGTCTTTCCTGGTAAAAATTCACTTTGCATCAGGTCTGTTATTCTTTCCTTCTCTTTTCATTTTTACCTTCTTTTTTTCGAAGGAGTTACCACCTTGTCCTATCATCTGTTTTTGTATTTGTATTGGCTGTGTATCAATGCTGCTCTGCCTTTCTGTCTTCTGCTATCCTTTTTGAAGAGCTTTCCTCAAGCGCCTGTTGTCCTTTTATCTTTGCCTCTCTTTATGTTTTTAGTGGCCCTGGCGCCGTTCCCCTCTGTTTATCTCATCTAACTCTGCCTCCTCTTCCACTGACTCTTCCCACTCCTTGTATTTTTGTAAAGGTGCCCCTTTTCCTTTGTTTGTTTTTTTATACTCGTTTGCGCCTGTGTCTCTGTAACACCTGCCCCCTCCACTCAGATCCCCTCTTCACTCTTAACGTATCCTTGTTCTTTTTTTGTTTGCATTGCATCCCACCTTCCATTGCAGCTTCTAATATGGGTCACTGTAGACAGTGAAAGCAGACTAATTCGACTTATGTTACTGTTTATTTTGTTTACCATCTTTCATTGAATTTTTGATGCAATATATTTGTTCTTGCTATTCCTTAACTTTAAGTAATTTTGAGAGAAGTTTTTTTTAAATTTATACTGGACCTTACATTCTCTCCGTGGTCAGGTATATGTTTTCCATGAAAATATCAGATTATCAGAGAAATGTTCCTCTGCCTGCAAAATTACATTTCAGTAAATAATGGTGTCTCCAAATGGAGAGTCACTAGCCTAGATTTGTCAGGATCGTTCTCTATTTTCCAAAAGTGTTGAAATGATGCAGATCCAGCTTTGCCATCAACTATCTCTTCCTATTTTCAAAATGAGGTCCACTCTAGACACTCTGCGCATCTCCCTCTGGCACATCCAATGAAAGAGTTGGCAGAAAAGGGATGGGCTTCCTTTAACAGAGACTGGACAAACACGTTTTTGATGCAAGGAGTCAGCGGGCATTGGAGAGCTCCAGATCTGAGAGGCAATCTTCCCTCATGTTGACTGTTCTCGTGAAAAAGGGACTCTGAGCCTTTCAGTGCCACAAGAATTTACCCTACACATGGAACAACTTCTCATTGTAAAAAAAAGGTGACATTAGAAAATGTAGGAATTTGTAGGGATTGAAATAAAATCAACAACAAATGGCATGCCAGATTTCATTTCATGTGTTTATGGTTGGTCCTTTGTCACTGTAGTACCAGCAGAGGAAGACTGTCAAGCTTGGGTGCTGGAAGAATATGCCTGAATCTTTTCCATCCAAGGATTTGTTTCCACGAACAAGGAGAGCTAGATTCCTGGCACGGTTTACAAAGGGATTTGAGCCGACCCTACTGGGGAATGCTGCCTGGCTGCTTGGTGGTGTGAGTATATGGAGAGCCTAAACCACAGGAGGATTGAAAGGTCAAGGGCTAAAGAAGGCCTGCTCACCATTTCACAGAAACCTAGTTAACTGCTGTGCCGCTGGAGGACCCTGTGAAATGTCTATCCCCATTGTGTGAAGCCCCTGCTCTTAGATGTATTCAATAATAATTGCAAGTCCAAGGTCATTCCAGAAGCTACCTGCGTCAAAAACTCTTTAGAGACCATTCTTGTCAAAAACAAGTTTCGGTGCAATGTTTTCTTCAATTGTGGGGCAGGATATTCCATATTTGCAAGCTTTAGAAGACAGGTTGAAGGAAGAGTATGTATCTGGCCAAGCATATCCAGGTTTATTTTCCAGCAAATGTGCAAGGGTAACTACCACTCAGGAAGGTGAACCTGTGGACCCCTTCTAGGATGCAGCCTGAGCCTTCATCCCACTGGAGTTCTCGCTTGGGTCATTTTTTCTGCTCAGTCTAACTTGCTGCACCACATGGTCAGAGTTCACTAAGGTCTCACATTTGTGGCACCTCACCTGCTGAGACACAGTCTCAGTGTTGCATCTTTATACAGTAATGTTTTCCTTTTACAGTAATGTTTCTTTTGTATTGTACATTACTTTATCTGTTATGCATTTCCTTACCTGTATAACATGCCATGTAGAACGTTATGTGGGAAGTGTTCTTTCTGTTTACTGCATGCGCTAATTCCAGTTCTGCAACTTAGCCGGAGAGCGAGAAGTTGGCAGTTGAAGCTGAACTGAGCGGATGCCAGTTGTTGGGCTCACCTTGCTTGCTAAATACTACTAAATAAATACAAACCTGTAGTTACATCGGAACACTGAAGTGTCTTTCTTCTGTAGTGGTCCAACACTACAGTCAGGTTGGTCTTGTTTGACCATTTCTTTTTTAACACAATTATATGTGTCATGGGAGAAGTCTTTAACGGGTCCAAATCAAAAAGTCCTTTCTGACCATATTCACTCACTGGATTTCCCTTTGAGGCGCCTAGCTTCCAGGCGACCTTCCAGAGGTCACCTGGACATTTGTTTTCTTATTTCCTATTTTTATTGACTGTCAGTGAAAGTTACGTTCATATGTATTTTGAGATCTCTTCTTTTACTATTTTGAAGCCTTTGTCTGATTGTTTTCAGTTTTATTTTATGCTTCTTAAGAATTTTTCCTTTCTCATTACCTTGTTGTGGATAACCCTTACATTTATTTTTTAACTGTGTTGCATGCTTTTTAACATAGCACCACACATTTTCTTTGAGCATTTGCTTGCTGCTTGGCCAGGGTATACCAGGTGAACCAAGGGAACCCCTATTTCAACGTGTTTGCCCTTGTGGAAACCTATGTCTGGGCAATGTACAAGCTCAGTCCTGGCTCTCATCCAGGCTGTTGCCACTCTTCCCTATAGCTGCCGGTGTATTTTCCTACACTGCCCACTTTAAAGCAGTGGCCTTTAATGTGTCAAAATATATGCACAATGTATGGTTTTTATGTGCGTGATTTAATACATGAAGCTGAAGTGAACTGGTACGGTTTGATTGATGTTCTGTTTTCTCAAACACTTTTACATCTATGTTTTTGGACTGACATTGTTGAGTGCATAAAATATGATAACATGCTATGTAAACATTTAAATAGGTTGTTCAGTTCTTTCAAAATATATGTTTTACAGGTATTTGCCTCAGAAATGAACTTTTAGGACATAGGGAAAAATTTATAAAATATAGCACAGTGGAACAACCAAAGTTGTTGTCTGGTTTGCACAGGGAGACGATAGTAGCGCAGAACTATATTTCTTAAATATGGTCTCTGTTACTCACTTCCCCTTAGCTGGCGCACAAACAGGCTGCCAAATGACACTCATACACTCGTATGTGTGTGCTGTCAAGCATAGATTTTGTATTGGAAATATATCCTTCCAGTAAAAAAACCCTACGCCTAGACAATTTTTAAAACATTTCACACATTGAATGCGTGCTATTTTAAAACATTTCACACATTTGATGTATGCTGAACAGTGCAGTGCACATGCAATGTGTGAACTGTTTGGAAAAATTTATGTATTTAACAAACTTGCTGCCTTTCTCAAGGAAGAGTTATTTTTCATGCAAGGCCAGGTCTGCCAATTTTAGTAGCTAGGGTTTTGTATAAAAAACATGGGTGTTTGTGATGGAATGCCCAAGTACCTCTCATGTAATATCCCGCTTGATGCAATGTGTTGAAAAGTAGCGCTATTTGTGCTCTACACAGTGCTTTTTCTGAACAAAAAAGTTTTCTGCTGGAAATGAATACCCTTTCAAGACTTTGCACAGCATTAGGGGCCTGTCACAGTTCGACCGCCGCAAGCTCGGCAATCCGACCGCCGTATTACAAGACTATTAGATTGCCTTTGCAAAGACCGTGGTCAAACCGCCAAACCACCAGCCATCTGCCAACCTTCACGGCTGCAGTCGGGGAAAAGTAGCTGCCATAGGGCGGTACTGAGGAGTCCCACTGCTGTCTGCATTATGAGTTGGCTTTCCGATGAGCCAAACGCGGTGGTGGGACCACCGTCTAAAGGTTGGCAAAAACAAAGGATTTGGGGGGCATATTCACCCATTACCTGCCCTTCCCATCAGAGTTCGATATGGATCCCTTTCTACAAGTCCCCCCTTCACAGCAACATGAATATGGCCCTGTTTGCGGCGATATACAGGTAAGTCCTTTTTGTACCATATACACATTGCCTGGACTGTCCACATATGGGCCGAACTCCGGCAATAGGTAGGTGGTGTTTTGTCACATGCATCATGCATATGTGTACATTTGACACATATGGAGTCGGAATGCTCACACAGGCATTTATATACATGGAAAACCAATTACCACGGCTGCAAGACCTCCGCAGCCACACTGTGGGCACCGCGGTCAACTCCTAATATGGGGGTCGGAAGGTCGGGCAGTCGGGCGGTGGGACCACCAAACTCGTAATCAGGCCCTATGTTCCTTTGTGTGCTTTTGAAGCAGCGCCAAAATCTAGATAATTCTGTTCCAGAGAATTAGAGCAAGGTAAATTCTGCTCTTTAATTCATTATACAATTACACCTTGTTCTTGGATTGACCGCTTTGCTACATACTGCGCCTGTACACATTCAAAGAAAAAGTATACATTAAAGCAGTAATACTGTAAAGACTTTGTCACGCAACAATCTACATTGTTTGGGTGGGCACAACATCCATTGAACTTCTTGCTCCTCTCCTGTAAGAAATTCATTATTTACTAACTACACTTTCAAATTATAATCCTAACATCTGTTTCTCAATTTGCTCTTGCATCATTCAAGGCCATTCTTCAATGGTTTATGAATGGAAACATAATTTGTGATGTGATCTATGACTAATAGCTCAAATTGCAAATTGTCTATACCTAGGCAAACCTATCTAGCCAATAGTTCTTAAGCAGAATGCAATTTGGGAACCCCCGTGGATGGATGCCAATGCAAGGATGGAGTATTGCAAGGAACAGCAGACCTCCTCCCATAAATTTGCTTTCCAAACTTTAAATCGAAAGAAAATGTGTCCATTACAGGTGCTGCTATAAATATGACTTCTTTTTACAAATCAAGGGGACCGCCATGGGCTGTCCCTTTGCGCCGGAGATGGCGGTACTGTACATGGCCAGATATGAACATCATTTTATCTATTATAACAACCCTTACAAATCAAGAATTGTTAATTGGCATCGGTACATCGATGACGTATGGTGCATCTGGAATGGCGATGAACAGCTGTTGATGGAATTCCATACATGGTTAAACAATCGCAACCCTACATTCAATGCAGCCTCACACACAGCAAAAAAAACTTGGCATTTCTAGACGTTGAAGTAAAGGTTTCACCCTTGGGACTTATAACAACTTTTCATACCAAACCAACAGACAAGAACAATGCCTTACACTACACCAGCCATCATCCACAAAATTTAAAAGACAATTTGCCCTATGGCCAATTTTTGCGCATCAGGCGCAATTGCACAAGAAAGGAGGACTTTGAAATCCATGCCGATGCCTTGACCTCCAAGCTACGAGAGAGAGGATACCCGAAAAAATTGTTAAAGCACTCGATGAAACGAGCTTGGTATACCCCCGGAGAACACCTACTAGTCAAGAAGCAGAAGTCACCACTGGATCGGCTAGTTTGCGTAACCACCTTCGGCCCTTACACTAATCCCTTGAAAAAGATCATCAAAACCAATTGGCATCTGATTGAAGGCTCATAAAGAATATAGGACAACCACTATTTGCACTAAAAAAGAACCGCAGCATAGGTCAACAAATTGTGCGGGCAACAGAGTCTGGAAGCAAGCGTACAGATAATCTTCGCTCTATGCTGAATCTGAATCCCATACAAGGACATCGCAAATGTGGGAATTGTTCTGTTTGCAACATGACTATTGAAGGCAATACCTTCTCAGACGGCCATACGAATTGGCAACACAATGAATTCACTAATTGCAAGACACGGAACGTAGTTTACGCAATACAATGCCCATGTCCTAAACTGTATATAGGAAAAACCACTCAAGAGGCCAAACAAAGAATTGTACAACACCGATCATGTATCAAAAACAAAACATTGACTGCGCCTATGGTGAGCCACTTTGTTGAGAAGGCTCATACTGACAGAGATTTCAAATGGACCATACTCTGTTCGATTTCACCTAACCCCAGAGGAGGAGACACTGAAAGGTTGCTACTACAAAAAGAAGCATACCTAATTTTAAAATTTGACACTGTGTGCACAGGGCTTAACGAGATGTCTGAAATAGCCAGGCTGTAACCAAATCTTCCATGTCCCTTACACACATCCCAATCACCAACCTTTCTTTACTAATGACTACAATTCCCATAATTCACTTCCCCACAAATGTTTTTTAAAATCCATCTTAGGTCTCAAGTTTTGCCCAAACATTAGCAGCACTGCAGCAGCGGCAGAGACAAGCTCGGTTTCTGCCAACACAAACATGCCAAGACGCCCGTGAAAATAGTGAGTGCATAATCCAACTTTATATTTCTGTAGAACTGCGCGTCAGTATTCCCATTAACTTTGACCTTCGAGGGAATTAGATACAAATGTTTCCGCGCTCGAGCGCCAGTCTTAATCGTTCTTGTGTTACTCTGTTTTCCAGCGTGCTGCCTCGCTAACAATTAGCACAAATGCCCTGGGTTCTAACCACTAGATTTAGACACAGGAATGCCGGTTGCAATTAAACCGTAAATAGCAGCACAGAGGTTTTCCATAATTATTTTTCTAGAGATCACTGAACTTTTCCTAGTTTTCGCCTCATTAATAGCGCACCAGTTCAGGGGTGATTGTCAGGGACTCTAAGCATTTACATTTTCCCCAACAGGAGTTTCAACTGAACTGATGCACCAACCTGCACAACTGAAAATCGCCATTGATGCAGGCAAGTTGCTCCTCACTACTAACTTGACAGGGACATTTCGCCTCCTTATCAAACATAACACTCACTTACAGCATCATTCCCCCACAGGCCCCATCGCCACCGCCAGTGCCAGAAATTTCGGAATTAGTAGGAACATCTCCCTTTCCACAACATAAGGTAATTACGTGCTTGGCTTGACAGTGGAGAAACAATATACATCCATTTAGGTAATAGGTGTTAGTAACACACACCTTGTCTCTCTTTGACTCGTTAATAGACCACACCACGTCCAAGTCCTGACGAAAACCCCTGACTGCTGACGGGGTTGGAAACGCGTTGACACCAGCTTCTGGGAAAAGCAAACCCTATTGGCTTAGGAGAAGGCTTAATTCATTCCCTCCATAAGCCACCCTCAACCAGATTCATGGGATACCCAGAGCTGTGCATATAGGCAGGAGAATGAATAGTGGTAGCAAGCTGTCACTTGCTACTCCGCCTTGATGCTATTTTTGATTTATGGACTGGTGCTTTAGTTACCTTTTTGTGTTCTTGTAATTGTTTTTCTGAATACACACAAATTACCAATGTATTATACACATTTGTAAACACTGTTTATATCTGTTAACTGTTTTTGTATTTTCTATGTTGAAAAACGTCACTAGTTTGTGTTGTCCTTAATGTTTGACATGAATTGAATGTTCTTGCATTTACGGAACAATCCAGAAAATTGTGAAATAAATCACAAGAGCCTATGAATTAATTCCATTGGCTCTGCTTTTGATTAAACTTCAACAGTAGCTACTGGATACTCTTAAGTATATAGCTATAAATATATATACATCTATATATTCATACATATAGATGTATATATATTTATAGCAGCACCTGTAATGGACACATTTTCTTTTTCTATTTAGATCGCCCCTGAAATGAAATGCACTGCTTATGACCGCACTATTATATCACTCATGACATGGGCAGTGACATTACTGATGACATCATCCTTTTTTTTCCAGTGAATTTCTAATTTTTTTTTAATGTTGTTTCCTAACTATAACGTTTCTGTAATCTTTGTTTTTTCAGTGAATTTTCTAAAGGTTTTTAAAATTTTATTTCTTAACTCTAACCTGTAACCTTTGAGAGTGAGTGTGAGTGTCTGAGTGGGTCTCTGAGTGGGTGCGTGAGTGGCTGAGTGGGGGCATGAGTGTCCGAGTGAGTGTCTAAGTAGGTCTGTGAGTGGATGTGAGAGTGTCTGAGTGGGCCTGCGAGTGTCTCCATGTGTGTGTGAGTCAGTCTGTGAGTGAGTGCATGAGGGTCTGAGTGGGTCTGTGAGTGGCTGTGTACATCTCTGAGTGGGTCTATGAGTGCCTGTGTGAATGGCTGTATGGGCCTGTGAGTGGGTGCATGAGTGTCTGGGTGGGTCTGTGAGTGGGTCACCACCGAAGACACCACTTCAACCATGAAAGGCATCCACTCAGGAGCCCCCACGGACCCCTGCCCCCCGCACATTTTCCACAGAGCCTCCACCACCATCGCTCCCGAACTACGACACAACATCAACACAACCTTCAAGACCGGCACCTTTCCTGATGACTGGAAATGCGCAGAAGCCCTCAGCAGACCCCACCGACCTCAAGAACTACCGACCCATCTCCCTCTTCCCCTTCGCGGCCAAAGTCACAGAGAAGACCGTCAATGCACAACTAACCAAATTCATCGAAGAAAACTCCATCCTCGACCCCTCCCAATCTGGATTCCGCAGCAACCACAGCACCGAAACCGCCCTACTCGCCACCACAGACGATATCAGCACCCTCCTCGACCAAGGACACACCGTGGCCCTGATCCTACTTGACCTCTCTGCAGCATTCGACACCGTCTCCCACCGCACACTCACCACCAAACTCCACGACGCCGGCATATAAGGAACCGCCCTTGACTGGATCCACTCATTCCTCACCGGCAGAACCCAAAGAATCAGACTACCACCCTTCCTCTCCGAACCCATGGAAATCAACTGCGGAGTGCCCCAAGGATCATCGCTCAGCCCCACGCTCTTCAACATCTACATGGCCCCCCTCGCCGCCATCGTCAGACAGCACGGACTCAGCATAGTATCCTACACCGACGACACCCAGCTCATCCTCTCCCTCACCAAGGACCCAATCACCACCAGACTCAACTTCCAGGAAGGAATGAAGGACGTCGCATCCTGGATGAGCAGAAACTGCCTGAAGCTCAACTCGGAGAAGACAGAAGTCCTCGTCCTCGGACCCCCCCCCCCGGCATGGGACAACACCTGGTGGCCTACCGCCCTCAGCAGCCCCCCACACCCACGAACCATGCCCGAAACCTCGGCATCGTACTCCACTCCTCCCTCTCCATGACCCGACAGGTCAACGCCGTCGCCTCCAGCTGCTTCCACACCCTCCGAATCCTCCTAAAGACCTTCAAGTGGATCCCCCACGAATCAAGGAAGGCCGTCACCCACGCGCTCATCACCAGCAGACTGGACTACGGAAACGCCCTCTACGCCGGGATCAACAAGTCTCGGATCCGCAAGCTCCAGACCATACAGAACACCGCAGCCAGACTCTTCCTCGACATTCCTCGACATGAGCACACCACCCAACACCTGCGGAACCTCCACTGGCTCCCCGTAGAGAAGAGAGTCACTTTCAAGATACTCACCCACGCCTACAAATGCATCCACAGCACCGGACCCTAATACCTCAACGAGAGACTCTCCCTCCTCGTACCCAAGAGAAACCTCCGATCTGCTGACCTCGCCCTCGCTGAAATCCCGCATATCCGCAGAGCCAGAACAGGTAGAAGACCTTCTCCTACATCGCAGCCAAGACCTGGAACGAGCTCCCGCTCAACATCAGACGCACCCCCTCCCTGAACATCTTCATGAAGACGCTCAAGACCTGGCTCTTCAACTGAACGGAGCTGCTTACCCCCTCCCCCCAGCGCCTTGAGACCCTCACGGGTGAGTAGCGTGCTTACAATTCCCCTGATTGATTGATTGATTGAGTGGGTGTACATGTCCGAGTGGGTCTCTGAGTGGGTGAATGAGTGTCTGAATGGGTCTGTGAGTGATGGTATGAGTGGCTGTATGGGTCTCTGAGTGGGTGCATGAGTAAGTCTGTGAGCAGGTGTATGTGTCTGAGTGGATGCATGCGTGTCTGAATGGGTCTGTGAGTAGCTGTATGGATCTGCTAGTGGGTGCATGAGTGTCTGAGAGAATGTCTGAGTACATCTGTGAGTGGGTGTGTGAGTGTCTGACTGGGTCTGTGAGTGAGTGTATCAGTGTCCAAGTAGGTCTTTCAGTGTATGTGTGAGTATGTGAGTGGGTGTCTAAGTGTCTTTGTGGATGTGTCAGTAGCTGTGTAAGTGACTTGGCCATAAAGGAACTGCACCTGCCCTTTTATCCAACAAGAGCCCACAGTTTTGCACAAAATATCTACCCAAATGGAGTACTTTCTACTGGTTAATTAGTAAGTGCTACCTCCTTGGGTAAATGTTCAGTATGTATTCTACACTAAAGCTGCAAAATGGAGCACAAAGAAATGTCACCAGTGACCTTGTGTGTGCTTTGGCAATGCGATTGTTCATGGTGCGTCTTTACTCAGAAATATGTGATAACATCAATCCTCCTTTAGAGAAGACAACAAGACTACAACAGGTAAATCTCCACCAAACAAGGATCTTTCCTCTTAACTATATGAAGTAAGTGCTTCTTTGTTTGGTGGAAATGACCTCATATACCTCGGCATCAAGTACTTCTCACCAAAATCAGCGGGAAAAACGCTGGATGGCACCATGTTAAGCTGTCCATCATCTTGCCAATAGGCAGGAAGACCTTTGCATACTACTAAGGTGGGTGGGGCCAAATGGGTGAAGCTTCCAAGTGAGTTGCACATTTGTATACTCGTAGTCATTTAAAGGGAGAACCATGGACTCTGCTCTCACCAGGTAAGGATAAGAAAGAACCCACTCATCACAGTCACATACAGATTACTCTCCAATAGATCAATGACGCAGTCACCTCCACGAAGGATTTTAGATCAATTGCAGAGAAAACACGCTTACTTTGCCTATGCCAAGCCCAGGAGTTAGGATCACTTGTCCTTTACAAAAGTAGAGCTTCAAAGGGGGCACCTGCTATGTTTATATTTGTAAATGCCTCATTTTGAGGTTTAATTTCTGTGATTTGAGTATTAAGTCCAAAACGGCCCTGACAAAACTTAATAAGGGAGGGGGCCACGAGGACCCCCCTCCCGTGCCGATTTCAGCCAGGACGCCCAGTGTGCTATGGGACTGCGAGGGGAGCCTCAAGGCCCCATCAGTCCCAGCAAGCTCCCTAGCTCCTGTGGGAGCTGGCATTTCTCTCGCACACATGGAGCTGCTGGAAATGCAGCTCCCTGTGTGTGAGAGCAATATTTTCATCTCTTTCCCTGCCCGCATGTCTGTGGGCAGGGAAAGAGATGAAAACTCTGCTTCCAGCAAGCGGGAGCGGTTTGACAGCTTCCACTTATTGGAAGCGGAGTGCTTGCTTTTGCATGGCAAGTGAAAGCAAACAGCTATGCCCCTGAGGTGGAGCCGGCCCTTGGGTGTGGTGGCTCCGAGGGCCATTAATGGCTCCAGGAAGCTCCAGGAGGGGGCCATGTGGAGATGGTGGTCCCTGGGGCCAACCTCCCAATTGTTAAAGTTATTTGACCCCAGGGAGTTGGTGATCCCCGGGGTCTGGGGTGTTCGTTCGGTCCCCCATTCCTTTTTATTTTCCCCTTGAGAGGTGGTGGTCCCTGGGGCATAGTAAAGCCCCTGGAGGTGGTACTGAACAGCCCCCCTCCTTTTGTTTAATAAGCCCCGGGGAGATAGTGGTCCTGGGGCTCTTGGAGCCCAATAAAGGGGGTCCCTGTGGCCCTCCTCCTCCTTTCTTGAATTTTGAAGGCAAGCTTATCCTATTCTAGCACGATGTTTGCTGAATGATTTACATTCCAAATATGTTCAAAGCTCGTGCACGGGCTATTGGAACCATAGCCAACTTGACTTGGCTCTCTGTTAATATCTTGGCACACCCACTTCTTTTGCCAGGTGCTCCTTTTGCTATGTTGTTTTATTCATATATACATGTATGGAAATTGAAAGCTGGGCAGAAACACAAATACGAGCACAACCCTTTCCAAGTCATACTGGGGCATATTAGCAAGACTGGCGATAAAATTATCGCCGTTTTAGCGGCAGGAAACTGCCGCTAAAACGGCGATAATGGGTTTGCTAATAAGCGTTATAGAATTCCAATAGAAGCCCAGGTTAGATGTGCAGGACATCTAACCTGGGCTTCTATTGGAATTCTATAACGCGTATTAGCAAGCCAATTATCGCCGTTTTAGCGGCAGTTTCCTGCCGCTAAAACGGCGATAATTTTATCGCCAGTCTTGCTAATATGCCCCACTGTTTATATATGGTGCTGTTAGAACTAGGAGAGTTAGGGGAATTAATGGCTCTGTTAGGCTGTTATCCTGTAGGTGCTGATCTTAGAAAATCATGCACTTTTTTGCGATTTCACCATAAAACCACTGCAAAAACCAAACTGATGAGTGGCATTCAGTGCTGGAATTAGAAAAAACTGATGCTGAGAACACATAAATTGGTAGCCAAGACGTGTCAACAGAAAGGGGGTGTAGTCAAAAGGAAAGGAGTCATGAAAACCAGAATCTTGCTGTTAACTTATACATGCACCTTTTTAAAACTCTGCTGCAAACAATTGGCAACAAGAACAAACATGACAGTAAATCTGTAGAGCTTAATTGGTCACAAAGGCTGCATTATAAAATATCTTATGGGGTTCAGGCACCTTCTGGAGAGATATTTACGTGACCAGCAAATCTCAGGCATAATAAAAACAGTAAGATAACTCTGGGGATTTATGCAGTTGCTGGAGAGATCTGAGTTTTTGCTAAGATAACTCTGGGGATTTATGCAGTTGCTGGAGAGATCTGAGTTTTTGCTAATTACAATTTTGACTCATAATGTTGCATAGATTGTTAGTGTCTCCTGCAAAGCACATTGTGTAATATTTAGATCACAGATTTTTATTTTATGTAGATAAGTAAGTTGGTTTTTCCTTTAGAAGAAGATCCTTTTATTATTTGCAGTTCATAATTGCAGTCTCTGTAATATAGCACAGTGAGCTATGAACCAGCATCAACAAGCTGCTTGCAAGTCAAGGGTTTAAAACTGAATTGCTTTCTTTATCAATTTTTCATATAAGGCTGCTAAAAATGGTTCCCTTGCATGGCAATAAAGTCTTCTAACTACAGACAACCCCAAGCACTGTGTTACAATTTAAATCATGATTTTTTGTTTCTCTCAGTTATGCATTCCTAATAGGAGGTGCTCCTGAACTCAATAACAAGTCATCTCCGCAGCAATCTTTTTTTTTAAATGCAGCCCATTTTCCTTAAAGGAAAATGAGCTGCATTTAAAAAGAAAAAATGAAACTTTGAAGTTTCATTTTTTTAAGAGTAGGCAGTGGACTGCGAACCACTGCCTGCTCTTTAAAAATATTTTTCTAACCATTCTTAAAGGGAAATGGGTCCCTTGGGGACCCCTTGCTATTTGCGAATGGGTTACCACCAACTTTAAATTAGCGTACAATTGTGAATATTTTGCGACCGTATTTTAGTCGCAAAACAGTTGTACAAAACACTGTGAATTGGTATTAGAAAGGGACACCGTCAACACGGCCCTTCCAAATACTGAATCGCAAAACCCAAAGTGTAATTCATTATCAAGTTACCAAATCGCAATTTGGGCTTTGTACATCAGATAAAGCATTTTTGCGTTCGCAAATGGCCCTAATCTGTCAATCGGGCCTTTTGTGAACACAAAATTTCTTCGAATATCTAGCCCGATGGGCTAGATGTACAAAGATTGGAAGTAGCGATTTTCTGCAAATCGCAATTTGGAAATCGCTATTCCTAATGTATGAAACTCTTTTAAGTTTCATCAGCGATACCTAGTGTGTTGCAAATAGAACTACCTCATGCATATTAATAAGGTAGGTCGCAATTTGCGGCCCTCTAGGGTTCACTGCCCTCACCCAGATGGTGGCCTGTTAGGGTCAGCAGACCACCATGTCTGTGATTACTTTTAAATAAAGCAATCTTATTTATTGCAGGGCATTTTCCTTAATGGAAAATGGAATGCGTTGGACCACTGGCTGCTCTTACATTTTTTTTTTTTTTGCAAATGTTTTGTGATCGCATTTCGGTTGCAAAACATTCCTATATAAAACTGCAATTCGGTGTTAGGAAGGGACGCCCGCAACACGCCCCTTCCAAATACTCGATTGCAAAACCCAAATTGTGATTTGGTAACAAGTTACCGAATTGCAATTTGGGCTTTGTACATAAGAAAAGCATTTTTGTAGTCACAGCCATAAATTCTTTTTCTCTGTGAGGCTGAATCCTTAAAAACACTCTGCTGCTACACTTTCTATACACTGAAATCGTATCCCTGAACACAGTATATGGAATATCCTACAGCTGAACCCAGTGCTCATTTAATACCTGTGTTTGGGTCCGATACAAAGTTTAATACTGCCCCCAGAAGTCTCTTGTTTTCAAACCCAGTTGTATGCTTGTCTCAGACTCATATGCCATTTATATTTTGCTCTTGCACTCGGTATTCAGTACCCAGTTATTACTTGCTACTAAACTAATACCCAATAGCATCCTGTTCCTGGACTCAACACGCCTCTATGTCAAATACAATGGTGCAGACTTCACTGAAATTCGAAATTTAGTTATGTAGCATTATTTTCCACTGTAGAGTTCATAAAAATAAAATCACGAATACTTCGTTACAATTCTCTGACTCTCAAGTGTTGTTTTTTTTTAATTCTCTGACAACTTAGAATTGACGCTGAAAGACTTTGCACTGTTGCAGTTTAGCAAAGAGTCTGAAATGACATCGACCTATGGGGTTCTTTATGAGTGGGCTGGAAAACAGCTTGATAACTAAAAACTAACCCCTCACTATGCCCTCCCTCAAGCCCCCGAGTCACTAATATTACTATTACCACTGGCATTACTCATCTTTACACGTTTTTAGTGAATACGATGCAAGAATCAGGTTTACACAGCGATTTCCACAAGTTGCCTGTCCACTCTCCCGTTCCTGTAGGGATCTGCAGGCAATACAAAGAGGTCCACTCCTAACAAGGGCTTTTCTCATGTGAAGGAGGTTAGTGACATGTTGCGATTTCACTCTCGAAATTTAAGATGAAATCTAAATAATGAATCTTTCAATGTTTCCAAATTCTGGACTGAGGGGCCTATTATTACTCCTTCATTTCCCCAGAGGGTTTGCTTGCGTCCATTAATATATCAGTCGAATTTAGGGGCATAATAGCAAGAACCTGCGAAAATTATCGCAAAGCTTGCTTAGCGCGCGTTTTTCTATCGCCAGCTATCGCTGGATATTACCGCGGAGATAACATGCTATTAGCAAGGTTTATCTCCAATGCGATAAAATATCCAGCGATAGCGGCGAAACCAGCAATAACGCGAGAAATCCAGCGATAGAATGCCCGCGCTAATGCTGGGGACTTAACCTTACAATCCACCTCCCATTGACTATTATTGTTAAGTCATGTTTTTACCAGTTCTAAAAAACCAGCGCTAATCGCGGTTAGTGCACGTTTTTTTATCGCTTCGCGGTTATTGCTAATAGGCGATAGCGATGTTAGCGACTGTTTTCAGTCGCTTTTAGTTGGGAACGCCTCCTTTGCATGTCATTAGCGATATTTATCGCTGACATGCAAAGCGGCACCCAAACCAGTCGCTATCGCCTAAAAGCTGTCGCTAACACCTGTTAACGACAGCTTGCTAATAGGGCGATAAAAATATCGCCGCTTTAGCGGCAAAAAGTGCAGCTAAAGCGGCGATAAGGCTAATATGCCCCTGAATTTGTCATTTTGGTCAAACAACCTATGATTACATCAGTGTCCAGCCAAAAATGAAGACCTCTGTAATCTGTCAGCAACATCGATAAGAGCCAACAGCTTTTGGTTTAACTTGGAAGAAACAGATTTTTGCAATTATTTCTTCCTGTGTTAAAAACAGCTCTCTCCTGCTGTGAGTCCTTGATCCAAGGCCAAGAGAGAAAAAACGCTGAATAAGGGTTTAACTCTTCAAATTGTCTCTTTCAGAAAACAGAAAGGGCCAAACACACCTTTTACTCTAAAAATCTCGAAGCATAATTTAATTTGTTTTAATATTTTGTCATGATAGTGTTTATATTGATAGCACTGAGACACTGGGTCTGGTGGCTCAATGGACTAATGCATCTTCTACAGGGGCCTGTGTTCAACCTCATGGTCACAGGTTCAAATCCCAGTGGGTCCACTCAGCCTTTCATCCAGCTGAGGTCGATAAAATGAGTACCGTTGGGTAACAATAAACATCTGTTATTCAGCGCCAAGATACCTCCGGGTGAACATGCCCTTTACAAATACACATGTTATGTTACACTGGATGGGTGGAAATTGCTATTTAATAGCAAATATTGGAGTGTCTTCCCCATCCCTGGAGCATGCAGATGATTTGCGCCACACGGGAGCTGCAGTTAAGTATTACTTTATTCTTCAGCATACACTCACACACTGTGTATCATACTTCCCATTAACCACACCCTAACACCTCCCCGCCTATTACGCATTTCTTGTTCAGAGTCCACCCAGAACCACGAGGGTTCTAGTACACATAACATCAATATGCTGCATCTACCCCATTGTTAAATAAAAAGTAGCAGACGTCACAAAAATCACATTTTCTTTAATAGTCGGCGAGGTGCTTGCACTTGTCTGCCAGCTCAGGTGATCGAGGTGATCGAGGTCCACCCCTGATCAGGTTAACATCGACATAAGCTAGGGCGCTTGAGCCGAACCTGCTTGCAGGGTTGCCTCACATGTGAGTTCAGGACTCAACAAGTGTGGCAGTAGGTGTTGAAAATGTGATATGTCCTGAGTGAAGGATTGTCCAGGACGATGTGCTGTCACTTGCACGCTACAACCTGTAAAGGATCAGCAGCAAAAGGAGTGTCCATTTACCTTCTTCATCTCTGTTTAAACAGTGTCTAGTCTCCTTTGTCAAATACTGTCTCCTGGGCATGGTGACGCTGAGCTGCATAGGTTTTCATTTTTCTTTTCTGACTCGCATCAGTGTCTCAAACATTGATCGATCCAGAGTCCATTGAGGTAGTTTTGTTCTGATGGCTCTCCCAAACAGAAAGGTGGCTGGACTCTCTCCAGTTGTGGCGTGAGGAGTTGATCAATAGGCCCGGAGGGCCTGGCATATGGCTTGGTTCAGATCGATTCCCTCCATGGACGCTTGTTGAATGACCTTCTTGAGGGTGCCCATAAAATCATTCAACTACACCACTGGCTTGGGGCCTGAGGGGTGTACTCTTTTGGTGTTTGATGTTTAGTCGGACAAGAAATTCTATGAACTCTTTGCTATTAATGGGCTGGCCATTATAAGATGTGAGGACTTTGGGGATGCCCCACGTTACAAAGATGTCATCAAGTCATTCTATGACTTTATCATGGGTTGTCGAATATAGGTCTTCCACCATAGAAAACATGAATATTTATCAATGGCTACCATGATATGGTGTCCATGTCCTAAAGGCCCAAAGAAGTCAACTGCAACTCTCCCATGCATGGGCAGGAAGGCCAGACATTGTCACTGGGTGCTGTGTCACCTTAGGGGACAAACAATAGCAAATGTGTTACAACTTCAGCTCCTTCTGAACTGACTCATCTAGCCGCTGGAACCACACTCGATCTTATAGGGCTCTTTTGGTGGCTATGATACCATGGTGTCCTTCATGGGCCAGCTTTTTGGCCCGCCGCCTCAGGCTTTCAGGTATGAGTATGCTCAAGCCTCTCAGTATTACGCTCTCTTGGGTGACTTCTAACTCATCCTGTACATTTTTGAGCTTTTGGAATTCAACACCACCAGCAAGCGGCCGGGTACTTCTTCTACATGATTGTGTAGCAATAAGTTCTTTGATGATGATCATGTCTTCATCGGTATTGGTGGCAGCAATGATTTGTTCCAGTGACAGAGCTGTCTTGGATGTTGAATTGTGAGGACGTAGTGGCACCTGTGAAAAGTAATCTGATGGGTTTTGATACTTCCCAGGTTTATGCAAAATCTCATAGTCATACTCTTGCAGTCTTAACCCACACCTCTCGATGAGAGGGGGCATCTTAGCCTTTGGGTTTCCAAAGATAGTGAGCAATGCCTGGTGATTTGTGATGAAAGTGAATCATTTTTCATCGAGTAATACGTGAAAATGGTCACAGGCCCACACTACAGCCAGGCTTTTTTTATACGGCTAAGAGTAGGCACATTCTCATTCAGACAGGTTCTGACTGGCATAGGCCAGGATTTGTCTCTGAGTATTCGGATGGACATTATGTTGCACAAGGATTACCCCTAGCCCCAAAGGGTTAACATCAACCGATATTTTGATATGTAACTTGGGGTCGAAGTAAGCCATTTCAGTTGCATTCTCAATTGCATGTTCGCTTTGTCAAGTCTCTTAATGGGGCACTCACTGTAGCAAAGTTGGGAGTGTATCTTGAGCAATAACTGGCCATGCCTAGAAAGGATCGCAACATGGTAACATCCGGGGGGGGGGCAAGTGGATAACAGTGCTTGCACATTGTCTGGGTCTGGAGTAATTCCCCCATCCGAGAATATGTGCCCAATAAACTTGAGTTTGGTTTTGTGAAACTCGCACTTTGTGGGATTCAGAGTGAGACCTGCATCAGAAGGTAATTGGCATGCTTGGGTAAGGGCTTTGTCATGTTCTTTCTGTGTCCTCCCAAAAACCAGAATATCATCACTGTAATAGAAAGCACGTGTAACAGGTTGGATTATTCAGTGAATAACATCCTGAAATATCTCAGCACCCAAAGATATTCGAAAACTCATTCTCTTATATCTGAACAAACCAACATGTGTCAAAAAGGTAATAATTTACCTGTATTTCACCTCCAATTCAAGTTGATGGTATCCTATATTCAGGTCAAGAAGGGAAAACACTTTGGCTCTGTTCACTTGGATGATCATGTCCGCTAAGTGTGGACCAGGGTGTCTCTCTCTCTCTCTCTCTCTCTCTCTCTCTCTCAATGGCTTTGTTTGGCTGGCACATATCAACGCAAAAGCACACCACTCCACTACTGTCCTTTTTTGGTACTTCTACTATGGCCAAAATCCATGGCGTGGGGCCTGTGGAGAGTTCAATGATGTCATGTTTTAAGAGTGCTTCCAACTCTTTCTCTATAGCTTTTTGTAGATGAAAAGCAACAATGCGGTGCCGCTGAGCAACAGGGCGAATGTTTTCATTGATATGAAGATGTGCTTTCATTTTCTTGAGTTTTTCCCAGGCCATGGAACCATTATAAGAATCGGCTTGTGATCTCAGACTGAGCACAGAGGTTGAAGTCGAGGGATATAAATCTCATGTCAACAGCGGTGGCAAAACTGAGCAAACAGGAACTCGATGAAGGGAGACATCCTTTACATCGCATGCGATACATCGCATGCCATTACAACGCGGTCGTTACAACGACCACGTTGTTACATCGCATACCTTTACAACGCAAGTCGTTACAACGACTTGCTGTAGGGGGCACAAGGTGTTGGATTTAAAATCCAACACCTTCCCTACTGTTGCACACACTGGAGTTGGAATAGTAAATTATACTATTCCAACATCCAGCGCCCCCTACAGCAAGTCGTTGTAATGACTTGCGTTGTAAAGGTATGCGATGTAACAACGCGGTCGTTGTAACGACTGCGTTGTTATGGCATGCGATGTATCACATGCGATGTAACATCGCATCTTCCTCGATGAAGCCCCTTGTAGAACATGAATGGTGGCTCGCACCAATGTCTTTTTGTGTCGCATTGTCGCTGTGAACTACCCTTGGCTTTTCAACAGTCAGAAGCGGCCCAGGTTTATAACTTTGTACCTGACGGAGTGAGGCGAGGCACATGGGATAGGCTGTTAAACCTTTCCACTGGCATGATATTAATCAACACAACACTGTCTATGATGAAAGTTATTGGGTGATCGGTCATTTTCAATGTGATTTTGGACAGTGTCCAAATGAAGTTTGTTGCTTTGTTTGTTGGGGATCCTTCTTTGAACAGTGATCTTCTTTACAGGCAGCTAAACCCAAATGTGCATGGTAGCCTTTGGAAAATATCATCAGCACACACCCATCTTCTTCACTGGTACTCAGTAGGGACGTTGAAGAACCTTTGTACGATGAGCTTGACAATGACCGATTTTGTCTGGTTTCTACTTGTCATAGCTGATGTTGCTTTTTTGTTTTTAGGGGCATGACAAGAATGCTTTTGGAACGTTCTTCTGTCCATCATTTCTTGCCATTATGATGCACATCATTTTTCTTCAACTTGGCACATAGTTATGAAATGATTCTCTATCCCACAATCTTTGCAGACTTGTCCTATGGCTGGACATTTACCTTCGTAGAGAAACGAAAATCCACATTAGAAGCATAGCTTTGTTTTCTTTGGAGACCGCAACTTACGTGCATCTTGTTTATGCTTGTGCTTGCTTTTTACGTTCAATACTGATTAATTGTGTGCTGTTTCAGCTTCCATGTCAGCAGCTTGTTGGTCTGCTCATTCTTTTACTCTCTCAGCCATCAGCATTTTCTCTAGACTGTGTTTCTCTCAGCAGGCGCCTTCTAAATGAATTTGAAAAGCAGCCATCAATGAGACTGAGGCACATGTTTTCCTCATAGGTGAAGTCACAAAACTTGCAATGTTCAATCAGTGCATCAAGTCTTTCAACAAACTTGCCCATTGTCTCACCAAACATTTGTGGTTCTTGGTAAAAGATATACCTTTCTTAATTGGCATTCAGCATTGGATTGAACTTGGCCTCTAAAGCTTCCTTTACCTTTTGGTATGATTTTTGCATCAGTCTGTGAAACTTTCTTTGGCACTTTTTTTACTCCATCACCTGCAAGGTTTTTAAAGTATTTTATAATCTTCATGTTATCTTCTTCGTCTACTGCATCTATGAAGTCATTAAATGCTTTGATCCATGCAACCCTCCTGGCAGCAATGTTCTGCTTCTTAGAAGTGTCAAAGGCAGTGCTGGTTTCAGGAACATGACAGTATTGTATTTCAAGCTATCTTCTGCCGTCAGTGTGTTGGCATGTACCATTTAGGCGATTGTTGTGTAGTCTGGCACCCACTGACAACTTCTGCAAGCACCAGCCTTGTGAATGAGTATGGCTCGCAGAATGTATAAATCACCCTTGACAGTGAGCAAATTCTCTGTTTTTTGTACCTTGTTGACATGATCATTACTTCTTGCCTCTTCTGATTAGTTGCTCTGTTTTGTGGCGTTGTGCAGCATCTCTGTCGACCATTTTGTCGGCAGTTTTGGCAGGCGTTTTGAATATGCTTCTCTGTAGGGCCTTCAATTTCTTCTGCGGCTGTGTATGGGCTGTAGCAGGGCTTTGACTCCACATGTGCCAGCCGCAGACTGCTTTGCACCGATTCTGGGCACACGTGGCACACACAAGCAGTTTGCTGTATTGTTGCAAAATCTCAGGAAGAGCAGTCTTGTTTTCCTCAGGCACGTATCCCCTACTCGTCGCCAGTTGTAGCATCTTCCCCAGCCCTGGAGAATGCAGATAGATTATGCTACACGGAAGCTGCAGTTAAGTATTACTTTATTCTTCGGTATAAACTCACACACTGTGCATTACATCATACTTCTCAATAATCACACCCTAACACCTCCCAGCATATTACAGATTTCCCGTTCAGAGTCCACTTACAACCACGAGAGTCCTAGTGTGCATTACATTAATATGCTACAAATATGACAGATTTAGCAAAGTGCAGCTTATTGACTGTAAATCATCATTTACAATAACACAATATTGAAGTGTGGAAATCGGTTAATTACAACCTGTTTTTAAGTACTGTTGACACACGGATTGGAATTACAAATTGGGTTTTATATAACACATCCAATAATTATCGGATGAGTTAAATAACTCAACACTCGTAAAATTTCAACAGATGAAACCTGCCGAAATTTAACTGGGGAAAAGTATATGCTATATATCGTATTATAATTTACCAGGTGCGATAAACAGCACCTGCACTTGTAATCAAGCACTTAGACTTTTCGTCCATCGGTTGACCAAAGACACAGAGAATCGACTAGTCCAAATTAACATCATATCTAGCACAACAGGAAGTGGCCCTGGTGAAGGACTGTATTTTTTTCTGATTTTTGGCTGTGATTGATTCAAAGAATAATAGTGTATAGCCTGTTCAGTATATGGCTAATTCAAACCCTGAAAAAACAGTTATGTAGCCAGAACATTGAAACTTTTTGTTCACAATTTTGCACCTTGGTGACACATGAAGTGGGCACTGGGGTTGAACGACGGTGATCTTTACCTGTGCTCTTCGAAGTGCACAATGACTTTTAAATCATAGGGTTTTGAATAAACTGTAACAGCGAAGTTACTAAGATGAGGGTTTTCAGGATCTAAAATACATATGTGGCTGTTCCCTTTTAATTCATGTATCGTGGAGCTGTACACATTGGTCTGTGTTGTGAAAAGACTGTTTTGAGCTCTGTTTCCGTATCCCTGCCCAGAATGTCTTGTTTAAAAGAATTGCCAACCTTTGTCAAGGGACTGCATTATGAAAAGGGTGCACTGTGCCTGTTTGCAACAGAACACCATTAACTAGGTATACCAGGTGCAAACAGGGACTATTACATATAATACGCTGAGGGCAGCTGTTTAAAGCTTTCATAGTGCAGGCAGCACCTGGCTTGAACTTTAAAGGGGAATAGAGATCCCCTTGAAGGAAGATGCATTTAGTGGCTGCACCTGCCTGTACGGGGGATTTCTGGGTCTTCATAGAACCCCCTTTACACACTTCCAGGGATCACCTTCTCTGCACGTCACCTCTTTGTGCCAGCAACTTTGCCTCTGCACCCACATCCATATGACGTGGGAGCACAGGCAAAGTGTTTCCCGCATTTGCTTGTCCCCCTCCATGCATATGAGGGAACGCCCCTTCAGGATATCACCAGCGCTGAATGTGTGGCAGCACTATCTATATTACAGAATGACCCACACGAGTGTCTGTGGCCCTTTCATTATATCGAAGTGCCCTGGGGGAGCAAAAAGTGTTCACAGAAGCCTATTGCACTCCTGGGGAACTTTATGTAATACGATCCCAGGTTGGTAGAGTGTGCAGGGATTATGTGACAAGAAGTTCTCTGTTACTTAGTTTTATTGATATTCAGAGTTCCGGTAACACAAAAGGAAATAAAGTCTGAACGCTTCTCAGGGGAATTTGCTTCTTCTCCTTTGCATCTGTTTCTCCACCCGGTAACTTTTCCACAGGGCTCCGGCAGTACGGGGAAGGCACCGGCAAACCAAGGAAAGAGAAAAGAAAACACAACGTCAGTGCAATGCACCGATACGACGATGAGTGAGGGAGACAACACCCGTTCAACGTAGGATAAAGGGTGTATCGTAGCAGGAGACCGCCACCGTGAGAGATAAAGGAAAACGGAGAGAAACAACGCTCTTGGGCTTTCAAGGAGCCCCTAGGGGTTTCCGTTCTCCACCACCCGGGAACAATACTCCCACCCGCCTCCCGAGTCCCAGGAGCCGTGCACGTATCTGTGCAAGCCACGTTCCTCCAGGAATGTGGCTGGACGACGCGTGGGGTCGTTGGCCTCCTGGCTCTGCCTCACAGAACTCCTCACTGCCACTCGGATCCTCTGGCTCTGCTTCTATTCCGCTCCGGTCCCTGAATCGCCTGTCCGTTTCTTCTCGTTCCACCACAGCAACTTTCTCCTTCCAAGTCGCAGCGTGTTCAGCGTCCTCTTCTTCCGGCGGCATCTCATAGCTCCACCCCCAGGGGGCGTGGCTTGTGCTTCCCTCATCTTCCGGGTCTCTGTGTTTAAAGAGCCCGCAGTACTGGTCCTCGGGATCTTTCCCGGTGTATCTCACATCAGACAAAGGTCCTGGGGGCTGAAAGGGAAAGAGAGACATGGGCCAGTGAGGCGGAGTCCCGTCTTCCTCCATGGGATCTGGGTCTAAGGGAGCCGGATCCTGACACACCCCCCCTAGAGTCTTTCAGATCGGGGAGGAACGGGATACAAGAGAGAAAGTCAGCATTGGAATTATGGACGCCCTTCCGGTGTCTGACTTCGAAGGCATACGGCTGGAGAGATAGGAACCACCGCAACACTCTAGGGTTATTCCCCTTATTCCTACTCATCCACATTAGAGGGGCGTGGTCGGTGTAAAGGATGAACGGTCTCACCTCCAAATAATACCTGTGTTTTTCTATAGCCCACTTAACTGCCAGACACTCCTTTTCGATCACGGGGTAATGCTTCTCCCTCGGAAAGAGTTTTCGGCTGACAAATAAGATGGGTCTTTCCTGACCTTCTTTTGATTCTTGGGAAAGAACCGCCCCTATGCCTACATCCGATGCGTCGGTATGCAAACTAAAGGGCCGGGTGTAGTCAGGGGAAGCCAGGACCGGACTAGTGGTTACGGCCTCCTTTAGTTGTAGGAAGGCGTTGAGGACGGTTGCGGAAGGATTCAGGAGATTCTTTTTGGGGGCTTCCTTTTTTAGCAAATCCAAAAGAGGGGCGGCTATCTCGGAATACTGTGCTATGAACCTCCTATAATATCCTAGGAGGCCCAGAAAGGCTCTCACCTCTTTCTTCGTTGTGGGAAGAGGGGTTTTTACGATGGCTTTTATCTTTTACTCTTGGGATTCTATACATCCGTTACCCACCAGGAGATACCCCAGATAACGTACCTTCTGGAACCCGACGCGGGATTTCTTTGCATTAATATGTAGACCCGCGGTTTGTAGCTCCTGGAGTATCTGGTGACAATGTTCTAGATGTTTCTCCCATGCTGGGCTGATTATAACAATGTCATCCAGATACGCCGAAGAGTATGCCTGATGGGACCGGAGGACTGAATTCATCAGCCTCTGAAACGTTGCGGGCGCCCCATGGAGACCAAAAGGGAGTACTGTGAATTCGAAAAGACCGTCTGGGGTAGAAAAGTCGGTCTTTTCCTGATCACCTCTACGCAAGGGCACTTGCCAGTACCCTTTTGTGAGGTCCAGCGTGGTGATAAACCTGGCATCCCCTAGTCTTTCAATAAGCTCATCCACGCGAGGCAGAGGGTATGCGTCTAGTTTGGAAATGGCATTGACCTGTCTGAAGTCAATACAAAACCGGACGGAACCGTCCGGTTTTGGGACCATAACAATGGGGGAGGACCAGTCACTCTGGGAACGTCGCACCACACCCATCTGCAACATTTTCCTAACTTCCTCGGCAATGGCCTCCCTCCGGGCAGCAGGAATGCTGTAGGGTTTTGGTTTGATCACTCGCCCAGGAACTGTCTCAATGGTATGCTCTACCAGGGTGGTCTTTCCGGGTAGATCGGAAAAGAGAGCGGAGAAGGGTTCTAGGACGTCTAACAACCCAGTCCGTTGCTCCTCCGTCAGCTGCTTGTTTACTACCAGGTGTTCTAAAGTGCAAGGATCGACCCAAGGGCCTAGCGCTAGTTGGTTATTCTGGGGTATGGGACCCAACCACTTCTTCAAGATGTTGATATGGTAGGTCTGTTGTTTTCTAGGGGTGACTTGTACTCGATAGGTGGTTTTGCCAATGGTAGCTACCACCTTGAATGGGCCCTTCCATTCTGCCTTGACCTTTGTAAGGAAGGTGGGATGAAGAACGAGTACCCAGTCATTTACCCGTAGGGTCCTCCATTTTTCTCGTTTGTCGTAAAATACCTTTTGGGTCCTCTGGCTTTTCTCCAGATTAGAATGAGCTAGGTCTCTCAGTTTGCCAATCCTAGACCGGAGATGTCGGGCGTATTCAAGGAGTTCACTGGCGTCATCCTTCCCCTTCTCGCACGCCTCTCTCGTCATCTCTAACAGGGTCCTTGGCTGTCGGCCGTATAACAGTTCGAATGAAGAGCAGCCCAGACTGCTTTGGACCTGTCCTCCGATGATGAAGAGGGCGAGGGGGAGGAGCCTGTGAGAAGTTGGCCTGGTATATGCTGTCCACTAATTATAGTGGGCACCTTGCACCAGTCCAAACAACCCCTTATTGGAGATAGGTTAAAGACAACCTCTATTGAAAGCTATCCTAGTGGTAGCTATGGAGAGCAGCCTTCAGGCTAAGTCTTGAAGGAATGTAAAGCAGCTTGTTTTACCAGTCTATAATCTCTTGAGTGATCAAATGAAAGAGCACCACACCAGGTATATATTCAAAATATATGTATTTATTGCTAAACACACCCCTCTAGTCTCTTTATGAGGCTAGAGTTCGAAATACATAAGTTAGAAGTTATTTAAACACAGTAATAGCACAAATACACGTTTGGGCCCTAGGGGCGTACCAAACCATATACCAATAAAGTGGTATAAGAACCACGACTGAACTAGACACTAGGCCTAGAGCCTCTAGAAGTGCTTGGACCACAAGGAACCACCCAAGGTAGTGACACAGGGGACCCACGGGAGACGCGTGCAGTGTAAATACACAACCGCGATACGCCGTTGACTTCTATGGAGAAAGTCGTGATCGGGAAATTAGAGAAAAGGGACACTTAAAAGAGGACTTGGACCAAACCCTTTGAGATCTAGGACTTTGAAGAGTCTCTACCACGGGAGCACCGGAGTACTCGTGTTACCTCACCCAGGGAAGCCGGGTGCATAGGTGCCTTTCGGGGTCGGGTTTCGTCGTCGATTTGAATGGCGATCTGCTGCAAAGTGCTGCTGGCGGCCAAGAGAAAAGTGTCCGGGTGGATCCAAGAGTGGATCGGAGTTCTGAAGAACCTGAAAGCAGAGGGGACAGAGTCTGGGTCACTAGCCAGTGACCAGGAAGGCGATGGACAGATGCCCACCGATGTCGAGTGCTTCAGGTGCGTTGACTGTCGTCTTGACTCTTCAGCCACGAGGTCCAGGAGGTGTTGTCGGTGACCAGGAGCAGGATTCGGGCTGGTACACAATGTTTGTCGAGTGCTGAGGTGTCGGCGACCAGATTGGACCCAACAAGCTTTGGCAACGGCGAGTCTTGATGCAGAGGAAGATCGTCAATGGTGCAGACCAGCAAGGTCTGTGGAACTCACCCAGCGAGGGTAAGTGAGGGCAGGCCTGGAGCAACCAGGATGCCAAGTTAGAAAAAGATTGGCCTTCGTTAAGGGCTACTAGTCAACAGGCTAGCGACCGCGAAGGAGCCTCGTGACGCCGCACGTGGATCTGGCTTACAGGACACTCGTGGAGTGGGGGCCAGTGATCTTCGGTGCAGGTGGTGCTGGAGGCTAGGGCTACTCGAAGCCCAAAGCACGACTTCTTGGGAGACCCAGAAGAGGATGCACTTGCATATGTGCTCAGTGTCCAGGGGTCACGGTCTCAAGTCACCCACGATAGCCACGGGCCTCAGCTTTGCTGGGGACTCAGGGTAGCCTCGGAGAAGTCTGAGAATCTACCTCTGGTGATGCGATGACTTCGGCGTCCGACGGGAGCTTCAGAAATGCTAACCGGACAGATGCTTCTTTGGTGCCTGCCAAGCAGGGGAGTCACTCCTTGACCCCAAGGGAGATTCTTCTGTCCTCTAATCGTGAGTAGAGCGTCGAAGGTCCAGGATTCAGTTTCAGAGTTTCGTCCAGGGATAATCTAAAGTCCTAAGGACTGGGTTCCTATACTTATACTAAGGATAAGGGTTGGACTACTCTGTGGCCCCACCTATGGGTGGGTCAGGGCAGAGGGTGGCTACACCCTTTCCCTTTGTCCAGTTCGCGCCAAAGCAGGGGCTGCAAGCCCCTGATCCGGTTTGAACTGGGGTATGCACAGGGACACCAAATGTGCCCCCAGTGCAGGACTTCAAAGCACCCGAAAGTGCTCCCGCCCAGCCCCAATACACATTATCCTGTCTGGGGAGGTGGTCACACCTCCCTGGGACAGGAAACCTATTGTCCAGGCCTCCCCTGCGGAGTTTTGTCCAGCAGCAGGAGGCCAGACTCGTGTCTGTGGCAGCAGCATCCATTTTGTGATGCCAGGGCTTTGGAAAGAAGTTACCGGCCAGGCCAGGGTTAACATGTCTTTCCCTCTAGAAGGGTGGAATGCTACCCCCGCCGCCAGAATTGGCGGGGGGGTAGTATTCCAAGATGTTTGACACCAAACACGAAATGTTTAGGTGCAGCCATTCCAAAGTTAGCATTTAACGCGAGGTTATAATGCGCTTAAGAGTATATGGTCAGGCTGCACTACAAACAGCATCAGAGAAGGGTCTCCGAACGCTGCAGAGGGGCCCTGCTCATGCAGGGGCACCCTCTCACATAGGAACCCTGCACTCTGCCTTTAGGATTGATAAGGCCTGCCTTAGGAGTGACTTATAGGTTTATATGTGTGTATGTATTTAGTGATATAGGTAACCTATATCACAGTAAGGAGTGCATGCACCACCTTACCCAGGCTGCAGTAGCAGACCTGTGGTGTCAGTTTGGATGGCCTTCCAGGGGTGGCATAATACATGCTGCAGCCCCTGGCAGGCCTCTGAGGTACCTATGCCCTTGGTACATAGTATACCATATACTAGGGACTTATAAGGGCACTCCAGATTCCAATCAGTGATGTGCCTAAGGCACATGGAAACCTTTTACAGAGAAAGCAGATAGACTGGGGCCCTGAATAGCAGGATCCCAGTCCAACTAAGTCATTAACCAGCAAAACACCATAAAAAAGTGGGGGCAACCATATAGTCAGATTCCACCTTCCTACATAACCCCCCCAAACGAAAGGAGATAAGGCTAACCTTGGCCAGTTGAGCATTCATTGACTAAGTGGTCATATAAGGAAGCACCTGCACTAGCATGGTTGCCCCCTGTCTTATGGTCCACTAAGCAATCCCTCACCCTAAGGGTATGAGAGGGTCTCCACCATGGGGAATCACTACCTGTGGTGTGCTTAGGTAAAGTACAAGGCTGGTGAGGTGTCTGAGTAGGAAGTGAGGCCCTAGGAATGTTGGCCTCAGCTTCCTCAGATCACTGGTCACCATGTATGCCTGTCTTTCCATGACTGAGTTGCACTTTGCTCTAAGGGTCAACCTTTGGCTGCCTACAGCTGGGGGTTGGGTCCCTTTGGATGGACTACTGGAGGGACATGGCAGGTTTGGAACCTTCTGGTCCCAGGTTTGCCCTTGCCTACCAGAGTCCTTCTGGGGGAGGTCCCTACATAAAGGTATGGGGGATCCCTCAGTGTGTAGAAGAATTTTCACCTGGCTAGGGCTACTAGACTGGGTGCCCCTAATCTGCTGATGGGGGTTCCTCTGGACAGGGGGCCCTGGGGGTCCACTGACCTCCCTGACCTCTGCAGCCCTGGGCTGGCTGAGGCAGGGTAGAGAGGGGCAGGTTACCTGCTCCAGACTGGGTACCACCTTGGAAGGGTCCTCTGCCATCAGGGGTGTGGCCAGGCCAGGCCTGACTACCTCTGGGGCAGTTCCTTCACTAGGGGTAGGGTCAGTTCCCTGAGGAGGCTGACCCTTACCTACTGTCTGGAGGGAAGAAGACTTTTCTTCAACCCTTGTGCTCTCTTTTGGGGGAGAGTGGGCCATTCTTTCAGGCTCCATCTCTCCAAATTCTTGGGCTGGGGCTGTGGCCATCACAGCCCCACTAACCTTTACAGGGACGCCCAACATCCTAAGATGGGTTTGGTGTTCAACTTCAGCCCAGACTGAAATTTCCAAATCATTGCCCATCAGGCAATCTACAGGTAAGGTGGTGGACACTGCCACTCTCTTTGGGCCTGTGACCCCCTCCCAGCTGAGATTGACTATGGCCATGGGGTGATCTGTTCTGACACCATCAATGTTGGTCACCTGGTATTTAAACTCAGGTAAAAGCTGGTGAGGGGGACTAGTTTCCCTGCCACCATGGTGACACTAGCCCCTGTGTCCCTAAATGCCACAGCTTTCTGACCATTAATCATTGGCTCCAGTCTGTACCTGCCCATTGCTGTGGGACCCATGGTAAAGGTGGCAAATCCTACACCACCATCAGAGTCAGAGGAGTCTGTTAAGGGGTCCCTGTCTGAACCAGGGCCCACCTCTGTTCCTGTTGCAAAAGCACCTAACTTTTTGGGTGCACTACTCCCAACTGGAGGATTACTACTGGTAGTACCAGGAGGGGGGTAGTAGTTGCTGGGGGAACATTTTCTTTATTGCCAATCCTGGGGCAACTGGGATCAGATTTCCAGTGCCCAGGCTTTTTACAGACATGGCAATATGGTTTCTTTTCAGGAGAGGAAGGAGTTTGGGACCCACCCCCAGAAGAGGAATTTTGGGGCCCTGTAGGGGACTTATCCTTAGATTTATCCCCACCTTTCTCTTGGGACTTAGTAGAATCTTTCTTCTGGTCCCCACCCTGATTTCTAGTTTTTACTCTGGTTCTGACCCATTTGTCTGCCTTCTTTCCCAATTCTTGGGGAGAGGTCAGATCAGAGTCCACCAGATACTGGTGCAAAAGCTGGTTTTGACAATTATTAAGGATCTGCTCCCTCATAATCAAATTGTACAATCCTAAAAAGTCATGCACTTTGTTGCCATGTATCCAACCTTCCAGAGCCTTTGTAGCACAATCTACAAAATCAACCCAGTCTTGAGTCTGAGCTTTTTGGGTGTCTCTGAACTTCAACCTATACTGTTCAGTGGTTAGGCCAAACCCATCTATCAGAGCACTCTTCAAGACTGTGTAATTGTCAGCATCCTCTTCTCTTACAGTGAGGAGCTTGTCTCTACCTTTGTCTGCAAAGGAGAGCCACAAGATTGCTGCCCACTGCCTCTGGGGGACCTTCTGAACTTTACAGGCCCTCTCCAGTGCAGTTATCCATTTGTGGATGTCATCCCCACTCTGGTAGGGAGGGACAATCTTGTTTAGGTTTCTATGGTCATAAGACCTTTCCCTATCTCTAGGGATATTGCTGCCACCATGGGACTCTAGTCCCAACTTTCTTCTCTCTCTAAAGAGATCTAGGGACTCCCTGTCTATAGCCAGTTGCTTCTTTTTGATTTCAAGCTGAGCTTCCTCATATTGAACCAGCCTCTTTCTTCTCTCATGAGAGGATTCCCTCCTATGAGATGAGACAGAGCTCCCTATTGAGGTGCCAGAGTGGTTAGACTCCTGAGAAGAAGACCTAGACCTTCTGGGCACACTCACAATCCTTCCTGGGGGACAAAGAGGGCATCATTCTGATCATCCTCTTCATCTTCCTCAGGAGGGGTTGGATTATCCAGGTCAGGGCCATTGTCGCCCTCCTGGCCAGTTTCAGAGGGGGGGCTGGGGGTACTGGTACCCCTGGTCCCATCCTCATCTTCTGCCCCACCCTCAGCTCCTACCCCTTCAGTCCCCAAGGGCTTACTAAGGTCATAAGCCACCAACAACTCCTTGAGGTGGTGGGGGTTTGGCCTGTCCTTATTTTTCTCAAGTTGCATAAAGCTCTCAATTCCAAGAATGGGAGTGTATCATACTTGGAGGGTGGAAGCTCAATGGCTTCCTGCAAGGATTCTTTAGATCCTACCCTTAAAGACATTACTAGTGTGGTGTGGTGTATGCACTACCTACTCTAGTGTGGCCTACTAAACTCGCTTGAGTTGTAGAAAGGGTTGTGCTATCCCTTAACACACAACTCTAAGTTCAGTAGAACTTACTGTATTCTAAGCTTAAATTATATGTACCTTAGGTACCTTTAGTGGTTTTCAGTTGATCAATTCAATTGAGATTATCTGGTAAAACAATAGCAAGCTGGAATCCCACACGCTGCACACCAATGTGAGAAGTTGGCCTGGTATATGCTGTCCACTAATTATAGTGGGCACCTTGCACCAGTCCAAACAACCCCTTATTGGAGATAGGTTAAAGACAACCTATCCTAGTGGTAGCTATGGAGAGCAGCCTTCAGGCTAAGTCTTGAAGGAATGTAAAGCAGCTTGTTTTACCAGTCTATAATCTCTTGAGTGATCAAATGAAAGAGCACCACACCAGGTATATATTCAAAATATATGTATTTATTGCTAAACACACCCCTCTAGTCTCTTTATGAGGCTAGAGTTCGAAGTACATAAGTTAGAAGTTATTTAAACACAGTAATAGCACAAATACACGTTTGGGCCCTAGGGGCGTACCAAACCATATACCAATAAAGTGGTATAAGAACCACGACTGAACTAGACACTAGGCCTAGAGCCTCTAGAAGTGCTTGGACCACAAGGAACCACCCAAGGTAGTGACACAGGGGACCCACGGGAGACGCGTGCAGTGTAAATACACAACCGCGATACGCCGTTGACTTCTATGGAGAAAGTCGTGATCGGGAAATTAGAGAAAGGGACACTTAAAAGAGGACTTGGACCAAACCCTTTGAGATCTAGGACTTTGAAGAGTCTCTACCCACGGGAGCACCGGAGTACTCGTGTTACCTCACCCAGGGAAGCCGGGTGCATAGGTGCCTTTCGGGGTCGGGTTTCGTCGTCGATTTGAATGGCGATCTGCTGCAAAGTGCTGCTGGCGACCAAGAGAAAAGTGTCCGGGTGGATCCAAGAGTGGATCGGAGTTCTGAAGAACCTGAAAGCAGAGGGGACAGAGTCTGGGTCACTAGCCAGTGACCAGGAAGGCGATGGACAGATGCCCACCGATGTCGAGTGCTTCAGGTGCGTTGACGGTTGTCTTGACTCTTCAGCCACGAGGTCCAGGAGGCGTTGTCGGTGACCAGGAGCAGGATTCGGGCTGGTACATGATGTCTGTCGAGTGCTGAGGTGTCGGCGACCGGATTGGACCCAACAAGCCTTGGCAACGGCGAGTCTCAATGCAGAGGAAGATCGTCGATGGTGCAGACCAGCAAGATCTGTGGAACTCACCCAGCAAGGGTAAGTGAGGGCAGGCCTGGAGCAACCAGGATGCCAAGTTAGAAAAAGATTGGCCTTCGTTAAGGACTACTAGCCAACGGGCTAGCGACCGCAAAGGAGCCTCGTGACGCCGCACGTGGATCTGGCTTACAGGACACTCGTGGAGTGGAGGCCAGTGATCTTCGGTGCAGGTGGTGCTGGAGGCTAGGGCTACTCGGAGCCCAAAGTATGACTTCTTGGAAGACCCAGAAGAGGATGCACTTGCAAATGTGCTCGGTGTCCAGGGGTCACGGTCTCAAGTCACCCACGATAGTCACGGGCCTCAGCTTTGCTGGGGACTCAGGATAGCCTCGGGGAAGTCTGAGAATCCACCTCTGGTGATGCGATGACTTTGGCGTCCGACGGGAGCTTCAGAAATGCAAACCGGACAGATGCTTCTTTGGTGCCTGCCAAGCAGGGAGTCACTCCTTGACCCCAAGGGAGATTCTTCTGTCCTCTAATCGTGAGTAGAGCGTCGAAGGTCCAGGATTCAGTTTCAGAGTTTCGTCCAGGGATAATCTAAAGTCCTAAGGACTGGGTTCCTATACTTATACTAAGGATAGGGGTTGGACTACTCTGTGGCCCCACCTATGGGTGGGTCAGGGCAGAGGGGTGGCTACACCCCTTTCCCTTTGTCCAGTTCGCGCCAAAGCAGGGGCTGCAAGCCCCTGATCCGGTTTGAACTGGGGTATGCACTAGGGACACCAAATGTGCCCCCAGTGCAGGACTTCAAAGCACCCGAAAGTGCTCCCGCCCAGCCCCAATACACATTATCCTGTCTGGGGAGGTGGTCACACCTCCCTGGGACAGGAAACCTATTGTCCAGGCCTCCCCTGCCGGAGTTTCGTCCAGCAGCAGGAGGCCAGACTCGTGTCTGTGGCAGCAGCATCCATTTTTGTGATGCCAGGGCTTTGGAAAGAAGTTACCGGCCAGGCCAGGGTTAACATGTCTTTCCCTCTAGAAGGGTGGAATGCTACCCCCGCCGCCAGAATTGGCGGGGGGGTAGTATTCCAAGATGTTTGACACCAAACCCGACATGTTTAGGTGCAGCCATTCCAAAGTTAGCATTTAACGCGAGGTTATAATGCGCTTAAGAGTATATGGTCAGGCTGCACTACAAACAGCATCAGAGAAGGGTCTCCGAACGCTGCAGAGGGGCCCTGCTCATGCAGGGGCACCCTCTCACATAGGAACCCTGCACTCTGCCTTTAGGATTGATAAGGCCTGCCTTAGGAGTGACTTATAGGTTTATATGTGTGTATGTATTTAGTGATATAGGTAACCTATATCACAGTAAGAGTGCATGCACCACCTTACCCAGGCTGCAGTAGCAGACCTGTGGTGTCAGTTTGGATGGCCTTCCAGGGGTGGCATAATACATGCTGCAGCCCCTGGCAGGCCTCTGAGGTACCTATGCCCTTGGTACATAGTATACCATATACTAGGGACTTATAAGGGCACTCCAGATTCAATCAGTGATGTGCCTAAGGCACATGGAAACCTTTTACAGAGAAAGCAGATAGACTGGGGCCCTGAATAGCAGGATCCCAGTCCAACTAAGTCATTAACCAGCAAAACACCATAAAAAAAGTGGGGGCAACCATATAGTCAGATTCCACCTTCCTACAGAGCCAATCCCAGTTCTTCCCTTCGCTGGTAAGCATCTTCTTCAGGGTTAGCTTAAGACCCCCGTTGTACCTTTCTACCAGCCCGTCGGTCTGGGGATGGTAGACGGAGGTCTTAATGTGCTTCACGTCCAACATCTGGCACACCTGGGACATCAGCTTAGACACAAAGGGTGCTCCCTGATCGGTTAGAATTTGGTGTGGGAACCCTACCCGAGAGAAGTACTCTATCAGTTTGTCTGCAATGTTAGAGGTATTAGGGGCCCATAGGGGAAAGGCCTCTGGAAATCGAGTGGAATAATTCACCAACACCAGAACATATTGGAACCCTTTTGTGGAATTGGGTAGGGGGCCAATTAAATCCATGCCTATCCGTTCGAACGGTTTGCCTATGATGGGCATTGGTTGGAGTGGTACGGGAGGGGATTTATAGGGGTTTTTCCTTTGGCATACGGGAAACTCTTCGCAGTATTTTTTTATGTGGGCATAAATGCCGGGCCAGTAGAAATGACGTAGGAGGTTTTGGGTGGTTTTCATGGCTCCTGAGTGACTCGCTAGCAGATGGGAGTGGGCAAAGAACAATATCTGTTCACGGAAGTCTCTGGGAACCAATAGCTGAGGGGATTCATTCCGTCCACCCACACGATATAGAAGCCCGTTGGTCACCTGGAAGCAGGGGTATGTCGGGGTAGTTGTGGTTTGAGATAGGCGTGCTTCTTGCCAAGCATGGGATAAAGTTGCATCATTGGCTTGAGCCCACTGGAAGTTCTTGTCGGTCTGCCATGGTTCTTGTGAGAGGAGAGCTCAAGAGACCCCGCTTTTGTTGTCACCTAGCGGGTCCCTTTTTCCCCGTACTTTGCCCATGAAAAGAGACAGGAAGTCCGGGTTGTCGGTCCCTAGTATCAGCTCCTCGGGCAAGGTCTACAGGACGCCTACTGTCACCACGGTTTGGGGCCTACCTGGATATTGCAGGGGTATACGGGCTACTGGATAAGACCTGACATCCCCATGGACACAGCGGATTTGTACCTGTCTTCCCGGGAGCATCTGGGTAGCCCCAACCAATTCTTTCCGAACAACAGACTGGCGACACCCCGAATCCAGGAGGGCCGTTACCCGCGTTTGATTGACTAATAGACTCACATAAAAACATGCGCCTATTTCCTCTGTATACAGGAGGGTCTTCGGTATGCAGCTAACGTCCATGGGTTCCTCCGTGCCTTTCTTGTGGGGACAGGTTCTTGCTATGTGGCCCCACTCCCCACAGTCGAAGCATTGCGGGCCTCGGTACATAGGGGTCTCTGGTCTGGTCGGTTTGGCTTTTGCTGGCTCGGTGATGGGCCTAAGGGTCTTTTTGGGCAGTGGAGTCCCTCGGGAGGCTTTTTCGGTTTCCCACGAAGAGACACGTGGTTGTGCTCGAGAAAAGGAAGTAGCCATTTCCACTACCTGCTCCACTGTGAGGTGGGAGTGCTGTCTGATCCACCTTTGCGTGGAAAACGGTAAGGCTTCCAGATACTGCTCCAGGTATAAGAGGTCCATTATCTCCTCTTTGGTCCGTTCTGTTGGTTTTAACCATTTATCTGCAGCCAGTTTTAACTTAAAAAAAAGTGTCTTTGGGTTGTCTCCTGGGGCCCCCTTTTCCTTTCTGAAGCGGACCCTGTACGACTCGGAATCCATTCCTAGATGATCCAGGATAATGGACTTCACTTCTTCATAAGGGGTGGTGCCTCCTGCATTGACGACCTGGTACGCCGCTTGGGCTTCCCCGGATAGGAGGGGAGCAAGAAAAAACGGCCACTTCCCAACTGGCCAGCCCGAGGCTTTGGCCGCCCTTTTGAAGTTAAGCAGAATGGCGTCCGGGTCTTCCCCCGGGATGTATTTCTGCAAGGAAACATTCGGGTGTGTCGGGGCACCCACCCGAGGGCCTGTTTGTCCCACGGCCGTCTGTGTTTGTTCTTCCGCCACTCTCTGTAGGGCGTCTATCTGTGACTTTACAATGTCTTTAAAGGCATCGCGGTCCGCTTGAGCAGATGACATCTGGCGCTCGATGGCCCACTCTAGTTTTTTCTGGCCATCCACGAGGTGATGGATTAGTGCTTCCATTGCGGTATACCAATGGAATTTAGAATGCCCGCATTCTCCACCTTATGTTAGAGTGTGCAGGGATCACGTGACAAGAAGTTCTCTGTTACTTAGTTTTATTGATATTCAGAGTTCCGGTAACACAAAAGGAAATAAAGTCTGAACGCTTCTCGGGGGAATTTGCTTCTTCTCCTTTGCGTCTGTTTCTCCACCCGGTAACTTTTTCCACAGGGCTCCGGCAGTACGGGGAAGGCACCGGCAAACCAAGGAAAGAGAAAAGAAAACACATCAGTGCAATGCACTGATACGACGATGAGGGAGAGGGAGTGAGGGAGACAACACCCATTCAACGTAGGATAAAGGGTGTATCGTAGCAGGAGACCGCCACCGTGAGAGATAAAGGAAAACGGAGAGAAACAACGCTCTTGGGCTTTCAAGGAGTCCCTACGGGTTTCCGTTCTCCACCACCCAGGAACGATACTCCCGCTCGCCTCCCGAGTCCCAGGAGCCGTGCACATGCCTGTGCAAGCCATGTTCCTCCAGGAACGTGGCTGGGCGACGGGTGGGGTCGTTGGCCTCCTGGCTCTGCCTCACAGAACTCGTCACTGCCACTCGGTTCCTCCGGCTCCGCTTCTATTCTGCTCCGGTCCCTGAATCGCCTGTCCGTCTCTTCTCGTTCCGCCACAACAACTTTCTCCTTTCGAGTCGCAGCGCGTTCAGCGTCCTCTTCTTCCGGCGGCGTCTCGTAGCTCCACCCCCAGGGGGCGTGGCTTGTGCTTCCCTCATCTTCCGGGTCTCTGTGTTTAAAGAGCCCGCAGTACTGGTCCTCGGGATCGTTCCCGGTGTATCTCACATCAGACAAAGGTCCTGGGGGCTGAAAGGGAAAGAGAGACGTGGGCCAGTGAGGTGGGGTCCCGTCTTCCTCCCTGGGATCTGGGTCTAAGGGAGCCGGATCCTGACACAGGTAGACATGTGAATCACTGCTTTAATCTGTGTTGAATCATTATGGTCAAACAAACACTTAACCCTCATCTAGTGATTAAACACAAAATAATGTGATGCTTATTCTAACGAAATAAAGTTCTCATCAAGCATCTAAACCCTTATTCAACTTTCACAGTAGTGTCAGGTATCTAAAGACAACTTTACTGAGAAGATTGAAACATTTCATTAGGATGTTTCATCAAGACTCTCTGCTCTTCTACTTCTCTCTACAGCTCCAACTCCTGATTTGTTGACCTATTACCAAACTAAGGAGCTTTTAACGATTTTTGCAGCCAGTGTTCTCTGCCACAAATGTGGACGAGAACCCTGTTCGCCAAACTCCTGGTTTGCATGCTCTCCCTAGAACTGGGTGAACTTTAATGCTTCTGTTGATGGAAACCTTTGACCCCCTTTCAACAATGGCCCGACCTACATGGGGCTATTGGTCAAAGTACTTCAAACACTACGCTCCATTTAGGGAAGACATTCCAGTGTACATTTTTCCTGTTTGGGAGTGTCATTGAAAACCTGGTAGTCCCGAGTAGGAAAACAAATACATCACCTTCACATGCCAGGAGAAAACTTGTGATTTGGGAGTTTATTTTAGAAAAACATAAACGTTTGCTGTGCTGGTGCACTGAATATGGAGCTTGTATAGAAAAGCTTCAGTGTCTTCAGAGAATCTGTTGTGGTTGCAGCTCCTTTGAAGGCACTGAGATCTCCGCCAGGCAGGCAGAGATGTCTAAATATGGCAGGCAGTAGCCCCCCAGGGCTGAGGAGTGCATCCCTCTGCTGCAGCCGAAGGGAGAACAGACCTCTGATGGCTCCTAAGTCATTAATCAAATGCTGTGAATATTCAGATTTACATTTGGGGCCATATTATAGAAGTGAGCCGGGAGTGCAACAGGCGTTTGCGCCTGCTTTGCATGCCCCTGCGGTACTTTGGTATTACAGAAGGGGGCGCAGAAGCTTGTGCGTCCCCTTCTGTAATACTAAAAGCTCTGGCGCACATACAGCGTCAGCACTTCCTCAAGAGGGCGTTCCCTCATTTGCGTGTGGCCCCATGCAAATGAGGGAATCCCTTTGCCTCGTGCACCCACGCCGTATTCCAGAGGCAGGCGCAGAGACAAAGAAGTTCTCAGGAGGCGCACTGACAGTGCACCACCTAAAAGGTGGCACACTGTCAGTTTCAACCTTCTGATTGCAGCCTCTGGCGGGGGGTCCCATGGACCCCCCCAAGCATCCCCTTGCAGGCGGGTGCAGTCACTCACTGCACCTGCCTGCACAGGCTCCATAATCACCTTTAAAAGTACAGGCGGGTTGCCGCCTGCACTGTGAAAACACAGACCGGCTTTAAAGCAGCCACTCTGTTTTTCACCTGAATGCGCTGCCTCCAGGGCAGTACGAGTTCGCGGCTGCCCTGGGGGCAGTGCATTCACCATAATGTGGCGCATTTTCCTGGTTAGCGCTGGGCGCACCTTTTGAAAGGTGAGCCCAGTGCTAAACAGGAAAATGTGCCACATACTTAATACGGCCCCTGAACTCTTCCCTTCCCAGACCAATAGATGTTGAAGACATTTGTTCTGGTCCCTTCTGTCATCATAGTTCTGAGTGGCATCCCAATTTAAAAATAAATGCAAGATGGCATAGTGGCACTACAAGAAAACTTTGACAAAGGTACCATGATAAATGCAGTGTGGCACATGATGCTCCAAGTAAGCCCCAGAATATAAATCATTCATGCATGGCCCTCATTATAAATTGGGTTATTGCATCTGGAGCAATAATTCAAAGTGAAATAATCCAACTCGCCTTTTAAAGTATGTCTAGGAATTATCGGCTTCAAAAACTCCAGACCTGATCATTTCGGGCCCAGAGACACTAGGCATGTGTCTTAATGCTGTAGGGAGCGTAGAAGCATTGCCAATACCCCACCTGCACCCCGTAGCAGTCTGGAGGGAGCATACAATGCTCCTCTAGGCAGGCACAAGCATGACCTTTACCCCCCCAAACTCCTCATCCTCCCAATGGAACTGCCCTATAGAGCACCTTCTAAACCTGGATCTAAACAGGTATTCCCAATTTCGCGGAAAAACTCATTATGGTGGGACTTTGGTGTGGATATACCAGATAGCAATTTTAATTTTGGCCCCTGTATCTCTACACTATTGTCCAGCTAACTAGCAATGAGAGTCTAAGAAGTGTTTGAGGAATCACACTTCTAGATGGGCAATACAGCAGCCACAATTGTGATCTTTAGAGAGGGTAAGTGGCCTCGTACAGTACATGTGGCGACAAGGAATCTTAGGGGCTATCTCGCTCCAGGCCCATGACTTTGAGTTGTGTAAAATAACTATGGTCTCAACCTCTCAGTGCCTTTCACCGAATGAGGTAACCGTCTTCACATATATGAATGTGCTGCTGCAAAACCCTGAAAAAGTTGGACAATGAGGCCCAGATTACTAATTGCATGGGAGTGGCAGACTCAACATGCAGTAACACCCCATCAGTGCATTTACCAGTCAAAGTCCATAGAATGGGGAATAACTGTGCAGAGCTGGATTTACCAGGCAGCATTCTGCATGTTTTTTTTCCTGCCTTCTGTGGGGTTAAACACACATTTACCACCTGCTACAAATGTGTGTAGTGGCTCCTGTTTGGGACAGGAGAGAGTGCTGGGTGGGGGGTGAAGGACCGAAGGTAAAGAGGTCACCTGGCATGGTGAAGCATTAAATGTTCCCCTCAAGTCTTGGCTGAGGGTTAGGTGGGGATTGCTGAATGGATAAAGAGCTGCAATGCAGCCCTTTACCAGAAGAATTTTACTAGCCAGTTTTTCCAGCAGGTAAAATCAGGTCCAGTGTTCCCGCACCTAGAAAACTGTGGGGGTCATTACGATGGCGGAAGGCCTGCCACCGCCAGCAGTGCGGTGGCGGGCCTTCCGCCATCGGAGAGCGATTTTCCCCTTGCCACATTATGATGGCGGGGGGAATCTGACCGCGACCGTGGTGGGCGCAAAGACCTCCCGCCACGGATCCGCCACAGACAATCGTTACGATTGCCTGGCGGAGTGGTCAGCATTAGTAAAATAGTGGCGGTGCCTGCCAGATTAGGATGCTGGCCGCAGCCAGCCTTTCCGTGGCGGGTATACCGCCACTGAAAGGTTGGCGGGGATTGGTTTTGGGGGCCTGACGCGGGCCCCCCTTGTGTTGGGGGGAGGTGGCTGTGCACTGGGGGGGTACATTTCCCTGCACTGAGTGGCAGGCACCGCGTGGTGCCTGCCACGTAGTGCAGGGAAAGGCACTACATGCATTTTTACTATTGCGGCGGGTGCTGCTGGCTGCAGCACCCGCCGCAATGGTAAACATGCAAGATGCGACTGCCACGGTGGCGGTCGCATCGTAATTTCACATGCGGGACCACTGCCATACAGGCGGCCTATCCCACTCACCACCTCGATGGCGGGCGGACTCACGGCCGCCTGCCATCGTAATGACCCCCTGTGTGCGGAAGACCAGGTCATTCGTGATCTGACAACGCGGAATTCTACCAGGAAATGCCACTCTTCCTGACTTGTAATTGGGGCCCATGGCAGGAAGCAGAAGCGGGGATCAGAACAGGATAGTGCTAGGTTGACACCAGCGCACATTAAAGTGAATTTCTCGAGGTGCCACAGGGTATCATTGGTAAGCCAAGTGCCGAATTCATAAACTATTTTATTCTACCTCATTTTCCTCCTCATTTTGAATTTTTCAAACACAAAAGAATGGCAAGAGGTATTAAAGTTGTGTACATAAATGATGATTTTGATGGAGTAGGTTTTCTGTTCCTCGGTTAAAAGTAATGCTCCTCCTTTCGAAGAATTTCGAAAGACATCTTTTGAGTTTTACCTTAACCCAACATTTCCCACCAACTGGGACATAAAACTACAAGTCTTTGTCTTCGTAAAATATAAAATCTGAGATCATGATGACAGAGCTAGGGTCGTGATGTCCTTTCAAGCAACCAACACAGTCCAAATGTGGTTGTCAGTTGTACCTAGAGGACTAGCAAAAGAGAAAACGCAGCCAGAAAACCATAAAAATTACAGATGGAGAAATCTGCAACTAAATAAATTCATGTGATTTGTAAAGGAGTTGTGCCTCTGGAAAACAGGATTCTGAAGACACAGAAAACGAATAGCGGCCAAGATTAGAAGTCTGTTCCAAACTGCATGTACTGGGACGTGTGTGTCGTCTCAAAAGAATAGTTTTATTTGATCAGTGTCAGAGACTGTTTTTGTTTCTAAACTAAAATGACACATGAGAATAGTAAGCTGGCTTCAAAAGTAAGGTTATCTAAAGCACATGTGCATTTAACTGCATTATAAATTAATAGCAGGGATCGAGAACAAGCCAGGCCACTAGAAAACAAGCTTTGGTAAATGCATTAGGTTTCGCCTATGTGATTAATAATATTTTTTTCTTCTAAGTTTTAGCTTAGTGAGCAGTTGTGCAATATAACTTAAAGAAACTCCATAAAAATATCATGATTTGTTTACTGAGAAAGGCACTATATTGTGCAGTCACTGGTGGTAATAGAAAGGGTGTGTGTATAACAGAGAGCAGGGAGGTGGAGGTGGCAGGTGAAAAGCTGGGGGTGGGGTGTTATCATGCTGTGGAGGTCATGTGAACAATCACCTGTTTGTTCTGTCACCAAAGTGTGGACACATTTCAAACATTCAAATAAAAGCAGGTTAGAATGCCGGTATTACCTGCTGTATGTGACTAAATCGACATTTGTACAGCGCCCCGTCCATTCACAGCCTGTGTAACCGTAACCTGGGCATGCAAAACCTAAAAAGAACTTTACCACTGAGACTTTAAACGACATAATGACAGGGCATCGAGAAGCGACAGTTTGCTGTTTGCAGTGACCACTGACCAGCTGTAGCCTGTTGCTACAGAACCGCTTCTCCACAGTGTTGCTTTCAGGAACACAACCTTTATATAGTGTGCGCACAACGTGACACTCTCATCTCCCCACCACTTCCAACATCCATCTCCACCCACGCCCTGCCACGGCCATTAATTCTCATAATCCGGTTGTATTGTCCAAGGCGTAGGTTTTATTCACATCTAACAGGATAATTCACCATAACCACTACGAGAGTACAGGTAGCCTACTTGGGTACATAAATCATATACATGGCTTCACACTCTAGCGACATTCACATGTCAAAGGCACTAAGATATTAAAATAGTTATTACATTTCAGCATAGCATTAAGTTGACCATACACTTGAACACTCTGCTGCGCACATTGTGCCGGCAGGCCACAACGCACTACAGCAAACAGTTGCATTACTTGAAAACCAGGGCACCGCATAACGCACCGGCCCTCAGAGGTACCTGAACAATGGCATAACCCTCTAGCATAATTCACATATCAAAGGCACCACGAAATTAAAATTGTCATTACAGATGAGCATAGCATTAAGTTGTCCATAGTCTTGAACCCTCTGCTGCGCACATTGTGCCGGCAGGCCACAACGTGCTACAACAAACAGTTGCCTTACTTGAAATCCAGGGCACCGCATAGCGCACCGGCCCTCCGAGGTACCTGAACACAAGCAGCCTCCCCAAGATACATCTCAGTCCTTAAGTGGCGGGTTAGGGCAGAAGAGTTGAGGACCACCGGCAGGCCAGTCCCCCTCACCGCCAATCCACTGCACACTTCAATCCTACCCCATCCTGGGGTCCATCCAGTCGCTTAACCTCCATTGTTGTGCATGCCCCTTTGTTGTTAACTGTCAGCGCTCCGCCACAGGGTGAGGAGCTCCCCGGCACACTCGCCCTCCCCCCCCCTGGTGCTGACTGTGCTCTAGAATAGCCCCTAGTATCGTGTGGATGAATATCTCTGTTCCTTTTGCCGACAGATGCTCTCCATTGTGATGGAACAACTCCGTTCTCCCCAGATGGAGCAATTTGTGCCGAATTGTACCCATTGAAGAGCCGCGTAAGAGTTTATGTATCAAAGAGTTCACCTTCTGTACAGATTTATTAATGGCCTTCGCCGAAGCCCCGCCAAGCCATACCACCCTCGGTATCACCTCTGACCACAATATCAAGGTAGTCGGTAAGTAATGCCGAATCCTAGCCAGGACTGAAAACAATGCCTCTCTTACTCCTTGCCTGCCTAGTGGCAGCATGTCATTCCCGCCCACGTGCATAACTAAAATGACCGGGCGAGGCACCTCTTCAGATTCTACCGCTTGTTGAAGCCGGACAAAGAGATCCTGTAACCGCAGACCCCGCACCCCAAGCCAGTGGTGCGCAAACCCAGCGGCCCCTTGTGTTGCCTCCAAACTGGACCCGTGAAATTGCTGCTCCGCACTGCGAATCAAGGAATGCCCACACCAACATATATGCACTGGTTTGCGGGAAACAACTGAAATAGAGAAAGAAGTGGTGTTAAGACCATGACTGATGGGCACCCTGGGCATCATTCCTCCCCTTAAACGAGACTTGGCCGGACGTTCCGTTGAAAACATTCTAACTGCCAACGACCCACCTTTTTGATTGCATCAGCTGGCAATCCCTTTGCCGCTGCTGTGGTGGCTTTCCCTATGCGAAAGGAATGTTGAATCCTCGCCTAGATATATTAACGCCTTTCTACACACCTGAGTAAACTGATATCTTGTCATTCGCATACCATCCTTGTGCACTAGAAGCCTCGTTGAGGCCACCACTGGGCGTACCTTAAGGTACTCCTTTGTCAATTCTACTGGACAATATGCTACCTGGTGGGCCGCATGCAATTTCACCCATGTGCCCCTTCCGCGCGAGTCTGTTTTTGACCGCCGGATCCTTATATGGATCGCTCCCTCCTCCTGAAAGACATCCGCCAGTCCTAATCCACCTTCACCTTGTTTGGATGCTGCAACCAACTGGGAGACACGCAAGGCCCCAAAAAAGGCAAGCAAGTATGCCAGGCTGAATAGCTTTACTTCATATTGGCACCGGCACACCAGCTGTAGGGCCCCCACAAGCCTACCCAGCCTCTCTACATTTATAGGTCGCCTAGTGTCCTGCACTCCAGGTACCAAACGTTCCCAACCCTTGATGGCCTTTTGTACCCTAAAATCTTTGGTGGGATCTCTGACTCCATGCAACCCGGCAAAGAAAGCAATGGCAGACAATTGCCTACGCACTAACGAGAGCGACTTTCCTTGGTCCTTCTGGCCCACAAGAAAACCCAATACTCCTTCTGGTGTGAATCTGTTTTGCTCCGTGCCTGCTCCGAATGTCACGCTGTACACTCCCCAAGCCCTCTCGTACATACGTTTTGTCTGGGGTGCCAATGCTGCTGTAAATAGGTCTGCGGCAATGGGGCACCAAGCCTCCATAACTCCTCTGGGAACTCCGCCATCAATTTGTCTGCTTGCGGCCACCGTGCCCTGAACTCTGCCAACTTAGATCGAGACAAAGCGTCAGCCACTGTATTATCCACACCAGGTACATGTTTGGCAGCAAAATGCACGTTATGCAAGAGACACAGGCGAATAAGAGTCTTCAACAACCGCAGCACCAAAGGACATTTCGCGCTCTGATTATTAATGGCCATGACCGCAGACATACTGTCTGACCAAAAAATTACTCTTGTGTTTGCCAAAGAAGCCCCCCAAATGTGCAAGGCGACAATGATAGGAAACAATTCTAGAAAGGTGACGTTGCGTGTGAGCCCAGACGTAACCCATTCCTCGGGCCAATGCTTCCTGCACCACCTAGAGCCCAACACTGCTCCAAAACCAATACTGCCCGCCGCATCCGTATAGAGGGCTAACTCTCTGTTGTTGCACGCTGGCTGCTGCCATAACAGTGTTCCATTGAAATTATCTAAGAACCCTCTCCATGACTCCAAGTCCTCTCTGACGTCTGCAGACAACCTTGTGTGATGGTGCTTAGCCCGTATGCCTGACATCGCTCTTGCTATGTTTTTTGAAAAGACTCTCCCCATGGGAATCAATCTCAAGGCAAAGTTCAATTGGCCTACCAAAACTTGCAGCTGATGTAAGGTAACCTTCCTGGCTGTGATGCAGGCGTTAACCGCATCCCTGAATGCCCTCACCTTCTCCTGTGGCAACCTACACTCCCCTGCCACTCAGTCTATTTCAATCCCCAGGAAACATAAACAGGTGGTGGGGCCTTCTGTCTTGTCTTCAGCTAACGGAACCCCTAATGCCCGGACAAGCTGCCGGAAACCTTGCAGCGCCCTCCCACACGCCCGATCACCCGGGGGACCCATGAACAAGAAGTCGTCTAGGTAATGCACCACATCGTCTGATGACACCAAGTCCTTCACCGCCCATTCCAGGAATCTGCTGAATGTCTCAAATACTGAGCACGCTATGGAACACCCCATGGGCATACACAAATCCACGAAGAACTGTCCCTCAAAAGTGAAACCCAGCAAGCGAGTATCCTCTGGGTGGATGGGAAGAACGCGGAAAGCGGACTCTATGTCTGACTTGGCCATTAGCGCCCCTTTGCATAATCTCTGCAATTTTGCAATGGCTTCGTCAAAGATGGTGTACCGCACTGTGCATAGAGCCTGGTCCAAACCATCATTTACCGATAGCCCAGTGGGGTGAGACAGGTTGTGAATCAAACTAAATTTGCCTGGCTCTTTCTTTGGCACCAACCCCAGGGGCGAACACACTAAAGATTCACAAGGTGGAGAACTAAAAGGACCCGCCACCCTGCCCGCGCGCACCTCCCCCATAATCTTGTCCCGGACCAACTCCCGCTGTTGCAGAACTGACTGTTGATTTTTCGGCGGGACTGATGAAGGGGGTGCGCAGGAAGGAATGCGGAACCCATCCTTGAAACCATAATACAGCATGTAAGCATCTTCGTGATTATTGTATCTACTGAGTAGGTGCGTGAGAACATGCATTCGAATTGGTGAAGGGCGCTCGGCATTATTGCTCTTAAAGGGTGTGCGCTCTCTGTGCTTGCCTTGTTTTTTAAAACACTTGAACTCTGGATGTCCTTGTCCCCCGCAGAATGAGCAAATGTGTTTAAACTTACAGGCTGCCCCCTTGCTACATTCCTTTTTGTTGTACTGCCAGCAGGCCAGTTTTTTGTCTCCCAAACTTCTGTTGAATCGAAAGGACTGAGTTGTCTTCCCAGGTACCTGAGCCATATTGAACTCTGCATGCCAAATATTGATCTCACTTTGGTCCCATGCTATCTCAGGCCTGACAGCTTTCATCTGCCTAAATTTAGTGTCGTACTGCATCCACGCAGACCCTTGGAACTCGGAGGCCGCCCCATGTATGAGGGACATGTACCCAAACAACTGCGGGGCTAACGATGGTGTTTTCTCAGTTAAGATCGCTGCATAAATAGAAAACCCTGTTACCCAGTTCCGCAAGGACCACTCAACCCACACCGTATTTGGCTTGAACTCGCTTTTCTTAGCTGCTTTGGGCCGACTTGGGACCACCCCCGCATTGATCAAATCAAAAACGTTCACAAATTCCCCCCTGTGAATTTTGTCCCTTGTCTCCGATGCAATCGCGGAAGGGGGGGCCAGCACCAAAGATGTAGACCCAGATATTAAAGGGGTCACCACCGGAGGCGATTGGACCACGCTCGCCCCCACTGCAGACAGTGTGGTAGAAGGCTGCCCTACTCCCAGGCCCGCCGTTACTGGAGTCCCACCAGTCTGTGCCCATACTTGTGCTGCCACCCCCCCTTGTGTTCCTGTTACTGAAACTGGTCCGGGTGGTGGTGGAACTGGCGCCCCTCCCAACACCACTGGGGCCTGATGGGCAACAGAGGTCCCTGTCGCTTGCAACCCCCCTTGAGCTCCGGAAGGCACACCTGGCCCATGCGTTGGCGGTACCATTACCCCTGCCATATTCCCTGGGGGCTGCAGGGCCGCAGCGCTACCTGCCGCTTGTGACACTACTGGCGCTCCCCCCACTTGTGGTGCCCCCACAGATGCTGCTGTTGTGGAGATCGCCATGATGCTCTGCCCCACCGCACCCACCGTCATATTAAGCACGGGCCCCTGCGCTGCCTGGTCTGCCCTACGTGCCGCCATGTCCTGAGTGATTGACTCACCCCCCACAGTGGCTACTGTTTCAGGCTGTGTGCGCGGCTTGTCCTGTTGCCCCTCTCTATATCGAACAGGGACCTTCCTCTGCCGCTTTGGTGTTCTGCCGTCTGGTTGTTGCTCTGGCTCGCCGGCCAACTTTTGAAGCGCTGCTTCCATGCCATGCCGCTTAGCCACCTTCCAAAGCTCATTCAGGGCGTGAAAATCCTCCTGGGTCACAGACTTCCCGGAAGTGGGGCGAGCGCATTTAGGCGCCATGTTACAACCTGCTAGCGAAAACAAAAGACAATCCGTTAAATTCACAAACTCACCATAACTCCACATCCCACACCACCTGCCCCCCAGATGGGTATCACCCCGATGTCCAGTATGTCCTAACTTGAAGTGGACTTCTGCCTAAAATATGTGAGACGCATATATCGCTTACCATAACGGAAGTAGTGTTCCGCCAGAGTAGTGGTTATACCAAACACGTCCCACCACAAGCCCAGGGAAATTAAGTGATGTGCGCCCAAGATCACAAGGTGCCAGTACAACACAGCATCAGCCCCGCAAATGGTAGGCGAGCTTGGACAACTTTTCTCAGTTGCTCAATTGAAAGGAAACCCCACGAATGTTCCCCCCGCCAGACTTGACCAATTACCAAGAAATAGAGAGGCCATTATGTGTTAGACTTACATTTTTTATTTTTTTTGCAACAGGGGATTTTACCAACATAAACCCCTTATCTAATGAACCCTGTATAAATCAGAGCATCTTCATCATTGAGTGCCTTGTTAAAGCCTGCCCCCTGATAACAAGCAATGTTAACACTGCCAGCCGATGCCCCCGCAGGCATTGTGCGAAAATGCACCTTTTAATCAGGGGCTGCGGCGCCCCTCCCACATGAAACACCCCCAAAGATGCCTGGATTCGTAGTAATATACAGGCCTAGCCCCCACAGCTCCAAGGTGCGGACCAAATCCATGCATGTGCGTCTAAAAGGTCACCTATCCGAGGTATTAATAACATAGCCCTCCCGGCTCCAAGATGCATTATAGCAAAGCAAGAAAAAACAGCGCTGGCAATGCCCAGGCATCCCGGCGATCAGGCCCACCCCCGGGCCACGCCCCCTTAGCACTCATGCGCTGCCTCATTCCCGCGCCGGACCAGCGTCTAGACCGCAGCCCTTCGGTCCCCACGGGAGCTCTAGCCCTCTCCAACCACGCTGGCTCTGCCCGGCACCAAACCACCCCAGGACAGAGCTCCCGGCGATCCGGGCCACGCCCCCTTAACGGTCGCGCGCTGCCTCGCTCCCGCGCCGGACCTAGGTTCCAGTCCCGGCGTCGGCTCATCCTCCTGTGATGCTGGGCAAATCACTTAACTCTGAAAAAGCATTAACCATGCGCATTTCGCTTTCGTTTAAATTCATCCTCTCACCTCACAGCCTCCAGTTCCTACGGGAGCCATCCCCCTCCACTCTGGCTCCACCAGTCACCAAACCGCCCCAGGACAGAGCTCCCAGGGATCCGGCCTCCCCCCCCGGGCCACCCCCCCCTTTACAGTCGCGCGCTGCCTCGCACCCGCGACGAACCTAGATTCCAGTCCCGGCGTCGGCTCCGCAACCTGTGATGCTGGGCAAATCACTTACTGCACAGGAAAAGAACGTTTGAAGAAAAGAACAAGATGAGAAGCAGATTACCACCCATTCTTGAAACCAATTCAGAGTAGTCTGCACAAGGTGGTGAGCGCCTCACTCCTAAGTTCGCAGCAAAGTTCCCGTCAGCTCACAGACCAGGCCAGCCCATACTAAGTCCCCTGCACTCGAGGTAGAACACCAGCCGGTTCCATAAAGGGTTCCTTGGTCAGACAGGCTATCGCGACCTTGATTCAGCCTTGCATTCGGTGGCTGATGCACCCACTTCATTCACAATCTCTGGGAATATAATTAATGCCTGCTTATCTGCTAACAACCGTTTATTCCCTTCTCTCATCCGTGGTTAATCCGCCTCTCTTTCATCAGTTTTACCAGCCCCGATCTGCCCCTTGTCAGTACCTGAATTCGACGGGCCCGTCCAGGCAGACCCACCCGGATGATCAAGTTCCGGAGGCCCTCCGCATATTACGGTGACCCCCGGAGGGATCGAAATCACCCTCGCAACCCCAGGCCCAGACGTCCCTTGACCTTCCAAAGGACATATCCCAGAGGCCACCGGAGCAACCCTAGTCACCACCGCGTCCCCGGGCATTAAGCAAAATACTACTCAGAATGAACATACACTACGCCGGCCCCCCTGAACCCACAGCGTTACCCTCCTCGGGCCGTCGACCGGAACACCTGATTTCCGCACTCCCGCTTTTTTCTGGCGCTTCTGTGGCTAGGATCCAGGGAGACAAAGAGGACGACCCCTCGAGGCACTGCCTTAAATACCTAACTACTAAGATTCGGTTTCGTTTCATCATTGACCCATCCCGAAACCGAAACGTCACTAGCCTGTCCCCCTCCTCAATCCAGCCTCCCGGTGGGATGCTCGGTCCCGTGGCGCTACTAAGGGCGCCCCTCCTCTAGGCGCGGGGGGCGCCTGCTCATTCTAGAAATAATGATCATGTGACTAGTTGGGAGGCTAAAGCAAAGCACAGAGGAACTGAGGAATGTTGCTCTTCTGATGGTGTCTGCGAGTTAGATATTCCAGCCAATGTTGTAGCGTTTCCCAGTACACTGTGTTCACGAGAAGCAATTGTTTCAAAACTGATAATGTGATTTTTGTTCTTAGAAAGAGCTTGCTGCTGCAGGCGGAAGATTTGCAGAATTCTACCTGATGTGGATTGGCAAAGATGTCCGTTTTGGAACCAAAGGACGTGTTCTACTCTAGTCATCCTCACTGTTTAAACATTTTATCGGGCCTGTAATAGGCATCACCGTTTTAGTGGTATTATTTGTTCTTTAGACAATTACAGTGTATTTTACTTTCTGTGTTTTAAGAACCACAACCCACTTTTCACTTTACCTGCCTGCCTGTTTTAACTTTCTATTGTGCTCTAGTCGGGGCCACTCTCCGGTCCACCGCGGTCTCTGATGCCGATTGAGAGGAGAGAGCAGCCCGATAGGAGAGGTGGTTGGTCAACGCCCATTTCCCCGGGCAGTTGAAGCTCTAGTTTTTCACGCACTTCCCCCCGAGCTTCCGGCTCCTACTTAAATCTGAGCCTGACGCGGACACGCAGCGGAACCGCGTAGCGGGCACGCCGCTGGTGCGCTGAAGGCAAGCACATCTGCGCTTGTTCGTGCCTGGACACCACCAGCTGCCAGGAGGGCTGCATCTTTTTCTGTTTCCCCGCCACTTTTTAGCTACATCCACCCTTCTAGGTCTATTCCATCCTGACCTCACATGGCTCTTAAGCTCTATTCAAGAGAAGAGCTCATAACTTTAGCAAAGCACTCCCATGGAGCTCTTTGCAAACAAGTACTATCCATGGAGGAGAAGCCCATCCAATGGCAGTGTGATAGCTGTCATTTTAAATGGACTGATAAACTACCCTCAGATAAGTATAAAGATTGGGGGCCCTCAACAAATGCCCCTCCCAAAGGCATGTACCCAGACAGGAGCAACAACACCGTAAGCACCCTGACCAAGCTTCAGTGTTTATACCTTAATGCGCGCTCGATCCCCAAGCACACAGCAGAACTATGGGATCTCTTGGACTCTACAAGGCCAGACAAATGCTTTATTACAGAAACCTGGTTAACGCAGTCCTCCTCCCCTGCTATAGCCCTAGCACTGCCACAAGGCTACACCCTATCTAGATGTGACAGACAACATAAACGGGGGGGTGGGGTAGCCATAGCAACTAAAATCCCTCTAAGAATAGATATGTTAGACTCTTGTTCGTCACCCATGCAGGACATGCTAATCTTTCAAATAAAGGCATCAAATGGTATAACTTGGAAGGGAGCCCTTGTTTACCACCCTCCGGACGGGAAAAGGACTTCAGCGCCAAGTTGTTGGAACATTTAGCACCCCATATCCTTGCGGCAAATCATTTTCTGCTGCTAGGGGATTTTAACTTTCACATAGATATCCAAACGGATCCGGACACTACCCAACTACTAGCAGATATGGAGTATCTTGGTCTCCACCAACTGGTATCTGGCCCCATCCACAGAGGAGGGCACACACTAGGTTTAATCTTTGCTGAGGCTGGTAACTTATTAGTAGACACTCCCATAGAGCAGACATGGACCGACCATTTCTCTATTAACCTTAATTTAGATATCAAGTTCGACAAAGTGACTCACAGCCTTGGCCCTAAGCTCACAAGACACTGGAGGAAGGTGGTGCCTTCCACACTTCTCCCGGTCTTCAGTCCTCCATCTATTATGAATCACAACGATATTAATCTGGCCCTGACAGCCTTTGAAGCTTCACTCGTAAAGGCCTTTGAATCCATTGCGCCACTAATAAAACCTAAGTCTCGAGGAGAACATCCCCCTGCTCTCTGGTATTCTGAGGCATTAAGGAAGGAGAAAACCAGAGTAAGGAGACTAGAACGGATCTGGAGGAAGGACAAAACCAATGAGGGCAAACTGGCCTATAAAATCACCCTGAGAATGTATTTCAAACATTGTAATCTGGCCAGAAAAACCCATATTGCAGAGAGAATCAACTCTGCAAAAAACTTGTCTAAGGAGTTGTTCATAATCCTCAAAGAATTCACAAACCCTAAGAGTGGCAATCAAACGATTCCGACATCCCAATCGCACTGTGATAATCTGAAAATCAGGGTCACCGATAGACCCAGCACCTCCTCATGTGATTACTACTTTAGCCCCTATTCTGTGCACTCCACTCACAGATCTATGTAACCTTTCCCTAATATTGGCTGGTATACCCTGCAAATGGAAGGCAGCATACATCAAGCCCCTTCTAAAAAAGCTACAGCAGACCCCCAGAATTTTGCAAACTACAGACCCATCTACCTCCTCCCTTTTTTCTCCAAAATTTTAGAATCCGCTGTTAATGCCCAATTATCATCATATTTGGAATCTAATCATCTACTCGATTGTTCCCAATCTGGCTTTTGCGCCTCACACAGTACGGAGGCTGCACTTGTGGAAGTCATGGACACTATCAAACTGGCATTAGATCAGGGATCGGCGACCATGTTAGTTCTTTTAGACCTTTCAGCCGCATTCAATACCATTTCCCATCAGATCTTAGTGCATAGACTTTGGGAGTTTGGTATCAGAGGCAAAGCACTGGAATGGCTGGTCAATTCCTGTCAGAACGTACAAACAAGATCCAGTTGGGCGAGTACACATCAGCACCTTCATCTATTGATAAGGGGGTGCCACAGGGCTCGATCTTGAGCCCGACACTGTTCAATGTGTATATCGCTCCCTTGGCACAACTCATCAGATCTTATGGTTTTGAAACCATTTCCTATGCTGATGATACACAATTGATCATCACCATGGACCATGACCTCACCCTGACCAAATCGAGATTTAAACACTGCTTGCTGACAGTAGCCTCGTTGATGTCCAAGAACTGTCTTCAACTGAACATGACCAAAACAGAGATCCTTCTGTTCGAGAAGGCAAAGACGGCTTGGGCAGAGGATTGGTGGCCTCCTGAGCTAGGCTCTCCACCTACCCCCAACAAATGTGCAAGGAATCTGGGAATAATGATGGATGACAAGCTTTCCATGAAGGAGCATGTCAAAAACAGTGTCTGGTACCTGTTTTGGCATCCTGTAAATCCTTAAAAAGGTTTTTCAATGGACTCCTTTGCAGGCTAGGAAGACACTGGTACAAGCACTAATAATGAGCCGCCTGGATTACGGCAATGCCCTCCTGGTGGGGAGTAGTGAAGGCCTTTTGGCCAGGCTCCAAGTGGTACAGAACTCAGCTGCCAGATTGATACTAAATCTTCCTCCCCGCTCCCCCTCCGAGCCCTCTCTATATTCCCTTCACTGGCTCCCGATTAAAAAACGTGCCCTCTTCAAACTTCTCTGCCTGGTGTGTAAGACCCTGCAGGGGAAGGGCCCTCTCTACCTGAGGCAGAAACTACAACCATATAACCCAGCACGGCAGCTCAGATCGAGTGATCGATTGCTTCTATGCCCAAAACGCATCAGAACAACGAGGCACACAGGCGGCGCCTTCTCATTCCTGGCCCCCTACCATTGGAATAGGTTACCTTTATCAATTCGAGCATGTACGGCCTTCACCATATTCAAAAAACTCCTGAAAGCCTGGCTTTTCTCTCAGTAGTCTAATCCCTCTCTACTCCCACATTGCAACGGCGCCTAGAGATCCCTGTAGGGATGATTCATGCGCCTAACAAATGTAATTAATAATAAATAATAATAAGTGTGTGATCCTCTGCAAATCACCATGTGTCCTTGTACCTGCTGCGCTTCCTATCTTCTAAAATGTGGGAGGACATGGAAAAGAACTAGCTGTATTATGAACTGTGCGAAAACTGGTCTTGTATATTTAAAAGTACTAATTTGTACACACTGGTACTCATTTTCACATCACCGGAAAGTTTGTCTTCAGGATACACGCAGAAGTCTCCAACAGTTGCATTTAAAAAAAAAAGTCTCACTCGTTGCAAAGAGTTGCTTTTTTAATTACTTCAACAGGTAGTATAGGAAGGTCACTTACTCGACAAGAGTACGTGTATGTTGCAACAGATGAGGGAAAACAACGTTATATTTCAGCCTGTCTCTATGGCGTACTTTGTGAGCAGTCAAAGGTAGACAAGCACCTGTGGTAGGTACAGGCACTTGGAGCCAGTCAGCGGAGACGCTCACACATGTTTGAGATTATAACCGGGCAGCAAGTGTGCGTGAGAAAAGATGCAAACATTCATCCCCCCGCCGGGGTATACACATGCAGAACACACAAGCAAGGCGGTTTAGAGGGCTAGAGGAAGGAGTAGATTGAGAGGGCAAGGGCAGGGAGCAAAAGATAAGAGTAAGGTGATAATGAATTAGGGAATGAAGCAATAATAGCCAGTCCCTTTTAACAGCGAGGAAAATATCAGGAATGTAAGGCGAGGTGCTTTACCTCTTTAAACAATGAATCCCTGGTTCCAGTCACAGGCTCGGGATGCTTGGGCATGCCTAGTGAACAAAATGTTTCAGAGACCACAACATTTAACGACCCATAATTTCCCCATTCATAGTAAATGAACAAAAAACAGATAAGCATGAGAATAAAAGCAGGACACATGGAAACAACCAAAGGATAATGAAATGCTGACCCACCTGCACCCATTGAAGAGCACCCCAGAAATTAGAAGCGGAGAATCCAGTTCTCCATGGCAGCACTGCTAGCAGAGGGGCATGAATCAGGGAAGCAGACCAGGAGGTTACATCTGTACATCTAGTAGCAGGAAGACAAACAAGGCAACGTTCTGAGAGGTGGCCATATTAAAGTCAGGCAACATTCTGAGAGGCAGCCATATTAAAGTCAGGCTGTGTGAGCGTGACGAAGACCAGGAGGTTACAACTGCACATCTAGCGGCAGGAAGACAAGCAAGGCAACGTCCTGAGAGGTGGCATTTTAAAGTCAAGCTGCATGAGCGCGACGAAGGCCAGGAGGTTACATCTGCACATCTAGCGGCAGGAAGAAAAACAAGGCAACATCCTGATAGGTGGTCATAAATTCCAAATCCAAATAGGCTTTATTCGACAATTCATGTCATAAAAGCATTGCTACATAGAATAAAATTTATGAAACAATGAGTTAAAAAATATTTTAAAAACTTGTGCAGGTAATCATACAAAAGATTAATCCATCCTAATACATTAAGAAAACAAGTTCAGGGCAAGATGGCGGCCGTGAACACGGTCGTGTGAGCTCGAGCTCCCGGATATCCACCCTGTCTCACTTACCGTGTTGCATTTGTCGTGCTGCTGTGCCCATGCGTTTTTGTTCCGCCCCTTGGACCTGGAGTGTGGAGTGAGGCAATGTAGACGGGGCAGTGTCAGCGGATATGCTGTGGAGTGTTTGTCCCGCAGCGGTGATTCCCCGGGCGGCTCTCTGGCGGCTGCTGACGTCCGTGAGGCATACTTCCGCGTTTGAGGACGGGCTGTGGAGACGGCCGGAAGGAGAGACTGGTGCCGGGTCAACAGTGAGCACCGCAGTGATGCCCCCGAAAGCTGGACGCGGCAGAGCTTGTAACACTCCGGATGCGGCCGACGCCGAGTGAGGGTGAGCCGCAGAGAAGAAAAGGCAGGATTTAAATTCAGAAAAGAAGGACGGTACTCGTGGGGATGGTGCCGGTAAGAAGGTAGTTCCCGCTTTGTTTTTATCTGGGAAATTGAAAAAACAGTCCCTTTTTGCATCTGTTTCCTCTGGCAATGGGCAGAGTAGTGGAACATTTAAACAGGGTAAGGTGGCTTGCGCTGTTTCTTTGCCCGTCCAGGGGGGTATAGCCTTTGATGCAGCCCCGGGTCCATCTAAAAATACAGGGACTGACCCAGAGGGGGTTGGAGAGGAGGGCAATGGTTCGGCTACCGTTGAGTCTGGCGACCTGGTGACTGTTGAGAAAAGTTTGGCTGACCAGTATCCTACTAAAGAAGATGACTCTGGTGAATGTCCCTTTTTTTCAATGTCCGATCCTTCTGATACCTCTGGAGATGAAATTGATTTTGGCATGTTGGATAAACGACCAAAAAAAAACCCTGGTATCACGCATAAGGGGTCCAGCAGTCTACAGAAGGATGATGTTACAGACTGGAGGACTGATTCGCCCGGCACTCCGGAGAGTAGCCCGAAAACTGTGCGGAAAAGGGGCGATTTTGGGGCAGGTGCTGGTGCTGGGTTTCAGATGACTGAGAACGCAGATCTGTTTCAATGGGACTACTCCTATATGGGTGAACCAGGGATTAATGGAGTTGTCGACGGGGCACAATCAGATCCAGACAATGTGGAGAAACCAGCAGATATTACCCTTGCTGTCATATATAAGAGCATAATGGCACATAGGGAAGAGACTCGCGCCGAGAGCCAGCGCACACAGGGCGCTTGTCGCAAACTTCAAAACTCGGTCCGTAGGATGGCCAAATCATGCTCGGAGTTTGTGGATAGATTTACTGAGGCTGAGACACGTATCTCCAACTTGGAGGATGAGCTTGCTACTCAGAAGGCGACAACAGAAACCCTGCGGAATGCTAAAGAGGACACTCTCTGGAAGATCACGGACTTAGAAAATCGCCTTCGGCTGAACAATCTCCGTGTATTAGATATTCCGGAGGGAGCAGAAGGGCAGGATGCGCGGAAATTTGTGGTGGAGCTCTTCTCCGAGGCTTTCCCTGGATTAACTCAGTGGGAGTGGGACCGAGAGATCCAGAGAGCACATAGATTTCCGTTTGTACAGCGTAATAGATCTGGTCAGAACACTACTAGACCGAGGGCTATATTGATTTCAATCAATAATTTTTTGGCAAGAGAAGCAGTATATGATCTGGCATGACCGGATCGAAAAAAGAAGGGGAAAGGTGTAGAATTTTTTGTGCGTCCTGATTATTGCCCCTTAACTGTTGAGAGGAGATGGCAGTTACGCCAGCTCATTACTCCGTTCCGGGACAAAGGCGCACAAGCTTATTTACTGAACCCTGCCAAGCTCAAGATTATTCATAATGAGCACGTGCGATTTTTCACTGCTGAGCTAGCGGCTAAAGAATATTTTCAATCTATATGAGAGAAAGTAAATTGGAAAAGGGGAAATGGGAAAAGGAAATAGGAGAAAATAAGGGGGGAAAGGAGAAAAAATAAAAAGGAAAAGAAATGTAGCCACAAATTGTACTTATGGGGGTTCCTTTCCTCTTTTAAATGGTATTTTTGAATGTTAGTCTATACGCATTAGTTAAAGTCTTTTATGTTAATTTTGGTTGAAGGTAGTGTTAGGGATAAACACGGGGTACTTTTTTTCTTTGTCTTGTATCAACTTTTTATAGGGTGTTTATTAAGGGTGGTGGTGTAGGGGACCCGGAAGGGCAGAAGCTCGTTCCTTCTTAGAGACCTTGAGTCTCCAAGCCTCTTGGTTGGGAAAGGGTGGGGGGGTCCGGGCTTCGGCTGAAGCCTGGTATAGGGGTGGGTCGTTGGGCACAAGGGGGCGGGGGTGGGGGGGTGGTATTTGGAAAAATAATCCATGATAGCATATTGAAACAAAGTTTGAAACTCAGTGGTTTTTGTTTTACGGTCTTAGAGCATAAAGAAACGAGAAAGCTAGATGGGGGATAGGTACCTATGCAGTGGGATTCGGATCTGCTCTTTGAATGTATGTGGGCTAAACAACTACAATAAACGGCAAAGGGTCATGAATGAACTTCGGTTTATTCAGCCCGACCTGATTTGTCTACAAGAGACCCACATTCCATGGGGGAAAAGAAAACTGTTGGGGGAACTTGGTTTTTCGGTCCTAGCAAATACACAGCAGTCCACCACTACACGTGGGGTTGCGATATTGGCTAAGAGCCATATACGAGGTACTGGGAAAATATCGGTGGATAATCATGGGAGGTGGGCCATTGTGGAATGTTTAATGGGTGGTATAAAGTATACAATTTGTTCTATATACAGCTCAAATATTGATGAGGCATCTGTAATAGAAAGATTGAACATGGAGCTTGCAACATGGCCCACCCCGCTAATTGTATGTGGTGATTTGAATATACATCTGGAGCCAAAGGGCCTACAGGATTATAGTAAGCAATATAAAGGCAGGAAGCCCAAAGTATTTAAGGCGCTTCAATCCTTATTAAGAGATCATGGCCTGGTAGATGTGTGGGCGGTTTTAAGGGGGTCAGACCCTGGCTACACATTTTATTCTCACCCACATTAGAAATTAGTAAGGCTGGATTATTTTTTTTTATCAAATCAATTACTTTTCGGGGCCAATATACAGGTGTTTCCGCGGATCTCATCAGATCATGGACCTCTTGTATTGAAATTATATACATGTAAGGGTGGAAATAAGCTGCGTTCATTTTCATTTGATAGAAAACTACTGTTAGATGAAGGATATGTGACATACATGAAGGTCTGGATTGGACAATTTTTGGCCCTAAACCGTAGTTCGACAGGGACTGCTATGGTATGGGACGCATTAAAAGCTGGCTTTAGAGGGGAGACCCTTAGCTTTGGGTTACATAGGCAAAAACAGCTACAATTGGCCCTACAGGAATTATATAGCAATCTTACAGCGGACGAAGAAAACCTTATGCAGGGGATCCTAGCAGGGGGAGAGATTACCGCACTTCAGACGGAGGTTGCCCGGCATAAGGCTAAAATAAACTCCCACTGGAGTAAAGAAATTGCTAAGAAGTACTTTATTGGTAAAAGACAAAGTTATGAGTACGGGGAGGCAGCCGGTCGCTGTTTAGCGCAAAGGCTTCGATCGCGAGAGTCGGCCCAAAGAATTGGAGCAGTAACAGATTCTATGGGCAATACCGGAGAAACTGATACCGGGATATTAAAAGTGTTTCATGATTTTTATGAGGCACTTTATTCTAGTGATAACTTAGATATACATGCAGGGGTAGCGCTCTTGCAGAGTCTTAAGGGCGAAAAAGTCAATTCGCAAGATGCAGAAATGTTAGAGGCACCCATAACTATAGAAGAGTTGGAAGGGGCAATTAACAATATGGCTACCGGTAAAGCAGCAGGACCCGACAAGTTGCCGCTGGAAATCTATAAAACCTTTTTTAGTGAACTTAAGGTCGATATGCTTGCTACTTTCCAACAGGCACAATTAGGCGCGGCGCTGTTGTCTTGGGATGAGGCGAATATAATAATCTTTAAAAAGAAAGATAAGCCGGCGGAACAACCAGGATCCTACCGCCCTATTTCATTATTAAACTGTGATGGCAAAATTTATGCCAAGATTCTTGCGACCCGGTTGGCGGGTGTTTTAACTCTGTTGGTGTCGATGCGACAGCATGGGTTTATCCCTAAAAGAGGTACAACTAATCATATCAACAGGGTTGTAACTCTTTTGGATATAGCTAATAACTCGGGGAGTAAATTCAGTATGATTTTATTAGACGCCGAAAAAGCATTCGACCGGGTCGCATGGAAGTTTTTATGGGCGGTATTATGAGACGCTGGTTTTAAGCAAGGGTTTATTACGGCTATTCAAGCTCTTTATCGGTCTCCGACCGCTAAAATCTGTACAATGGGCTTAGAATCCAACCCTGTACATATCATGCGTGGTACTAGGCAAGGATGCACGTGCTCCCCTTTACTGTTTTCACTCTATATTGATCCTCTTTTAAAGATGCTAGAACGGAATATTGGGATAGAAGCGGTAATTGTGAGACAAGAGCACTATCGGGTCTTTGCGTACACAGATGACGTTGCAGTCGTCACTCCGAACCCCATGACGGCCATGCCAATGATAGAACAATTGGCTCTTGAGTTTGGAGCAGTCTCAGGATACAAACTTAATCGATCAAAGACACAAATTTTATGTCTGAATCAAGTAGGCTATGAAGATCATAGAATCATGGAGGAGGTGATATACTTGGGTGTCACAATAAAGACATGTTTAAAGTCTCTTGTAGACGTTAATTGGGCCAATATTTTAAACTCTATACAGAAGCAACTGGACCGCTGTGAATGTTTACATCTCTCACTTGTGGGGCGATGTAATGTTCTTAAAATGCTAATATTACCCAAGGTTTTATATTTCTTTAGATCGGTTCCATTAGAAATTTCTCGTATCCAATTGGCTGCACTTCAGTCGATCTGTGCTAGGTTTTTATGGGCGCAGGGGAAGCCCCGCAGAGGTATGCGTTTTATGGTTCTCCCTCGGGATCAAGGCGGATGGGCAGTGCCAGATTTTACTTTGTATTATTATGTGTGTATATTACAACATATGAATATATTATTAACTGGGGCAGAGCCTCCTAATAAGGCTGAGACACCTTCTATATATCAACTGTTATTAGGCAGCGACGCAAGAAATCGATTATTTGTCAGCCTAGAACCAAGCTACTATAAAAAAAAACAGGTTTAAGGTTCTAAATGCGGCCTATAAGGTGTGGAAGGCTGTGCGAAAATTCTATAGATTTGAGAAGGTATCCCACTATACTCCGCTTGTAGCTACAACATTATTGTCATCTATATTTTGGGACAGGATTATTGATAGATGGCGGATCAAGGGCATACAATATGTTGGGGATTTATATACGGAAGGGGTTTTGATGTCCTTTGAGATGCTGGCCACAAAATACTGCCTCCCTAGATCCAAATTTTTTAAATATCTACAAATTCAGGATTATTTATGTAAAAGTAGATGGAAATTTGAACAGAATCCGGTGGTAGAGGCAGTGAAAAAGAATGCGCGTATTGGTGTTTTATATAATTTATTATTAGACACAAAAAGCGGGGATTTGGACGCACATAATATTAAGTGGGACAACAGGCTAGGGTGTCAAGGTACACGGGTGGAGTATTCTATTGAGCTGGCTGGAAAGTTAATGAAATCTGCCAATCTCCGCTCACAACATTATAAAACTATTTTTAATCTTTATTATACTCCAGCCAGGTTATTAAAATGGGGTGGGACAAATGATGGTAGGTGTTTTCGCTGTGGCATGGAAGATGCAGATATTGTACACATTTTTTTCTCATGTAGGCACTTAGGTGACTTTTTTGAGAATATAGAGAAATTTTTAGTGGAAATCATTAGGGGTCCAGTAACATTGTCAGCTAGCCATATATTGTTGGGCGTAGCGGAAAGCGATAGAAATGATCAATCAGCTTATAAATTTAGATATTTGATCTTCTTAGTTTCCGCCATTGCAAGGCTGTGTATCGCCTCTATGTGGCTGCAGAAGGATGCTCCAACTTTTGAGCTATGGAGGGCCAGGTTTTTGACGATTTTTAATTTAGAGCATAGTCTATATGCTCTAAAAGGCCCCCAAAAGAGGAAGTTGGGCATGGAAATTTGGGGACCGGTGGTGACATATATGGAAGAATGAGGCTCTATATTGGAACGCCTCCTTAAGATACTTAGCACTTGCACTTTTTTTTTTTTTTATGGTGTGTATATTGTGTATATTGGAATATTGAATTATGAACTATGTTGGAGATTTTAGCTAATCATTGTCTACGCTTGCTGCTCGATTTTTTTAAGACTGTGTTTTATTTTTATTTTAAACCAGGGTTTATAAATATGTAATGTTATGTGACTATCATGGATTAATAAAAAAAAGAAAGAAAAAAAAAAAAAGAAAACAAGTTCATAAGATAAAAGCAGCAACAGGGGAAGTTACGAGTGAGTAAAAGAAACATTGAGGCTGTAAAAAAGGCCAAAGCTCAGGAATAAGGTGCTGATGTGAGTTTCCACGAGTGGACATAAATCCAAATTCAACAATTCGCAGACAATATTTGTGATCTTATGGTCCACATCCAACTAAAGAACTTGGCTACCGGGATTGCATAACGGGGAGATGCATCAGTACGCAAAATGTTCAGGCCGACACTACTTTGTCTGGTACCCAAATTCCTGCAGGTCTGCACAAGCCATACTTTGCGAGGGCCAGCATAGGCAGGGCAGACAAACAATACATGGGAGTAGGTTTCTTCTTGATTGGTGCAAGTGGGACATTTGCTATCACCTAATGTAGCCCATTTCACAGTGAAAGACTTTAATGGTAAAGAACCCACTCTTAATTAGAAATACAGTTTGCAATCAAAAGGTTTTGATATTGCGTCCCAATAATGCTCAAGGCTTGGCCAAGGTTTAAATGTTAAAAAACTCCCCGTCAGCATTGTACTATCACTTTTTCTGATGGTATTTTGTTCAGCAAAATCCCAGTACATTTCCTTAATAATGTCTCTTGATGGAAACTGGGTACTAGATGGGATTTCCCACAGGTTCGGCAGACCCATGCTGGTCAAGGCATCTCTAATGTCACGTAGCCAGCTAATTTTATGAAAGTGATCCACCTTAATAATATCCCTAAGACCATCTGCATAGGTAGCCAGTTCCAGGGTGCACCAGATTCTGCACCAATATAAGATTGGGCGTAGCCTAGCTACATCTACCAATGCTTTCCTGCCTAGGTCATTCAGCAAGGGTAACACAGGAGTGCTTCGTGGTAAGCTGGTGATCATTCGGAGGAACCTATTTTCCGCTGTAGCTAGCTGAGTAAGTTTCTCAAAACCCCATAGTTCTGCCCAATATAGGACCGAGCGTACCACTTTCGCATTATAAATCTGTAGCACCCGGTTGACTGGCTTTGTCAGAGATGTTTTAAATTCATTGTATAGGGAACCAGCTAATTGTCGATGTTTTATTGTCATAATATCAATGTGTGGCCTCCATCTCAATTACTTCTGTAAGATAATTCCTAGGTAAGTAAATGTGTCTACCTGTTCTGAAGGTGTCCTATCCAAAATTATACTACCCCTGAATGTTCTGTGCTGTTTGAAAGTTAGAAACGTAGTCTTTGCTGAATTAACTTTTAAGCCTTGTAGAGAGCAAAAGTCTTCAAAAAGTGACAATGCACGCTGTAAAGCACTAGGAGTTTTTGAAATAATATGCGTGTGGTCGGCAAACATTAAAATTGGAATCTTTTTCCCTGCTAAAACCGGTGCATCAGTAGGGACAGTAGTTAAAAATGTAGCAATTCCATTAATAAAAAGGGAGAATAATGTGGGTGCCATAACACAACCTTGGCGCACTCCCTTCTCTACAGGAAAAGGACCAGTTACATTCCCCTGTAAGCCCCAACGTATTTGAGAAAAAAAATTCTTATGAAGACGGGCAATGAGGGAGAGCAGGTCCATGGGCATCCCCAACTCCTATAGCACCACCCAAAGTTTATTGCGAGAGACCAGGTCAAAGGCTGACTTAAGGTTGACAAAGGCAGCATACATGCTGCCCTTGCCAAGAACTACAGTCCGCAAATATAGTAAAATAAAACGAAAGACCTGGTCTATGGTGCTGATACTTGCCCGTAAACCCGCCTGTAATGGGGTTAAGATATCTGTAGCATCTATCCACTCTTGGACCTTTGCCAGGACAAGGCGGGCTACCACCTTTTGGATACAATCAATTAAGCTTATTGGCCTGTAGTTTCCTGGCAGAGACTTGTCACCTTTTATGTATACTGGGATAATCTCCGCCCTCTCCAGGAATCCGGGATGGGGGCACCAAGGGCAATCATGTTTGCCAATAGCATTATATACCTACTCCATTTAGCCTTGTCTTGTAGAAAGATATCGGCGGGAATACTGTCAATACTTGGTGCTCTCCCCCCATGAGATAGGCGGCCATATTAAAGTCAGGCTGTGTGAGAGCGACAAAGACCAGGAGGTTATATCTGCACATCTAGGAGCAGGACGACAAACAAGGCAACGTCCTGAGAGGTGGCCCTATTAAAGTCAGTCTGTGTGAGCGCATCAAAGCTAATAATAATAATAACAGAGAGAAGAGCCAGCAGGAAACTGACGAGACACATGCAGTTCCGTATGAGAGGGGGACCGCGTTGAGAGCTGTTGGCTACGCGCGCAAGTGCTTTGTAGGCAAAAGATCAAAAATAAAGCTCTGCTTCAAAGCGGATGAAAGCAGTACTTGGAACCTCGTGAGACTGATAAGAGAAGAACACAAGGAAACCAACAGGAAATAGTATGCTACAGCCAAAAGAAATGGAGGAAAAGTAAGTGGCAAGCACGGGAACCAATGAAAAGCGAGAGGACAGGATGTAATGCCCTTTTAAGATTTATATTTAATACAATAGATTTCATGCCTGGCGCAAGTGCTGTGCAGGTGAAACCTAAACCAAGCATTAAAACGTTCCTGTCTATTATAACATATCATTTTGCACTGCATTATGCTTCCAATTAACACACTCCTAATTTACTAGTGCCTGATTCATTAAAAAAATATAAAACTATGCACCCTAAACTTACAGCCATGATTTGAACACTTCGGGAGATTCACACAAAATCTCAGTATCACTGCACATCTATGCAAGTCACAGCTTTCCTGGAATATTTCTACTGCTGTTAGACTTGGCATCTTTGGCGTGGTTTCCCCTGACTTTTTGACTCTACCTCCTGTATTTTTGATGCTTTGCTGGATTTTGTTTTCGCTGGCTTAGATGCTTTGGACACTTTACCACTGCTGATCAGTGTCAAAGTGCAAGTGCTCCCTGTGTAAATTGTTGTTACTATTGGTTCTCCCTGATTGGCATATTTGATTTACTGGTAAGCCCCTAGTAAAGTGCCCTGAAGTGTGCCAGGGCCCGTAAATCAAATGATACTAGTGGGTCGGCAGCACTGATTGTGCCACCCACATAAGTAGCTTTGAAAAGGTAACTCAGGCCTGCCACTGCAGTGTCTGTGCGCAGTTGTTCACTGCCATGTTGACTTGGCAAGGCACCTACTTGCGAGGCCCTAACCTTCCCTTTTTCTACATGTAAGGCACCCCTAGTAGGTCCAAGGTACCCCCTGGGCAGGGTGCAGTGTATGTGAAAGGTAGGACATGTACTGGTGTGTGTGACATGTCCTGATAGTGAAATACTGCCAATTTCGTTTTTCACTATTGAAAGGCTATCTTGCCCCATAGGATAGAATGGGAGTTTATTTATATCATCTTATAAATATAACTTCCCATTGGGACAAGATGGAGAATTAAAGTTTAGGCTCTCTGAACTCAGAATTTAGCAACACATCTTTTAGTAAAGATTGTTTTAAAATTTTGTGTTTGAAAATGTCACTTTTTAGAAAGTAGGCATTTTCTTGTTTAACCATTCTGTGTGCCTCTGCCTGTTTGTTATTGACTGTCTGGTTTTGGAGTGACAAGGGCTGGGGATGTGCATTCACTGTAGACAGCCACTGGGGGGGTTGAGATGTGCCTGGCCCTTCCTGGATGAATCAGAGCTGGGCTGAATAGACCCTGGCTGAATTTAGAGTAGTGGGAGGAGATTTCCTTGCACCTGAATAGGGCCTGTCTCCCTTGAACAATGCTGTCTCCAACCCCTGCGGTCATTCTGCACCAGTGAGGACAGACTGGTTTGGACTGGGCTCAGAGACCCTTGCACAAAGAGAACAAAGACATTTTGGGGTATAAGTATTATACCTAAAACCCCTGAAATTTAGACTACTTCTGGAATCAAGAGAAACCTTTGCCAAGGAGAAGAGCTGAAGAAACTGGAGGAGGAGTACTGCCCCTTTGCTGTGTGCTGTCTGTGGTTGGCCTGCAGTAGCTGTTTCTGCTAAGGAAAGGAGAAGGACTTTGCTGTGTGCTGTTTCCCCTCTCCTTGAAGAAGATCTCCAAGGGCTTGAGTAGAGCTTGCCTCCTGTTCTGAAGTCTCAGGGACACAAGACTTCACCCCCAGCTCCCCTGAACTTCCTTGCTGGGAGTTCTGATCTGCCAAGAGGTGCCTGTGACTGTCTTGGACCTCTGGAGGTTGTTCCTGCTGTTTAAAGCTGGAAAAGCATCACAACTACAAGAAAATCAACGAATTGCCCATCTTGCGGCTGTTTTCCCAACGCAGCACCACTGTGCGAGAAGAAACTCAACGTATCGCTGCGCCGCTTCCAACACCGACGCAGCGCCTGTTGCCGTTGCAAGAACCGACGCATCGAGGGATCGCGGCTGAAGAAACTGCTGCAGCGCCGCTCGACGCCGCCGCATTGATGGCCGACGCATCCCGGATTTCCACTTATCGTGCCTGTGTGGCATGTTTTCCTGATGCACCGCCCGCGGACCTGAATCGTCTTGGAGTCGATGCCTCACTTCCCCCTACAGACCGGACACGATTCATCGCTTCTCCTGCATGCAGCAGAACTGTTGCATCGCCTCCCCATGGTCTCAGGAAGTGAAACATCTCTTTGTTTTCTTGACGCTTCCCATCTCTGCAGCTGTTTGGCCCTGTGAATTTTGTAGCAACTACAGGTACTTTGAGAGAAATCACGCATCTATAGTTTTCTATGAACCCAGTTGCCTAAAACCTTTTTCAAAGTCATATTCGTATTACATGTATGTTGGATTTTTGTCGTTTTGGTCTTGTTGAGTTTAGATAAAGATACTTTATTTTTCTAAACTGGTGTGGTGTCCATTTGTGGTGTTATCACTGTATTACTGTGTGTTTTGAGTTCAAATACTTTACACATTGATTTGGGGATAGGCCTGTCTGCTTGTGCCAAGCTACCCAGGGGGTGAGCAGGGGTTATCTAAAGTGTGTATCCCCCTTACCCTGACTATAACCAGGGTTCCATATTTGGACAAAGGTACCTACCTCTGCCAACTAGAGACTCCGATTTCTAACAACTGCTATAGAAAATTACCCTAAAAAGGAATGCATGAAGCCTATGGGTGCCACACATAACACCCAGTCCAAGTAACAGCAAAACAAATGTTGCTCTATGATAAGACTCACATTTCATCTACTGTCTGATGAAAAAGATGGCGTCAACACATATTGTAGATAATGTGCCAGGGTTTGTCAATCATAATTTCTTTCTGGATTAGTATACCTAAATTGGTATATACTCCTTCAACTGGGCCTTCAATCTGCCAATTTGAGGATACTTGGGTTTAGGGTTGTCAGAAGTGGCTAACTATATCTTGAGGGCAGGATCGTAAAAAATATATGTACTGAAATGCTGGCCAGGGTAAACACCCGTGGTTCTGATTGTTTTGTGTACTTCCAACTATTTCTATTTTGAGTTTGTGTGAGTTGCGCCAAATTGCCCGCTAATTTCAAAATTAGTTGCCCAGATTGGCTGCAAGCCATTTTTTCTCACTGTGCAACTGAAGAAAGCATCAACGGTGAGCAAGCTAGTCATGGTTCTGGCTCCAGTAGGAACAGTACAGCCTGAATTGTTAGATTCTGTCCACCCTGAATGGAAACGGAGGACCAAGGAACCACAGACCAGTTTTGGCCTTGTTGGCCCTTACAAATGTAGTGCAACTTGGTTCCTATGGCACAGCAAGCTATAGAAAAATTGCCTGTGTGTGACTAGTGTTCCCATTCAGATGAACTGGAATATGGCCCTTAATAAGTCATATAGTTTGCCCATTTAGTTTGCTTTTTTATTAATTTCATTCTTTCTTCACATGTTCAGTTTTTATTGTCCCTGTTGCCCCCAGGCATCCCCTTGCCACGTTCAACAAGTTGCGATTAGCATTGGTAAACTGGGCCAGTTTCATGAACACATCACTTCCTTCTCAAATCTGTCTACCAGCAGCTTCTCATGTGGGTCAGACAGTGGGTGTGATATAGCCATACCCAGCATATTCAGTGCTCTGACATGAGATGAGATTATTGTAACTTTGTGAGCATCCAGTTATTTATGTTGTTTACACGTGTTGTATTGGTGGCCCTCGTGTAGGGTTTAGACCTGGGAGTAATTTTAATCATGCCAGAGTAATCAGAGTAATGTTGGTACTTCTGCATTACTCTTTCACTCAGAATTACCAATAATCATGCAATTACACACGCTCACATCTTTAAGAGCAATTTCAGAGGGAATATGCTGAGAAACAATGAATTTAGCAAGCACGAGAAGCTGATCACTTTGCTGTTTGTGTTGTTTTGCATTGAGCGCTACTTTCTTAGAGCAAAATACATCCTCACATCTTTTTTGGACTCAAGGGTGCATTCTGTGCTAAGAAAATAGTGCTAAGTGCTTGGAGTAAATTGGGAGAAACACCACGCTCCTTTTCGTGTTCTATTGCATTTAGCACTATTTCTCAGCATAAAATGCATCCTTAGGTCCATTTTAGATGTGAGGGGGCATATTTGCGTGAAGAAAATGGCAGCCAAATTACTCTTCTTGTGTAATGGCACAGAATCTTGCATAATTATGCGGTAGTTTCACATAATTATGCTACAGCAAGTTACGCAGGTTATGCCCACCCTTAATAGGGTTGCTCTTCTTGGTATGTTATGGGAATCCTTGGCATTATTTTTACCATAGTTATACAACTTTTGCCATCCCTGGTATATATCCATCCTTAGCATATGGTGGTCATCCATAACTTTGAATATGCATCTCTAGTATAAGGTGTGTGTCAGAAAGTAGATTGAAAATTTGGAAAGGGTGCCAACTTAATGAACACACTTTTGTTAGGTCTCAACACAAGTATCAGTTAAGTACAAGCAGTTCCAACAATGTTAAAGTCAAGAAAACAACAAAATAAAAGTCTCAAACCAATTTAGAAATAGAGAGAAATATTTAATAAGTAAAATTACGCAAAAACCCTTAACATTACGTAAGGGGAGCCAGAGATACAATGTATCAACTTTTTAAGACAAGTAAATGCCTCGTAAAAGTGATGTCTTCAAAAGATATGTGTGTGTGGTTGACCATGTCTTAAGAGGGATTTCAAGCTGAACACAGTGGAGCGGAAGTCGGTAGACCAAGAAGATCATCCCTGTTAGTGTTTTTACCACAGCACTATTTTGGAGCTATATGTCTTTCAGCACGGCAAGGTCCAAGGCTAACGCTGGAGGTGGTCCCTGGAAGGTGAATATGTCATTGTCAAGCTTCCACTGAAGCTATTAGTTTTGAAACAAAAGCTTCATATCAAGATAAATCGGGATTTCATAGCCTCCGAGGTCACTTCACCACTGGTATAGAATTGATGGTTCGCTCTGTCCAGCGTATTACCTTCAAACTTCATATATTTGATTTTTAAAATACTCCAATGGGGCAAGGTTGGAAGCTGTATCAGGGCAGGCATCCATGAGGCCAGATACCTTTATTGCAAGGTCCTCCTGAACCAGTTTTCAGTGTGGCAAAAGTGCAGAGCAGGCCAAACCTTGTTTTCATGCCCATTTTGGGTGTACCTACACTGGCAAACTTCAGAACTTTGTTTCAGTTTCCTGAGGTGGAAAAAATGACTATCTCCCACTATTCTCCATGGATGGAAAAGTTCCTCTTGGTCGCTACTGCAGTCCTCAGATTCTCAGGGCAGGCTATTAGGCATCAGGTCTCTGTACAGCCAGTGCTTCTTGCAGGGTACAGATTCCAGTAGGCAGCTGGGTCTTGTTGACATCAGGAGTGCTTCTGCTTTTTGTATCCCTGAAGGAAGCAAACAGGAGGCCAACCACTTGACTCTTAAAGAGGAGTTCCAGTCCTGAAGTGCCCCAGCTGTCAGCAGTCTCCAAGCTGTTTTCTTCCAGAAGAGCCCTCTTTCTTCAGGTGCTGTCTACCTAGGTACATAATTGTTCTGTAGAGGTGTTGATGAGGAGCCAGCTTATCCTGTGCACTAGCCAGCAGTACAAGAATTTCCTACACCCAATCCAATCTGCTCTCCAATGTTAGTTTTACCTCCTTTGCAGCACTTTCTCTTTGCTTTGATGTAAGATTTCCCAGAAACCCTAAATACGAGATGGCTATCTCCTTCTTCCATCAGAAGGGGTGATAATTCTCTCCTAACTCCTCCCCTATTCATATGAGATGCCCTTCCTTTTGCCAGGGTCAGAAATGATTTACTCCATGGAAATGAATGGTAGCAGATCCTGCGAGAGCCTTTGGCATCTCCAAGTCAAAAGGCATAGTTTGAGGCTGCCTTTTTTGTTACCCCCGACCCTCCAAGAGGGCTAATCTCTATTATAAGTTTACAGTTGTTGGCAACACCCTACCTTCCTGGACCCAGAATCCAAGCCTTTGTTCTCTGGCAGCAGGGCTGTTAACTTCTAGCCAAGAATGTGGATGGAGACTCTAGAGTGGGCTAAGAGGCAAAAGTAGTTCTGAACCAGTTGTGTCACAGGCAAAACAAGTTAAGTTTTTATGAAGTTACTTTCCACTAAAGTTATCAAAAATCTACTTTCACAATTGAATTCGATTTTTTATAATGAAGCAGAAACTAATTTTGAATAATTCTGCTAGTATTTTCCCAAATGAGGATAAATTAAGGATTGTATTTGCACTTAGGCCTGTTCATGGAAACTCTAGCCTTAATCAGTGAAAACAGATTTGGGTACTTTCACTGTGGAGGCATCCTATTCTCAATATGTAGATGCCACATGTCTATATATTATGTATGCAGCCCCCTGGGCTAACAAGGAGCACTTTAGGGGCGACTTATTACCTTATATAAAAACTGGGTTTCCTACATGACAAAGGCACATTCCCTGCCATGTGTCAGTGCATTACATTAAAATTGAATCCCAGCCAGAACAATTTTACCATGTATGTGTGTGTGTGAGGTAAGTACATAATGCAGCCCACATATGACATTCAACAACCATGCCATGGGTACATTTTCTGTGCCATCTAACTAAGCTTAATAAGCCAATTAGGTGAAACCAACTTTGACGCTACAATTTTGGGGGCAGAGCACACACACTATACCATTCAATGGCAGTGTCACAGTGTACAGATGCCTAATACCAGCAACAAATAAGGTTAAGAAAAAAGGGAAAATTCTGGGGTGACATGCAGAAAAGGCAGATTTTCTAAAGTGGGCAACCGTGATACTTGATATTTATCACCAACCTGTTCTTGGTAGCCCTGCCAAGTAATGTTGATATATGGGTATGTGTAGCAATTTCTGCCCATGTGTTACAGTATCATCTGTCAGTACATTAGGAACATGACAATTTAAGCTTGTGACACACGTTATTTTTAGAAATATATTATGTTTGTCCTAAAAAGGTGGCATTTGGCAGCAAAAGTATATATTATAAAAATCATTTAAAGCTGATTTTTGATAATAAAAGTGTTACAATTACTTGAGGCCATCCAAAGTGAAGAAAAAGAACGGTTCTCACTTGTGAATCTCTAACAATCATTATCAATAGGGTTTTTATGATGCCACTTCAACAGCGGCTTGGGTTTTGAGATCTATTGGGACATCTTTCACCAAATGCCCTTTTAATGTAAGTAAGTCAGTCCCATTTACATACAGATCAAGTATAAATGTGCAAACACTACTACTAATCTAGTATCTAGGTGCATTAAAGGTCGGTAACTTACATGCAGACTATGACAGTAGTGCTTAGGAAGAGCATTCTTTGGGGCATTCTTTGGGAAATGGAACTCAATATACAATTGTAAAGTTTGATCACCCAAGAAGGGAAATCCAAACATGATGTCACCACTCTCATATCTGCCACAGGCATTGTGTTCACACCAATTAAATCAGTCCATACCAGAACTAATATCTTACAGATGTCTGGGGAATGCCACAAGCCTATCCCTTACTTGGGCCACACTGCACAGGTCAGTGTCAGGATGAGATCCTTATACAACTCAAAATAATGCACTATGTGATACTGTCTGCCAGAGTTAGAGGTAAATGCTGTAGGAGCAAATCACAGACCCATGCTCTGTCAGCACATGCACATGTTAAGTGTGGTGCAGTGTTCCAGCAATTACAAGGTGATGTGCTATATATGTGTGTGGGCGTGTGTGTGTGTGTGTATGTGCCATGTTACGAAAATATCAATTACTTCATTAAATGCTTTATCTCAACAATATCTGCTCTGGGTGGTATAGTGGCTAATCCTCCTCGCTATCATCATCATTTGTGGTGGTTCATCATGGTCCCGGGCCAGAGTTGCGCACCAAGTGATAGCCATGGTTGATTAACATGGCCTGATGCATGATCATTTCACACTCTTGTGTGGTGTGCTTTGCAAGGTTCCATGGGGAAGTAAATCAGGAGTTTCTTTATACAAGTATGTTGCATTAATGCTTCTGTGCTGCAATGTATCGATTGCCCTGTGGTGTTATAGGATGCCTACCTGGGTCAGTAGCCATAATGGCCATGGATAGCCTGAATATTCTGCATGCAGGTTATAACGTTGCATATTTATGCATAGTTTAGCATCAAATCTGAGCTTGCCTGTCAGGTCACCATGGCACAGTTCATTCATTGCCTATTTTTGAAGTTTTGAGATGGTTATGTGTGGCAATGTTTTGTGCTGCAATTCATCTATATGTGTACATGAATTACAGATTGGTGTTAATTGATAATAATAGGCAAAATACTGTGGGTTCCCATCCTCCTAGGATACAATCCTAGAAAACACACACATCCTTCGGGCAGCACATGTCTTCCTATGGTGTCCTACATATGACTACATCATATTGTGCCTCCCCTCTGCCTTTACTAACAGGCTTGTAACACAAAGTGTTGCTATGTGATTGTTGTTGAACCATTGTTGCCAGCAGCCATGTACCCGGGTTGTGTTATACATAGTTAGTCTTGGGTGACCAACTCCCTCAAGGTCATTACAGACATTTCTTCCAGTCTTGAATATGTGTGGGATAGCCACAGGCATCCACTGAACTTATTATAACAGCACACTCGAAATTAATGCTTAATTGGAGAAAAGTTCCGTAGCATGGATAGTGTCAGTAATGACCTGCTTTGATGTTGCGTTGGAAAATGACCCTCTCTACAGGGTCACCCCCAAAACGTTTGCCTTCCTCCTCCACTTTTTCTGACCTTGTTTCTGTTTACTTTAGTACTCTGAGCACTTTACCACTGCTAACCAGTGTTAAAGTGCATATGCTCTCTCCTCTAAGCGTGGTAATATTGGCTCATACAAAATTTGGCATGTTTAATTTACTTATAATTCCCTAACAAAGGGCACTACATGTGCCCATGGCAAGTAAATTAAATGATACTAGTGGGCTTGCAGCACTGCTTGTGCCACCCATTTAAGTAGCCCTCTAACCATGTTTCAGGCCCGCCATTGCAGAACCTGTAGGTGCAGTTTACATTGCCATTTCGATCTGGCAAAAGAAACCTTTGCCAGGCCCAAACCTTCACTTTTTATACATATAAGCCAGCCCTAAGGTAGGCCCTGGACAACCTAGAGGACAGGGTGCAATGTATTTAAAAGGCAGGACATGTACTTTTAAGTTTTACGTGTCCTGGTAGTGAAAAACGGTCAACGTTGTTTTTCACTACAGCAAGGCTGTCCCATAGGATAACATTGGGGTTACCTTATTACATTTTATAAGTGCAATTTCTAACTAGGAAGATATAACCTCCAAATCTGGTGTCTCTGGAATCCTAATTTAAAATCCTAACTCATGGTGGAGTCTGATTTTTTTAATTACAATTCTGAAAATGCCCACTTTTGGAAAGTTGCCATTTTGTTACTTTAGCCATTTGGTGCCTTCTGCCTGTCTCTGACCACATGGCTGGGGTGGGCAACAGCTGGGCTTTGTGTTTTCCCCCTAGATAGCCACACATAATGGGAGCTTAGGTGTGACTTGATGGACCATCCTGGCAGAATGGGAGGGAAGAGCTGACCAAGCCCCACTTACACCTGAATAGATTGTATCCTGTCCCCACACAAAGGGCTGCATACCCCCCTGTAGTGTCAGGAGCCAGGGCAGGAACGGCAGGATCTCTGAGCACTTCAAAGGCATCTCTTTGAACTCTCCCCCACTTCAAAGGCCCAACTTGGTATAAGTACTGGACCTCTGACACCACCACTGGAGTACACTTCTGGACTTGTGAAGACTCTGCCAGGAAGAAGGACTGCTGTGCTGCTGAAGGACTGTTACTCTGTTGGACTGCTGCTTGCAGGACTCCTGTCTTACAGTGCTGACCTGCTGCTCTCTCCTGCCTGAGTGAGAATGACTGGACCTACATCACTTGAACCCAGAGTGATTCCAAGGGCTAGCTGGCTGGCCTCTTGATCTGAAGTCTCAGGGACATAAAAGACTTCCAACCACCCCGCTTCTGCAACTTGACTCTGCTATTTGTGAGTCTGCCATACCAAGTGGTGCCACGACAGTCCTGGACCCTTGGAAGTGGGCCTAAGGTGTGTGCTCCAGGGGAACCGACGCATAATCAGCTGCAGGAGCAAAATCAATGCTGTTGCAAGGAACAGAACTGGTGCATTGCCTTCGAAGGCACTCCCTAAGGTGCTTTTCCCCGTGCAAGGTCCATGCATTCCCATCTACGGCAGCCTTGAGGATGATGCCAAACCTCTGCATCACAGCCCCTGCGCTCATCGGAACCGATGCTTTGCCTCGACTGCACCATGCATCCTCGACCCCGGTCTTCATATTGCAAGCCCCTGCGCCTGGATCCTCGGTGTCAACGCCACAGGAACTCACACCCTAACCTCGCCACATCTTGGAACTGACACATCGCCTCTACTATGTGGAGAAAATTGATGCATCACCTGAATTGCATGGTTCAGAACCGACACAATGCTCCGCAACCATGGTTTAAGGTACTTTAGTCCATTAGGATCTACTGAGTCCATGTAGCCGGCACCGGCTCCATCGCAGTCAGCCTGAACTTTTGACTTTGTCCCAGTCCGGCGCGACCAGATATCCCCGGTTGGCGCTTTTTGCTTCTAAGCACTATTTCACAATTTAATCTTTAAAAATTCATAAATCAAGTTCTACATATTGGATTTTTGTTGTTTTGTGCTTGTTTTATTCATAAAATTTAGTTCTATTTTTTAACCTGGTGTGGTATCTTTTTGTGTAGTGTTTTCAACGATTAATGTTTGAAGTGTTGCGCAAAGCTACCAGAGCAGGGGTCTTCACAATCGGTGGCGAGCCCCCCCCTAGGGAGCCCCCAAGTGATCCCAGGGAGGGCGCCAGGCTCTAGCCAATAGAACGATTATGCTAATAACAGTGCTTTGTTTTCAGCTGAAAAAAATTTGTGGCAGTAAGCCACTCTGTAATGGGCCATCTCCAACATCTTTTGTCATTTATCCAGATGCAACAACGGCGGACCTCCTGATTCGAACACGGAAGAGAGAGGAAGTTTCGGTCGCGACGCTGAGGTAAGGAGACTTGGGACGGCCTGAAGGGTTGTGTGTTTTTAAAATGTGGCAATGGTTATATAGATCGGAGTACGGGTAGGAGGGCTAATGCGTAATAGCTTTAAAGCGCTGCATATCTTACATGTCAGACTATTTGCTCATTGACTTGTAAAGGGTTGAAATGTAGGGTGTTTACAATACTTGGCAATGGTCATGGAGACCGTAGTGCGGGGTTGATCGCAACGAGTTGTGCGATTCAGATTACCAGCCTATTGGCCTTCTTATATCATGCAGATGTGGGTTGTTGTTCTAAATATAACCGCAGTTGCGATTTCAACAAATTGGTTTGATATGTAATATGTGAAGCAAGGAATTTAATATCATACCAGGGGCAGTGGCAGCATGCATTGGAACCGCTTCCTTGTACATATTTTGATGTAGTCAAGTGCGTTTTTCATATACCAATAATTGTATATCTTTTTCGCAGGCCTATATAGGAACATATTGTCTTTGGTGAGAAGCCAACTGCTCTGAAGCTAGTAATACAAATTGTTGGCACTTTGGCATTCTGTACTTTTACAAATGATATATTTTTCTGGTAAGAAATGTTATGTGTGGTTTATCCAATTTCAGAAATGGTTTTATGTTACATACTTTTTATGTGACTCTCCTTCCCCCTCTTTCCCCTCCCACCCCCCTTTTTTCCCGCACCTTTCTTCTTCCCTTTATTCTGATCTGCTCTCTTCTTATTTCGTTATTTTGAACCATGTGTTGGACTTGTTTGAGTTTTCATGGTCGTACATTGAAATTATAGTTATTTTGGTCATATATATTTTTTAATTAGTGCACAAGTATGAAGGATATCGGTGTTACCTTTCTGTTATGGTGAAACAAGCATTTGCACTTTTTGCTCGCTCGAGCTTAATAAGTTTTACATTTATTGTTCATTGGTAGCATATAACGCATAAATCAGTTCTATACAAATGTTTTAATCTGTATGTTTTTGTAAATATGATGTCATGTTTGTTTTTATTGTTTAATTAAGTGTTTGATTTTTGTGTTTTCTTTCCTTTTTTGAACTTTTCTTACAGTCTTTTCGGTATAATGTGTTTGTTTGTAGTCCTGTGTCTTTTGATTTGAATGTAATATATATGTGTTTGTGTCATATTTCTACATCCCAGATGAAGTTCCCTATATGGGAATGAAACGCGTAGGCTGGATTTTCTATATCTGATGATCTTAAGAAAAAAAAAATTTGAATAAAGAAGTTACTTTTTAATTTATCTTGGCCTATTGGAATTCTTGAGCTGCGCACCCCCACTTGTCATAATAATCTTTTGTCATTTATATCATGGCTGGGAGAAGGTGTCAAAAGGGAAGGGACTCCAATTGTTATTCAAACCCCCACCCACATTTCTAATAATCTCACTGCGGATACTTTTACATGTTAGTAAGGCCTACCTGACCCGAATAGTATGTTTGGCCATCATGTATTTGATTACATTTTTAAAATGGTCACAGAAGTTAACTGCAATGTTTAAATAATTCTAGACATATTTAAACATTGCCAGTTTAATAGAATAATTATGAGGGGGCTCAATGATTTTTTTGTCACTGGGATGGCGCGACATTAAAAAGTTTGAAGTCCACTGTACCAGAGGGTGAGCAAAATTTATTTAAGGTTTGCCTGATATGTACGCTGACTAGGATTATTGTTGCTGTTTGACTAAGGTTCACACCCCGGTCAACCAACAACCCAATTTCTAACAGCTGCCATACTAGTACAATGCAATTTCTGCCTGCTCTTTCCTAGAGCTTAAAATTGTTACTAATTTCATAATATCTGCCCACTAGTTCCATACCTTAGAGAGCCACTATCAATGCCTTAGTCAATTGCAGTTTGTGCCCATTGCTCCTTGAGCTGCTCTTTTATGTGACATTAAATGTGGCACTGCTGCTTGCTTGTGATCTTTTCAAAATTTACAGCATTCTTCTATTGATGCACTTAGCGTTTCAAATACATTTTTGCACCACTATGCCTGAGGAAAAAGGCGGGTTGCCATTTCTGGAAATCGAAACTAATAACCAAACTTCATGTTTAGGCACAATATCAGGGGGAAATCAGGGATGCAAGCTTCTCAACATTACATTTTACATCAATGTTCACCCAGTATCTAGTGTTTATTCTATACATTACCGAAGAGGTCCAACGTAGTCAGGAGAGACTGCGTTATAGGAAGACACATTGGTACAGGAAGAACAACATGGCAGTAACAATATAACTTGTTAGGCATGTCCTGACAATACACAAGTGCTTGGTTGTTT